>OX451741.1:1222656355-1223869937 GCA_948472305.1 Vicia faba | reverse complement strand
AGCTTGACTCTGAGCGCAAACACTTAACCGTGTCAGAAAAAGATCCAGAAGGAAAACACAATGGCAACTGAACAAAACAACAATAACTACACCAAACCTCATGTGTTTGATGGAGAAGATTTTGAATATTGGAAAGAGAGACTAGAAAGTTTCTTTCTAGGTCATGATAGTGATTTATGGGATATGGTCTTAGATGGTTACACACATCCTATAGACTCAGAAGGAAACAAAATTGATAGAAAAAATATGGATAGACAACAACAAGCTGATTTCAAAAATCACCACAGAGCTAGAAATATTTTTCAAAACGCTATCTCTAAAATGGAATATGAGAAGATCACAAATAGAGATACAACACATGACATGTTTGAGTCTCTCAAAATGACTCATGAAGGAAATGCTCAAGTTAAAGAGACTAAAGCTCTGGCTCTCATCCAGAAGTATAAAGCCTTCAAAATGGAAGAAAGTGAATCTATAGAAGCTATGCTCTCAAGGATTCAAACTCTGATCGCTGGCCTGAGAGTTCTGAACAAAGGATACACCAAGGCAGACCATGTCAAGAAGATTATCAGAAGTCTACCCAGAAGATGGGAACCTATAGTCACTGCTTTCAAAGTATCAAAAGATTTGAACAATGTGTCTCTTGAAGAACTCATCAGCGCTTTAAGAAGTCATGAGATAGAACTTGATGAACACGAGCCTCATAAGAAAGGTAAGTCTGTTGTCCATAAATCTATTAAAAAATATGAAAATAACGCTTTTCAGGCAGAAGAAGGAAACTCTGAAGAATCTGCATCAGAAGAAGATGAACTATCCTTGCTCTCTAGAGGGATCAACCAGATGTGGAAGCACAGACAGAAGAAGTTCAGGAACTTCAAGAAGTCAGAAAATAAACCAGAATCTTCTGGATATAAGAAGTCAAACAGAAGAGAGATAATCTGTTATGAATGTAAAGAACCTGGACACTACAAGAGTGATTGTCCAAAACTACAAAGAGAAAGACCAAAAAAAAGTTTGGTAGAAAGAAAGGCATGATGGCCACTTGGGACGATTCAGAATCCTCTGAAGATGAATCTGATTCTGAAGATGAGAACGCCAACCTAGATCTTATGGCTACCACAGCAGATGACTCAGACTGTGAGTCAGAACTAAAAGAGGTATTCTCTGAATTTACTAGAGCTGAACTTGCTGAAAGTTTATCAGAACTTCTGAAAAACTATAGTCAACTCAAAATCAAATACAAGAAACTCAAGAAGAGTCTTGCATCTGATCTTGAGAAACATGAAACAGAAAACTCTGAACTCAAAGAAAATAATTTTAAACTTAAAGAGGAAATTCAAAAAGTTCAAAAAATTTCTATTTCAGATTTTGTGTCAAGTTCAAAAGATATTCTTAAAGAATATGACTCTAGCTTTCAAACTTTTCTTGCTAAAAGCATAGATATAAGCACGATGGCTTCAATGATCTATGGAGTTAGTGGGAACAACAGAAGAGGAATTGGATATGAAACTCCCAAAGGGAAGGAAACATATATACCAAAACCTGTTTCTAAGATGACTTTCACATATAAACCTCTGAATAAATAATTTAGTTTTGGGTACACACATGATATTAAATATACATCTCACTATGGAAATTCTTATGCTAATCCAAAGTTCAAACAGAACTTTAGAAACTCTAACCAAAGAGGACCCAAAAAGATATGGGTACCTAAGGAGAAAATAATATTTGTTGCATATGTCCTTAACATCTCAATTGAGACACCAGTCATGGTACCTGGACTCTGGATGCTCACGACACATGACGGGAAGAAAGTCTATGTTCCAAAACCTGGAATTTAAATCTGGAGGAGACGTCAAGTTTGGAGGTAATCAGAAAGGAAAGATGATTGGTTTTGGAACCATTGGAAACAGTAATCTTCCTTCTATCTCTAATATTCTGTTAGTAGAAGGATTAGTGCATAACCTGTTATCCATAAGTCAATTAAGTGACAATGGTTATAACATTATCTTTAATCAAAATTCTTGTAGAGCTGTTAGTCAAAAGATGGAACAATCCTCTTTTCTGGCAAGAGAAATAACAACATCTACAAAATTGATTTGTCAGATCTTAAAACTCAGAATGTAAAAAGCCTTTTGTCCGTTAGCGATGAGCAATGGGTATGGCACAGAAGATTGAGACATGTCAGCATGAGAAAAATCTCTCAAATAAATAAACTGAATTTAGTCAAAGGACTTCCCAATCTGAAGTACAAATCAAAAGCTCTGTGCGAAGCATGTCAAAAAGGAAAAATTTCAAAGCCTTCTTTTAAATCAAAAAATGTTGTTTCTTCCTCTAGGCCATTAGAACTACTTCACATTGATCTGTTTGGGCCAGTTAAAACTGTATCCATCAGAGGCAAGAAGTATGGATTGGTCATTGTTGATGACTACAGCAGATGGACATGGGTTAAGTTTTTAAAACACAAGGATGAGTCACATTCTGTGTTCGTTGACTTCTGTAACCAAGTGCAAAATGAAAAAGATTTTAGAATTATAAAAGTTAGAAGTGATCATGGAGGAGAATTTGAAAACCATTATTTTGAAAAATATTTTAAAGAAAATGGTATTGTTCATAATTTCTCTTGTCCTAGAACTCCCCAACAAAATGGAGTTGTAGAACGAAAGAATAGAACTTTACAAGAAATGGCCAGAACCATGATCAATGAAACAAATATGGCTAAGCACTTCTGGGCAGAAGTAGTGAACACATCTTGTTATATTCAGAATAGAATCTCTATAAGATCTATTCTTGAAAAGACTCCCTATGAATTGTGGAAAAATAGAAAACCCAACATTTCATATTTCCATCCTTTTGGATGTACTTGTTTTATTCTGAATACTAAAGAAAATCTGAACAAGTTTGATTCTAAGGCTCAAAAGTGTTTTTTGCTTGGATATTCTGAACGCTCAAAAGGCTATAGAGTATACAATACAGAAACTCTGATTGTTGAAGAATCAATCAAAGTCAGGTTTGATGACAAGCTTGGCCAGCAACAGCCAAAGCAAATTGATATTTTTGTAGGTACAAAAGATCATCTCTCAAACTCTAAAAAGTCAGAAGCAAAGGACGACTCAGAAGATCCTCCTCTTGATAATGCTCTGGATAATCTCAGAATCTCTGAACAACCCTCTCAGAAAAGGCTTTCCAGAATCTCTTTAGTTCATAAAGAAGACGTGATTATTGGAAGGAAAGAAGATCCCATCAGAATAAGATCCTCTCTCAGAATCAATGAAGAATCATTGTTTGGATTGGTATCTCTGATTGAGCCAACCTCTATTGATGAAGCTCTGGAAGAAAATGATTGGATCCTAGCGATGCAAGATGAACTCAATCAATTTTCCAGAAACGATGTGTGGGATCTAGTTCCAAGACCTAAAGGATTCAACATTATAGGAACTAAATGGGTTTTCAGAAACAAACTAAATGAGCAAGGAGAGGTGGTCATAAACAAAGCACGACTGGTTGCACAAGGTTATAGTCAATAAGAAGGAATTGATTATAATTAAACCTTTTCCCCAGTCGCTAGGTTAGAATCTATTAGATTATTAATTTCTTTTGCTGTTCAAAATAACATTTCATTATATCAAATGGATGTTAAAAGTGCATTTTTAAATGGCTATATAGAAGAAGAAGTTTATGTCCATCAACCTCCGGGCTTTAATGACTCAAAACATCTAGAACATGTTTTTAAACTAAAAAAGTCTTTATACGGTCTGAAACAAGCTCCCAGAGCTTGGTATGAATGTTTGAGTAATTTTCTTTTAGAAAAGGATTTTACAAGAGGGAAAGTGGACACAACTTTATTCAGAAAAACATTTAAAAATGATATTATAATCTGTCAAATTTATGTTGATGATATTATCTTTGGAACCTCTAATATCTCTCTTGGAAAAGAATTTGCTGAGACCATGCAGGCTGAATTTGAGATGAGCATGATGGGAGAATTAAAGTTCTTTCTGGGAATACAAATAAACCAGACTCCAGAAGATACTTACATACATCAGACCAAGTATGTTAAAGAACTTCTGAAGAAATTTCAGATATCAGAAAGTAAAGATGCAAAGACACCAATGCATCCAACATGCATTCTGGGAAAAGATGAGGTAACTATGAAGGTAGATCAGAAACTCTACAGAGGTATGATTAAATCCCTTCTCTATCTGACTGCATCTAGACCTGATATATTATTCAGCGTATGTTTATGTGCTAGATTCCAATCAGATCCCAGAGAATCTCACTTAACTGCTGTTAAGCGAATTCTGAGATATCTGAAAGGTACTACTAATTTGGGTCTGTGTTACAGAAGATCAAAAGAATTCAGACTAGTATGTTATTGTGATGCTGACTTTGCTGGAGATAGAATTGAAAGAAAGAGCACCTCTGGAAGCTGTCAGTTTCTGGGTGATAACCTTATCCCGTGGTACAGCAAGAAGCAAGCTACAATTGCACTTTCAACAACAGAAGCTGAGTATATATCTGCTGCTGGATGTAGCTCTCAGATGATCTGGATGAAAAGTCAGCTAGAAGATTTTAATCTCTATGAAAGTAAGATTCCTATCTCCTGTGACAATACCTCTGCAATTTGTCTTTCTAAAAATCCCATTTTGCATTCTAAAGCAAAACACATAGAAATTAAATATCATTTTATAAGGGACTACATTCAGAAAGGAATTTTAAATTTAAACTTTGTAAAAACAGACCATCAATGGGATGATATTTTTACCAAACCCCTTTCAGAAGATAGATTTAAATTCATTCTTAAAAATATTAGTATGGAAGTTTGTCCTGAATAAAATTGTATTTATCTTCTGTGATTGCCTTCAGAATGTTCTGAAATGAATGTTCTGATTAACAACTCTTTAGAAGTTAGAAGAGAAGTTACATCAGAAACTATATATAAAGTTCTGAAATGTTCTAACGTTTCATTACAAGTATATTTCAGCAGTTCATTATATCAAATAAATGTCTCATGTAACCTTCAGGAGATGAACACGTGTTGTGTTTCTGAAAGGTCACGCGTGCTATGCTATTGACGCCGTTCCTAGGTAACTGTTATGATTTGTTCAAATCTCACGCTTTCCCCTCATTTTTCAATGTCATTAAATGCTAGTAATGATTAGATTCTTTTTAATTAATTTTTTCTTAAACTCTTTTTACAGTTTTATTTTTAAAAACTTTTTCTCAAAAGTTTTCATATAAATACTTTTGTAAAACCCCTTTCTCACTTTTTACCTTCTCTTTCAAATTTCAACCGTCTCTGTGTATTTTTTTTGCAACCCATTTTTTTTCAAACCTAAGTGCTCTAATGGCTTCTTCCTCTACTCCTTCTGGAAACACTCAAGCTGAAACTTACATCATCCCTGAGAGAACCACTCTTATTCCAGTTGACAGTTTAGAAGTTATAAGTGAATTGATGGTGGATTTTGAAAACCTAAAGGCAAATGGGTTTGACCTTCTTCCTGCAGTGGAATTTCAAGGATGGGGAAATTTCTTTGACTGTCTTGTTGGACCTGTATTTCCACATCTTGTGAAGGAATTTTGGATACACGCCATTGCATCTCCAAAGGTTATTCTCTCGTTTGTAATGGGTAAGGAAATCTCAATAACTGAAAATCTCATCAGGAAGTTACTGGGTTTTGAAGGAAATGGAGTCACTGGAATCTCAAATGGAAGAATGGACATGTCAAGAGTTCATGCTAAAATTTTTACAACTGGGCAAGCTTCATAAAAAGTCAGAGACTTGAAGAATCAGTACAAGATCTGGGCTAGAATCATCCATGGTTGCATTCATCATAGAAAGGAAATAAGTTCTCCTGACTATATAAATGTTGACCAGCAATACCTTCTGTTCTGTCTGGGAACAAATGTTAAGATTGATTTACCCTACCTTCTGTTTGATCACCTCTGGACACATGTCAAGGAAACAAGGGAAGCAGAAATAGTGAAGAACCCTAAATCCAAAAGGAACTGGATTCCAATGGGAAGATTTATTTCATACATTCTGACAGAGAATGGTCTGATTGCACATTTGGACGAAGCAAACCTACTGGGGGAGTTAAAGCCTACATGTGGGAAAGCTCTGACAGGAAAGAACCTGGTGAAGAGAAAGATCATTGATAAACTGTTGATAGAACCAACCCCTTATGTATCAGCAACCATTACCAGAAGAAGAATTCCAATTGCTGACTTTCCACTTTTCAACTCAGGAGATCACCCTCATATCATTCCGCATTACATTCAGATTTGCAAAGAAAGTGGAACTCCAATTGATCCTTCCTGGCTTCAAGGTAGACATGAAGCAGCTCCATATGTTGTCTTCCAGCAACCAATGAAAAGGAAAGCAGTTGAAGGACCCTTTGCTAGAACTCAGAAGAAGAAGAAGAAATCAGCTACACCTTCTGAGACTATTTATGTTTATGATTCTGTACATACATCTACATCTGCTGAACCTCAAACATTAGGTGACATAGATGTTAACATAGATTTAACCATTCCCTCTGAACCTCTTGCTAAAAACCCTCAAATAGATCAAGTTTTATCAGACTTAAGTGATTTTGACTATGATGACTCTCCTGAAACCCAAACACAATCCTCTCAAACAAATATCTCACAAAATAATCCTGCTGAAAACTTTTCTAAACCACCTCCCATACCTTTATCACCAAAACCTATTGGATGGTATGATGCTGGCTCTTGGAGAATACCTGGAATAAACGTACCTCTGGCCACACAAAATCCACCTTTCACCCTACCCTCTGAAAATATCTTTGCTATGAACAGAACTCAACCACAAAATCCCACCCTCACTGTTGAAAACACCATCATCATTTCTCCTGACGTCACACCACCCACATCTCCAGAACTTCCAACACCTAACACATAAATACTTTCACCTCCTCAATCTCTAGAACATACCCTTAATCCATCTCATGAACCATCTGAAACTCATGAACCATCAGCAACACATGAACCATCTGAAACTCTTGAACCATCAGCAACACCTGATCCATCTGAACATCCTGACCAAACAGAAACACCTGTTCAATTAGAAACTCCTGAACCAACTGAATTTCTGAAAACTGTAGTTGATTTTGAATCCCTACAATCTCTGGAAAACAAAACCTACAAAAAGGCTATTCCCAAACCTGTCCAGCCAGATGTAAATGTATGTTTTCAGAATTTTTTAACAGAAGTACAAGCTTGGATAAACCTACTGAAGGCAGACTGCACAAGCAATGTGAACCCAACAACAACAAATCTTCTGTGGGAAACATTCAGAAGAACATTAGATACTGATTCACTGAAATTGAAAGACTTATGTCATTCTCAGGTGCTTGAGAATTTCTCCAAACATCTACATGCCTTCCAATCAGAAGCTGCTGATATTTCAGACAAAAAGTCTACTCTGATGATTTCCAATGCTCCTGTTGATCAAATGGGCATTTCAGAAGATGAGTATGAAGATGCCTCTGAAGATTCAAATCCTCTGGAAATGATTCTGTTTAATCAACCTTCTGCTAAAGCTGCACCTGAACCTGTGCCAACTCTTATGGTTGATCTGGGCACTCTTCTCTCAAATTTTGTTCGTTCTGACTCAGTTGTTTCTACACCAAAGGCCATATCTGCTGAAGATTCTTCATCCTCTGCTCCTACTTCACTGGTTATGGATACTCTGAATGAGCTTAAGAAGGAAAATGAAGCTATTCATGAGTGCTTGGACAAGCAGGATGAGACAAACAAGGAAATCAGAAACTGGATGATGAAGCAAGAGGAATCTTCATCTGAAATCAAGAATCTTCTGATGGCTCTTGTTTCTAGAAAATCTTAAGTGTCGTTCTGTTTCTTGTTTTTTGTTTTTTTGTACCTCTGAATCTTTTTTATTAAAACCTTTACGATCTTTAATTATTTTTATATACTTTCTGATTATGACAAAAAAGGGGGAGAAAATGAGTATTTTTATCTAATCTCTGATTAACAGTTATGGGACTAAGTCTCAAACATTACTAACAAAATACAAATATTTCTTTCTCTATTTAAAGAATTTTGCAGGTATCACTAAACTCTGGAAGATTAATCATCTGAACATTATCTTCAAAAGACTTGCTGAAGAAATCCTAAAAGAAAAATCTCAAAGCTCTGATGAAAATTCCCAGGAAGTTTTTCTTATAGAAATATTTATTTCAGGGGGAGATTCTTATCTCTTGTTCATTTTTATTTTAAAACCTGAATATTTTTGTCATCATCAAAAAGGGGAAGATTGTTAGAACAAGATTGGTTCTGATCATATCTCATAGTTTTGATGATAACAATAAAATATATTTTATATAATTAATACTCTGGTGAGCATATTTCTTTGTTTCAAATAATGTTCTGACTGAAGTATTTTCTTAGATGAAAATCATTTTTACGTTCTGAGCTGAAAATAAATGAAGAAGTTCTTTGATGAAAGAACTATTTATTTAGCGCAAGTTCTGATGCTGACTCTGATAAGAAACTATTTAATGCATCTTCTAATCCTAGCAAGTTTCCATGCAAACTCTGTTCAGAAGTATTTTGCAAGCAAGCTCTGATGAGAATTTATTTGCAAGCAAATTCTGAAGCAAGACGTGCAGCTAGTTCTGAAAGAATAAATAAGCAAACAAGTTTTGTCAAGTTTCAGGAAACATGCTCTGACAAGTGCCGTTTGTTCATTTAATGCAAAGACGGCTAAAAGCACTCAAGTGTCTCTATACTAGTTCATTGGAAAAAGCAATACTGCAAGCAAACACGCAAACATTAATTGCTCCTCACTTTTGAAGGAAGTAACAGTCGTTTTCTTCTTGCTATATCTTGTGCCCCAAAATTTTCCCTCTCATTTATCAAGACTTTTCTCACAAGACTTCTTGGACTCAAGACAAGATTAGGGTTTGGTCAGCTCAAGACACCTCATCTTGCACTGATAACCCAAAATTAGGGTTTGAGTTTGCACAAGGATTTTTGACTACCAATGCTTCATGTGACTTTCATACATCATTTTGGACCCTTAAGATTGCTCATGATAAGTTTCAAGCCTTGAACCACATTTTTGGTTAGTCAATTGGACAGTTGACCTAAAAATCAGCTGTATTGGGAAAAAAGTCAACCATGGCCAATTTACAGTCAAACTTCATAATTTTTGATCCACATCAACATTCTAGATTCATATGTACCATTTGATCAAGTTTGGATCACAACTCCTCAAGAAACCTGATCAAATCATCAAAAGGGCAAAATGGTCAAAATTAAGGTTTTGACTGAGAAAGGGAAATTTCTGATTTTTAACCTAGCCAATGACCAATTGAGTTCAGGCATGATTTCAAGGGTTTAATGGAATCATCTTGACCTAATTACATGGTTCAAAAGATCTCAAGTTCATTGGATTGACAGATGAAATTTGCAATCAACTGTATACTGAAAAGTCAAACTTTGACTTTTTGATCAAAATCAAGTACCAAGGGTCATAATTCATCAAGATATGTCAAAATATGAAACTTGTTCACCAAGAAAACCAAATTTGAAAATTAGGGTTTGAATTTGAAAATTTTCATAACTTAGAACTTTTCTAAGTATAAAAATTTTCTTATTTTT
The DNA here is from genome assembly GCA_948472305.1 of Vicia faba. Lineage (NCBI taxonomy): Eukaryota > Viridiplantae > Streptophyta > Magnoliopsida > Fabales > Fabaceae > Vicia > Vicia faba. The sequence goes on along the minus strand of OX451741.1, from coordinate 1,223,860,289 downwards.
TCTCAATTTTTCACCACTTTTTCACCATGATGCATTTTGATTCAAGAAAAGTTCCAACATGAAAGTTGTAGTCCTCCATGAAATCTATAACTTTTCTTCACAAACTTTTCCCTAAATATTCTTGGATCTCAAGTTATGAATTTGTGAATACATGGCCATGAACTTCTTAACTTAGTGAAATTTTGCCCTAATTTAGGCAGGTTTTGGACCCAACTTCATGGAAACTTTTCACCTAGTTCCAAGAGGTATATGAAAATTCATTTCAAATATGTATTATAGAGCATATTGCAAGCTTTCCAAAATGTCCCAGAACTCTCCAAGATCATTTTTGAGTAGGGAGAATAGAAGAGACAAAGTTGGCATTTTCTCACTTTTTGTTCAAGCCATTTCCATGAAGAAACAAGTTGCAAACCAAACCTATGCTGGATATTTCTTGATTTACAGGTCCTAAACTTGCTACACACTCCTTAATTAAATGCATACTCAGTTGACAAAGCCTTTATCCTTGCTTTTGAAACTTTACACAAGTTGTAATTCCATTTTGGGCAAAAAGGCTTCATTGCCATTTTCATAAAGATGCACTTTTGCAACTTTGTCAACTTGGAGCATTGGACCTGTCCCCTTGATACAAGCAAACTACACAGGTCTCAATAAATTTGTACAAACTTATATCAACCCTAAAGCAAGCTGGTACAAGCATGTGGGATTGGTCTTGTCAACTTTACTTCAAGTACAAGGAAAATTGCAAAAAGGGCTAAGGCTTGCACAACTAGTAGGAAGCTGACTTTGGATTACTTCTATACTAATATGCAAACATTGTACAAGAGATTACACGCTTAGCTTGAGCGTAGAACTGTCTCAAACTGAAAAACACCAAAAATCTTCCTAAGCATACAGTTTCTGCAAAAGCTCAGCCAACTCTCATTTGGCTCGTGTGTTTTGTGTTTAACTGATTCAAACATCTCATACACTTGATACCTAGTCAATCCAAGCCATCACCCTGGTTCTGTAACCTCTGTTTCACCATCTGACATTTTCAACTTGGAAGCTTGCAGTTGGACTTGGTCAGGGAGTTCCAGCCATCCTCAGAGCAAGATAAGGATTAGAATAGGTTCAGAGAAGCTCAAGGAAGCTCAAACAATCATCAAGCCTCCATTAAAGTCCCTACATTGCCATACACGATTCTAGCTGAAGGAGGTATTTTCTTAAACTCTATCTCTTTATACAGGCAACCTCAAGCCACGATTTGTGAAGAAAAAATGTAGTTCTCATCATAACGAAGCTGTACATATCATTACTTTGCATTTATATTACTTGTGCTAAGAGAATTTGAAGCTTGAAATCTCTGAAATTTTTAGGTCACGATTTAGGGATTCCAAAATTCTCTTTGATCTTTGATAGTTAGGTTACATAATTTATATGGTTGGAATCGTAAGCTCAAATGCCACATTTTCCATGTTATGTGTTTTCATTTTTATGCAAGCATGAGGAAGATACAGGTTGGTCTGGCATTGGCGTGAAGAAGATGAACGAAGGACAAGGATGAAGTCAGTGGGCTTTTTGCTGCGTGGCCTTTTTGTTTTTGCTAAACACCGCCCCTTACTTGCTATTGCACCCCCTGGCTAACTATTTTATATTTTTATATTTTTTTTCTTCATATTTTTATATTTAATACTTTTATTTATTTTTCTGAATGATAAAAAATCCTAAAAATGATTTATTTATTTTCACACTTTTATTTTTTCTTTTTTTATTATTTCTCACATAAAAAATCAATTTATTTTGATAGAATATAATTTATTTTCTTAAATAACTTGTAAATATAATTAAAAATACTTAATATATTTATTATACATTTTTATACTCATAAATACTTATTTCTTGCACATATTTAATTTTTAGTATTTAGGCATAATATTATTTATTATTTTTTATACAAAAAATACACAAAATAATAATATAGAACATTATTTTCTTTTAAATGAAAACTAGGGTTTAATCCTTTTCAAAAAGAATTAATTATTTTCCCCCCTTTTTTAGGTTTAAGATTAATATTCTTTTACACAAAAACAAGACATAAAAAATCTTTCCTTTACATACATATTGCATTGCATTTTAAATATTCGTATTATATTCGCGCATATTTGATTTGTTGTAATAATATATTTAGCTTTATATTTATGCAAATCCCCATTCAAACTTGTATTCTCCCCTCCCATAAAAATTGTTGTAATAGCTTAGTATATTTACATTACGCAATTTATCGCTTTATATGCCATAATTAATAATTAGGGTTTGCATGACAAGAACAAAATAAAGCAAAATAGAAAACCCTAAATACAAGACAAGATCAAAAACATGAAAATGATATACTTTGCACACAAGCACCCTTAGGGTTTCTCCCACTTGGTTGCCTAAAACAAAATGGCCATGTTACGCATGCGAAGTATCTTGGCAAAACAAAACAAATTTAAGATCATAGCCCCTCAATGACGCTATTCAAAAGGTGCCTAAACAAAATGATCTTGGTCCCTCAAAAATGCTAAGATACTTGGAAACATTGCTATCATGGTTATACGATGACCCGCGCCCGTCCCGTTTACATCCAAAGATAGGGTTGCTTACCAAATCAATGGTAAGTCAACAATGTCAAAGGAATAGAAAATGCACAAGAAAGACATTTGAGTAGGTAGATAGCTTCCAAGTTACTTGCTTCATTTCAAACAACAATCCTTGCTATTTTAAAAAACAAACACACACACATTTCAAAACATCTTACAAAACATTGAAAACATTTTCAAAAGACAAACATCTTTGTATACATTCTTACGAACGAGAATCATTACAAAGATTGCCTAAACGAATGGCCTCTTTTACAAAATACTTTCAAAACCACATCAAACACCATTTCAAACAAACCAAAGCAAGTAACTAAGAGCCCATGGAAAACCATGGATGAAAATGGTGCTAATACCTTCCCTTTTCACAATCTACCCCCCGAACTCAAAAACATCTCTAAAGGTCTTTCCTGTGCTTTTTCACCTTTCCTTTTTGGATAAAAGAAAAGTCAGTGGCGACTCTTGCTAAACCGCGACATTTGCAATAAAACACAAAACCTTCAAGTCAGTTCTCCCACCGTATCACAGAACTGGCGACTCTGCTGGGGAATATTATAAAAGTGGAGTTACCTTAGGGTTTAGATCACATTTATTTGCTTACCTTATTTGACTTGTTTGCTTTAAATTTTGGTTCTATTGTTTGGGTTTGAACCCTCCACCCGGATTTGGGAAACATTATAGGTAAATAGCATTACGTTGTGGAAACTGTGCGGGGTATTCCGACACGGTCTAGGAAATAGCTATGTTAGTGTGACATATTTGTGGATACCAGTAGCCTTTGAGTCAATCAAAGAGAATACAGGGCCGCTGAGTGATGTCATGAAGCAGTAATGAACTTATAGAACCCTTTACTTGACCAACTTGGCCTTTTAGGATGTAGTGAGATGACCGGCTTTGGTGCAGTCCGAAGTTGGTAGATACTCGATACTACACTCATTGAGGGTTGGTTTCTTGGGATATTTCGGTCGCCAGTAAAGAGGCTTGAACTGAAACAATGAACAAGGAAACAATCCAGTGATATTGAGCTTCTTAGAACCCGGTTACTATTACTAGGACAGGTTAAGCCAACTAAACTTCAAGAGGGTACTTACCTATGAAACCCCATGCAAGCCTAAACTAGGAACTTGTTTGATTTGCTTGTACATATATACTTGTGCATAACATCATGGACATCATATGCATCCTCTAACCATTTCAAGGATTTTGGAAATTCATCTTTGTTCTTGTTTTGTAGGATATGGATTCACTTCGCAGGAAAACTATCCAAGTCAACCTTGTAAGAATTCCTCCACAACTCAAGGAGCTAGCTTCAAGGATTCCTGATAATTCTCCATTCACCGAGAGGCATGGTCGTCTACTCAAATTGGTCACCTCCAACACAGAGGAAGACATGATGAAGGTTCTCTTCCAGTTCTTTGGCCCTTTGCATCACTGTTTCACATTTCCTGACTACCATCTTGTGCCTACTTTGGAAGAATTCTCTCAAATCTTGAGGATTCCCATTCTCAATCAACTACCTTTCAACGGTACGGAAAGAGATCCAAAGCCAGAAGATATTTCTCAAGCCCTGCACTTGCACTCATCTGATGTCACAACCCATTGGGAAACTAGAAATGGTGTCAAAGGCTTCTTGGCAAAGTTCTTGTTTGAGAAGGCCCAAAGTTGTTGGAACTCCTTGGACTTGCAAGCTTTTGAGGAGATTGCGGCTCTTCTTATCTATGGGATGGTCTTGTTTCCCAACCCTGACCAACTCATAGATGTGAGTGCCGTCAAAATCTCCATGTCACGCAATCCGGTGCCTACATTGCTTTGAGATATCTTACACTCTTTTCACACTCGTACAATGAGGAAAAGAGGTGTTCTTATGTGTTACACTCCTCTCCTGGGAAGATGGTTTATTTCTCATCTTCCCTAATCAGCCTTAAAGAATGAGCAAGGTTTGAGGTGGTCGCAAAGGTTGATGACACTTAAACCTTCAGATATTCATTGGTGTTCTCAATCCAAAGAGAATGTTATCATTGTTGACCGTTGTGGGGAATTCCCTAATGTCCCTCTACTTGGCATTAGGGGAGGCATCACCTACAACCCGTGCTTGGCTCTAAGACAGTTTGGTTATGCCCGAAGGGATGGCCCACATGATATGCTGATTCAAGGCTTGGTTTTCGACTACGACAACGACGATCAAGGACTTCGCCAAAGATTCATCCGAGCTTGGAGGATGCTAAACAAGGTGGATAGCAAGACTTTGGGACACAAGAATTCCATCCCTCTTGAGCCTTACCTCAAGTGGGTACAAACCCGTGCTCAAAGTCTTATGATGCCTTATCCTTCCATTCTCCCAGTGATTATTGAGCCTGTTAAGGAGGGAGAAGTTCCATACACTATCCTACATCCTGACATGCCTACATCACTCGAAGACCTACAAAGGGATTGGATATAGCTCAAAGGAGAGCGCGATACTTTCGAAGCCCAATTCTACACAAGCGAGAATAAGGTTTTGGAACTCACTCGGCTACTTCATGAAGATCAGACTCTCAATACCTACATTGCACCAAAGAGGATGCACAATGTCTTTTTATCTTAGAATTTTGCATTATTTTGCCCTAAGGGCATTGATGTACTCAAATTCTATCTTATTAATATAACGTGTATTTATTTTAGTTTGAAACAAATTTGAATTTTTAAATCCTTGAAAGCATTGCATGAATACATACCATTCATCATAAACATAAACAGGTCTTTGCAACAACTTTCCTCATCCCTCTATTGTTTATTTCAGCAAGATGGATCTCGAACAGACAGTTAAAGACCTTCAAGCTCAAAATACACAATTTCAACAGTTACTCATGACCATAGCCAAGGGGCAAGAGGAGATGAAAACTCTGCTAGAGAAAGAGAAAAAGAAGAAGAAGCCAGCTGGTATGGTAATCATGGGCAGAAGGTTTCAAGGACAAGCTAGAAGGACCTTAGATTTTCCAACAACATCTGATGAAGGGGAAAGAAAAGGAAAAGAAACGGCAGTACCATCATATTCTGAAGAAGAGGAGGAAGAGGAGGACTACTCTGAACAACAATACCCTCCGACTGATGACAAGTACAAACACCTTGAAGAGCGTTTAAGCACTATGGAAATACATAGAGTACCGGGTCTAGATTTTGAGGAGTTAGGGCTAGTGTTAGGAATTGTAATCCCTCTAAAGTTTAAAGTGCCATTATTTTACAAGTATGATGGGGTGTCTTGTCCTAAAATGCACCTCCGATCATATGTCAGGAAGATTCAGCCGCACTCTGCCGACAAAGACTTGTGGGTCCATTTCTTCCAAGACAGTTTATCAGGAACGCAACTTGATTGGTTTTACCAATTGGAAAGGGCCGATGGCCATAATTGGGAAGACCTGGCAACAGCTTTCTATAAACAATATCAGTACAACGCCGATTTGGTGCCTACCCATACTCAACTTCGGAGTATGGCTATGGTTTCAAATGAGGGCTTCAAATATTACGCGCAAAAGTGGAGAGATCTAGCCGGAAGAGTGCAACCCCCTCTGTCTGAAAGGGAGTTGGTGGACATGTTCTTGGGAACTCCATCGGGCCATTTCTTTAATCATATGATTAGGAGCTCCTCTGTAGGGTTTACTGAATTGATTTTAACCGGCGAGAGGGTGGGAACTGGTATAAGAAGTGGGAAGATTCAAAAGGACGCGTCTGCCTCTACAGCTGTGAAAAATCCCCACTAGGAAGAAGGAAGTATCTGCTGTTTATTCAAACAGAAATCAAGGAAGAACTGAACGCCAATCAAAGGTGGGGGCCGTTATGATCCCGAAGCCCGCATCTGACCAGCCAAGAAATAACTAGCCAAGGGTGGAAAGGCCAGTCCGGCAATTCACCAAGATTAACATGACTCCAACCCAGGTTCTACCACATCTTCTGAAATTGAATCTGTCGACTTTAAAAGAGGCCCCAAAGAATCCCAATACCGCGTCTCCTCATTACCATCCGAATTCCAGATGCGCATACCATTCTGAAAGTCCAGGGCACGACACCAATAACTGTTGGGCTCTGAAGAACAAAATTCAAGACCTGATAGACGCAAAGGAAGTTGAGTTTGAAGCGCCTGAGAAACCGAATGTCATTTCCACTCTGATGCCTAGGCATGGTCACAATGCCAATGCTGTTGAGGAAGATTTATTTGTTGCCACCATGGATGAACTGTTAACTCCGCTCCCGATCATTAAGTTGAATTTGTTGAAAGCTGGTATATTCCCAGGTTGTGACAAAGACTGCCATACTTGCCTATCCTTATCATTTGATTGCCCTCTGTTGAAAAAATGTATCCAACGACTGATTGATAACCAATAAATTCTGTTTGAGAATACTCCTATTTCACCTGTTCCAGTTAAAGAAGTTCCAATCATAACCATCTACGCCAATCCTTCCAGGGTCCATAAAAGACCCGTTAGGATTACATCTTCTCTAAAGACTACTCCACTTAAGATTACAATACCCGGGCCGGTCCCGTACCAGTCCGATAAAACAATACCGTGGAATTATGGTGGAGAAATCTACACCGTGGTATCAAACAGGATGAACTAACTGCCGAAGAAGAGAGCTCCGAAGAGGACAATTTCTACATTAGCAATATTTCCGGAACCAACAAGATTACCCATAGTGGTAGAATCGTCTCTCCAGAGATTGCCCCTCCAAAGTTAGTCTTTGGACCCATGGTCGTTCTGAAGATTACCTCTGCACCAGTGATTGTACCTGCAAGTGTACCTACCGACAAAGAAGACACAATCCCTATCCCTACCAATACTTCCACTACTGAGAATAAAGGAAAAAGTTTTCAAGAAGAGCCTGTCCGGACGAAGGTTCAATCACTAGCTATCCCTGAAACATCCAAGAAGGAAATGGAAGAAATCTTGAGGATAATAAAGAAGAGTGATTATGATGTGGTTGAACAATTGGGGTAAACCCCCTCTAAAATCTCTATGCTAGCATTTCTGCTGTGCTCTGAGGCACATGCTAAAGCTCTAGTAAAATTTCTGATGACAGCTCATGTGCCGTAAGAGACGTCTGCTGACCAATTCCAAGAATGTGTGGCCAGTTTGACAGTTGATAACGGCCTGGGTTTCTCTGATGCTGACTTGACACCCAAAAGGAGAAAACACAACGAGGCATTACATGTCTCTGTAGAGTGTAGAGGAACAACCCTAGCCCATGTCTTGGTAGACACTGGTTCATCTCTAAACATGTTACCAAAGAAAGCTCTTGACATATTGGACTGCGAAGGACTGACGTTGAAACCCAGTAATATAATTGTGAGAGCATTTGACGGCTCGAAGAGGATGGTCCATGGGGAGGTGGACATCCCGATAAAGGTGGGAACTCAGACTTTCAATTCAACCTTCTATGTGATGGACATCCCTCCCTCTTACTCTTGTCTGTTAGGACGGCCTTGGATCCACAATGCCGGTGCTGTCACCTTCATATTGCATCAGATGCTGAAGTACCCGGTCCAAGGAAAGATCATAACTGTCCACGGGGAGGAGGAGTACATGATTAGTCATCTGAATTCTTTCCGATATGTAGAGTTGGATGGCAAGTTCATTGAAACCCCTTTCCAACATTTTGAAGAAGTCTCTCAAGAAATAGTAGCGACAAAGGCGGTATCCTCGATTCCCAAGATCACAAGACCTCCACTTTGGATGTCATCTCTAAAGGATGCAAAGGCAGTAGTGGAAGAGGGTGGATGCACCATCTGGGGGCAGCTTCCAGACATTATGTACAAATCAGACAAGTTTAGCTTGGGGTTTACTTCAATTGCTCATAAGGCTGTGCGCTGTGCCCGTGCCGAAGGGCCAACAGTGAAGATTAGCAACCAAGGGGTCAATGAAGTAGAAGACAATGAAGAGGATGGCAGCTTGGAAGATTGGATATTTCCTACTGTCAACGGAGGACTTCGCAACTGGGAAGCCAAAGACTTTGTCCCAATAACTTTCATCTCTCAGTAATTTATCTTTTACATTTCTGTTGGACTTGTAATATTCACGGACAATTCGCACTTTAAAAACCTTGTGTCTTACCCGAGGCACATTGGTCCATTTGTAAGGGTTTTTATTTCATCTTCATATGACATTTAATTAATCATGGACGCTTTTTCATATATAAACCTTTTGTGCTCATTGTCTTTCTTTTACATTTTTATTATTTTAAGATGGCTATACCCTTACACGCACCCACACTCACAAATGCAGGTACCCCTCCATTCCGGATCCCATGGGCAACGATAGTGCTATAGCCTTCAGTGACTCTGAAGATCTGATCTACCAAGCCGAATACGAAGGTGAAGAAGATTGTGAAGTGCCGGGGGAATTAGCCAGACTACTACAACAAGAGGAAAGAGCTATTCAACCTCATGAGGAGCTGTTGGATACAATCAATTGGGTACCGAGGAAGATAAAAAGGAAATCAAAGTAGGTGCCAATCTAGAGCCGAGTGTCAAGGAGTGCCTAATTCAGCTGTTGTGTGATTATGTTGAGATCTTTGCCTGGTCATACGAAGACATGCCGGGACTCGATACAGACATTAGGTACACCGTCTACCCACAAGAGAAGACTGTCCACCAGTGAAGCAAAAAGTCCGCCGCATGAGACCTGACATGTCAGAGAAGATCAAAGCGAAAGTCATGAAACAATTCAATGCTGGATTTCTGGCTGTTACTTCCTATCTTAAATGGATTGCCAACATTGTTCTCGTGCCTAAAAATGACGGCAAAGTAAGAATGTGCGTGGACTATAGAGATTTAAACAAGGCCAGCCCTAAAGATGATTTTCCACATCCACACATCGACATCCTGGTCGATAACATGGACCAGCATAAAGTATTTTCTTTCATGGATGGATTCTCAGGCTATAACCAGATCAAAATGGCGCCTAAGGACATGGAGAAAACTACATTTGTCACACAGTGGAGCACATTCTGCTATAAAGTGATGCCATTCGGACTGAAGAATGCCGGGGCAACCTATCAACGCGCCATGGTAGCTTTGTTTCATGATATGATACATCATGAGATAGAGGTCTACGTAGATGACATGATAGCCCGATCACAAACTGAAGAGGAACACCTTGATCACTTGCAAAAGCTGTTTGTGAGATTGAAGGAGTACAAACTAAGGTTGAACCCGAACAAGTGCACATTCGGAGTCCGGTCCGGTAAACTCTTAGGTTTCATTGGCAGCAACAAAGGCATCAAGGTTGATCCTGCCAAGGTTAAAGCAATACAAGAAATGCCTGCTCCTCGCACTGAGAAGGAAGTCAGAGGATTCTTGGGACGCTTGAACTATATTGCCAGATTCATTTCTCACTTAACATCTACTTGTGAACCAATCTTCAAACTGTTGAAGAAAGATCAAGTAGTCAGATGGAATGATGAATGCCAGATCGCTTTTGACAAAATCAAAGAGTATTTACAAGAGCCTCCTGTCTTGATGCCACCAGTTGAGGGAAGACCACTGATCATGTATCTGACCGTTTTAGAGAACTAATGGGGTGTGTATTGGGGCAACATGACGAGTCTGGCCGAAAAGAGCACGCTATTTACTACCTGAGCAAAAAGTTTACTGATTGTGAAACCAGATATTCACTGCTCGAGAAAACTTGTTGCGCTCTGGTATGGGCTGCTCGCCGGCTAAGACAGTATATGTTGACTCATACCACTTTGCTGATATCTAAGATGGATCCGATAAAATACATATTTGAGAAGCCTGCTCTGTCTGGGAGGATAGCTAGATGGCAGATGATCCTAACAGAATATGATATACAGTACACTACCCAGAAAGCTATAAAGGGCAGTGTGCTAGCTGATCATCTTGCTCATCAAGCTGTAGAAGATTATCAGTCCATGAAGTTTGAATTCTCGGATGAGGACATCATGACATTAGACAACTGTAAAGAAATCAGACCATATGACAGACCTGGACAAGGATTCCAATGAACCCTGTTCTTTGATGGGGCATCCAATGCACTTGGTAATGGTATCAGTGTTGTACTCATATCTCCGGAAGGATGCCATACTCCTTTTACCGCCATACTTTGCTTCAACTGTACGAATAACATGGCAGAATACGAAGCATGCATCTTTGGTCTCAAGGCTGCCATAGACTTGGGAATCAAATCTTTAGATGTGTTTGGGGATTCAGATTTGGTCATCAGTCAGATCAAAGGAGAATGGGGCACTAAGCATCCAAACCTTATCCCTTACAAAGAACATGTTTTGACATTGCTACCACATTTTGAGCAGATTACCTTCGAGCATTTCCCGTGAGAAGAAAATCAGCTAGCAGATGCTCTAGCCACAATGTCATCTATGTTTAAACTTAATTGGGATAACGAGGCTCCCCCAGATCACCATTGAACGAATGGACGAACCAGCACACTGTCACGAGATTAATACTGAAGAATAGTGGACCAGCCTTGGTTTCATGAAGTCAAAAGGTATCTCGAGGCTTAAGAATATCCAGAAGGAGCTTCAATCAATGATAAAAAGTTCCTAAGGAGACTCTCCGCTAAATTCTTCCTGAGTAATAGCATCCTGTACAAACGCAATCACGATTCTATTCTGCTCCGTTGTGTGGATAAGATTGAAGCTGAAAAGATTATGGCTGAATTGCATGAAGGTACCTTTGGCACTCACTCTAGTGGGCATACGATGGCGAAGAAAATTCTACGGGCAGGCTACTATTGGTCTACCATGGAAGCATTCTGCTATAAACACTCTCGGACCTGTCATAAGTGTCAAATCTATGCAGACAAGGTGCACGTGCCTCCGGTTCCTTTAAATGTCTTAACAACTCCTTGGCCCTTCGCTATGTGGGGAATTGATATGATTGGGGAGATCAAGCCTACAACCTCCAATGGACACCGTTTCATTCTAGTGGCCATTGACTATTTCACAAAGTGGGTCGAAGCAGCTTCCTTCGCATCCGTTACTAAGAATGTTGTTACCCGCTTCATCAAGCAGAATCTTATTTGCCGGTATGGTATCCCAGAAAGGATTATCACTGATAACGGTACGAACCTTAACAATACTATGGTCACCGCCTTGTGCGAGCAGTTCAAGATTTAACATCACAATTCATCCCCCTATCGGCCAAAGATGAATGGTGCAGTCGAAGCTGCTAATAAAAACATTAAAAAGATCATACAGAAAATGACAGTCACCTATAAGGATTGGCATGAGATGCTACCATTTGCTCTCCATGGGTATCGTACCACGACTCGCACATCAACTGGGGAAACACCCTATTCCTTAGTTTATGGCATGGAGGCTGTTTTGCCTATTGAGGTTCAAATCCCCTCTTTGAGAAATATGAAAGATGCAGGTTTGAGTGAAGACGATTGGATCCAGACCCGACTTGATCAGTTGAACTTAATTTATGAAAAAAGACTTACTGCTGTTTGCCATGGTCAGATGTATCAAAAACGGATGATCAAGGCTTTCAACAAGAAAGTCCGACGCCAAGTATATCAAGTTGGAGATCTAGTGATCAAGTGCATTATCTTGCCACAAAGTGATCCCAGGGGCAAATGGACTCCCACCTATGAAATAACATTTGTAATCAAGAACATCTTTTCCGATGGTGCAATGATCTTAACCACCATGGACGGTGACGACCTGCCACACCCTGCAAACGCAGACATAGTCAAAAGATACTACGCATAAGAGACCAGCTAGGTTGATATACCTAGGAAAAACAAGGGTATCCCGGCGAACCAAAAGGTTCGAGAAAAAATTAGGGATAAAATAAAAAAAATCTGTACACCCGACAAGTTGAAAACCCGAAAGGGCGACTTGGGCAAAAAAGGGTTTCCCGGTGGACTGAAAACCCGAAAGGGCGGTCCAGGAAAAAGTTAGGGAATTAAAGCGTATGACTATGTCTCGTCAGATCACTTTGAGGACAGTATCTTCATAGACAAACTCTGAAATTCTAATCAATTCAATCATCTTCGGACGAAGCAACAAATAGACAAGATATTTGGAGATACGAAGGCTATAGCAGAATTGGAACCCCATGGGATTATTACACATAGCTATCTTTCCTTGTATAAATTTTTTATTATGACACCATCCTCTTACTAGGATGTTTGTCCCTTTTGTACAAAATACTTATTCAAAGTAAATACAAAGATATCTCTTTAAAGTACAAAAAACTATTTGTCCTTTTCTTTTTTACACTTGTGTTTTATTTGCAAAAACGTCCAATGATTTATTAATGAACATATGCATTTGAACATAATTACTGTTTACAAATAAAAAAATGAAAAAGAACAGTTACTGACAGGTTGAAAGAATAGGAAGAAGTCTTTAGGCTATTCCATGAGCAATCTCTACAGTACATCATTAAGATCCCCAGTGGAGCTGAAACTTCAAACTATTAATCCCCAGTGGAAACCATCCAGTTTCTTCAAATTCCCCAGCAAGTTGTCTTGAAGTCTGAAAAATCAACCGGATAACAGTTAACTTCTGTTTCTCCCCAACCTAGGATAACTCCCTGGTAGGGTGACAGACGACCAAAGCTCCCGAACTTTTTCCAAACAGGAATACGTTTTTCTTCCCCACAGAGTTTTTATTAGTTCCTAGTAGAAGTCATCAAAATTCTCTGAATTTTCCAAACAGATTCCTCAAGAAGTATATGGCATTACTCTCACAATGGAGTTTTTGTCAAATAACTCCGACTTCAAGACATGAAGAATCTGCATATCCTCAGCAGCAGACAAGGATTTATCTTCCTCAGCAATACATCAAATCAACTTACATGCGCATACATTACAACCATATATCATAAACATTGATAAAGTACATATATTGCATCATACATTTCACGCAACATAACTTTGTGTTTCAGCTAACATTTTATCCTTTTCAGGATGTGATTAACAGCTACCATTAACAATGTTCAAATATTTTAGATACAGTTCGGATACAATACAGATACGCTCCAGACAAGGATGCCATCCTGATACTCATTCAGATTCAACTTTCAGATACGCACCAGATACGGATGCCATCATGATACTCATTCAGATTCAGCTTTCAGATACAGTTTAGATACGCTCCAGACAAGGATGCCATCCTGATACTCATTCAGATTAAGCTTTCAGATACATTTCAGATACGCACCAGATACGGATGCCATCCTGATACTCATTCAGATTCAACTTCAGATACAGTTCAAATACGCTCCAGACATGGATGCCATCCTGATACTCATTCAGATTCAACTTTCAGATACAATTCAGATCCGCTCCAGACAAGGATGACATTCTAATACTCATTCAGACCTCAACTTCAGATACAATCCAGATACGCTCCAAGACACGATTTCCATTCTGTCACTTATTCAGATTCAAGTACAGATACAGCTCAGATACGCTCCAGACGCGGACGTTATTCTATTGCTCATACAGATTCAATCTCCAGATACAGTTCAGATACGTTCCAAATACGGACACCATTCTGATACTTATTCTTTTGACTTACAACTTAAAATTCAACAAACATTCTTGGATGGCATCTACAAGCGCATCTCCAACAAGATTCTATCACCTCTCCAAATGGCATCTTTAAGCCCATTCCCTCAACTACACTTTGTCGAGTGCAAATTTATGGGCACTCTATTGTCCAATCATCTTTTACCTTCGAGTCACGAACGACAAAGCTCGCCAATCTAACTCTTCAGGTTCAAGAAGATTGAACAGGGGAAGCTGTTGTACCCCAAAATTTTCCCTCTCATTTATCAATACTTTTATCACAAGACTTCTTAGACTCAAGACAAGATTAAGGTTTGGTCAGCTCAAGACACCTCATCTTGCACTGATAACCCAAAATTAGGGTTTGAGTTTGCACAAGGATTTTTGGACTACCAATGCTTCATGTGACTTTCATACATCATTTTGGACCCTTAAGATTGCTCATGATAAGTTTCAAGCCTTGAACCACATTTTTGGTTAGTCAATTGGACAGTTGACCTAAAAATCAGCTGTATTGGGAAAAAAGTCAACCATGGCCAATTTACAGTCAAACTTCATAATTTTTGATCCACATCAACATTCTAGATTCATATGTACCATTTTATCAAGTTTGGATCACAACTCCTCAAGAAATCTGATCAAATCATCAAAAGGGCAAAATGGTCAAAATTAGGGTTTTGACTGAGAAAGGGCAATTTATGATTTTTAACCTAGGAAATGACCAATTGAGTTCAAGCATGATTTCAAGGGTTCAATGGAATCATATTTACCTAATTACATGGTTCAAAAGAACTCAAGTTCATTGGATTGACAGATGAAATTTACAGTCAACTGTATACTAAAAAGTTAAACTTTGACTTTTTGATCAAAATCAAGTACCAAGGGTCATAATTCAATAAGATATGTCAGAATATGAAACTTGTTCACCAAGAAAACCAAATTTGAAAATTAGGGTTTGAATTTGAAAATTTTCATAACTTAGAATTTTTCTAAGTATAAAAATTTTCTTATTTTTTCTCAACGTTTCACCACTTTTTCACCATGATGCATTTTGATTCAAGAAAAGTTCCCAACATGAAAGTTGCAGCCCTCCATGAAATCTACAACTTTTATTCACAAACTTTTCCCTAAAGATGCTTGGATCTCAAGTTATGAATTTGTGAATACATGGCCATGAACTTCTAACTTAGTGAAATTTTACCCCTAATTTAGGCATGTTTTGGACCCAACTTCATGGCTACTTTTCACATAGTTCTAGGAGGTATCTCAAAATTCATTTCAAAGATATATTATAGATCACATTGCAAGATTTCCAAAATGTCAAAGAACTCTCCAAGATCATTTTTTGAGTAGGGAGAATCAAAGATAGGAAGTTGGCATTTTCTCACTTTTTGTTCAAGCCATTTCCATGAAGAAACAAGTTACAAACCAAACCTATGCTGGATATTTCTTGATTTACAGGTCCTAAACTTGCTACACACTCCTTAATTAAATGCATACTCAGTTGAAAAAGCCTTATCCTTGCTTTTGAAACTTTACACAAGTTGTAATTCCATTTTGGGCAAAAAGGCTTCATTGCCATTTTCATAAAGATGCACTTTTGCAACTTTGTCAACTTGGAGCATTGGACCTGTCCCCTTGATACAAGCAAACTACACAGGTCTCAATAAATTTGTACAAACTTATATCAACCCTAAAGCAAGCTGGTACAAGCATGTGGATTGGTCTTGTCAACTTTACTTCAAGTACAAGGAAAATTGCAAAAAGGGCTAAGGCTTGCACAACTAGTAGGAAGCTGACTTTGGATTACTTCTATACTAATATGCAAACATTGTACAAGAGATTACACGCTTGGCTTGAACCTAGAACTGTCTCAAACTGAAAAACACCAAAAATTTGCCTAAGCATACAGTTTCTGCAAAAGCTCAGCCAACTCTCATTTGGATCGTGTGTTTTATGTTAACTGATTCAAACATCTCATACACTTGATACCTAGTCAATCCAAGCCATCACCCTGGTTCCATAACCTCTGTTTCACCATCTGACATTTTCAACTTGGAAGCTTGCAGTTGGACTTGGTCAGGGAGTTCCAGCCATCCTCAGAGCAAGATAAGGATTAGAATAGGTTCAGGGAAGCTCAAGGAAGCTCAACAATCATCAAGCCTCCATTAAAGTCCCTACATTTCCATACACGATTCCAGCTGAAAGAGTATTTTCTTAAACTCTATCTCTTTATACAGGCAACCTCAAGCCACGATTTGTGAAGAAAAAATGTAGTTCTCATCATAACGAAGCTGTACATATCATTACTTTGCATTTATATTACTTGTGCTAAGAGAATTTGAAGCTTGAAATCTCTGAAATTTTTAGGTCACGATTTAGGGATTCCAAAATTCTCTTTGATCTTTGATAGTTAGGTTACATAATTTATATGGTTGGAATCGTGAGCTCAAATGCCACATTTTCATGTTATGAGTTTTTATTTTTATGCAAGCATGAGGAAGATACAGGTTGGTATGGCATTGGCGTGAAGAAGATGAACGAAGGACAGGGATGAAGTCAGTGGGCTTTTTGCTGTGTGGCCTTTTTGTTTTTGCTAAACACCCCCCTGACTTGCTATTGCACCCCTGGCTGACTATTTATATTTTTATATTTTTTTCATATATTTATATTAATATTTTTATTTATTTTTCTGAATGATAAAAAATCCTAAAAAATGATTATTTATTTTCACACTTTATTTTTTTTATTTATTATTTCTCACATAAAAAATTAATTTATTTGATAGAATAGAATTTATTTTCTTAAATAACTTGTAAATATAATTAAAAATACTTAATATTTTTATTATACATTTTTATACTCATAAATACTTATTTCTTGCACATATTTATTTTTAGTATTTAGGCATAATATTATTTATTATTTTTTATACAAAAATAAACAAAATAATAATATAGAACATTATTTTCTTTTAAATGAAAACTAGGGTTTAATCCTTTTAAAAAAGAATTAATTATTCCCCCCCCCGCCCCCCCCCCCCCCCCCCCCCCCTTTTTAGGTTTAAGATTAATATTCTTTTACACAAAAACAAGACATAAAAAAATCTTTCCTTTACATACATATTGCATTGCATTTTAAATATTCGTATTATATTCGCGCATATTCGATTTGGTTGTAATAATATATTTAGCTTTATATTTGTGCAAATCCCCATTCAAACTTGTATTCCCCCCTCCCATAAAAATTGTTGTAATAGCCTAGTATATTTACATTAAGCAATTTATCGCTTTATATGCATGATTAGTAATTAGGGTTTGCATGACAAGAACAAAACAAAGCAAAATAGAAAACCCTAAATACAAGACAAGATCAAAAGCATGAAAATGATATACTTTGCACACAAGCACCCTTAGGGTTTCTCCCACTTGGTTGCCTAAAACAAAATGGCCATGTTACGCATGCGAAGTATCTTGGCAAAATAAAACAAATTTAAGATCATAGCCCCTCGATGACGCTATTCAAAAGTTGCCTAAACAAAATGATCTTGGTCCCTCAAAAATGCTAAGATACTTGGCAACATTGCTATCATGGTTATACGATGACCTACGCTTGTCCCGTTTACATCCAAAGATAGGGTTGCTTACCAAATCAATGGTAAGTCAACAATGTCAAAGGAATATAAAATGCACAAGAAAGACATTTGAGTAGGTAGATAGCTTCCAAGTTACTTGCTCCATTTCAAATAACAATCCTTGCTATTTTCAAAAACAAACACACACACACATTTCAAAACATCTTACAAAACATTGAAAACATTTTCAAAAGACAAACATCTTTGTATACATTCTTACGAACGAGAATCATTATAAAGATTGCCTAAATGAATGGCCTCTTTTACAAATACTTTTAAAACCACATCAAACACCATTTCAAACAAACCAAAGCAAGTGATCTAAGCAAGTAACTAAGAGCCCATGGAAAACCATGGATGAAAAAGGGTGCTAATACCTTCCTTTTCATAATCTACCCCCCCCGAACTCAAAAACATCTCTAAAGGTCTTTCCTGTGCTTTTTCACCTTTCTTTTTGGATAAAAGAAAAGTCGATGGCGACTCTTGCTAAACCGCGACATTTGCGATAAAACACAAAACCTTCAAGTCTGTTATCCCACCGTATCACACTATAAATAGAATATCATTTATTGCAACCCAACTAACCAACTACGTGAAAAATATTCTGCTGCTCACAAATTATTTCTTACAAACACTTTGTGCAAAACTTATCTTAGTGATAAGTCACAGTTTGTGATATAACTTTCTAAGAAGAAATTTGTTTCACTATTGTAAAGATTTAATTCTTGTATTTGTTCCTTGAGAGACCAAGCTTGGTCAGATTTCTCAAGAAGTCTAGGACTAGTTTGAGTCTTAGTGGTGTTAGTCACTTGTAAGTTTACTTGTGCTTTGAATTGTTAGTCACAACAGTTTGGTTGTGTGATTGTAATCCATTTGATTATAGTGAATTAAGTCCTTGTTGAGAAAGGCGAAATCACCTTGGCGGATGGACTGGAGTAGTTTGAGTTCAAACGAACCAGGATAAAAATAATTGTGTCTTTCCATTATTGTTGAGCTAGTAAGAAAAAGAAAAAAGGAAAAACTTATTCAACCCCCCCCCCCCTTCTAAGTGTTTTCTCACGCTTCATCTCTCTCTATCTCTCTCTCTCTCTCTCTCTCTCTCTCTCTCTCTCTCTCTCTCTCTCTCTCTCTCTCTCTCTCTCTCTCTCTCTATCTCTCTCTCTCTCTCTCTCTCCTCTCTCTCTCTCTCTCTCTCTCTCTCTCTCTCTCCCTCTCTCTCTCTGTCTGTCTCTCTCTCTCTCTCTCTCCTCTCTCCTCTCTCTCTCTCTCTCTCTCTCTCTCTCTCTCTCTCTGATCATTTGACCACACTAACTGCATATGCAAATCTGATATAATAAATGCCAAGTAAATCAAATTTCCCACTAGTACCTTATACCAACCCTTGTCAACTTTGTCATTTTCCTCCTCAAGACTTATCTTATGACTTTTCTCAATGAAAACACTTGCTGGTTTGAATCCAAACTTTCATGTTTCCTACAAAAGATTAAGCACATAATCTCCCAGAGATAAAGACATCTTATTTTGAGTTAGATATTTCAATTATCAAGAAAACTTGAGTAACTCAAGGTCTTTTATACTGGTAAAAAAGTACATGTGTGTATGTTACCCCTACAAGGGAAGGGGTACTCAGAGGCCTTAATAGGTATATTGCGTTGTATGGTGGTTAGGTCTTGTCCACGATGGCGAGAAGCTCTGTATGATGGTGTTTTGAGGAGGTTTAAAAAACTTGCTCACGTAGGTAAGAGGCTCTGTACATAGTGTGTAGTATTGATATGTATCATCTAATATCTATCCATTCCCCCCCTGAGAAATAGAAAGAGAGGTATTTATAGAGGCTTTTAGGGCATATGATTTAGGAAAAATTTAAGGGTGGCAACCTAAGGATTTTTTATCATGTTATACTTCTGATGAACAAATTCTCCTTTTTCGATCAAGAAAGGAGGTTTCTTCTTCAGAGGATGAAGATTGGGTTATTCTGGAGGCTTATTATCCTTTGGAGAGGGCTGCCACATTGTCTCTTCTGATCCTCTTTATCCATACTTCTACTTCTACCTCCTTTTCATCAATGATATATGGGTTCTTTCCCCCATTTCCCTCTTTTCCATGATGTCTTAAGGATTTTCAATGTTGCGTCTTCCTAACCGTTCCCTAATAGTTGGAGTTATATCAGGGTCTTCGAGATGGTCTATGAGGACCTGGACGTTACTCCGACTATGGAGTATTTTTCTCTTTTTACACCACCAAACCATCGAAAAGTAGATGCATATCTTTAAGCAATCGGTTGGGAAGACTCTTTTTGTGCCCCACTCCAATCACTACAAGCATTGGAAGGACATGTTTGCCAGTGTGAAGTGGCAAGATAATTCCCTTTAGGGTGTTAGGGGTTGATAGAGCCCCCATCTTTCCCCTATCTTGGACAAATGACTTAGTGACAATCACATGATATTACAAGGTGTTCCTTACATTCAAAGAGGAGAGGATTATCCACCTCCTATAGAAGTTCGAAGTTATGGATTATCGTGAAGTGATTAGACTTTGGTTGGGCGGCGACAAATACCTTGTCGCTTATTTAGGTAAGTTATTTTCTGTATTCCTTTGTATGTATTTTTAAACAGTACTTGTGACCTTTGTGCACTGTTTTGCAGATCAAATGGTGAGGATTTCTGTTGAAGAGAGGAGACAAAGGTGATAAAAGATCCAGTTTGTTCATTCGGGTACCAATAGTCCCCAAAGGTTTACTGTCAAGGGGGAATATGCAAGCTGAGGACCAACTTCAAACTCGTCCAACATGAAGGCTCAGAGGCTAAAATACGGTTCTTCATTGGCTTCTAACACCGTCTTTCCTACTTCTAGAGAGACGAGCACTCATACGCCCTTAATGGGCGAGGCTCCCCACCTATTACTAATTTGTGGAGCGATGTCAGTTTGGACACCATATGATTCAAGAGTTCCCACCTTCCTTTCTTCGAGGGATTTTATGCTGAATACTAGGCCCTTCACTCCAACTCGACTTCGGCTATTTTAAGCATGAAAGACAATCTTCTACTAAGGGCACTCATGTTACATGATTTAGACTAGAAGAAGAGAGATAAGGCTGAGAAAGAGCTGAAGGCGAAACTCCATAAGCATATGGGTGCCTACAATGAGAGCCAAAGGTTACTGAAGGCCCTCCATAAAGACAAGTAAAAGTGGGAGGAGAAGAAGGTGAATGTGAAATCCAAGGCCAAAGAGATCTTCACCGAGAATGAATCCTTGTAGAATTCTTTTACAATGCCCTTCTTCGTCAAAAGGATATGGAGAAGAATGTGTTAGAGCTCACTGATAAGGTGCGGTCTAATTCGAACGTGCCAAGGAGCATGTTTCCTTCCTCTATCCCCAATTTAAACCAAAGCCAAATAGATTTTCTCAAAGTCTTCTAAGGTGGCCAGTTGGTGGATAGGGAGGCAATGGGCTACCTAGAGCCTGGAAGTACTACTCCCATCAAGGACACCCCATGGCAAGGGCGGGGCTACGAACGAGGGTGAGTTTAAAGTCCCTTAGCCAAAGAATAATGTTGAGAAGGAGATAACTCTGGAGGGGATATGGTGGTTCGGTTGTTTCTTTTCCCCTTCGGGGGCTTCTTTCTAATTGTAATGAACAGTGAAGCCCATTGAGGGAACTTTTTATGTTAATTATGCTTATTGTTATTCTCTTTCATCGCCATTTTGTTACGGTTAATCCTCTAGCCCTTGGCTGAGGGTGTCTACTATCATTATTCCCCATGCAAAAAGTTTATTCCTTTTAAGAAATACAAGGGACTTAATGTTTTATCCATCTCAGGAGCCGACAAGGATACCGTTTAGGGATCTAGTGTTTTAATTTCCTTTGTGGGCGACAAGGATCCTACTTAGGGATCCAACATTCTGATAGCCCAATGGGAGGCAATGATCCTACTTAACGATCTATCATTTTAATCGCCTCTATCAGAGACGGGGATTCCCCTCAAGGATCCAACATTTTGATAGTCTCTATGGGCGGTAAGGACCCCACTTAAGGATCCATCACTTTGATCGCCTCTATGGGCAAAAATGATCCCACTTAAGGATCCAGTGTTTTGATTGCCCCTATGAGAAACAAGGATCCCACTAAGGATTTAGCATTTTGATTTCCTCTATGAGAGGAAAGAATCCCACTTAAGGATCCAACATTTTTATCACCTCTATGGGTGACAAGGATCCCACTTAAGGATTCAACATTTTGATCGCCTCACTGGGAAATCTTCTCTTGATCTTTTTGGTTTCTTGCAAAGAAAGGAATAACCAACAAGCATACATTTTCAAAGATAAAAAAATGAGGTGCATCATTAAAAACCCCCGCCTTATGAAAAGTGAAGAGGGAATAATGTACCCCATGAAATAATTTCTCATTACAACCAGCAAAGATGTAATAATCGCCTTTAAAATCAATAGCAAATCAGCTAAAATCAATTAAGGAAAAAATAGATGACATGAATGCAGATGGCTCTAGAGGGTATTCCTTTTGGGCCTTCTGTAATACCCCAAATTTGCCCCACAGTTAGTTTAAAATCAGAGTGCCAAAATTTCCGCAAACATGGGGCATTACATTCTCATTCCAAAAACCAACAACATAAAAACCTATCATAATGGATACATAGCACATATCGATCCAAAGAACTTATAACAATTTATTAGTCTTCAACAGTATTTCAACTTGATTCCATAAATATGCAGCAGATTCATAGCTATAAAACTTCAAAGGAAACATAGCATCTTTTAAACAACTTAATTCACAGAAAACAACTTCTTAAAACAACAACTTGAATTAAACTCAAAACATCATAAAATCAAATAAGCGTTCATCCCCCCCCCCCCCCGAGTGCTACGTATCAGAGCGACAACACCAAGAAGCTACTAAGTCTCTACTCCTCGTTACCTGCACGTTACCAGTATAAAGGCAACGGTGAAACAAATAAAGGGGTGAGACATCAAATAATATGAATAAGATTATGATGATTAATATATTAGACATGAGAATTATAAACTTCACCACTTCTCAACAACACACAACAATCAATAAACATTCACAATTATCATTAGCGATTCAAAATGCAATTCGAATGCGACACAACTGTGCATATGCATGTGGTACCAACAGGGCTTCAGCCCTCTTCACTAATTGCCAATTAATAGAGGCACAAGGCATAAGCCTACTTCACAAATCTGCCAATACAGGCCTTCACAAAATGCAAATGTATGAGACTCATGTAACATACAACATCACAGATATATCATTCACCACAAACTTCATTACGAGGCATTCGCCTACATCCCTGCATCACTGACAATAAGCCTAACACTTCACATATTCAATCACATCTCAATTATCTCAAAACAACAACATCTCATAATATCAAAATAATTTATTAAACATTATTTATTATTACAAAAATCATCGAACACAAATTCATCAATAAAATCTCACTAATAATCAACTGTATAATAATAGTGCAGTAACCCATCCTGTTATTCTGCTAATTTATATTGTTACTGTCACTAATCCTACTGTCATTATTCTAACAGTAGCCTCTAACATCTCAAAATTCATCATTCTGTCCAAAATCCAGCGTAACTGTCATCTACGGGAATCAATTCTAAATCCTAAATTAGTTACTGGGATTACACTTCTTAATCATTATTTTAATCCTCTAGAATAGAGTTCATCGCGTTAGCTAATCAACACTTCGAACGACATCTCAAACAACATCCTACAACTCAAGTTACATCAATTAAAAGTCAATTCTGTCAAAAATCCAGCATTATGTATCGACACAAAACTCCTTGGATCGACACATCCTGCTTCAAAATCACAGCATGTATCGACACATGCACTTACCGATCGACTCATCCTGACTTCAAAACGCAGCATGTATCGACACATGCATCGCACCGGTCGACTCATCCTGAGTCTCACACACTCATGTGTCGACACATCCTCTCTTCGTGTCGACTCATCCTGAGTCTTATACTTAACATGCATCGACGCAAGCCCTCCATGCATCGACGCAAGCCCTCCATGCATCGACTCATCCAATTTGAGGTCGACCCATCCTGCGATTTTCTGCATAATTTTCTGCGTTTTCTATTGTATTTTGCTACGAGAATCATGTTACAACCCTACAAACCTTATTATGATCATGATAATTCATCACCTAATCATTATACTCTATCACTCCATTGATCAAACAACATAATTTATTCCATACAAAAATTCAACACAAGATTCAACACAGATAACGGATAATTACACAACCCCAATCCTACATACTAACCATCATATTCCCGGTTATAAAATCCGAACCCCACCCTTAACTTTTGGTTTTTCGGTCGGTCAAATTCTCCGGTTGAAACTGCAACTGGTTTGACGGCGAGTTCTCTAAATTTGCTTGCCTCCCACTTGGTGCCTCCAAACCCTTGCTTCTTCTACTGATACGTGATAATTGTTTTGCTTTTGGTTGCTAACCTCTATATATTATAACCTAATATAATAGTAGGTCTACTAGTAACTTTAATGGGCCTATTAATTCTATTCCTAATCTTACTAATTCACACACCCCACTTGACCCAACTAATAAAATAATATTCTATTAAAATCAACATTAAATCCAATATTAATTTCTCTTGACTAAATTGACTAATTATTCCGATAATTCCTTCTTCGATTAAATTCCAACAATTTAAATCCTCAATAATTCATTTAAATAATTTAATGAATTTCCGGGCGTTACAACTCTCCCCCACTTAGAATATTTTCGTCCTCGAAAATTCATCCGACACCACTTCCCTTAACTTCGCCTCCACCTCTAGCCTTCCGATATACTCACAACTTACTAAAATTAAAATCTAACGCACACGTGCAATTCTATTTCAACTTATTCAACAATAATAATAACAACTAACGAAGTTATATCGACGAAACACGTACCTCTGGTACCTCTGAACTCGTTGCCCGTTGGATTTTCCACCAATGCGAACACCTTTGCACCAGGCGCTTTCTTCGGTTTCTGACACTAAGTACTAATATGGCCTTCTTCACCACAATTGAAACAGACATCCGCCTTATGCTTACACTCAGGAGCTGCATGTCTAGCCTTACCACAACAAAAACACCTCCTTACCTCAGCAGTAGTGCACACATTACTCTTGTGACCAAGTTTCCCACACTTGAAACAAGTCACACTAGCAGAAGCGTCTCCCCCACTAGTCCTCTGACCCTCAACAACTTATTGTTTACCTCTACTAGTTGGAGCATCGTACGGCTTACCACGATTCTAATTCTTGCTCCGCTTCTCATTAACTATCTTGTAATGAGCATTGTTATCCTCCTCATAAATTATGCAGCTATCCACCAAATCAGAGAAAGAACGAATCTTTTGATATCCAATTGCCTTCTTGATCTCCGAGTGCAACCCGTTCTCAAACTTGATGCACTTCGAAAATTCAGCAGTCTCTGCGCTATAATGTGGATAGAACTTAGCCAACTCCACAAACTTTGCAGCATACTCGGTAACAGACTTATTCCCTTGCTTCAGCTCAAGGAATTCAATTTCCTTCTTACCCCGGACATCTTCAGGATAATAATTTCTCAAAAACTCCCTACGGAACACATCCCAAGTGATCTCTTCACCTGCAGCTTCCAACCTCGAACGAGTCTCTAGCCACCAGTCGCCGGCTTCGACTGCCAGCATATGAGTACCATACCGAACCTTCTGTGCTTGAGTGCAGTCCATCACACGAAATATTCTCTCCATCTCCTTCAACCAACTCAAAGCCCCATCAGGATCATACTTACCCTTGAAGGTAGGCGAATTCTCTCTTTGGAAAGTCGCCAAGCTACGGGATCCCGTATCCCCGCCAGCATTCGGTTGATTTTCCATAGCATAAACCATTGCTTCCAAAGCAGCAACAATCACAACATCGTTCCTTCCTGCCATCTCAACTTATAACTACAACACAAAATGGTCAACAATAATTAATGATACTCGATGTTAAAGACTCAACAACTTTGGCCGGACGGACCGACCTGCTCTGATACCACTAATGTAACACCCCAAATCTACCCCACAGTTATATTAAAATCAGAGTGCCAAAATTTCCGCAAACACGGGGCATTACATTCTCATTCCAAAAACGAACAACATAAAAACCTATCATAATGGATACATAGCACATATCTATCCAAAGAACTTATAACAATTTATTAGTCTTCAAAAGTATTTCAACTTGATTCCATAAATATGCAGTAGATTCATAGCTTTAAAACTTCAAAGGAAACATAACATCTTTTAAACAACTTAATTCACAGAAAACAACTTCTTAAAACAACAACTTGAATTAAAATTAAAACATCATAAAATCAAATAAGCGTTCATCCCCCCCCCCCGAGTGCTACGTATCAGAGCGACAACACCAAGAAGCTACTAAGTCTCTACTCCTCGTTACCTGCACGTTACCAGTATAAAGGCAACGGCAAAACAAATAAAGGGGTGAGACATCGAATAATATAAATAAGATTATGATAATTAATATATTAGACATGAGCATTATAAACTTCACCGCTTCTCAACAACACACAACAATCAATAAACATTCACAATTATCATTAGCGATTCAAAATGCAATTCGAATGCGACACAACTGTGCATATGCATGTGGTACCAACAGGGCTTCAGCCCTCTTCACTAATTTCCAATTAATAGAGGCACAAGGCATAAGCCTACTTCACAAATCCGCCAATACAGGCATTCACAAAATGCAAATGTATGAGACTCATGTAACATACAACGTCACAGATATATCATTCACCACAAACTTCATTACGAGGCATTTTCCTATACCCCTGCATCACTTGAAATAAGCCTAACACTTCACATATTCAATTACATCTCAATTATCTCAAAACAACAACATCTCATAATATCAAAATAATTTATTAAACATTATTTATTATTACAAAAATCATCGAACACAACTTCATCAATAAAATCTCACTAATACTCAACTGTATAATAATAGTGCAGTAACCCATCCTGTTATTCTGCTAATTTATATCATTACTGTCACTAATCCTACTGTCATAATTCTAACAGCAACATCTAACATCTCAAAATTCATCATTTTGTCCAAAATCCAGCGTAACTGTCATCTACAGGAATTAATTCTAAATCCTAAATTAGTTACTGGGATTACACTTCTTAATCATCATTTTAATCCTCTAGAATAGAGTTCATCGCGTTAGCTAATCAGCGCTTCGAACGATATCTCAAACAACATCCTACACTCAAGTTACAGCAATTAAAAGTCAATTCTGTCAAAAATCCAGCATTATGTATCGACACAAAACTCCTTGGATCGACACATCATGCTTCAAAATCACAGCATGTATTGACACATGCACTTACCGATCGACTCATCCTGACTTCAAAATGCAGCATGTATCGACACATGCATCACACCGATCTGTCTCACACACTCATGTGTCGACACATCCTCTCTTCGCGTCGACTCATCCTGAGTCTTATACTTAACATGCATCGAAGCAAGCTCTCCATGCATCGACGCAAGCCCTCCATGCATCGACTCATCCAATTTGAGGTCGACGCATCCTGCGATTTCTGCATAATTTTCTGCGTTTTCTACTGTATTTTGCTACGGGAATCATGTTACAACCCTACAAACTTTATTATGATCATGATAATTCATCACCTAATCATTATACTCTATCACCCCATTGATCAAACAACATAATTTATTCCATACGAAAATTCAACACAAGATTCAACACATATAACAGATAATTACACAACCCCAATCCTACATACTAACCATATATTCCCGGTTATAAAATCCGAAACCCACCCTTACCTTTTGGTTTTTCGGTCGGTCGAATTCTCCGGTTGAAACTGCAACTGGTTTGACAGCGAGTTCTCTAAATTTGCTTTCCTCCCACTTGGTGCCTCCAAACCCTTGCTTCTTCTACTGCTACGTGATAATTGTTTTGCTTTTGGTTGTTAACCTCTATATATTATAACCTAATATAATAATAGGTCTACTAGTAACTTTAATGGGCCTATTAATTCGATTCCTAATCTAGCTAATTCACACACCCCACTTGACCCAACTAATAAAATAATATTTTATTAAAATCAACATTAAATCCAATATTAATTTCTCTTGACTAAATTGACTAATTATTCCGGTAATTCCTTCTTCGACTAAATTCCAACAATTTAAATCCTCAATAATTCATTTAAATAATTTAATGAATTTCCGGGCGTTACACCTTCAATCTTCTATCTCTTCACTAGTTAGAGGAGGAGTCACCTCGCCTTTGTAGCTTTACTCCCGAGCCCATTTTCCTAGCTTTTACGCTCAGAGTGCGGACCCTTTTCAGTTTGAGACTATCCACATAACATTTTCTAGAGATCTTCTAGTCTTCTTGGTTAACTTTCACTCGCCCATCAAAGAACGTGTATTCCATGCATTAATTCAAAGTGGACAAGGCGACACCCAACTAGTTAAAAGCTCATTTCCCTATAATCATGATGTAAGTAGTGTTGGAGTAAACCCTAGAGGCCAATGGTTTCGGTAGTTGTATAAAATTATTTATTAATAATTAAAATTATGTTTGTTTTTCCAAAATAACAAATTCCCTAGAATAGCTAATTCGTTTAATGAAATGTTAAGTGTGACTTAATCATGAGATCTCATTAAATATAAGGAAACTATTCTTAAAGTATCCGTAGTCGAGCTTTATTGTGAAGTGGGATAATATTAAAGCATTAAGACTATTATATGGATAGACTGATAATCACATCTCATGGACCATGGATCAAGATTTATCAAGTATTCACATAGGTATGAGTATTAGGAGTAATATTTATACTGGATTGACCCGCTAAGAGAATACTACACAAAAATTTATGCAAAGTGTCATAAGTTATTCTCATAGTGATGGTGGTGTATACCACCATTCGACTTGAAACCAATATGGACCCTAGATTTGGAGTCGAGTACTTTATTGATGATCAATCGTTTCCCATAACTGGATGACCATAAAGGCAGTTAATGGATACTCCACAAAGCATGTTAAGGGACATGAGTGACCTGGATGGAATTTGCCCATCCTGCATAACCAGGATAAATGTCTAAGGATCCAATATTGATCTGGACAAGAGTGATACAGTCTATGTCTTGTGTTCAATATAGACATGAGGGCAAAATGGTAAATATACACATAAACATTATCACGAAAAAGGTTTTATCAGATCTTATGACATTTTGGTGACTTGGGTAGCAGTGATGTGTTGCTAGATACTGCTTACTTTTATTATATTATATGTATGATTTAATATAATTGCCAATGTTACGAGAACCTACAGGATCACACACATAAGGGCAAATTGATGAGAGATAGAATAAATAAGGAACTTCATAAGGTACAGTGTATTTGAGAGAATTATGGAACACCGTAAGGTACAATGCACTTAAGTGAAATATGAAACATCATATAATATAATAATAGTTATTATTATTATTATTATTATTATTATTATTATTAATATTATTATTATTTTATAATAGTTATAAAATATAATAATAATAATAAAATATGCTTATTATAATAATAATAATTATAATAATTATTGTAATAATAGTTATTATAATAATAAAATTATTATTATTATTATTATTATTATTATTATTATTATTATTATTATTATTATTATTATTATTATTATTATTATTATTATTATTATTATTATATGGATCAATTAAATTAGGCCTTTTAGCTTGCAGCCTACACAAGTGGTTCTATAAATAACCCTTGTGCATAAGTTTTCTCACTTGATGAAATCAGGGTTTGTGAAACCTTGGTCGTATTTCTATCTCTCACTTAAGCCTTTATTCGTAGCAGCTAGCACTGAGACTGAAAGTTGTCTGTTCGTGTGGACTGAGTAGAGGCGTTGTTCTTCATCAACGCTCGTGATCATTCATTCAGATCTGCATCAAAGTTGTTAATCACCACAAGAGGTAATCATTCTATCATTGATGATGCATCAATGGTAAGGATCAGCTAAAGGGAAAATTTTAATTTCCGATGCGCCTTATATCACGATTTCCCTTTAGTGGTATCAGAGCCACTTACGAAACCACGAATCGGGTAAATGTTTATTTTCTATACTTTCTGATTTAATTTGATTAAAACACAAAATAAATTAAATAATAAAGAAAAATAATTATTGGCATCATGTTGTGTACCATTTGGATGATTTGATGTTGACTATGCTTCGGAATTCGACTTCTGTATGGTGAAGCAGTGATACATCAATCATCCATAAGTTACACAAAATTTATTGATCAAATTCATATAAGATATGAATAATTCAGATGCAAATACGGTATATTTGATATATCTTTAATTTCATTGATTCAAATAGGGTGATGATTGTGTTTCATATGAATGATCAATGTTCTATTGCTTCGAAATCCTACATTTGTATGGTAAAGCAATGACATTTGGATCATTTTAATTTAATAATCAATCATCAATTTTGATAGTATAAATATGTTGCATTATAGTTTATGATGATACAAGAGTTGTATTGTTAAGAGTTATAAAATTTGGGTTTGTAAAAATAGAAGAGTTGTGCATCATATTTGTAAAATTTTATAATAATAATTGTTATTGTTATTATTATAAGTTTTATTTGTTTTATAATATAATAGTAATAGTTATTATTATATTTAAAATGAACATGAAATGTTACAACAATATCGGTTTAGGAAAAGCATATGCGAAGGATACAACATATGTTAGAAAGTTGCTGTAGCGATTAGTAACGTGATGATAATGTGTCGGTAATGAAAAATAAGCCAAATATTATCTTATGTACTGTGGTGCCAAAATATTGTGTTACATTAGCCACGTGGTTTTATTAAATTACTTTAATTAGTATAATAATAATTGTTATTATTATTTAATTTAAAAAAATTTGATATACTTTTATAATAAGGCAACAAATGAAAATAACTCTACAAGATCAATTGTTAAAAATTAATTTAATTATTTAATTAATAAAATTTAATTTAATAATTATAATAATAAAAGTGTTTTTATTATCATTTTATTATGGTAATCGATTATGGCTTTAGTCCTCTTTTATTTTATTTTGAGATTTTAAAATACGACCTGCGTGTCGTGCCTTTCTCTATACTCTATTTATGTAACTTATTTTCTTATCTCACTCCCTCGTATGTAAAACAAGTATTCTTTGATGTAATATAATGTTATGAAGAAAAGAAGAAGACAAGATAGAAGGAAGACAATCAATGAGATCTAACATGGAGAAGCATAGATCAGTATTAGGTTAGCTTAGGTTCTCTCATTGCGCTAGGGGCCATAATCATATATATATATATATATATATATATATATATATATATATATATATATATATATATATATATATATATATATATATATATATATATATATATATATATATATATATATATATATATATGTTGATGCATGTGAGAGACGTTTTATATGATAAACAAGCCGGTGAGATCAAACTAATTACAAATTCCCTTAAAAAATATTAACTTTGTGCTTTCCAAAGTTTTAGCACTCATCAAGACTAGTATCGAATAATGTAGGTTTCGCCTAACGCGAGGTGCATGTTCTATATTAGTAAGGTGAGACGGGATAAATGTAATATCCAATTACTAAAATATTGGGTCAAGCTTAACTAAACTAATTATAATAAGATTATATACGTTTAGAAGCAAGAGTTAGGAAAATTCATATGATGGATGTTGTACCTGTAGCGGTAGAAATGTTTAAGACTAAGCCATTGGGTTGACTAGACTTTATACAAATAAAAAAAAACCGGCACCGCGCTTTATTGTTTCCAAAGGAATGGGAAAAGAGCGCATAACCCAAAAAGAGGGGAAACGATTCAAGGTAAGGGGGTTGGTTATGCAAAGGGAAGGTATTAGCACCCTAAACATCTACGGTACTCCGCAGGAGCCTCTTTGTAAATTCTGTATATTTTGGCTATAAAAAATGTTGTATAAAAATGGATGATGGAGATGAGAAAATAAATATATTTATTTTATAATTTTTGCACCTGCCGCGGTTGTGAACCTTTAGTGCCTACGTACCACCTTTTCGTGCAATAGGCGATCAGGGTACACGTAGTTCCTCTTTTAAGGATTTAAAACACAATTGTGTTGGTCAATTTTATGAGATAAAACATCATCGTCATTGTCCGTGTAGAAAACATACCTACTACCCACAATTATGAGAAAGGAGAATTTGCATCATCTCAAAGTGGAGGATATGACTTGGATTTTAAAATCAACAATGCCTCACTCAACACTCAAGTGGAAAATATCTCTCTTCACTACATATTGTAGAAGTATAGTTGTTTGCATCACTACAAAGATTGACAAAGTTCAATATTTTGAGAAAAGTTTAAAGATAAAAGCCAAAGTGGCAAAATGGTTTGAAATGAGATTGATTGACTTTTAGTCTTCTCACAAAAAATGTCAAGGTATTATTAAGTTGATTGGAGTTTATTTATGAAAATGTTTTGAAAATGCATGGACATAAGTCCAAGTTTATTATGAAATTGGTTCAAGTTTTAAAAACAAGAAGAGTTTTCAAAAGGAGAAAGAAGATTTTTGAAATTAAAGAAGATGGGAGGAGAAGAAGGGGCTATCCTAAAGCATAAGGTAAAAGCTAGGGATAAGAACCATCTAACCAACAAGAAGCCAATACTTGACGTTATGAGCCAAGATAGAATTCTCATTCCTTGGATTGAAACCAATCAAGCAAAAAAATACTAGACCTCTTGAGAGAATCAAACTTCAAGTGTATTAAGTCTTCACAAAAATTGGGCAGAGTAACGGATGTATACAGGTGAATTCCAGATTACAAACAAAGGGTGTAATTACAAAAACCTGCACACAAAAATAAACAAGAAACCCAATATCTTGAGGTAAACCTCAAGAAATCCAGACAAAATAATCAGATAAGATCACAAGGTCTCCAAGATAGGCCAAGGTTTCTAATCCTAAGTCCAAGAAAAGTCCCATACTCCATAATGCCAAAGATAGTAACCAAATAGTCTAAATACCATTAAAGAATTTTTAGGGTTTATGTTGATTATTAAGTATCTTAAAAAGGAAAAGAAAAGCTCAAGTGAGCAAAATAAAAAACAAGAAAGTAAATGCTCAAATGAGCAAAGATGAAAATGGCATGAAATGTAAATGTTAAAAGTAAATGGTACATAAAGCATACAAAAAATAAAAGCATAAAGTAAATAAGTAAATAATTAGTGGTTAGTTGGATGACCATCTTGAAGCTTGCATTTGCAACTCATTAGAGGATTGGTAGAACCAAAGCCTCCACACAACAAGTTGCATTTGCTTTTTGTCAAGTATATCATCCATTTGGAATTCTCACAAGTGCCATTTAATGATCAATGATGTTTAAGTGATCTGCGTTGATCAAAGGTGTTGTAGATCCATTAGAGGATTGGTAGAACCAAAGCCTCCACACAATGAATCTCAAGGTTATTGGATCAAAGAGATCAAATTAACATACTTGGGCTTACAAACATAAGTTTGGGCCACGAATGATCATTTATTCGAATCAGGACAAAATTTAACGCTATGTTAAGCAATCGTAAGTGAACTTATATAGAAGTCGCACCTATTTTGAGGCCGGTCAATAGCAATCTATGCACCATTTGTTCTGAGACATGATATAGAGATCATGCTCCAATAATATTTGTTCAATAAGAAGGGGATGAGATGAAGAGGGATGGGAGAGAATATACAAACCACTTTTGAATTAAATTTAATCAAACTATTATTAAAATCATTCATCCATTTTTGTGGAGTTAAACTCAACACCATGGATCCAACGATGTTAATAAAGTTCATGATCCAAAATTTAACCCAAGATCAGCCAGAAAATAGTCACAAAATAATATTACATTTTAATATATACAAAAGGGTTTAAAAAAATGTTTAAAAATAGAAAATAAAGAAAAAAATATCAACTATGTTCAAATTAATCAAGAATTAAAAAGTAAGACCATAGAAAAATCAGAAAAATGCTCAAATAATTTTACAAATTTTTTGGTAATTTTTTAAAGTCATAAACTATTTTTAAAATTAAAATAAATGGGTAAAATAAACCAAAAATGATAAAAAATAGTAAAGTCAGAAACAAAAATAAAATAAAGTCACCAATATTTGTCACAATATCATTGGATCACTCTATAATTTTTTCAGAATTTAAAAATGTATAAAAGTATATTTAAACATTTAAAACAATTCAAATAAAGTGTAAATTTATAAAAAATACCAAAACACAAAATTAAATTGTGAAAAAATAAAAATCAGAAAGAGAATAATCAAAATATTTTTTAAGATTCTTTGGACTTAAAATGAATCTTCTATGATTTTTTGAAATTTAAAACAATTAAAATATAAAAATCAGAAAAGAAAATAAAAGTAAAAATATGTGGACCATTGGATGAGAGTCAAAACGCGTTAGTAATCAAATCCAAGGGATCTAGCGTGCTGTGCATATCACGGTCATTAGTGAATAAATTACATAATCAAATATAAATTAGATTTTCAAAAATAACAAGTGGCACGCCATCATTGGTGGGAAGATGACACGTAGTTCATCTTCAACCTCCAGCCAACGTGATTTGCAGGTCTCTCAAACTGTAAAATAAGAAGCTCAGACCTATGCCAATCACTTCGTCTCTTCAAGACGAAGACAACCACAACCTCGTGCCAAATTTATATAAACTATAGCTCAAGCAATTTGGAAGGAAAGTTTTGAAAAGGGATTTGAAATTTCATGATCAAAACGTGTTTCCAGTAAAAGGTAAGTGTTGCGACTAGAACCAGGGCAATGAGAGCAACACAATGATATCAGAGTTTTAAAGAATTGATGAAGGAATATACCTATTGAAGTTGAGTTGCAGAGCTCTAAAACTGGACTTCTATGGAGCAGTATAGGGCACGATTCTTGAATGTAATTATGTGGTTAGCTTCAGGGAAGATCAAGGAAGGTGAATTGATGGAAAAATTGGATTGAAAAAGGCTTGAGAATGGATTTTGAAGTTACAGAATTCTGAGTTGTGGAACAAAGTTTGGCAGGGTGATTCTGGCTATCCAAGCTTGAGAAAACGAATGGGGATAATTCATGTATTTATAGGAGAAGCAAATGGGATCAAAAGGAAGAGTGAATGATTCATTTTGGAGGGAATTCGTGTGGGTCTGCATCATGAAGAAAATGTGACTTCTCTTTTGTTAAAACACATCCAAAGCATGCATTTTGATGCACTAATCAACTTAGGAAAGTTGGCTAATCATGTTTAGACCCAAAACGCGTGCTAATTTGAAGTTTAGGGGTTGTAACATGAAATTCAAATCCTGACTTGCAATGAAACTTCAATTCCAAGTTACCACTTTTAAAACAATGGCATTCTCAGCTCAAGGGGTCTTAAGGCATGATTCTTATTGCTTTAGAAAGATGAGGTTACAAGCTTTGCAATGGAAAAAGAATGGAGTTAAATGGATGCTTAAGCTGAAAGTTGTGTTGAGTCAAAGTTGGAGAAAAAGAGTTGACTTTCCATACTTAGAAATATTTTAAGTTCTTCTTCAAAAATGACCTATAATGTCTTGCATCTAAACATGGCTTTCCACTTGGAATTTGCTCTTAACCAAAAATATGGCATGAAGTAGATCTCTTGAATGAAATTTTTAAACTTGAACCATTCAAAATATCCAAAAATTGAGAGAGTTATTGTTGTACCCCAAAATTTTCCCTCCCATATTTCTCAATACATTTCAAGTGAGGTCCTCAAATTTCTCAAGGAAGTCCAAGGGTTGACCAGACAAACTCTCTCCTAAGGCAGTCTACCTTAAATTAGGGTTTCAGTTTTCATCAAGGTACTTGAGTCCTAGGGATACCAAATGCTCACCATTGTCCTAGTATGTTCTCAAGATCATCCATGTCAAGTTTCAAGCCTTACAGAGGAAGTTTTCTCAGTCAATTGCTCAAAGGCCCGAAAATCGACTGTGCTAGGGCAAAAGTCAACTGTGGCCCACATACAGTCAAACTTCAAGATTTTTGGTCAACATTCTCATTTTGAAGTATTGTTCATAATTTGATCAAGGGTTGATCATGATTCCTCAAGGATTACTCACAATTCATCAAAACCCAAAAGTTGCGAAATTAGGGTTTTACAAGAAAAGTCAACTCAACTTTGACCAAGCATAACTTTCTCATAATTTATAAAAAATGACCCATCCAAATCTCATATTGAATAGTATGTAATTACCTACATTTCATCTTTATCTCCCAAGTTCAAAATATGCACTCACAAGAAGATATAAATTTGGACATTATAGGTCATTTTGGAAAGTCAACAAAAACACCTTTTTTGTCAAAGCTTCATACATGAAAATGGAAGTATAAATTGATATGAGACCAAAAGGGTTGCTTAGGGGACATCCTAAGCTTTCTAAAAAGTCCAAGAACACATCTCTAGGGTCAAAATAGAAGGAGTTATGCATTGGGAAAGTTGACCATTTTTGCAAAATTGCCAAAAGTCAAAAGTGGCCAAAATTGCAATTTTTGTCAAATGGCCCCAACTTTTTGTGCTTGTATTGAGTTTGTAACATGTTCCAATACCCGTGATACTTACGACTTGTCTTTATTTTATTTTTGTCATTTATTTTGATTTTTATTTCAATTAAATAAAATAAAATCATGAAAATACCAAAACTAATCAAAGCTTGAGATTTTATGCATGTTTAGGCCTCTTATACAGCTGGAAAGGAAATCAAATCGTGAAAGCTTCATTTGGACACAAAAAGATTGGATTTTGCTTGATTTGGAAAGATTTACATAAGAATCAAATCATGATTCAATCATCTTAATTGAGAAAGATTTGAAGCATGTTTGTAACCTGATTCATTCTTGGGTACATATAGAAGATTGGCAGACCAAAAGCAAGAGGATTGGAGGCGTGAAAAGAGAAGAAAAAATATCAAAATTTCAAAGGAAAGTTGCAATCGGATTTCTCAATTCTAGGCTTCCTCAAGCCATTCCAAGCACACCATTCGCTTGCTGGACATCTAAGGATTCTATCCCTATCATTAGCAAGCATTTTCGTGCCCAAAAACGCGCTGTAAGTACCACACGGTTTCTCACTTTTCTTGATTTCGAATTCATTAATTCTGGCATCTTTAGAATGAATAATTGACATATTCTTAATCCTTATGATGTCTGCAAGCTAATGGTGATGTTTACTTGTGTTTTCATTAAATGTATACCAAGTTGCCATGGCTAGGGTTCATGCTTCGTTTTTAGGGATTTTTCATACAGGAACAATTGGCCCTAATGGAGGAGACCATTGTGATCAGCGGGTCAAACCCACTTGATCCATGATCTTGAATCTTATTTATATCGCTTGTATGTAATTTCTGAAATGCACAGGGTTATAGCCACATCGCCATGTTTGTAGGTAAAGGTTCAGAGTTTTAAACGACAGATCCAGGAAAGAAGATGATGGCGTGTCACAACTTTACTGGCCGGTTTAAATTCTGGCGCGTTTATTTTGGCCAGAAGCCTATAGTTCTGATCTATTTGTTTATTTCTATTGTATTGATAAACTAACACCCATCATAGTTGGTCAAAAGAAGGAAGTCAGAAGTTCATGATTCTAGATTCAATCCCAGGCATGAACTTTTAGCATTTTCCCCCTTTGTATTCACCAGATCCAGCGCCTGCACTTTCTAAGGATCATCTTCTAGACTCATCAACCAGGACCAGATCAAGCACCCTCTGGTCATGATCTGCTGGGTCCACCAGCTAGGAACAGGCTCAGTACCATCATCCTCTGATCACCATCCTCTGAACCATCATCCTCTGATCACCATCCTCTGGACCACCATCCTCTGGACCACCATCCTTTGGACCATCATCCTCTGATCAGAGCCGCTGACAGCAGACCCTTGGGTTATTTCTTATTTTTCCTAATTTACCTTTCTTTAGTTATTCTGCTTTTTTTTTATCAACACCAAAATTACTTTTTTTTACCCACAAAAAAAAAAGATCATAAAATCAATTTCATCAAATTAGAATTTAGATTTTTATTTATTTTATCAAATTTAATTTAATAATTAGTGTAATTTAATTTTAGGGTAATTCTAACCTTTTTATAAATAATTTAAAATCAATTAGAAAATTAGGTTTTGTTCTTGATTATGTTTTTATTTCTTTTCATAAAATAACAAAAATGCAAAAATAGGTCAAATTAATTATTTTCTTAATTTAAATTAATTAGTAATTAGGTTTGTATTTATTAAAACCTCATTTTCTCAAAATAATCAAAAACAACAAAAATATGATTTTTTCTTTCAACTAGGTTTAGACGGGGTCAAAACCCTAATTTTCTCGTTCTCGTTTCATCGCGCGCATTTATTATTTTTTGCAAATATTAATGTAAATGCTCATGGTATGTAATAGTTTAATTAGGATTTTCTTTTATTTATCATTTTACGGGTTTTTGGCTATGTAATTAATCCACCTCCCCGAAGCCTTGTAATAGCGTAGTTTTATTGCTCGCATTTTAATTTTCGCAAATATTAACTGTTAGATGTATGATAATAGGATTACATGACAAGAATGTATGTTAATTTTAAAATGGTTAGCAAACCCTAAATGTGAAAAGATAATAACTGAAATCAAATCACTCGCACATGCGCACTCCTAGGGTATACTCTCACTTCGGTTGCCTTCGGTAAACGATCATTAAGTATAGGGTGTCTTAGTGGTTGCCCTCTTGTCTAAACAAAGATCAAATGTCCCGTTCGGAAATGTTGCCTCAGAAATGTTGCCTCGGAAAGGTTGCCTCGGAAATGTTGCCTCGAATATGATCTTAAGACACTAGGGTTATTACTAAGACGTCCTAACGTTGCTTTAGTGATCGTGCGTCCCTTTAGAATTGACCCTTACAACTCCAATGACGGTGCTTCCTATTTCTCAAATAAGTAGGATAGCGCTGTCTAAAGGAAACAAGAACAGAAACATTCTTTTTTCGAGTAGGTAGATGCTAGTAGGTACTTGCTCAAAATCAAACTTTTCCACACTTACACTCTTTTCAAACAAAGTTTTTTTCAAAACGACTTCGTAACACTCTTGAAGACAGAAGCAAGGGTTAAAACGGAGTAAAACAAATTTTTTCAAAACACACAAACACATAAGCAATTTTTAAAATGATGAGCAAGTACCTAAGAGCCCGTAGAAAACTACGGATAGAAAGGGTGCTAATACCTTCCCTTTCTATAACCTACCCCCCGTACTCAGAATATCTTGAAAAAGGAATTTTTCTGTGCTTTTGTCCTTTCCAGTTGGATAAAATAAAAGTCGACGGAGACTCTTGCTTACCGCGACATTTTGCGAACGAAAAATGCAAAACGCAAACCAACATTTCTCAAAATAGTCGGTTCTGCCACCGTATCACAGAACTGGCGACTCTGCTGGGAAAAAAATAAGTGGGGTATACCTTAGGATTAGTTCATCATAAATTGCTTCTCTTGTTTGATTTGATTGCTTTACTTTTGAGGGTTTTGTATTGGAGTTACTATAGATCCTAACTCGGATCTGGGGGACACCTTTTAGGTAAGTAGCAATAAACTGTGAGGGAACTGTACGGCGTAGACCGATACGGTTGAAGCAGTAGCTACATTGATGCGGCACATTGGTTGGTACCGGTATCCCTTGTGGAGAAACGAGGAGAATACGGGTCCACTGCATGGTGTCGTTAAGCATCAACTGACCTTAGAACCTTTAATCGACCAACTTGGCCATTAGAAAGTAGTGAGATAGCCGGCCTCGGTGTAAAGCTGAGAACTGGTTGATACTCGATACTACACTCATTGAGACCATACTCTCGAGATAGTTCCGGCTGCAAGAAAATATTGCGTGAGCTGAAACCATGACCGATGGAGGATGGTCAATGATATTGAGAACCTCTAGAACCTGGTTACTATTATTAGGACAGGTGGAAACCAACTGAACTTCAAGAGGGTAGTACCTAGACCCCATGCAAGCCCGAAACTTAAGGGCTCTTGTGTGACTTATTTGCCTTTACCATGTCTGTTATCTGCTATACCTGTTGTGTGTTTTATCATGACATCATGCATCATAACATAGCATGCATACTTCATTATACTAACCATTTCAAAGACCGAGGGGATTTATCTTTGTTCTGTTTTGCAGATTATGGCTTCCGTACGCAGAAACACCATCCGAGTTAACTTTGTGCAAATACCTGCTCAAATCAAAGAATTAGCCTCAAAAGTTTATGATACTTATTCATTCATTAGAAGACATGGTCAACTTCTTAGCTTGGTTACCTCAAAGTTTGATGAGCAGATGATGAGTGTGCTTTTCCAGTTCTTCGATCCGGTGCATCATCGCTTCACTTTCCCGAATTATTAGCTAGTTCCTACTATGGAAGAGTTTTCTCACTTATTGGGTATATCCATCTTTGAGCAGATGCCCTTCACCGGTTTGGAAGAGACTCCTAGATCCTAAGACATTGCTTCAGCTCTACATTTGAAACGGGCTGATGTAGTATCTAATTGGGAAACACGAAGCAGGGTTGAAGGTTTCTTAGCCAAGTTTCTGATAGATCAAGCTCAACTATTCTGGGATAACTTGGATTTTCAGGATTTTGAAGACATCTTGGCTCTCCTTATCTACGGTTTGGTTCTTTTCCCGAATCCAGATTCCTTCATAGATGTGAATGAGGTTAAGATCTTCCTGTCTCGCAATCCTATACCTACTCTTCTGGGTGATATCTTACATGCCCTCTATACTCATATTGTGCTAAGAAGAGGGACTCTCATGTGTTGCATGCCGCTACTGGCGAGGTGGTTTATTTTGCACCTCCCCAAGTCCGTGTTGAAGAATGAGGAAGGTTTAGGATGGTCTTACATGATAATGTCCCTTGCCCATACAGACATTCTTTGGAGTTCTAAAGCTATGGAAAGCATTGCTGTCTTTGATCGATGTAGGGGATACCCTAATGTCCCGTTGCTTGGAATCAGAGGGGGAATAACCTACAGTCCTTGTTTAGCTTTGCGACAATTCGTTCGTGCTCCGAGAGACGATCCTCATGAGCTACTTCTTACAGATATTGCCTTTGACTACAAGGAGGACGTTGATGAGCATCGCTGAAGGTTTATACGAGCTTGGGGCATGGTGAACAAATCTGACCTGCAAGAGCTAGGACCACAGACTTCTCTCCCTATGCAGCCTTATCTCCAGTGGGTCCGATCTCATGCTCAAAATCTTGGGATGCCTTATGAAGCCGTGTTGCCAGTGATTGTGGAGCCCATCAATGAAGAAGGCATTCCTTATACAGTTCTTTACCCCTACATGCCCACTGATCTTGGGGCATTGAAGAGATCCTGGATTCAGCTGAAGGAGGAGAGGGATACCTACCGGGACAAGTACCATGAACAAGAAAGGAATATCCTGAAGCTCACCAGGAAACTCGAGAATGAAAGGACGATTAATGACTACGTCAGCACGAAGGGGAAGCGTCCATGGGATTTCTGATTTTTGCTTTTTTCTAGTTTAGATTTGTTTTTCATTTACTTCATTGTAAACGCATTAAAGGCATTGTTGAACCTTTTACAAGTTTAATCTAATAAAGTTTGTTTATTTCTTGGTTTGCAAATTTAAATCTCCCAAGGTCTTTGAAATCATTACATACTCATCCCATTATCATGCACACCATTACAGGTACCATTACACGTTTCTCATCTTTTTCGCTGGTTATTTCAGCAGAAGTGTCTTCCGATCAAGCTATCAAAGATCTTCAGACACAAAATGCCCAATTCCAAGAGATGTTCTTGAGCTTGGCTAAAGGACAAGAGGACTTGAAAGCTCTCATTCTAAAAGAGAAAGAGAAGAAGAAGAAGAAGAAGAAGGTCGTTCTTCTAAGTATGGGTAGGAGGTTCGGAGATAGGTTGAAACAACAAGCTGATCCGTCCTTTTCATCCAAGGGAGGGGAGGACCAAGAAGAAGAAAAGGGCCCTAGTCTTGCAGTTTCTGATAATGATACAGATTATAATGAGGAACCGTATCCTCCTGCTGAGGATATGTACAAGCAACTTGAAGACCGTCTGAGTGCCATGGAGTGTCAGAAGATCCCTGGTTTGGATTTTGAAGAACTTGGACTGGTATCTGGGGTGGTGATCCCTCATAAGTTAAAAGCTCCAATTTTCGCCAAGTATGATGGAGTATCCTGTCCAAAACTCCATCTCCGCTCGTACGTCAGAAAAATCCAACCTTACACTGCTGATAGAAATTTGTGGGTGCATTTCTTTCAAGATAGTCTGTCAGGGACTCAGCTTGAATGGTTTTATCAATTGTAAGGAGCTAATATCCGAAACTAGGAGGACCTTGCTGCTGCTTTCTACAGGCAGTATCAGTATAACGCTGACCTTTCTCCCACTCATACTTAGCTTCAGGGTATGTCTATGGGTGCAAGTGAAGGTTTTAAGGACTATGCTCAGAAGTGGAGAGATTTGGCTGGAAGAGTCCAACCCCCCTTGTCTGACAGGGAGTTGGTTGACATGTTTCTAGGGACGTTGTCTGGCCCATTTTTCAATCATCTGATCGGCAGTTCGTCATCTGGGTTTACTGAGTTGATTTTGACTGAAGAGAGAGTAGAAGCTGGTATCCGAAGTGGTAAGATGCATAAGGATACTTCATCAAGTGTAGTAAAGAAGCCTTTCACCGGTAAGAAAGAAGCTAGTGAATTTTATGGCTCGAGGGGCCAAAGCAGACCTGAACACCGTCAAGCAATAAACGCGGTAGTGATATCAGTACCCACCGTTACTCCATAACGCAACAATAAACAAAGGGTGGAAAGACCCCAAAGGCAGTATACTCGGCTCAATATGACATTGTCTTAAATTCTACCACAGTTATTGAAGACCAACCTGGTAACTCTGAGGGAAGCCCCGAAGAATCCTAACACCACATCTCCGCTATATAACCCGAATGCCCACTGCGCCTATCACTCTGATGGCCCAAGTCATGATACAAACAATTGTTGGGCCTTGAAGAATAAAGTGCAAGACTTGATCAAAGCCAAAGAGATTTAGTTTGACGCTCCGGAGAACCCCAACGTCATAACTTCTCCTATGCCCAAACATGGTCATGGAGTGAATGCTGTGGACGATGATTTATTTGTGACCTCCGTGGAAGAAATTTCTACTCCTTTGATGACAGTTAAGAAGAATCTATTGTTGGCCAGTTTATTTTTGGGCTGTGGCGAAGGTTGCCACATATGTTCAAGTCTACCTGCTGGTTGCCACTTATTAAAATCAGGTGTTCAACTCCTGATGGATAACAAAGAGATCATGTTC
Organism: Vicia faba; assembly: GCA_948472305.1. Lineage (NCBI taxonomy): Eukaryota > Viridiplantae > Streptophyta > Magnoliopsida > Fabales > Fabaceae > Vicia > Vicia faba. The sequence continues at coordinate 1,223,816,956 of OX451741.1, read as the reverse complement.
GAAAAGACTATGATTCCGTTGATTCCAATTGAAGAGGTTGCCATCATAACCATTTATGCCAATCCTTCCAAGGCTTCCTTGAGAAAGCCTGTTAGGATTACATCCGTCCCGAGAATTGCTCCGTTAATAGTTACTGTCCCTGGTCCTATCCCATACACTTCAGATAAGGATGTCCTTTGGCACTATGGGGCCGATGTGTATTACCATGGAGTTAAGCAAGACTTAAAAAGTGAAGAAGCTGATGTCAACAATATTTTCGGGGCCAACAAGGTCACCAGAAGCGGAAGACTATTTTCTCCCTAGATTTCCCCTCCGACTGTTCACAAACCTGTTATCATTCCATCTGCTAGTACATCAGCTAATATCCCATTTCCTATTCCAGTTATCACCCCTGTCACCGAGCCATCTGGCACTCGGGGCAAAGAAATCACAGGTGAGCCTGCCCGGACGAAGGCACCTAAGAAGATCATTGTAGAAACCTCTAAGCAGGAGATAGAGGAAATTCTGAAGATTATCAAGAAGAGTGACTACAACATAGTCGAACAACTAGGGCATACCCCGTCAAAAATCTCCATGTTGTCCTTGTTATTGTGTTCGGAAGCCCATGCAAAGGCTTTAATTGCTTTCCTCAAAACTGCGCATGTGCCGCAGGAAACTTCTACCGATCAATTCAAAGACTGCATAGCTAGTTTGACTACCGACAACAGGTTGGGTTTCTCAGACGCAGATCTGACTGCTAAAGGAAGAAATCATAATGATGCTCTGCACGTCTCGATCGAGTGCATGGGCACTACTATGGCCCATGTACTGGTGGATACCGGGTCCTCATTGAATGTTTTACCAAAGAAAGAACTAGACCGTCTGGACTGTGAGGGACTGATTCTGAAGCTGAGCAATATTATGGTTAGGGTTTTTGACGGGTCAAAAAGGATGGTGCACGGGGAAGTGGACGTCCCTGTTAAAGTTGGCTCTCATACTTTTGCATCTACGTTCTATGTGATGGATATCAGACCATCATATTCTTGCTTGTTGGGTCGCCCTTGGATTCATAAGGCTGGGGTAGTGACTTCTACGCTCCATCAGATGTTGAAATATCCAGTAAAGGGGAAGATCGTCACGGTACAAGGTGAGGAGGAGTACATGGTGAGTCATCTTAATTCCTTTCGCTATATGGAGATGGATGGGGAGTTCATCGAAACCCCTTGTCAGAACTTTGAAGAGGTCCCCCAGACTTTGGCGTCGCTGGAGTTGCTATTGACGAATCTTCGATGAAGATGGCTTCCGTTAAGGATGCCAGGGCTGTAATTGAAAAAGGTGGGTGTGCAAATTGGGGCCAGCTCCCTGATTTCACACACAAAACTAACAAGTTTGGTTTGGGCTTTACTGCAGAGGCTCAAAGGGCTGTTCGGTGCGTGCGGATTGGAAGACCTCCTCTGCATATCAGTAATCAGGGAGTGAATGCAATTGAAGATGGTGAAGAAGATTCAAATATCGACAGCTGGATCTACCCTACAACCAATGGTGGCTTGAACAACTGGACGGTGAAATACTTCATACCTGTTTCTTTTATTACACAGTAATTGACTTTTGTTTTGAGATTTGTAACAGACAGTTTGAAACTTTACGGCCCGGTGCCTTGCCCGAGGCACCTTGGCTTTGTTTGTGAGGGCTTATTTTTTGTCATTTTCACATATCATCAATAAAGCATTGGACACTTTCTTGCATTACAAATTTTGCGCTCCTTGTATTTCTTTTCTATCTCGCACTTTATAAAAACAACTATTGTCTCACACACACTCACGTATCATAATGCAGATCCATATCCACTCTGGATCCCATTGATAACGACTCTGCTATTTCCAGTTATGACTTCGAAAATCCAATCAACCAAGCCGAGGACAAAGGTGAGGATGATTGTGAGGTGCCCGGAGAGCTTGCTGGACTGTTACTGCAGGAAAAGAGGGCCATAGAGCCTCATGAAGAGCCAGTGGAATCAGTGAATTTGGGTACAGAGGAAGACAAGAAAGAGGTCAAGATAGGTGCAAATCTAGAACCTAGTGTCAAGAAACGGTTGATACAGATGCTACGCGACTATGTTGAGATCTTCGCTTGGTCTTATGAAGATATGTCTGGTTTAGACACTGATATTGTGGTACACCGCCTGCCAACTAAAGAAGACTATCCTCCGGTAAAATAGAAGGTTCGCTGTATGCGCCCTGAGATGTCTGAGAAAATCAAAGCTGAAGTCATGAAACAGTTTGACGCCGGATTTCTAACTGTCACTTCTTACCCACAGTGGGTTGCCAACGTTGTTCCAGTACCTAAGAAGGATGGTAAGGTACGGATGTGTGTGGACTATAGAGATCTGAATAGGGCAAGCCCCAAAGATGATTTCCCACTTCCTCACATCAATGTTTTGGTCGACAACACCGTGCAACATGAGATCTTCTCCTTTATGGATGGTTTTTCTGGTTACAATCAGATCAAGATGGCTCCCGAAGACATGGAGAAGACAACCTTCGTTACACAGTGGGGCACCTTCTGTTACAAGGTAATGCCCTTCGGGTTGAAGAATGCTGGGGAAACTTATCAGCGCGCCATGGTCGCTTTGTTCCACGACATGATTCACCATGAGATTGAGGTTTACGTTGATGACATGATTGCAAGGTCCCTGACTAACGAAGAACACCTTAACCATCTCCAGAAACTGTTCGACAGGTTGAAGGTGTACAAGCTGAGGTTAAACCTGAACAAGTGCACCTTCGGGGTAAGGTTTGGTAAGCTGTTGGGTTTCGTTGTTAGTGATAAAGGTATTCAGGTGGATCCTGCAAAGGTGAAGGCTATACAGGAGATGCCAGCTCCCTGAACGAAAAAGGAAGTTAGAGGCTTTTTGGGACGTCTGAATTACATTTCCCGATTCATTTCACATCTGACTATTACTTGTGAGCCAATCTTTAAGATGCTGAAGAAAGATCAAGTGGTAAAATGGAATGATGAATGTCAGACCGCTTTCAAAAGGATCAAGGAATACCTCCAAGAGCCACCTATTCTGATGCCTCCAGTTGAAGAAAGACCTTTGATTTTATACTTGACAATACTGGATAATTCAATGGGGTGTGTGCTGGGGCAGCATGACGAGTCTGGCCAAAAAGAGCATGCTATTTACTACCTTAGAAAAAAGTTTACCGACTGCGAGACCCGATGCTCACTGCTCGAGAAAACTTGCTGCGCTTTGGCATGGGCTGCTCGCCGGCTGAGACAGTATATGCTGACTCACACTACCCTATTGATATTAAAGATGGATCCAATAAGGTATATCTTCGAAAAGCCTGCCTTGTCCGAAAGAATAGCAAGATGGAAGATGATCTTAACTGAGTATGATATCCAATACACAACCCAAAAAGCAATCAAGGGGAGTGTGTTAGCGGATCATTTGGCGCATCAGGCCGTGGATGATTACCAATCCATGAATTTCGAGTTCCCGGATGAGAATATCATGTTAGTGACCGACTGTGAAGAACCTGGACCGGATGAAGGACCTAAGGAGGGATCCCTATGGTCCATGTATTTTGACGGAGCCTCAAACGCATTGGGTAATGGCATTGGCGCTATGATCATATCTCCCGAGGGCTGTCATACTCCATTCACCGCCCGATTATGTTTTAACTGCACCAACAATATGGCAGAGTATGAAGCGTGCATCCTGGGCCTTCGAGCAGCTATTAACCTGAGGATTAAGTTCTTGAGTGTACTCAGAGATTCCGCTCTAGTGATCAGTCAAATCAAAGGCGAGTGGGATACGAAGCACCCAAATCTTATTCCTTACAAAGAGTATGTACTGACGTTTCTCCCACACTTTGAGGAGATAACCTTTGAACACTTCCCGAGAGAAGAGAACCAGTTAACGGACGCGCTAGCTACCATGTCTTCTATGTTCAAAGTCAGGTGGGACAATGAAGCTCACCAGATTACCATTGAGAGGTTGGACGAACCCGTACATTGCTGTGATGTTGAGACTGAAGAGGTAACAGATAAACCCTGGTTTCATGAGGTAAAGAGGTATCTTGAGGCTCAAGAGTACCCCAAGGGTGCATCTGTTAATGATAAGAAGTTTCTGAGGAGATTCGCTGCAAAGTTCTTCATCAGTAATGGTATCCTCTACAAGCGTAACCATGATTCAACCTTACTGCGATGTGTGGACAAGAACGAGGCAGAAAGGATTATGGCAGAGTTACATGAAGGTACTTTCGGAACTCATTCCAGTGGACATAACATGGCGAAGAAAATCCTACGGGCTGGATATTATTGGTATACTATGGAAGCCGATTGTTATCAGCATTCTCGGACTTGTCATAAGTGCCAAGTCTATGCTGATAAGGTGCATGTACCTCTAGTTCCTCTGAATGTTTTGACAACACCTTGGCCCTTTGCAATGTGGGGCATTGACATGATCGGCGAGATCAAACCTACTGCGTCTAACGGTCATTGATTCATTCTGGTAGCTATTAATTATTTCACGAAATGGGTTGAGGCAACTTCCTTTGCTACAGTAACCAAGAACATCGTAGCGCGGTTTATCCGACACAATCTGATCTGTCGATATGGTATACTAGAGAGGATCATTACGGACAATGGTACAAATCTCAACAATATGATAATCACTGAGCTCTGCAAACAGTTTAAGATACAGCATCACAACTCTTCTCCTTACCGTCTGAAGATGAATGGGGCTGTTGAAGCAGCAAATAAGAAAATCAAGAAGATTGTGCAGAAGATGACGGTGACATACAAAGACTGGCATGAGATGTTAACATTTGATCTTCATGGGTACCGTACCTCAGCACAGACATCGACAGGGGTAACACCCTATTCCTTGGTGTATGGCATGGAGGAAGTCCTACCCATTGGAGGCAGAGCCGGCTTGAGAATATGACTAAAGATACATACACCTCCCGCAGAGTAAAAGGTATCTAAAAACACTGGTGTTAATTCTTCCCAAGCAGAGTTCATCTATCATCAACAATGGAAGATTATCCCCAGTGGAGTTTATTTCTTCCACAAGCAGAAACTCAATCCCCAATAGGATTCATTATCGCCAGCAACGGTAATTCATCCCCAGCCGAGGTTATTTCTCCAAATCAGTAGATCTTCTGACAGAGTATCTCTTCCCCACAGAATCATTCTCTCGCCAGTTTATTCTCCAGTAGAGTTATTCTCCCGCCAATTTATTCTCAAATCATCTTCGGTCATTACCTCCAATGAGAACGAAGAACTAAACTCTTTGTACTCTCCAGCAGCAGTCCAGGAATTATTCTCCCCAGCTAGAGAACATCACAAGAACATTACATATCCATACATCATGGCATACGCATATATATCATGCAGTACAATCTCATTTATTTTGAGAACATCATTACTCAATACATGTCATACATCATGACATTACATACGACTAACTCTTTACCTTTCAGGGAAAGATACAATCAAATTCTCACAAGTTTCTCTGGTTCAGTCACATCGGTGCTAAGATTTCTATTCCAGTTCAAGTTATGAAGCCCGGGTTCGACCAAATAATATCTTGATTTTTCCAAATACTATGAATCCTGGAATCGACCAGATAGTGGTATCTCTTAAATGCAAGCTATGAATCCCGGATTCGACCAGAAAATAGTTTAATCCCCATCAAGTTATTGTGAAGCATGGAGAACGACCAGATAGCAATGCAAGTTACCGTGAAGCCTGGAGATCGACCAAATAGCAATACAAAGACACCATGAATCCTGGAATCGACCAGATAGTGGTATATCATAAACACAAGCGGTGAAGCCCGAAAATCGACCGAAAAACAGCTTAACAAGGTATTGTGAAGCCTGGAAATCGACCAGATAGCAATACAGGACACCATGAAGCCTGGAATCGACCGAATAATGGTATAAGACACAGTGAAGCCTGGATTACGACCAGATAGCGACAAAAGACACTGAAGCCTGGGACTACGACCAGATAACAGTGGGGGACATTGTGAAGATTGGATTTCAACCAAATAGCAGTCTACCCGGCCAATTACTATGAAGCCCGGAAATCGACCGGATATTAGTAGGCCTTAAAATCAAATGGAAGCCCGAATGCGACCGGATAACCACTTGATTTCTTCTGAAGCCTGGAATACGACCGGATAAGAAGTTAGAAGTTGTGAAGCCTGGATTACGACCAGATAGCGGCAAAATACTGAAGCCTGGAATCGACCATATAACAGTATAAGACACTGTGAAGCTTGGATTTCGACCAAATAGCAGTTTACCTGTCCAATTACTATGAAGCCCAGAATCGACCGGATATTAGTATGCTTTAAATTCAAGTTGAAGCCCGAATGCGACCGGATAACAACTTAATTCCTTCTGAAGCCTAGAGTACGACCAGATAAGAATTGAGAAATTGTGAAGCATGGAGAACGACCGGATAACAAGTTTAATCTCATCCCCCCAGTAAGCCACTGTAAAGCCTGGAACACGACCAGATAGCAGTTTATTTTCACTTCCTCGACTAAGAGATGATTCCCCAGTAGAATAACAGATGATTGAAGCTCCTAAAATTCCATTTCTCTCAAGACAAAGACCATCATTCCCCAGCGTAGTCCTCCTCAACAGGTATACAAGCTCTCGCAAAGGAATCTCTTATGCGATCGACACTTCTTCTGATGGCATCCTTAAGCCCATCCTCTGTCATTAATCTCCAAATGGAATTTATAAGCCCATTCCCGATATTGCAAGACGAGTACCACTTCATGCGAGTGCAAATTTCTGGGCACTCTAGTGTTCAATCATCTTCTACCTTCGGATCACGAAAGACAGGTAAGCCAATCTGCATCCTCAGGTTTAAGAAGATTGAACAGGGGCAGATGTTGTACCCCAAAATTTTCCCTCCCACATTTCTCAATACATTTCAAGTGAGGTCCTCAAATTGCTCAAGGAAGTCCAAGGGTTGACCAGACAAACTCTCTCCTAAGGCAGTCTACCTCAAATTAGGGTTTCAGTTTGCATCAAGGTACTTGAGTCCTAGGGATCCCAAATACTCACCATTGTCCTAGTATGTTCTCAATATCATCCATGTCAAGTTTCAAGCCTTACAGAGGAAGTTTGCTTAGTCAATTGCTCAAAGGCCTGAAAATCGAACGTGCTAGGGCAAAAGTCAACTGTGGCCCACATACAGTCAAACTTCAAGATTTTTGGTAAACATTCTCATTTTTAAGTATTTTTCATCATTTGATCAAGGGTTGATCATGATACCTCAAGGACTACTCACAATTCATCAAAACCCAAAAGTTGCTAAATTAGGGTTTTGTCGGAAAAGTCAACTCAACTTTGACCAAGCATAACTTTCTCATACTTTATAAAAAATGACCCATCCAAAGCACATATTTAAGAGGATGTAATTCCCTACATTTCATCTTCAGATCCCAAGTTCAAAATATTCACTCACAAGAAGATAAAAATTTGGACATTATAGGTCATTTTGGAAAGTCAACAAAAACACCTTTTTTGTCAAAGCTTCATACATGAACATGGAAGACTCAATTGAGATTATACCAAAAGGGTTGATTAGAGGACATCCTAAGCTTTCTAAAAAGTCCAAGAACACATCTCTAGGGTCAAAATTGAAGGAGTTATGCATTGGCAAAGTTGACCATTTTTGCAAAATTGCCAAAAGTCAAAAGTGGCCAAAATTGCAATTTTTGTCAAATGGGCCCAACTTTTTGAGTTTGTATTGAGTTTGTAACATGGTCCACGACCCATGATCATTCCCACTTGTATTTATTTTATTTTTGTCATTTATTTTGATTTTTATTTCAATTAAATCAAATAAAATCAAAATAAAATCATGAAAATATCAAAACTAATCAAAGCTTGAGATTTTGTGCATGTTTAGGCCTCTTATACAGCTGGAAAGGAAATCAAATCGTGAAAGCTTCATTTGGACACAAAAATATTGGATTTGGCTTGCTTTGGAAATATTTACATAAGAATCAAATCATGATTCAATCATCTTAATTGAGAAAGATTTGAAGCAAGTTTGTAACCTGATTCATTCTTGGGTATAGAAGATTGGCAGACCAAAAGCAAGAGGATTGGAGGCGTGAAAAGAGAAGAACAAATCTCAAAATTTCAAAGGAAAGTTGCAATCAGATTTCTCAATTCCAGGCTTCTTCAAGCCATTCCAAGCACACCATTCGCTTGCTGGACATCTAAGGATTCTATCCCAATCATTAGCAAGCATTTTCGTGCCCAAAAACTCACTGTAAGTACCACACGGTTTCTCACTTTTCTTGATTTCGAATCCATTAATTCTGGCATCTTTAGCATGAATAATTGACATATTCTTAATCCTTATGATGTCTGCAAGCTAATGGTCAAGTTTAATTGCGTTTTCATTAACTTTATACCAAGTTTCCATGGCTAGGGTTCATGCTTTGTTTTTAGGGATTTTTCATACAGGAATAATTGGCCCTAATGGAGGAGACCATTGTGATCAGCGGGTCAAACCCAGTTGAGCCATGATCTTGAATCTTATTTATATCGCTTGTATGCAATTTTTGAAATGCACAAGGTTATAGCCACAACACCATGTTTGTAGGTAAAGGTTCAGAGTTTTAAACGACAGATCCAGGGAAGAAGACGATGGCGTGTCACAACTTTACTGGCCGGTTTAAATTCTGGCGTGTTTATTCTAGCGAGAAGCCTATAGTTCTGATCTATTTGTTTGTTTCTATTGTATTGATAAACTAACACCCATCTCAGTTGGCCAGAAGAAGGAAGTCAGATGTTCATGATTCTGGATTCAATCCCAGGCATGACCTTTTGGCATTATTCCCCCCTTTGAATTCACAAGATCCAACGCTTGCACTTTCTAAGGATCATCTTCTGGACTCATCAACCAGGACCAGATCAAGCACCCTCTGGTCATGATCTGCTGGGTCCACCAACCAGGAACAGGCCCAATACTGTTGTACCCCAATATTTTCTCCTAAGATTCCCCTATCATATCATGTCAACTTAATCATAACAAGATCATATTAGGGTTGGTTCTTCCTCTTTTTTCTATCTCCTATCTTTAAGTTTGCTCTTGAGGAATTTCCAAGCACCTTGGTTGTGTATTTTGTATATGTGTTGTTGACTAACTTCTAATCAAAATACAAAAAAATATTTGTCTTTGTCTTTGCAAAATTGTGTTTTGTAGGTACCGAGTCAAAGCATCCGACAAATAAGGTTTTTCGGTATTATTTCCCTAAAATCTCTATTTGCAAAAATTTTTTTTTATATTTTTTTTCATTTTTGTTGTCTTGTACAATCGATTGCTCCCATAGCGCAATCAATGGCACAGAGTGTATTGTGCACAACCTTTGAAAAAAACTGTGTTTTCAACCTTCAAAAATCAATTTTTTTTTAATATGTGTCGACACATACGTGTTATGTGTCGACTCATCCTGCTTTGTATAACTAGCATGTGTCGACACATACATGTTATGTATTGACTCATGCAAAGCAATCAATTCTATATTGTGTCGAAAGGCAGCTTGTATTGATCCATAGAGGTTTGTGTCGAACTCATGCAAAGCAATCAATTCTGTATTGTGTCGAAAGACAGCTTGTATTGATTCATAGAGGCTTGTGTCGAACTCATGCAAAGTTGATTGATTCTGTATTGTGTCGAAAGGCAGCTTGTATTGATCCATAGAGGCTTGTGTCGAACTCATGCAAAATTGACTGATTCTGTATTGTGTCAAAAAGCATCTTACATCGACCCATAGAGGCTTGTGTCGACGCATCCTATTTTGTATAACTAGCATGTGTCGACACATGCATGTTATGTATCGACTCATCCTGTTTTGTATAACTAGCTTGTGTCGACACATGCATGTTATGTATCGACTCATGCAAATTGATGTATTCTGTATTATGTTGAAATAACAACTTGTATCGATCCATAGAAGCTTGCGTCGACACATGCTGTGTTATACAACTAGAATGTGTCGACGCATACGACTCTTGTGTCGACTCGTAGCAGCAAAATACACGTGATTTTTGAAAAAAAGCAAGCAATTTCAAAACTGTCATCTTTTTGGCTCCAATTTTTCTGCATAATTTGAAAACTATATCATTAATTCAATTTTGGATCCAAGAATCAATTACCAAATTACCACTAATCCCAATCATAAAACTCTATAAATAGAGACCTCATTTCATTCAAATTTCAAGCTTTTGATAGCCAAACTCATCTTGCTAAAAAATCTCTCAATTCTCTCCATCTACCAAATTCACTCAAAGCTCCATTTTCAGAAAAAAAGGATAGTAAGATTTGCATTGAAGCTTACTAATCTTTTAGCTAAACCTTCATCCAAACACTTTTTCTTCATCAATTCTCTACATCCAAGCTTTGGTAATTGATTCTTGTTGTTGAATTGAAGCAAATTCTGGAAGTTGTTTGATAATTCTCTAATTCTACCTTTGGTAAGTTGTATCATCATCTTTCACAATGTGATCTCTTGTGGATTTCTGGTTTTGATTCATTGAGCACTATTTTATAATTCCATTAGTTCTATTTTCTCATAATTTTATGGAATTTTCATGCTCAATTGGATCCATGATCATAAGGTGTTTGATGAAAAGTTGGAACAAGAATTTGATCCTTGAAATGCTGTTTTCGACTAATTTTAACAGGTTGCAATCAATTGTTGTAACATTGCAATTGTTTGTCACAGAAAGTTGATTTGAAAAAAAACTGCACTGATGCAATTGGTAGCTGTCGAAGCACAATTGATTGCAACAGTGTTGAAAATACTTTTTTTGCCTTATTTTGGGGCTGTTTTGACTCAAATATTTTTTCTGCTCACTCTCTTTGATGGATAATTTGGATTTCAATTTCAAATTTCCAATTTGTCTTTAAACTCAATGGACTTTGTGATGTAGATGAAGTTGGATAAATGTTCATCAATTCAAATCTACCTAAGAGTGAATTATTTAATTCATTTTTGGTGCTTTGGATTAATGATATGTTTAGTGCTTTAATCCATCTAGAGGAGTGGTTGAATTTAAAGATGAAAGAATTTTGAAATGGTGATCCAAATTAGCTTATCATTCCTCTCCCTCTTCATCTTATCCCTTTCTTTTTTTAATTGTGCTACATATTAAAGGATGGTGATCTCTATGTCATTTATCCGAACATGAAGTACATAGATTGCTATTGACCGGCCTCAAAATAGGTGCGACTTCTACATAAGTCCACTTACGATTGATTAACATAGCGCTAAATTTTGTCCCGATTCGAATAAATGATCATTCGTGGCCCAAACTTATGATTGCAAGCCCAAGTATGTTAATTTGATCTCTTTGATCCAATAACCTTGAGATTCATTGTGTGGAGGCTTTGGTTCTACCAATCCTCTAATGGATCTACAACACCTTTGGTCAACGCGGATCACTTAAACATTGTTGATAATTAAATGTTACTTTTGAGGATTCCAAAATTGATGATATACTTGACAAAAAGCAAATGCAACTTGTTGTGTGGAGGCTTTGGTTCTACCAATCCTCTAATGAGTTCCAAATGCAAGTTTCAAGATGGTCATCTAACTAACCACTAATTTCTAACAATTGACTTTACTTTATGCTTTTATTTTTTGTGCTTTATGTACCATTTAATTTAAGCATTTACATTTCATGCCATTTTTTATTTTGCTCACTTGAGCATTTACTTTTATGTCATTTTTATTTTGCTCACTTGAGCTTTTCTTTTCCTTTTAAAGACACTTAATAATCAACATGAACCATAAAAATATTTAATGATACTTGGACTATTTGGTTACTATCCTTGGCATTATGGAGTATTAGACTTCTTGGACTTAGGATTAGAGACCTTGGCCTATCTTGGAGACTTTGTAACTTTATTTGATATTTTGTCTGGAGTTCTTGAGGTTTACCTCAAGACATTGGGTTGTTTGTTTGTTTTGTGTGCAGGTTATTGTGATTACATACTTTGTTTGTAATCTGGAATTCACCCGTATACAGCCGTTACTCTGTCCAATTTTTGCGAAGACTTAAAACACTTGAAGTTTGGTTCTCTCAAGAGGTCTAGTATCTTTGCTTGCTTGGTTTAAATCCGAAGAATGGGAATTCTATATGGACTCATAATGTCAAGTATTGGCTTCTTGTTGGTTAGATGGTTCTTATCCATAGCTTTTACCTTATGCTTTAGGATAGTCTCTTCATCTCCTCCCATCTTCTTTAATTTCAAAAATCTTCTCCCTCCTTTTAAAAACTCTTCTTATTTCTAAACTTGAAACACTTTCATAATAAACTTGGACTTAGGTCCATGCATTTTCAAAACATTTTTATAAATAAATTTCAATCAATTTAATAAAACCTTGACATTTTTGTGAGAAGACTAAAAGTCAATCAATCTCATTTCAAACTATTTTTGCCACTTTGGCTTTTTATTTTAAAACTTTTCTTAAAATATTAGACTCTTGTCAATCCTTGTAGTGATGCAAACAACTATACTTTTACAATATGTAGTAAAGAGAGATATTTTCCACTTAGGTGTTGAGTGAGGCATTGTTGATTTTAAAATCCAAGCCATATCCTCCACTTTGAGATGATGCAAATTCTCCTTTCTCATGATTGTGGGTAGTAAGTATGTTTTCCACACGGAAAATGACGATGATGTCTTATCTCATAAAATTAACCAACACACTTGTGTTTCAAATTTTTAAAAGAGGAACTACGTGTACCCTGATCCCCTATTGCACAAAAGGTGGTATGTAGGCACTAAAGGTTCGCAACCGCAACGGGTGCAAAAATTATAAAAATATTTCTTTTCTCACCTCCACCATCCATTTTATATACAACACATTTCTATAGCCAAAATATACAGTTTTTACAAAGAGGTTCTTGTGGAGTACCGTATATGTTTAGGGTGCTAAGACCTTCCATTTGCATAACCAACCTCCTTACCTTGAATCTTTCCCCCTTTTTTTGGGTAATTCTCTCTTTTCCCATTCCTTTGGAAACAATAAAGCGCCATGGCGATTTTTATTTTGATTTGTATAAAGTCTAGTCAATCCAATGGCTTAGTCTTGAACGTTTCTACCTCTACAGAAAAATGGAAACTTCACTTGGGAAAGATTAACCTCTTGCTGGTCCATCCCTAAGTGGGTTGAGCCTATCTTTGTTTATATTTGTATATGTGTTATTGTGTTTATGTGTTATATTTTGTATATATGTTTGTCTGGATTTTCCTGGTTTACAGGGTGCTTGGTGATTACTCATAAGTCCTATACCCGGACTTGGGAAAAGTTTAAGATAGGACGGGCGGTATAGTCATGTTTACTTTGAGGGAGTAATCCCAAAAAAGGAGGCATGAGATCCCCCACTCAGTGGATGCCCCTTTGACTGTAGTGTCATTTACCGAGTAATCGGGAAGACATACTTCTTTCGACCTGGGAGCATGCTGAAGCTGAGGACCGTAGATTACCTAACCCATCTTGTCCTTTTAGGTGTAGTGCGGAATCTATGATGGAGTAATCCAGAAATAGTTGTCACACGATACTATGCTCAGACGAGTCTTTCTTGAGAATATTACTAATTACCGAGTTAATCGAGAAGTTGGTAATATCCGAAGGAAGGATGTAGACTCTGGGAACCTCTTAGAAACTTGTTCAGCAGGTGATAACTTTTTAGACCAATACCTTATGGGTAGTACCTTCGACCTCATGCTCGTGACGTTGAACCTATGAACCCTATATGTGTGATCTTGTGTGTGATTGTTGCATCATGCATCCATGCACTCATAAGCATCTTCTAAAGAAAACAATATTTCAAGGGATTTAAAGGTTGACTATTTGTGAATATCTCAGGTACTTTTAAACCATGGATTCTGGAAAGAGAAAGACCGGGAAATACAGTTTCAAGGATCCTAAGATAGATGAGTTGATCAGCCTAATTCCCGAGATCGAGTGTTCTGCAGACTTTCGAAAGAAGTATGAATCCGTTATTTCTCTCATGAAGATGAAGATGATATGGGGTATTCCCTCAACTTTGGTCCAATTCTATGATCCGGTGTATCACTGCTTTACTTTTCCCGATTATCAGTTAATGCCAACACTGGAAGAGTATTCCTATCTATTGGATTTACCTGTTACCGATCGTGTTCCTTTTACTGGTTTGGAGGGTGAGCCAAAACCACATGAGATTGCTGCTTTGATTCATCTGGGGAAGTCTGAGGTGGAAGCCCATATGACTACCAAAGGAGGGATTAGAGGATTACCAGCTCAGTTCTTATTGGAGAAAGCTCGTTACTTTGCCAGGATGAAGAGTACGGTTACTTTTGAGGCCATCTTTGCTTTACTCGCCTATAGATTATTCTTATTCCCTAATGTGGATAAGTTTGTCGACATTAACTCTATCAGGATTTTCATGATTGGAAACCCGGTTCCTACACTGTTGGGTGATGCTTATTACTCTGTTCATCTTCGGAGTTCCTATCATGGGGGAATGATTATCTGTTGCACACCTTTGTTGTACCAATGGTTTATCTCTCATATGCCTTAGTCTGATGCTTTTTGGGATGTTAAGAAGGAACCCCGTTGGGCTCATAAGATCATGGCACTTACTCACTCAGATATTGATTGGTATCATCGAGCTTACCAGGATGTGGAGATTATTGACAATTGTGGTAGTTTCCCCAATGTGCCTCTTCTTGGTACAAAGGGAGGAATTAACTATAACCCTGTTCTTGCACGGCGACAACTTGGTTACCCGATGAGGGATAAACCGAATAGTATTCATTTGAGTAGTTTCTTTCTGAAGGAAGGAGAAGACCACAGGGAAGCTAGGGAGCAGATTGCGAAGGCCTGGCATCACATTCATAAGAAGAGTATGAAGGATTTGGGACCTAGAGGTGCTGTTTCTTTGGAGCCATATCTTCAGTGGGTCTGATCGAGAGCCATTAAGTTGAAGATGCCGTATACTCGGGAGACATGCCTGATTTGTTTGCGAAGACCAATTCTCCCTTATTAGATGATCTAGAAGAGCTGCATCTTGCTTTGGTTAGGATGCAATAGGAAATGGATGATTGGAAGAACACGTTCCAGACTTTAGAGAGTTCCTACAGAGTATACCTGAAGGAGAAAGATGATTTGATCGAGATCCTTGAGAGTCGATCAGTGGAGTCTATGGAGAGGAAAGGGGATTTATTTTCTCCTAAGCCTCAAACAAGTGTTGATTACTCACTTCCTGCTTCAGGTGATTGGAAGGAGGTTGCCATCAGACATGTGGAAGAAAACCAGAGGTTGAGGGCTCAGATTGTCAGGCTCACAGGGAAGCGCCAGCGTACATATTGATCTCTATTAGTTCCTCTTCTCAGGATTTTAGATTGTATTTTCATCTTGTACTTGGGATCATTGAAACTTGTAATCCATTTTGAAGTTATTATAATAAAAAAGTTTTTAGTATTTCAAAAGCTTTATTACTTGGATGTTTGCAATGTGTCTATAACCCATAAATCCCTTGAAATATTAAATCATAAAGTAAAAATAATCATATGAATTTCATATCATGCATCATATTGCACATATTTCTTGCATTTGTTATGAATATCCAGGTGTCTTACCCAGCTTCTTTACTTCACTCAGCAAGCTGACTCATCACTACAACACTCGGGCTAATTTCAAAAATAAGATGGACAACTTAGAACAGGAGAATCACGAGCTGCACGAAGAAGTTTCCGCTTTGAAGGCTGGCTTGGCCAACTTGACTACTCTGATTGAAGCTCTGGTGGTTGCTCAGAATCAGCCACCAAGTGTTCAACCTCAACCAACAAGGGCAAAAACTGAAGTTCCTACTGATCCTGTATCCGCTACTCCGACTGTTGTTCAAAACCGTATGCCTCAAGGTTATCCATGGGGAATGCCAGAGAATTTTGCACCTGAAGGTTTCAATCTTGGCCCTCAAGATGCTCCAGTGGTTTAAAATGTTGTTACTCCTGCACCTCCTGTGGTGTATACTGTTCCTGCTGCACCTCCTTCGGTGAATTTGGTTCCGTTCGTTAATGAAGATATGTGTCGTCCTTTCCCTCCGCCGAGTGAAGACTTGGGTCTTTATGACAGAATGGATGATTTCCAAGAGTAGTTTGATAGAATGCAAAGAGAGATGAAGGCTCTTAGGGTAAAATAGTTATTTGGACAGAATGTGAATGAGCTGTGTTTGGTCCCAAATGTTAAAGTGCCTGCTAAGTTCAAGGTCCCGGAGTTTGAGAAGTACAAGGGAAACACTTGCACTCGTGCTCACTTGGTGATGTACGTGAGAAGAATGTCTACCCACACCGATGATCAGCGTCTGCTGATTCACTTTTTCCAGGATAGTCTGACCGGCACAGTGTTGAAATGGTACATGAGTTTAGACAGCGCCAACATCCATACTTTTAATGATTTGGGAAAAGCATTCATTAAATAATACAAGTACAATGTGGACATGGAGCCTGGCCGTGACCAACTGAAATTCTGGCAGCAGATTCTCAATGTCACAGTGAATGTTATGACACCGTATCTGACTTTCTATAAGACAGTAAATAAAAACAGTAAAGAACACAGTCAATTGTTTACCCAGTTCAGTGTGAAACAACACCTACTCTGGGGGCTACCAAGCCAGGGAGGAAATCCACTATAAGAGATATTAATTCAGGAATAAACTAACCAGTTTATCTCCTTCACTTAAGACCTACCCAATGCAACTTCAATCTAAGTTCAACTTAAACCTGAGTTCCTACTCACTCCCCCTCAATCACAGCAGTGATACTTAAACAATTGACTAATGAAATAATGAAGACACTCTTCAGAACATACACTTGATTATGCTTCACAACTTTTAATCAAGTAACACAAACACTCGTGCTTCACAGCTTTGAGTGATACATAAACCTAACTTGACTTTGCTTCAAAGCTTTAGTCAAGAGACACAATCACTCTTGCTTCAAAGCTTTGAGTGATACAAAAACCCTTACAATCAAAACCTATTCCAAGTCACTTATCACAATGATACTTGCTTGGATTACAACAGTTAAAACTATACAGCTCCTAATTGATCTTCTGTCTAAGAGTTGCTTTCCAATCAGCATTCCTGTTGAATATATATGCAGCTGTTTCTTCAGTTAGGGTTTCCATAAAAATCTAGGGTTAATTAGGGTTAACCTTAAGACTTGGTCACAAGACTTTATCAACCAGATTAGGGTTGAGCTAGGTTAACCTAAAGTCCACGTGAGATTCTGTTCTGGAAAGAATGAACCAACTTCCTGAAAAATCTCTGAATTAACCAAACTGCATAACTGTTAGATCAGTACAGGATGTCTTAACATTTTTTATGACATCAGAATTCCTGTTTACTGATTTTGGTAGAAGGCAATAAATGTGATCATTGCAAAATGCTCAGATACACACTCATAAACAGTAGCTGCTGTATGCCATACTTTTTCTGCATAAAGTACCTAATAATCCAGAATGTTATGACATCAGTCATGACGTTCACACACCTGGTTTTACCAAAAATACATGCCAATAACTAAACACTTACAAACTCCCCCTTTGGTAGATTTTTGGCTAAAACCCCAAAGCAATCAGAGAATAGAGAGCAGCAGAATGAATATGACTGCAGAAAAAAATATGATGTCTACCAAGTAATTAACACAAAATATCTCCCCCTCTTTAGCCACAAATAGGCCAAAGATACATGTACTTATATGTTATACAGTCATCCAAAATGAGTAATAAAAACAACAAGTAAAATCTGAAAGCACTTGCATCAACAGGAACCAGCATCAGGCTTGTCAACTCCACCAAACTTTAAGCACTGTCATCTTCAGAGGAGCTACTTTCTTCAGCATTGAGCTGATCTTCAGCAGCACCCTCTTCCCTTCTGTCTCCTTCAGTCTTCTCCTGTTCTAATCTGGAAATTAGGTTCTCTAGAGTCTTTTTCCTTGTCTCCAGCTCTTTGCAGGTCTCCTTCAGTACAACTATAACATCAGATGTCTTAGACTGAGTTTTTATAGTTGATGTCTCAGCTGATGTCATGACAATGTCAGGAACATGAGATCCCTGAAATAGCTTGTAGTGTGACCCAAGAGCAGGAGCTCTTTTGCAAACAATGTCTCTTTCCACCAGGATGTCAGGGTACTGAGCAAGGACAATTCCACATAGGAGGGAGGGAAAGGTAATAGGGCCTTTAACAGCATAGCTACCAGCATGTTTTAAAGTTTGATCAAAAATATACCTGCCATAGTCAAATTTAGTCCTGGTTCCAACAGCATAAATGAATCTCCCCAATCCTGTAGAGATGGTTGATTTATGGTTTGTAGGGACCCAGTTGGCTGCACCAATCTTGTGTAGGATGGCAAATTTTATGCTTAGCTTGCTAGCATTCAGCTTGCCTTTTGAGGGCCAGCACTTGACTTGTCTTGCTGTGATGGTTTGGCATACTTCATTGTCAGTAACTTCTAGTTCAGGGCAAGCCTCATTTGATCTTCCAAGGAATTTGTTAATTTCAGATGGAGAGAAATTAACCCTTCTTCCTCTCACATAGACACATTCAAAGTCAGCTGACCTTCCATCATCACATTCATCAGACAAATTCACTATGAATTCCTTGACCAGATTTTCATAGCATTTGGTAAATTTTACCACAGTCTTCATTAGTCCAGTAACTTTGATCAGGTCCATGATTTCCTTACAATCCATGGCACCATTGTTTAATTCTCTTTCCAAGGCTATTCTCTTCAAGCAAACATACTGCCATCTGTTGGCATTTTCAGGGTGGTGAAATGAAATGTTATCAGTGGGGACTTCAGGAACTCTAGCCATTTTGCTGGAAGGGAGTTTCCTTCTGAGAGGAATGTCTTCAGCATCAATTTAAAATTCTGATTCTTCATCAGAATCAGAAGGTTCAGGTTCTTTCCTCTTCTTTGTTATTGGTTGTCTCACAGGCTTTGAGAGACTCCCAGCATGCACTTGGGCTTTCACCTTCCCTTTGGACAGTCCAGTCTTCACAGTTTCTACACCAGTCTTGCCTTTAGACCTGGTTTTCTTATCAGCAAGTTTCTCTTTGTTCAGACATTTTGCAGCATCTTGATTACCCTTTCTGTTCATCATTCTCCTAGCTATGCTAGGGTTGATATTTGCAATTAGGTCATTGTCTGAGTATTCCTCATCCACATCAATAACTGGTGGTTCAACATTCTTCTCTGAGGGGTTCTGGATATCATCAAGATTTTCAGATGATTTCTGAATGTTGTCATTTGGTGTCTCAACATTCTCAGAGACATCTGGATTTGCTTCAACATTTGGGCTTGCTGATTCTTGATTTAATGGAACAGAAATCCCCGGTACAGAGTGGTTCTCACTCAGTATTCTTGTAATAAGCCTAGTGTTGTACCCCAAAATTTGCCCTCCCATATTCTTCAAGATTTGCAAAGAGCATGCTTCAAAATCTCCCAAGGGTTGCACAGTTCAATGGCCTCCTAACAGTCAAAAAACTAGGGTTTTGGTTATGACAAAGAAATTGAAGTTTTCAAGGGTCCAAACAAGTCCCACATGCCTACAAACATTGTCAAGCATCCTCATGTTAAGTTTCAAGACTCACAGCACAAAATTGCACAGTCAAATGCCCTAATTGCTCAGCAGTCAACTGTAGGGGTAAAATGGTCATTTGACAGTCAAAAGTCCAAATTTTTGATCAACATCTTATTTTGAAGCCACAAACATCATTTGATCAATTCTTGATCATGATTCTCAAGGCATGGCTCAAAAAGTCTCAAGATGCAAAAGTTTCTATATTTGTACAATTGAAAAGTCAACTGTAACTTGACCAAGGCATAACTTCCACATGGTTCATCAGAAAAATTCCATCCAAAGCTCATTTTGAAGAGAAAGACATTTCCTACAACTCTTCTTCACACTTCAAGTCCAAGAAATGCTCTCACAAAAAGTTATCAGTCTCAACATTATAGGTCATTTTCAAAAGTCAACAAAAAGGCACTTTAAGTCAAAGAATATAACTTGAGATTGGTAAATCAAAATGACATGGGACCAAAGGCATTGGTTAGAGGACTTCAAGACCTTTCCAAAATGTCCAAGAACATGATCAAAGCTTAAAAATTGAGCAAGATATGCCTTGTGGAAGTTGGGAAATGTTTGGAAATTTTGAAAAGTCAACTTTGCTTCAAATGCCTCAAAATTGCTAATGGGCCACAAATTCTTCCAAGAATCATCATCCAAAATCTATGCACGACCCATTGACCCAAAGGGGAGTTATTTTCTTATTTTTAATTAATTAATTGAATATTTAATCTATTTAATTCATTTAATCAAAATTAATTACAAGAAAAATACTAAAATAAGGTTTTCAAATCTTTTTGTGCAGTATAATCTCTCATCAAGGCCTAAGGATTTCGTGCATGCCCAAAGAAGAAAGATTCCATGCAAATTGGCTAGGTTTCATGATAAAAAGATTGAAAAAGATTTCATTAAAAATCAAATATTTGATTCATCAAAACATTGATTTCTTGGCTTGAATTTTCACCCTAAAAACATTCCCATACATATACAGAAGGCAACCCTAATGCAAAAGACCTTGAAGCTGCGCCCAAACCTGAATACAAACTTGGCATTTTTTGTGAAAAAGTTCAAAACTGAAAATGCATTTAGAGTTGGTTTCAAGGCAAAATAACCATCCCAATAGCTTGCCAAGGCCTCAAGGAAACTTTCTGAATCCTTTTCCACGCTTATAACCTCAGGAATTGGTATATAGAAGTCAAACTTTCTCAAACTTTTTGCATAATCGTGTCTCATAATTCATGCCATATTTTTGATTTCTAACGCTTGATTTGTACTAGTTTAATCATTCTGAAGCTAACCATGCCATTCAATTAAGTTTTCGTGCCCTATACATGAATCCACCCTTGGAGCTCGTTAGGGTTTCAAAGCTGTAAAATTGGGGTCTCTCTCGTTCGGTAAAATTGAGACACAAGACTTATGCCATTAGAATCAGAAGCTTCACACGAATTCAATACACATGTCGCGCTCAATTTATGAGCAACGGTGGCCTAATCGCTATTTTCCAGTTTCAGGATTAGTGGGGGTTTAAAACCCCCGCTATTTGATTTTCGTTGCAGGTATAACATGGAGAAGAAGCCTGCGTGTCCTCTCGTGGTTGGATCGTTTGAATTTTTAGCGCGTTTTTATCATTAGCGTGACTTATTATTTATTATATTTGTTTTGCATAATATTTACGAATGCGTTGAATGGTGTGGTGGTTGGGAACCTTGTTGGCAAGCCTTGGGACCCGGGTTCGATCCCAGGCCCCCCCTATTTCTCTATGTTTTTCATATTTCCATGTTCAGGTGATCAACGCGCCCAGAAGCCTACCATGCGCTCTCATCAAGGGATTGCCAAGTGGCCATGAAGATCCATCTAGTGGCCAGGATGGACAGTACACCATATACCCTCAGTCAACCATATGCATACGAACGTGGAAAGTCAATGGGGCCTGTTTGAAGTGGGCCTGATTGCTACAATGATACCTCCAAAAGGGCCAGATAACCCCCCTGTTTGTATATTTCTTTCTAAATTTCTTCTTTTATTTTAATTCCTTTTTTTATTTTGTTTTAACTATTTTAATAAATTCACAGAAAATAATTTTTTACAACATAAAAAAATAACAAAAAATCAGAAAGACAAAAAATCAAAATATATTTTATTTAAATGTTTTTGTAAATAAATTTAATGATTAACTTAGTTTTAATTCTAGGTTTTAATTTTAATATTTTTTTTGTAATAAACTAAAAAATGTAGAAATTAGGGTTTTATACTTTTATTCTTTTTTTTTCACCATATTTAATTATTAATTATTTTTTGTAAATAAATTTACCATTAAATAATTAGGTTAAAACTAGGTTAAACTTAAACATTTTTTTTTAAATTAAAAATAATTTAGAACTGGGGTTAATTAACTTTTTAATTCCAATTTAATTTTCTCATTAAACTCCATAAATACAAAAACTCCAAAAAAGTTCTTTCTTTTTATTTAAACTTAATTAATTTATTAATTTCAATTCAATTTCTGTAAAAGGGTCCAACGCCCTCGCTTTCGATTATAATTCCGTTTCGCGCGCTTATTTTGTTTCTTTTTGTAAATTTCATGTAATTACTCCAAAGCCTTGTAATAGATTAATTAGGACATTTATTTTTCCGCATTTTATTTTATTTCAAATCGGGTCTTGGATTAATTTGGCGATGTAGACCCGCGCCTTTGTAATAGCGTAGGACTTTTAATTCCGCATCTTTTAAACTGTTAATAACTTGCATGAAAGAATGAATGCCAAACATAAAAACAAAGCGTAGATCACCAATGCATGAATAAGATAAACATAATTGAAAATGACACACAAATCACACACCACCCCTAGGGTACGTCTCACTGTTGCCTTGCCCCTCGAAAAGTGGTCGTCGAGTATAGGACGTTTTAGTAAGTCCTTATGTCCATGACATGATCCAGTTGCCTCGAAATGATTGCCTCGGAATAAAAAAGGATCGATGGCATAAGGGTAGCTTCTAAGGTGTCCTACTGTTGCTCTGGTGACCACACTGTCCCGAACCCTCGAATTGACCCGAACACCTCCAACGGTGGTGCTACCTACCTCTCAATGGTGGGATGGCACTACTTTAAGGACATTTACACAGACGAATTCCTTAGGGTAGGTAGACGACTCGTAGATACTTTCTCTAATTTCAAAACAAATCAAAAAACTTCTTTTCACACCGACACTTTTCAAAAGCTTTCAAAAACAACTTTTCAAACACTCTTGAGGACTGATACAAGAGTCGAACTGAAATTTCCAAAGAAACTTTTTAAACCCACAGTTGAAAAGCAAACAAACAATTTTGAAAACACAAATGAGCAAGTATCTAAGAGCCCATGGATAACCATGGATAGAAAGGGTGCTAACACCTTCCCTTTCTATAAATCAACCTCCTGAACCGAGAGCAATCTCTATAAGGAATTTTTCTGTGCTTTTGTCCTTTCCATTTGGAGAAAATAAAAGACGGTGGCGACTCTTGCTTCCGCGACATTTCGCGAACCAGCGTTAAACAGTCAGTTCCAGATCCATCGATCACAGAACTGGCGACTCTGCTGGGGATCACTTTAAAGTGAGGTGTACCTTAGGATAGTTCATAACTGTGTTTTCAATTGCTTTGACTTGTTTGCTTTATCATTGTGGGACTGTCTTGGGAGTTACATAGATCCTAACCCGGATCTGGGGATACCCTGTTTAGGTAGCATAAGCTGTGAGGGACCTGTCCGGCGTAGACCGACATGGGTGAAGCAGTGGCTACGTTGGTGTGGCACCTTGGTCTGTACCGATATCCCTTGTGTTGCAACGAGGAGAATATAGGTCTTCTGAGGAGTCATTAAGCACCAACATACCTTAGAACCTTAAATGACACAACTTGGCCAATAGAACAGTAGCAGTATGCTACGCCCATTGAGGCTAAACTCTCGTGATGGTTCTGGCCGCAAGAAAAGATTGCGATGCTGGAGTTATGACCGATTGAGGGTAGTCAATGATATTGGGATCCTCTAAGAACCCGGTTACTTTTGATAAGACAGGTATGAACCAACAAACTGAAATAGGGTAATACCTAGACCTCATGCTGGCCTAAACTCTAAGGGCTTCTCTTGTGTGAATTGTGTGCCTTCGTACTTGACTACTTGCATGCTTGTTATCTGACACATGAACTACTTGCAGGTTTTGGTTTATAGTCCTTAAGTGGGACTCATAATAGAGTGTACTGAGTTTCTTGCAGGTTTTGTTTATAGTCCTTAATGGGGACTCATAACAGGGTTTACTTACATCACTCCATGCATACCATAACATCATACCCTTGCATACATCCTAACCCATTTCAAGGATCTCAAGGGCTTGTGATGCAGGTCATGATGAACCAGAATGTCTAGCAAGGGGCAAAGGGGATTTATTTTCCTCTAGCCAGGTTGAGGATCTGAGTCAGAGGCTATGACCCACTGGATATGGTGAGCCTTTGACCCTTTGAAGAAGGACTCTCAATAACATGAAGTTCCTTCAATCAAGCCACCGGATTCAAGCTCTAACCAATTTCTTGTTTACCCCGCGAGGTCCTTGAAAACATTGCATGCATACATACATATCATTGCATTACAGGTTACAGGTCACTTACCATCTGCGCTGTTTATTTCAGCAATGGCCTCCCAACAAGATAACCAGGATCTTCATGCTCAAGAGACCCAGTTCGGGGAAATCCTCCTGAATCTATCCAAGGGGCAGGAAGAACTGAGAACACTTCTCATGGGGACTTTGGTCAGGAACAGTGTTGAGGATGAACGGCTGAAACATCTGCAAGCTGAGGTGGATGCAATGAGAGCCCAGATGCTGAGGCAGGTGACTATCATTCAAGGCTTAGCTCAAAGACAAGAAGAGCTCGGAGTTCTCGTCAACCAACTGCTTCAGAGTAACCAACTGGGGCAAATGTCTAAGGGTAAAGAGCCAGCCATCGTTCAACCACCTTTGAGACAAGGAGATAAGGGGAGAGCTCCTCAAATGGCTTCAGGGTCACAAACTCAGCAGCAACTTCACCAGCTTCAGCCAGACAAGCCCAGGAGGCAATTCACCCAGCTCAACATGTCGCTGTTTCAAGCTCTACAACGCCTGTTGAGATTGAACCTGATCACATTAAGGGCTCATCCCCGGAACCCCAACACAACATCTCCTACCTATCATCCCAATAAAAGGTGTGCCTGCCACTCTGCCAGTCCAGGACATGATACAAATGAGTGTTGGGCTCTGAAGAACAAGATCCAGGACCTGATTGATGAAGGAGCATTGGAGTTCACACAAGATGGTCAGGCTGAGTTTTTCTACCATCCCTCCAAGGCTCACCATTTGAAGTAACAAGCCCTGAAGATGAAAAGACTTTTGTTCATTAGGATTTTCAAGTTGTAATTTTCTTTTGTTCAAACATTTACTCATGTTAAACGTTGTTATTTCATTAATGCATCGCATATGTCTGTTTTGAAGTAATATATTCGTATTCACTATATGCAAATTATTTTCATATTTTTCCTGATGATCAATGCTCGATTAATAATTCTAAGCCTCTTAAGGGAGGATGACGAAAACGATACCACAATATACAGTATGCTTTTGAACAGACCCCGCTGATGAGGTACAGGCATTGTTTCAATCCCTAAACACTGGAGTTATAAGGAAGATAATCCCTCGTCAACCCCTCTGAGCCAAAGAAGTAGGAGTTTTTCTTTTCAAAAATTAAAACCCTTTATCATAACCTGGGGCAGGGTAGTTCTCTCAGTTGATCCAAGTGCATAACGAATGGCACCAAAGAAGTCCTTACAAAACAAAAAAACAGCGATGGTTCCAAATGATCATAAAGACAGGCAGTCATCATTTCTCAAAATAAAAACCCATTAAGTCAAAGCCCATGAAGGAGACTTACAAAACTGGGGCATCCCGCTGACTGTAATCATAAAAGAAACAGTTCAGGCAAAAAATAGGGATAATAATAAAAAAAAGAAGAGAAAAGAGGTCCTACAGACCCTCAACACAAAAAAAAAGAAATGACTGGCTATCCAAAATAAACGTTCAGTATCCGAACCATCACCGGAATATCAAAGCAAAGACTCAAACAAGGTCTAACGCACGATCAACTGAGCTTAGGTTTGAAGAACATCACGAAGAGTGGGTGGGTACAAATAATTTAAGCCTTTATCCTTTGTTTCTTAAACCGTAAACCAGGCCACGTTATAACCCTTAAAAGTCCTAGCTGAAGCATGGGTTAGTTCGAAAGCACACTGTTACGAAAGGTATCCTGACTCCTTAAGGCTTGCGATAAAATACGGAGTTGACATCACGTTTTACAAGCATTCACTTGTTTTATGAAAAAGAATGCATTTCCAAAAACTTCGAAACAGACATAAGCTTTGCATTTTTAACATAACTTTGTTTGCATATGAATATTTGTTTGAGCAACAGGGAAATTCGCACGATGAATACCTAGTGAACAAAAGCATTTCCAATCAAGGGGCACGACATGATCATGGTCCATCACCTGGGGCAGTCCAATCAAGATTCAGAGAATCTCTCAAAGGCCAAACAGCCTGGGGCAAATCTCTGCCTGAGTCACTTGGGGAATTCCAACAACGAATCTTGCCTGATCAAACACCTCCTGGTGGTATGACAAAACACTTCTAACAGGGGCAACTCCCTACATTCTGAGAGCATGGATATAGTCGAAAAGAATACTACGCATAATCAAAGACCCGCTAGGCTGACATGCCTAGGCAAAAATTAGGGCTTCCCGGTGAACCAAGAGGGTTCGGGCAAAATGAAGGGATGAAATGAAAAAATCTGTACACCCGGCAAGTCGAAAACCTGAAAAGGCGACTTGGGTAAAAATGGGTATCCCGGTGGACTGAAAACCCGAAAGGGCGGTCCAGGCAAAAGTTAGGGATCAAAGCGTACGACTATGTCCCGTCATCTTGTAACCTGCCTACCAGAAGAACGTTTGTCCATCAACAACTATCAGCACCCCACAGGTGCCTTCTCCCATAGAAACATGGGCAATAATGAGTGGTCTAAGCGATCTAATTGTTCTGTCCACCAAGGTACCAAGGTAAGTTCGGCTGAAGAACACAACCAGTATGTCTTAACCCCCCAGAGAGTGAACCAGCAAGTCAGTGCACTCTCCCCAAGAAAAACACTCTATCAACCTTAAGGAAGTTGGGTATCCTCCAGCAGATCTCAACATTCCCCAGCACGATATACAAACATTCTTAACAAGCATCCCTGGCAGTCTTGATCTAAGATTGTTCCCCAGCGGTATATCAAACATTCAATGGAGTCACTTCCCCGATACAGTTCAAAACTTCCCCAGAAGAATCCAATCCATTTTCCCCAGGAAATTTGGGATCCATCTCCCCAAGCAGGAAGCTTATCCCCAGTAGATTCTGGAAGCTTCTCCCCCGCAGAGCACGAACGCGTCTCCCGGCTTTATTCAAAGGTTATTTCCCTACCAGGATATAACTGGGTTATCCTCAGCCAAAAGCCACGGAAAGATCGTCCTCGTCGAAGTCTCCTTATCCCCAGCGAAGTCTATTAACACTTCCAACATCACCGGTATCCCCAGCGAAGTTACCATCAACATCTCAACAAAGTACCTCTCTCCCCACAGAGTGTTGCTCCCCAGCAAGATTGCTAGAATAATTGTCTCCCTGCAGGGTAATCCATTCGCTAAGTTTATCCCCCAACGGAGTTATCTTCTCCTACCGGTATTCTTGCAACTATCATCCCCAGCGGAGACAACAAAGCACTATTCTCCAACATCAGCCCAGGATATGACTTCCCGGCATCCGTCAAGGATTTATTTTCCTAGGACGAAAACATACATTCATAAACATTTCCATACATTATAGCATGCATATGCGCATCATATCTTACAAATCTCATTTATGTTGAGAACATCATTGCTTGATCCATATCATGCATCGTATGTGACTGACCTTTACCTTTCAGGGAAGATCCAGTTAAGTTCTCAGCTATATTTCAAGACCTTAGTCTGGTTCAGTTAAATCGACCCTAAGATTTTCCTGATTCTTATCCAGTCAAAGGCCTTCTCTGGTTCAGTCAGATCGACCCTAAGATCTACCTGATTCTTATCCAGTTGAAGATATTTCAAGACCTAGCCTAGTTCAGTTAAATCGACCCTAAGATTTTTCTGATTCTTATCAAGTCAAAGGCCTTCTCTGGTTCAGTCAGATCGACCCTAAGATCTCCCTGATTCTTGCCCAATTGAAGTTATTCCAAGACCTAGCCTGGTTCAGTTAAATCGACCCTAAGATTTTTCTGATTCTTATCCAGTCAAAGGCCTTCTCTGGTTCAGTCAGATCGACCCTAAGATCTCCCTGATTCTTGCCCAGTTGAAGTTATTCCAAGACCTTGCTTGGTTCAGTTAAGTCGACCCTAAGATTTTTCTTGATTCTTATCCAATCAAAGGCCTTCTCTAGTCCAGTTAAATCGATCCCTAAAGATTTTCCTGATGAAGACCCAGTAGAAGACATCCAAGATTCTCTCAGCGTTACTGTTGAGGTTGAAGTCGCCCAAGATTCTCTCAGCGTTACTGTTGAGGTTGAAGTCTCCCAAGATTCTCCCAGCGTTACTGTTGAGGTTGAAGTCGCCCAAGATTCTCTCAGCGTTACTGTTGAGGTTGAAGTCGCCCAAGATTCTCTCAGCGTTACTGTTGAGGTTGAAGTCGCCCAAGATTCTCTCAGCGTTACTGTTGAGGTTGAAGTCGCCCAAGATTCTCTCAGCGTTACTGTTGAGGTTGAAGTCGCCCAAGATTCTCTCAGCGTTACTGTTGAGGTTGAAGTCGTCTATGATTCTCTCATCGTTACTGTTGAGGTTGAAGTCGCCCAAGATTCTCTCAGCGTTACTGTTGAGGTTGAAGTCGCCCAAGATTCTCTCAGCGTTACTGTTGAGTTTGAAATCGCCCAAAGGTTCTCTCATCATCCTGTTGAGGTAGTAATCGCCCCAGGTTCTCTCATCGTCACTGTCGAGGTAGTAATCGCCCCAGGTTCTCGCATCGTTACTGTTGAGGTAGTAATCGTCCAAGGTTCTCTCACTGTCCCGTTGAGGTAGTAACCATCCCTGACTCATTTATCACCATTTGAAGCTCCAGACCTGATCCCTGTAACCAACCAGGGTGCACCTATACAAAGAGTTTGAAGACCAGCTCCTGTAACAGGCCAGGTAATCATTTTCTTTTTCAGGTACGCAAGTTCTCGCTAAGGAATCTCTTACGCGATCGACACCCAGATGGCATCTATAAGCCCATCCACCTATCCATCACCTCTCAGCATGGCATCTATAAGCCCATCTTCCTATCCACCAATCTCCAAATGGCATCTGTAAGCCCATTCCCACCATCACACTACTATGTGAGCGCAAATTTCTGGGCACTCTAGTGTTCAATCATCTTCCAGCTTCGGATTACGAAAGGCACGTCAGCCCATCTACATCCTCAGGTCTAAGAAGATTGAACAGGGGCAACTGTTGTACCCCAAAATTTGCCCTCCCATATTCTTCAAGATTTGCAAAGAGCATGCTTCAAAATCTCCCAAGGGTTGCACAGTTCAATGGCCTCCTAACAGTCAAAAAACTAGGGTTTTGGTTCTGACAAAGAAATTGAAGTTTTCAAGGGTCCAAACAAGTCCCACATGCCTACAAACATTGTCAAGCATCCTCATGTTAAGTTTCAAGACTCACAACACAAAATTGCACAGTCAAATGCCCTAATTGCTCAGCAGTCAACTGTAGGGGTAAAATGGTCATTTGACAGTCAAAAGTCCAAATTTTTGATCAACATCTTATTTTGAAGCCACAAACATCATTTGATCAATTATTGATCATGATTCTCAAGGCATGGCTCAAAAAGTCTCAAGATGCAAAAGTTTCTATATTTAGACAGTTGAAAAGTCAACTGTAACTTGACTAAGGCATAACTTCCACATGGTTCATCAGAAAAATTCCATCCAAAGCTCATTTTGAAGAGAAAGACATTTCCTACAACTCTTATTCACACTTCAAGTCCAAGAAATGCTCTCACAAAAAGTTATCAATCTCAACATTATAGGTCATTTTCAAAAGTCAACAAAAAGGCACTTTAAGTCAAAGACCATAATTTGAGAGTGGTAAATCAAAATGACATGGGACCAAAGGCATTGGTTAGAGGACTTCAAGACCTTTCCAAAATGTCCAATAACATGATCAAAGCTTACAAATTGAGCAAGATATGCCTTGTGGAAGTTGGGAAATTTTTGGAAATTTTGAAAAGTCAACTTTGCTTCAAATGCCTCAAAATTGCTAATGGGCCACAAATTCTTCCAAGAATCATCATCCAAAAGCTATTCACGACCCATTGACCCAAAGGGGAGTTATTTTCTTATTTTTAATTAATTAATTGAATATTTAATCTATTTAATTCATTTAATCAAAATTAATTACAAGAAAAATACTAAAATAAGGTTTTCAAATCTTTTTGTGCAGTATAATCTCTCATCAAGGCCTAAGGATTTCGTGCATGCCCAAAGAAGAAAGATTCCATGCAAATTGGCTAGGTTTCATGATAAAAAGATTGAAAAAGATTTCATTAAAAATCAAATATTTGATTCATCAAAACATTGATTTCTTGGCTTGAATTTTCACCCTAAAACATTCCCATACATATACAGAAGGCAACCCTAATGCAAAAGACCTTGAAGCTGCGCCCAAACCTGAATACAAACTTGGCATTTTTTGTGAAAAAGTTCAAAACTGAAAACGCATTTAGAGTTGGTTTCAAGGCAAAATAACCATCCCAATAGATTGCCAAGGCCTCAAGGAAACTTTCTGAATCCTTTTTCACGCTTTTAACCTCAGGAATTGGTATATAGAAGTCAAACTTTCTCAAACTTTTTGCATAATCGTGTCTCATAATTCATGCCATATTTTTGATTTCTAACGCTTGATTTGTACTAGTTTAATCATTCTGAAGCTAACCATGCCATTCAATTGAGTTTTCGTGCCCTATACATGAATCCACCCTTGGAGCTCGTTAGGGTTTCAAAGCTGTAAAATTGGGGTCTCTCTCGTCCGGTAAAATTGAGACACAAGACTTATGCCATTAGAATCAGAAGCTTCACACGAATTCAATACACATGTCGCGCTAAATTTATGAGCAACGGTGGCCTAATCGCTATTTTCCAATTTCAGGATTAGTGGGGGTTTAAAACCCCCGCTATTTGATTTTCGTTGCAGGTATAACATGGAGAAGAAGCCTGCATGTCCTCTCGTGGTTGGATCGTTTGAATTTTTAGCGCGTTTTTATCATTAGCGTGACTTATTATTTATTATATTTGTTTTGCATAATATTTACGAATGCGTTGAATGGTGTGGTGGTTGGGAACCTTGTTGGCAAGCCTTGGGACCTGGGTTCGATCCCAGGCCCCCCCCTATTTCTCTATGTTTTTCATATTTCCATGTTCAGGTGATCAACGCGCCCAGAAGCCTACCATGCGCTCTCATCAAGGGATTGCCAAGTGGCCATGAAGATCCATCTAGTGGCCAGGATGGACAGTACACCATATACCCTCAGTCAACCATATGCATACGAACGTGGAAAGTCAATGGGGCCTGTTTGAAGTGGGCCTGATTGCTACAATGATACCTCCAAAAGGGCCAGATAACCCCCCTGTTTGTATATTTCTTTCTAAATTTCTTCTTTTATTTTAATTCCTTTTTTATTTTGTTTTAACTATTTTAATAAATTCACATAAAATAATTTTTTACAACATAAAAAAATAACAAAAAATTAGAAAGACAAAAAATCAAAATATATTTTATTTAAATGTTTTTGTAAATAAATTTAATAATTAACTTAGTTTTAATTCTAGGTTTTAATTTTTTTTTTTTTTTGTAATAAACTAAAAAATGTAGAAATTAGGGTTTTATACTTTTATTCTTTTTTTTTCACCATATTTAATTATTAATTATTTTTTGTAAATAAATTTACCATTAAATAATTAGGTTAAAACTAGGTTAAACTTAAACATTTTTTTTAAATTAAAAATAATTTAGAACTGGGGTTAATTAACTTTTTAATTCCAATTTAATTTTCTCATTAAACTCCATAAATACAAAAACTCCAAAAAAGTTCTTTCTTTTTATTTAAACTTAATTAATTTATTAATTTCAATTCAATTTCTGTAAAAGGGTCCAACGCCCTCGCTTTCGATTATAATTCCGTTTCGCGCGCTTATTTTGTTTCTTTTTGTAAATTTCATGTAATTACTCCAAAGCCTTGTAATAGATTAATTAGGACATTTATTTTTCCGCATTTTATTTTATTTCAAATCGGGTCTTGGATTAATTTGGCGATGTAGACCCGCGCCTTTGTAATAGCGTAGGACTTTTAATTCCGCATCTTTTAAACTGTTAATAACTTGCATGAAAGAATGAATGCCAAACATAAAAACAAAGCGTAGATCACCAATGCATGAACAAGATAAACATAATTGAAAATGACACACAAATCACACACTACCCCTAGGGTACGTCTCACTGTTGCCTTGCCCCTCGAAAAGTGGTCGTCGAGTATAGGACGTTTTAGTAAGTCCTTATGTCCATGACATGATCCAGTTGCCTCAAAACGGTTGCCTCAGAATAAAAAAGGATCGATGGCATAAGGGTAGCTTCTAAGGTGTCCTACTGTTGCTCTGGTGACCACACTGTCCCGAACCCTCGAATTGACCCGAACACCTCCAACGGTGGTGCTACCTACCTCTCAATGGTGGGATGGCACTACTTTAAGGACATTTACACAGACGAATTCCTTAGGGTAGGTAGACGACTCGTAGATACTTGCTCTAATTTCAAAACAAATAAAAAAACTTCTTTTCACACCGACACTTTTCAAAAGCTTTCAAAAACAACTTTTCAAACACTCTTGAGGACTGATACAAGAGTCGAACTGAAATTTCCAAAGAAACTTTTTAAACCCACAGTTGAAAAGCAAACAAACAATTTTGAAAACACAAATGAGAAAGTATCTAAGAGCCCATGGATAACCATGGATAGAAAGGGTGCTAACACCTTCCCTTTCTATAAATCTACCTCCCGAACCGAGAGCAATCTCTATAAGGAATTTTTCTGTGCTTTTGTCCTTTCCATTTGGAGAAAATAAAAGACGATGGCGACTCTTGCTTCCGCGACATTTCACGAACCAGCGTTAAACAGTCAGTTCCAGATCCACCGATCACACCTAGCTATTGCTTGATGTACATAAGCTGATCCTTCCCTATTTGGAACAGAAGATGAAGGATGAGACAGATTACCGGATGAAGTAGCTTGAGACCTTCCTGCATGCCTTGTTCTCAGCTTTTTGACGTTGGAGGGGTTAGTTGCCATTTCTCTAAGAGGAGTAATCTCTAAGACTTCAGAATCCATGCATGAGGTGATTGCCCGAGAATCTTGATCAGATGATGAAGATGAAACAGTCTTCTTGGATGAGGATGATGTTTGAGACATTTTGATAGTCTTAGAAAACCAGTAGCAACTAGAGAGAAAACTTTGATTGAGAGAATGTGATTTGTTGCAAAGTCGAGAGAGGAAGGAGGCAAATGAGTGTCTATTCAAGTTCTTAATAATTTTGAAAGAATTGGGAAAACATATGATTAACCCAATCAAAATAGACTTAACAAAAATAACTCCTTCAACCCTTGTTTTAAGCAAAATTAATTGCTATAATTCCTCATGTTGGCAAATACCCAACTTGCCCCTCAAGTTTTTAAATTGATTTGCATCAAGTGCCTTGGTAAAAATGTCAGCCAGCTGTAGCTCAGTGGCAACATGTTCCAGTTTAATTGTCTTCTCCTCTACAAGGTCTCTGATAAAGTGATGTCTAATGTCAATGTGCTTGGTCCTGCTATGCTGAATAGGGTTCTTGGAAATGTTGATTGTACTCATATTGTCACAATACAATGTCATAACATCTTGTGTGACATTATACTCAGTGAGCATCTGTTTCATCCAGATCATTTGAGAACAGCTACTACCAGCTGCAATGTATTCAGCTTCAGCAGTAGAGAGAGACACACGGTTCTGTTTCTTGCTGAACTAGGAGACCAGATTATTTCCTAAGAAGAAACATCCTCCAGAGGTGCTTTTTCTATCATCAGCACTTCCAGCCCAATCAGCATCACAATAACCAGTCAGAGTTGGTTCACAACCATGAGAGTACAGCAAGCCATAGTTGTAAGTTCCACTTACATACTTCAAAATTCTCTTCACTTGGTTGATATGACTGACTTTAGGATCAGCTTGGTATCTTGCACAAACTCCAACTGCAAAAGCAATGTCAGGTCTGCTGGCTGTTAAGTACAGCAAGCTTCCTATCATGCTTCTGTACAGACTTTGGTCCACCTTAACCCCACTTGAATCTTTGGATAGCTTTAAATGAGTAGGTGCAGGAGTCCTTTTGTGACTGGCATTCTCCATACCAAACTTCTTGACAATGTTCTTTGCACACTTGCTTTGAGATAGAAAGATTGAGTCCTCCATCTGTGAGACTTGCAGTCCAAGAAAATAAGTCAGTTCTCCCATGAGACTCATTTCGAATTCAGCCTGCATCTGGTCAGTAAAATTTTTAACCATTTGTTCTGACATTCCCCCAAACACTATGTCATCAACATATATTTGAGCTTCCATTAACTTCCCTCCTTCATTTTTGACAAAGAGGGTTTTATCCAAGCCTCCTTTTCTATATCCTTTGTCTGAGACAAATTTTGTTAACCTGTCATACCATGCTCTAGGAGCTTGTTTCAGGCCATAGAGAGCTTTCCTCAATCTGTAGACATGATTAGGGTGGTTTGGATCCACAAAACCTTTAGGCTGTTCCACATAAACTTCCTCATTTAAGTACCCATTTAGGAAGGCACTTTTTACATCCATCTGAAATAGCTTGAACTTCAGGAGGTAAGCAATTCCCAATAGGAGTCTGATAGATTCCAGTCTAGCTACAGGGGCAAAGGTCTCATCAAAATCAACGCCTTCTACTTGAGTGTATCCTTGGGCAACAAGTCTTGCCTTATTCCTAGTGACAACTCCTTCAGCATCTGATTTGTTCTTGTATATCCATTTTGTGCCAATGATGTTTGTTCCCTCTGGTCTAGGAACTAACTCCCAAACTTCATGTTGCTTAAATTGGTTCAATTCATCTTGCATTGCACCAATCCAATATTCATCAGTTAAAGCCTCCTTAACATTTCTTGGTTCAATTTTAGACACAAAGCAAGAGTTTGAGATGATTTCTCTAGAACTTGTAGTGACTCCACTGTTAGGATCCCCTATGATGAGTTCTTTAGGATGATCTTTCTGAATTCTGATGGAAGGGATTTTGCTAGCTTCCTTAGATTCAGAGTCTGCTGTAGTGGTGTTAGGAAGGTCATTCTGTTGAGTTGGAGTCTCAAAGAATGTCTCAACTTTACAAGGGACATCTGTTTCTTCATGATGATCATCAACTATGACATTTATTGATTCCATCATGACTTTGGTCCTGGAATTAAATACCTGTGATCGGTGGATCTGGAACTGACTGTTTAACGCTGGTTCGCGAAATGTCGCGGAAGCAAGAGTCGCCACCGTCTTTTATTTTCTCCAAGTGGAAAGGACAAAAGCACAAAAAAATTCCTTATAGAGATTGCTCTCGGTTCGGGAGGTAGATTATAGAAAGGGAAGGTGTTAGCACCCTTTCTATCCATGGTTATCCATGGGCTCTTAGATACTTGCTCATTGTGTTTTCAAAATTGGTTTGTTTGCTTTTCAACTGTGGGTTTTAAAAAAAGTTTCTTTGAAAATTCCAGTTCGACTCTTGTATCGGTCCTCAAGAGTGTTTGAAAAAATTGCTTTCGAAAGCTTTTTTGAAAATGTGTTGGTGTGAAAAGTATTTTTGATTTGTTTTGAAATTAGAGCAAGTATCTAGAGTCGTCTACCTACCCTAAGGAATTCGTCTGTGTAGATGTCCTTTAAAGTAGTGCCATCCCACCATTGAGAGGTAGGTAGCACCACTGTTGGAGGTGTTCGGGTCAATTCGAAGGTTCGGGACATGGTGATCACCAGAGCAATAGGAAGACACCTTAGAAGCTACCCTCATGCCAGGTTCCCGGATCATGAGGACTTACTAAGACATCCTCTACTCGACGATCACCTTTCGAGGCAAGGCAACAGTGAGGCGTACCCTAGGGGTGGTGTGTGATTTGTGTGTCGTTTTCAGATATTTTTGTCTTTTGTCATGTCATGGGTGATCTACGCTTTTGTTTTTATTTTGACATTCATTCTTGCATGCATTTATTTAACAGTTAAAAAGTGAGGAAAGATAAAATTCCTAAACTATTACAAAGGCGCGGGTCCACATCGCCAAATTTAATCCAGGACCCGATTTGACAGAAAATAAATAAAGAAATAAAGGTAAAGTGCGAAAGATAAGCATTTACATGGCTTTGGGAGAGGTACATAAAAATTATACGAAAAGAAAATAAATGCGCGAATTGAAATTAAAATTGAAAGCGAGGGCGTTGGACCCTTTTTAATGAAATTAAATTATTATTTACAAATTAATTCAATTAAGGAAAAAAGAGAAATTATTTTTGAGGTTTTCGTATTTATGGTTTTTTAATGAGAATTAAATGAAATTAACTAACTAACCCTAATTCTACAACTTTTATTTATTAAGAAAACATGTTAAAATTTAAACCTAAAATTAAATTAATTATTTACATGCAATTTGATTTATAAAAATAAATAATATTTAATTATTAGTGAAAAGAAAAAGAAAAGGACAAAAATTTGATACAAACCCTAATTCTACAAATTTTACGTTAATTAAGAAAATGTTTGAATTAAACCTAATTTAATAGCTAAAATTAATGAATAATATTTATTTACAAAATATTAAAATAAAAGATGTTTTTAATTTTTATGGCCTTTCTGATTTTTTGTGTTTTTTATATTATTATGAAAATAATTAATTAAAGAATTAAATCAAAAAAACTAATTA
Organism: Vicia faba; assembly: GCA_948472305.1. Taxonomy (NCBI): domain Eukaryota; kingdom Viridiplantae; phylum Streptophyta; class Magnoliopsida; order Fabales; family Fabaceae; genus Vicia; species Vicia faba. The sequence goes on along the minus strand of OX451741.1, from coordinate 1,223,780,223 downwards.
AAACAAGAAATAGAAAAATATGAGAAAAGGAATTAGGAATGCAAACCATGGGGGTCTGTCCCCAAATAGGAGGTTTTGCTTAGCAATTTGGGCCCATTAAGCTCATGGCCTTATTGACTTTTCCACGTTCCCATGTGCATGGTTGACTAAGGCACATGATGTTCTTCAAGTTATGCCCCTTGGATTGATCTCAGCTAGCACGTGGAAGGCCTGGATATGGAGAGTATGGTGTTCCCTTGCATAGAAACTGCATAGAATCATTAATAGAAAAATGGTATTAAAGGGGTGGGGGACCTGGGGTTCGAACCCAGGTCCCAGGGATCATCAACCAAGTGCCTTGCCAACTGCTCCACTTGCGCTTTCTGTTTATAATATAACTAACAAATAACATAAGCGAACATAAGAGTTAGTGGATTTTTTAGCGCGAATTTTTAAACAACCCAATCACTGCTGGCCACATAATCATCTTCTTCCTTGGCTTTGTTTTTTTCCTGAAACAAAAAATCATTAGCAACGGTTTTGAACCGTCCCCAAATACCCCATATTTCAAAATAGCGATTAGCTCGTGGTAGCTCATAAATTGAGCGCGAGGGTTGCTTTAGAATCGTCCAAGCACGCTGGTTTCAACCATGGTATTGTGATGTTCTAATTTTACCAAATTTGGAAACGCCCAAATTCAACTTTGAGGAACCCTAGCCTGTATCAATGGTGAATTCTTCAATGGTGCACGGAAACTTAATCAAACCACACAGTTAGCTTTAGAATTAAACAATGAACATAAATCAAATGTTAAAAATTACTAAAAACGTATGATTCATGATGCAAGCATATGGAAAAAAATATGAACAGGACGAAGCTGTTCTACCGTTTCTCTGCGTTAGGATGGATGGTTTTAGTCTGAAAACCTTCCTTGAAGTCTCAGGAAGGTGATGGAATGGTTATTTGGCCTTTAAACGCACTGGAAGATGGTTTTCAGATTTGAGCTTTTTTGATCAAATTGCAAGTTTGGCTATGGAATTCTGGCGCAGCTGAGAGGTTCTTTTGAATAGGGTTTGCCTCAGTACTTATGTGTGAATGATTTAGGTCAAAGAAAACAAATCAAAACCTTTGCATTCATGATTTTCAAGATTTGATTCTTAAGGATTTTTTTTCAATATTTCTTCATGAAGAATCATGTCAATTTGCTCCAATTCTTTCCTTTTTTGGTATGCACGAAATCCTTAGTGAATCATGAGTGATTGTCTTGCACAAAAAGATTTGAAACATTAGGTTTAGTATTTTTCACCTATTTATTTTAATTAAATGAATTATTAATAATTAAAAATCCAAATAAATAAATAAAAATGATAAAAAACTTCCCTTAGGGCCAAATGGTCGTGTACATGCCTTGGATGATGAATTGTGGAAGAAAAAGAGGCCCATTAGCATTTTTAGGTCATTTGAAGCAATGTTGACTTTTCAAAATATCCAAAAATTTCCCAACTTACACAAGGCATAACTTGCTCTATTTTTAAGCTTTGCTCATGTTCTTGGACATTTTGGAAAGGTCTTTGAGTCCTCTAACCAATGTCTTTGGTCCCATGTCATTTTGACTTACCAATATCAAGTTATGGCCTTTGACTTAAAGTCCCTTTTTGTTGACTTTTGAAAATGACCTATAATGTTGAAATTGATAACTTTTTGTGAGAGCATTTCTTGGACTTGAAGTGTGAAGAGGAGTTGTAGGAAATGTCTTCCTCTTCAAAATGAGCTTTGGATGGAATTTTTCTGATAATCCATGTGAAAGTTATGCCTTAGTCAAGTTACAGTTGACTTTTTCAATTGTCCAAATATGGAAACTTTTGCATCTTGAGACTTTTTGAGCCAAGCTTTGAGAATCATGATCAAGCATTGATCAAATGATGTTTGTGGCTTCCAAATGAGATATTGACCAAAAATTTGAACTTTTGACTGTCAAATGACCATTTTGCCCCTACAATTGACTGTAGTGCAATTAGGGTTTTTGACTGTGCAATTTTGTGCTGTGAGTCTTGAAACTTGGTATGAGGATGCTTGACCATGTTTATAGGCATATGGGACTTGATTGGACCCTTGGAAACTTCATTTTCTTTGTCAGAACCAAAACCCTAATTCTTGACTATTAGGAGGCCCTTGAACTGTGCAACCCTTGGGGAGATTTTGAAGCTTTGACTTGGAAAATCTTGAAGAATATGGGAGGGAAAATTTTGGGGTGCAACAGTTGCCCCTGTTCAATCTTCTTAGACCTGAGGATGCAGATTGGCTGACGTGCCTTTCGTAATCCGAAGGTGGAAGATGATTGAACACTAGAGTGCCTAGAAATTTGCGCTCACATAGTAGTGTGATGTGGGGAATGGGCTTATAGATGCCATTTGGAGATTGATGGATAGGATGATGGGCTTATAGATGCCATGATAAGATGTGATGGATAGGTGGATGGGCTTATAGATGCCATCTGGATGTTGATCGCGTAAGAGATTCCTTAGCGAGAACTTGCGTACATGCAAAAATAAAAATGAGTACCTGGCATGTTACAGGAGCTGGTCTTCAAATTCTGTGTAGATGTGTCCTGACTGGTTACAGGAGCTGGATCTGGAGCTTCAAACAGTGATGAATGAACCAGGGATGGTTACTACCTCAACAGGAACGGTGAGAGAACCTTGGATGACTACTATCTCAACAGGAACGCTGAGAGAATCTTGGGCGACTTCAACCTCAACAGTAATCATTGAGAAAATCTTGAGCGACTTCAACCTCAACAGTAATCATTGAGAGAATCTTGGACAACTTCGACTTCAACAGTAACGCTGAGCAAATCTGGGGATGATTACTACCCCCGCAGTATCGGGGAGAGAACCACAGGCGACTACAACCTCAACAGCAATCATTGAGAGAATCTTGGACGACTTCGACTTCAACAGTAACGCTGAGCGAATCTGGGGATGATTACTACCTCCGCAGTATCGGGGAGAGAACCACAGGCGACTACAACCTCAACATCAATCATTGAGAGAATCTTGGATATCTTCTACTAAGTCTTTATCAGGAAAATCTGTTAGGGGTCGATTTAACTGGACTAGAGAAGGCCTTGGACTGGATAAGAAACAGAAAATCTTAGGGTCGATTAACTGAACCGGTCTAGGTCTTGAAATGTCTTCAACTGGATAAGAAACAGGGAGATCTTAGGGTCGATCTGACTGAACCAGAGAAGGCCTTGGACTGGATAAGAAACAGGAAAATCTTAGGGTCGATTTAACTGAACCGGTCTAGGTCTTGAATATAGCTGAGAACTTAACTGGATCTTTCCTGAAAGGTAAAGGTCAGTCATATGCTATGCATGATATGGATCAAGCAATGATGTTCTCAACATAAATGAGATTTGTAAGGTGTGATGCGTATATGCATGCTATAATGTATGAAAATATGATGTTTATGAATGTATATTTTCGTCTAGGAAAGTAAATCCTTGACGGGTGCCGGGAAGTCATATCCTGGGCTGATGTTGGAGAACAGCTTTTGCTTCCGCTGGGGATGATAGTTGCAAGGATACCGGCAGGAGAAGATAACTCCGTTGGGGACTAAACTTGGCGAATCGAACATTCTGCGGGGAGAAAAAAAGTACTCTAACGATCTTGCTGGAAAACAATACTCTGTGGGGAGAGAGGTACTTTGCTGAGTTGTTGATAATAACTTGCTGGGGAGAGAGGTACCTTGTTGAGTTGTTGATAATAACTTGCTGGGGATACCATTGTTATGTTGGAATTGTTAATAGACTTCGCTGGGGATAAGAAGACTGTGTCGACGACGATCTTTCCGTGACTTTTGGCTGAGGATAACCCAGTTATATCTTGGTAAGGAAATAACTCTTTAAATAAAGCCGGGAGACGCGTTCGTGCTCTGCGAGGGATAAGCTTCCAGAATCTACTGGGGATAAGCTTACTGCTTGGGGAGATGAATTCCAACTTTCCTGGGGAACTGGATTGGATTCTCCTGGGGAAGTTTCTGAGATGTATCGGGGAAGTGACTCCATCGAATGTTTGGTATACCGCCGGGGAACAATCTTTAGGTCAAGACTTCCGGGGATACTTGTTAAGAGTGCATATATGATGTGCTGGGGAATGTTGAGATCTGCTGGGGGATACTCAACTTCCTTAAGGCTGATAGCATATTTTGCTCGGGGAGAGTGCACTGACTTGCTGGCTCACTCTCTGGGGAATTAAGATATATGATTATGTTCTTTAGCTGAACCTACCTTGACACCTTGGAGGACATAACAATTAGATTGCTTAGACAACTCTTTATTGCCCCTGTTTCTAATGTTACCTGTAATTAATCCTTTGTTTCGTATGCAAATATTCATGAGTTAGCAAATTATTGTCAATGCATATATCACAAATTGAACCTTGGACGTTCTTCGCAAAATAAAACAGAAAAGGAAAAACAATTGGCGATTTTAACTGAAAAGTGTATTTGTATTGATTTTTGAATGGCCTGTAAATAGGCGTTTATGTACAAGAGGCTGACGTCCTAGTAAGAGAATGCCGCCGAACAAAAGAGTTTATACAAATTTTGTACAAGAGAAAATAAAACAGCTGTGTGAAATGAATGATCCCACTGGGTTTCAACTCTGCTATTGCCTTTATATCCCCGAGCGTCTCATCACTTGATGACCTTGGTTGAAGATGAAGCTGACTGATCGATGCCGTCTGAACTTGATGTAGATACCGGATTCTGGATGCAAAGTGATCCAATGAGACATAGTATTACACTTTTATCCCTAACTTTTGCCTGGACCGCCCTTTCGGGTTTTCAGTCCACCGGGATACCCATTTTTGCCCAAGCCGCCTTTTCAGGTTTTCGACTTGCCGGGTGTACAGATTTTTTTCATTTCATCCCTTCATTTTGCCCGAACCCTTTTGGTTCGCCGGGAAGCCCTAATTTTTGCCTAGGCATGTCAGCCTAGCGGGTCTTTTTTTATGCGTAGTATCTTTTTACTATGTCTGCATTGGCGGGGTGAGGATGGTCGTCACCATCCATGTTGGTTAAAATCATGGCTCCTTCTGAGAACACATGTTTAACCACAAATGGCCCTTCGTACGTAGGGGTCCATTTTCCCCTTGGATCACTCTGAGGGAGGATGATTCGCTTGATTACCAGATCCCCAACTTTATACTCTTGTGGTCTGACCTTTTTGTTAAATGCCCTGATCATCCGTTTCTGATACGTCTGACCATGACAGATAGCAGCAAGCCTCTTTTCATCAATAAGATTTAGTTGATCAAGTCGTGTCTGGATCTAATCATCTTCATTCAGATTTGCATCCTTCATTATCCGGAGAGAGGGTATCTGCACTTCGATTGGTAAGACTGCCTCCATGCCGTAGACTAAGGAGAAAGGAGTTGACGTCCTGGCTGAGGTACGGTACCCATGTAGAGCAAACGGTAACATCTCGTGCCAATCTTTATAGGTCACTGTCATCTTCTGCACGATTTTCTTAATGTTTTTATTTGCTGCTTCTACAGCCCCATTCATCTTCGGTCTATAAGGAGAAGAGTTGTGGTGCTGTATCTTGAACTGCTCGCAGAGCTCAGTGATCATCTTGTTATTGAGATTGGTACCGTTGTCTGTAATGATCCTTTCTGGGACGCCGTATCGACAGATCAGATTATGTCGAATGAACCGTGCCACAACAGTCTTGGTTACCGTAGCGTAGGAAGCCGCTTCAACCCACTTCGTGAAGTAATCAATCGCTACCAGGATGAAGTGATGCCCGTTAGATGCCATAGGTTTAATCTCACCGATCATGTCTATGCCCCACATTGCAAACGGCCAAGGCGCAGTCAGAACATTTAGAGGAACTGGAGGAACATGCACCTTGTCTGCATAAATCTGGCATTTATGGCATGTCCGAGAGTGTTGGTAACAGTCAGCTTCCATTGTGGACCAGAAATACCCTGCCCGAAGGATCTTTTTAGCCATAGTGTGCCCACTGGAATGTGTACCGAAGGTCCTTTCATGTAACTCTTCCATGATCCTTTCTGCTTCTGTCTTATCCACACAACGCAGTAAGGTCGAATCATGGTTTCGCTTGTACAAGATGCCGTTGCTAAGGAAGAACTTCGCTGCGAACCTTCTCAGAAACTTCTTATCATTGACAGACGCACCTTCAGGGTATTCCTGAGCTTCCAAATATCTCTTCACCTCATGATACCAAGGCTTCTCAGTCACCAATTCAGTCTCGAGATCACAACAGTATGCCGGTTCGTCCAGTTTCCAGATGATGATCCGGGGAGCCTCATTGTTCCATTTGACCTTGAATATAGAAGACATCGTAGCTAACGCGTCCGCCAGCTGATTCTCCTCTCTTGGAAAGTGTTCAAAGGTTATCTTCGTGAAGTGAGGGATCAAGGTCAACACACATTCTCTATAAGGAATAAGATTCGGATGTTTCGTATCCCACTCTCCTTTGATCTGATTGATCACAAGAGCGGAATCTCCGAAGACACTCAGAAATTTGATCCTTAGGTCGATCGCAGCTTGAGGACCCATGATGCACGCCTCATACTCCGCCATGTTGTTGGTACAGTTGAAACATAGTCGGGCAGTGAGCGGAGTATGAGTGCCTTGAGGGGATATGATTATGGCGCCGATACCGTTACCCAAAGCATTGGAGGCTCCGTCAAAGTGCATAGACCATCAGGATCCTTCCTCAGGTCCTTCATCTGGTCCAGGTACTTCACAATCAGTCACAATCACGATGCTCTCGTCTGGGAACTCGAAGTTCATTGACTAATAGTCGTCTACGGCCTGATGTGCCAAGTGGTCTGCCAATACACTTCCTTTGATGGCTTTCTGGGTTGTGTACTGGATGTCGTATTCCGTCAAGATCATTTTCCATCTTGCTATTCTCCCAGACAGAGCAGGCTTTTCAAATATGTATTTTATAGGATCCATCTTTGAGATTAACAAGGTAGTGTGAGTCAGCATATACTGTCTCAGCCGGCGAGCAGCCCATACCAAAGCGCAGCAAGTTTTCTCAAGCAGTGAGTATCGAGTCTCACATTCGGTAAACTTTTTGCTAAGGTAATAAATGGCATGCTCTTTTCGGCCAGACTCGTCATGCTGCCCCAGCACACACCCCATTGAGTTGTCAAGCACTGTCAGGTATAGTATCAGAGGTCTCCCTTCAACCGGTGGCATAAGGATGGGTGGTTCTAGGAGATACTCTTTGATTCTGTCAAAAGCAGCCTGACATTCATCATTCCAACGTACTACCTGATCTTTCTTCAGCAGCTTGAAGATTGGTTCACAAGTAGCAGTCAGGTGTGAGATGAATCGAGCAATGTAATTCAGGCGTCCTAAAAAGCCTCTGACCTCTTTCTCTGTCCTAGGAACTGGCATCTCTTGAATAGCTTTGACCTTAGCAGGGTCCACTTGGATACCCTTGTCACTTACAACAAAGCCTAGCAACTTCCCAGATCTTACCCCGAAGGTGCACTTGTTCAGGTTCAACCTCAGCTTGTACAGTTTCAAACGGTCAAACAATTTCTGCAGATGATCTAGGTGCTCTTCCTCAGTCTGGGACCTTGCGATCATGTCGTCAACATACACTTCTATCTCATGATGGATCATGTCATGAAATAAGGCAACCATGGAACGTTGGTAGGTTGCCCCAGCGTTCTTCAGTCCAAAAGGCATGACCTTATAGCAGAAGGTGCCCCACTGAGTAACAAAGGTAGTCTTTTCCATGTCTTCAGGAGCCATCTTGATCTGATTGTAACCTGAGAAACCATCCATGAAAGAGAACACCTTATGCTGAGCTGTATTGTCAACAAGGACATCAATGTGAGGTAAAGGGAAGTCATCCTTGGGGCTGGCCCTGTTCAGATCCCTGTAGTCGACACACATTCTGACCTTTCCATCTTTCATTGGTACCGGCACCACATTAGCAACCCACTGAGGGTAAGAAGTCACTGCAAGGAACCCAGCATCAAACTGTTTCATAACCTCGGCTTTGATCTTCTCAGACATCTCTGGACGCATACGGCGGACCTTTTGCTTAACCGAAGGACAGTCTTCTTTAGTAGGCAAGTGATGGACTACAATGTCGGTATCCAACCCGGGCATGTCTTCGTAGGACCAGGCAAATATCTCCACATAATCATGTAGCATCTTAGTCAACCGTTGCTTCACGATGAGCTCTAGGTTGGCACCAATCTTTACCTCCTTCTTGTCTCTATCCGTACCCAGGTTTATTGTTTCCACGGGCTCTTCGTGTGGTTGAATTGCCCTCTCTTCCTGAAGTAACAGTCTTGCAAGCTCGCCAGGCACTTCGCAATCATCTTCACCTTCGTCTTCGGCTAAGTTGATCGGATTTTCGAAGTCATAATTGGCATTAGCAGAGTTGTTACCAGTGAGATCCAGAGTGGATTGAAACCTGTATGAGTGAGTGTGTGTAAATACAGCTGTTTTGAAATATATAAAGGAAGGAAAGACAGAAAAGGAGCATAAGATTTGAAATGCGAGAAAACGTCCAAGATTTTTATTTATGATATATGAAATGACAATTTATATGCCCTCACAAATGAAACCACGGTGCCTCGGGTAAGACACCGGGCTATAGAGTTTTAATTGTTTATTACAAATAACGAAACAAAGAAGTTTATTACTGCGTAACAAAAGTAACAGGAGTATGGTCCTTGGCAATCCAATTGGTCAATCCGCCGTCAGTTGTCGGGTAGATCCAGCTATTGAACTCAGCTTCATCCACTTCATTATCCTCCCCAACAGCATTCACTCCTGGATTTGTAATGAGCACTGGAGGTCTTCTGGTCTTCGCCTTCCGCATAGCTTTCTGACCCTCTGCGGTAAAACCCAGTCCACATTTGTCAGTTTTCTGTGTAAAGTCGAGAAGCCTGCCCCAGTTAGCACATTCACCTTTCTGAACCACAGCCCGGGCATCCTTCAGGGAAGCCATCTTCAAAGGAACATCCTCTTCGACCGCTGTTTCTGCTGCTGCTGAAATTGGAAGTACCTCCTCGAAATGCTGAAAGGGGGTTTCAATAAACTCCCCATCCATCTCAATGTACCTGAAGGAATTCAAATGGCTCACCATATACTCCTCCTCTCCCTGCACATTGACAATCTTCCCTCTGACAGGGTACTTTAGCTTCTGGTGCAGGGTAGAGGTCACTGCCCCAGCTTTGTGGATCCAAGGTCGACCCAGTAGACAAGAATACGATGGACGGATATCCATCACATAAAAGGTAGAGTCAAACACCTGAGAACCCACACGAATAGGAATGTCAACCTCTCCATGAACCATCCTCTTGGAACCGTCAAAGGCTCTGACGATAATATTGCTGGGTTTCAGTTCCAGGCCTTCACAATCTAAACGGTCTAAGGCTTTCTTGGGTAGCACATTTAGGGAAGAACCGGTGTCCACCAACACATGCGCCAGAGTAGTGCCCCTGCATTCGATAGAGACATGCAGGGCGTCATTGTGGTCCCTTCCCTTGGCAGTAAGGTCAGCATCTGAGAAACCTAAACCATTGTCCGCTGTCAGATTTGCTACGCAATCAGTGAACTGAACTGCAGATGTCTCCTGTGGCACATGGGCCGTCTTGAGAAATGAGATCAAGGCCTTAGCATGGGCCTCGGAGCACAGTAACAAGGAGAGCATTGAGATCTTGGAGGGCGTATGCCCCAGCTGTTCCACAACATTGAAGTCGCTCTTCTTGATTATCTTTAGGATTTCCTCCATTTCTTGTTGGGAGGCTTCAGCATTTATAGGTACTGGTGCCTCCATCCGGGCAGGCTCATCTTCAATCCCTTTACCCCGAGCATTGGACGACTCGGCAGTAGGGGAAACAACTTGATCAGTAACAGGAACAGGTACACTTGTAGGTGTTATTGTGAGGGGTCTTCGAGCAGCGGGTGGTGCAATGTCAGGCGAGAAGAGCCTGCCACTGCGGGTAACCTTGGCTGGACCAGTGATATCGCAGATACTGGCGCCAGTGTTGAACTCTTGTTTGATTCCATTCACATACACATCTGCCCCATAGTGCCAGGGGACAGCTTTATCAGATACGTATGGGAGAGGCCCCGGAACAGTAATAACAACAGGTGCGACAGTCATGATTTGAACAGGCTTCCTTGGGAGAGCCTTGATTGGATTATTGAAGATTGTGACCACAAAAACTTCTTCTACCGGAACCAACTGAACAACAGACTTCTTAAACATAATCTCCTTGCTATCCATTAGGCTTTGGATGCCCAACTTCAGCAAAGGACAACCAGATAGGGAAACAACACAGAACAGGCAACCCTCACTGCAACCCGGAAATAAACCGGCCAGCAGTAGGTTCCTCTTGACAGTCATTAAGGGAGTAGCTAGATCATCCACAGAAACAGCGTATACATCTTCATCAACCGCATTTACTCCATGCTGGGGCATAGGAGCAGTTACCACATTCGGCCTCTCAGGCGCTTCAAACTGTATCTCTTTTGCATCGATAAGGTCTTGCACCTTATTCCTTAATGCCCAACAGTCATCAGTGGAATGCCCCGGGCTATCAGAATGGTAAGCACAGCGAGCATTTGGATTGTATTTCGGGGAGGCAGTGTTCACAACTTTTGGGGCCTCTCTGACAGTCACTAGGTTGGTGGATAGCAACTGTGGCAAGATCTGCGACAAAGTCATACTCAAACGGGTGAATTCTCTTCTAGGTTTTTCAGCCCTCCGAGGATTGGTTTGCCGAGGAGCGGCAGCAGGCTTAGCAATCATTACCGCACTGACAGATTGGCGGCGCTCAGGTTTCTCTTGTCTCCTGGAGCCATATACAGCACTAGCCTCCTTCTTGAAGGGTTTCTCCTCAGAACTAGACGATGCACCCTTCAGAATCTTACCAGACTTCAACCCAGCCTCAATTCTCTCTCCAGTCAGAATAAGATCAGTAAACCCTGCAGATGAGTTACCGATAAGATGGTTGAAAAATGGCCCAGATAGGGTCCCCAAGAACATGTCTACCAATTCCCGATCAGTCAACGGAGGCTGCACCCTGCCAGCCAGATCCCTCCACTTCTGAGCGTACTCTTTAAAACCTTCGCTTGAACCTAGCGACATACCCTGGAGTTGGGTACGCGTAGGGGCAAGGTCGGCATTATACTGATACTGCTTATAGAAAGCAGTAGCCAACTCCTCCCAGTTACGAACCTTGGTCCCATCCAGCTGATAGAACCATTCGAGATGAGTCCCTGAAAGACTCTCCTGGAAGAAGTGGATCCACAAATTCTTATCCACTGAGTACGGTTGAATCTTCCGCACATATGACCTGAGGTGTAGCTTGGGACAAGATGCCCCGTCATATTTGGTAAAGGATGGTGCTTTGAACTTATGAGGAATGATCACCCCAGTAGACAAACCCAAATCTCCAAAATCCAGCCCAGGCACTTGTTGGATCTCCATAGCATTCAGCCTGTCCTCCAACTGCTTGTATCTGTCTTCTGCAGGAGGATATTGCTCTTCATCAAAATCAGTCTCGTTGTCGGAGACTACCGGACTAGGACCTTTTTCCCCTTGGGGAGTACCCTTGCCTATAGAAGAACCAGCCTCTTCATTCTGCAGAGTGTTGCCAAACCTTCGGCCCGAGTTGAAAAGAACAGTTCTCCTCTTCTTCTTCTTTTCCTTCTTCAGGAGCAGAGCCTTCAGCTCTTCTTGGCCCTGAGCCAAACCCATGATTAGTTCCTGAAATTGCGCATTCTGCGCCTGAAGAGCCTTGATGGACATCTCAGTTGATGATGAGCCAGGATTCATGATGCTGAAATAAACAGCGAAGAACTGTAAGCAACCTGAAAAGAAGAAAACCTGCTATGCACATGATGAATGATATGTGTTTATGCAATGCATTCAAAGGTTCAAAAGCTCAAATTTGTTGTAGACAAAAAAAGAACACACGTTATCATTAAGGAAATAATTGTTCAGTACATCAAAGTCTCATGGGCAAAAATTACAAAGCAAATCAATCCCAGAAGACACTACGCATCCTCTTTGGAGCTATATAGGTGTTGAGATTCCTCTCCTCATACAACATGTGAGTGAGCTCCAAGACCTTCTTTTCACTGGCATGTAGACTGGTCTCAAGAGAATTCCGTTCTTCCTTAAGCTGGATCCAGCTCTTCTGCATCTCTTCCCAGGATGTGGGCATATCAGGATGCTGAATGGTGTAGGACATTTCTCCTTCCAAGACTGGTTCTTTGATCACAGGGAGCATATGAGGATAAGGCATTACTAACTTCTGGGAGCGGGCGCGTACCCACTTGAGATAAGGTTCCAACGGGATGGAGTTCCTGTGCCCCAGTGTCTTGCTGTCTATCCTACTTGGCATCCTCCAAGCTCTGATAAATCTCTGGCGAAGTCCTTGTGCGTCGTTGTCGAAGTCAAAAACTATGTCAGGAATTAACATGTCATGAGGACCATCCCTTCGAGCATAACCAAACTGCCTCCAAGCCAGGCATGAACTGTAAGTAATACCTCCTCTGATTCCAAGTAAAGGAACATTAGGGTACTCCCCGCAACGATCAATGATAGTGACATCCTCCCTAGACCGAGGGCACCAATGTATATCTGCATGTGTAAGAGTCATCAATCGTTGTGACCATCTCAAACCCCGCTCGTTCTTCAAAACTGATTGTGGAAGGTGCGAAATAAACCACCTTCCCAGGAGAGGAGTGCAACACATGAGGACACCTCTTTTTCTCATGGTTCGAGTGTAACATGAGTGAAGGATGTCCCCCAGCAACGTAGGTATAGGATTCCTGGACATGAAGATCTGGACAGCACTGATATCAATAAGCTGATCTGGGTTAGGGAACAACACCAAACCATAGACAAGGAGGGCCACAACCTCTTCAAAAGCTTGCAAGTCAAGGGAGTTCCAACATTCATGGGCCTTTTCAAACAGAAACCTGGCTAAGAACCCTTTGATACCACTTCTAACTTCCCAATGTCCCTTGAGGTCGGATGACTGTAGGTGCAAGGCTTTAGCAATCTCTTCAAGCTTGGGTTCCTTTTCTGTACCGTTGTAGGGTAGTTGATCAAGGATAGGGATCTTCAGGAGCCGGGAGAACTCCTCCAATGTAGGTACCAGCTGATAATCCAAGAAGGTGAAACAATGATGCAAAGGGTCAAAGAATTGGAACAAGACCTTTATCATATCTTCCTCAATGTTGGTGTTGACCAAGCTAATGAGTCTTCCATGTCTTTCACTGAATGAAGAGCTCTCGGGAATCCTGGATATAAGTTCCTTAAGCTGAGGAGGGACCCTTACAAGGCTGATTTGAATTGTCTTTCTGCGAACAGTTTCCACGTCCTACAAAACAAGAACAAAGATGAAGATTCGAACCCCTAAAATGGTTAGTCAATGCATATGATGCTGGATGATGTCATGATGCTATGATTAAACACACCACAGATATTTACAAAGACAAACATGTAAGGCACACAAGGCACACAAGACCAGCCCTTAGGGTTTAAGGCCAGCATGGGGTCTGGGTATTACCCTCTTGAAGTTGGTGGGTTCAACCTGTCCTATTAGAAGTAACCGGGTTCTAAGGGTCCCAATATCACGGGATTGCTTTCATTATTCATCGTTTCGATTTAGCCACTGAACTGGCGACCGAAATATTCCAGGAAAGCAACCCTCAATTGAGTGTAGTATCGAGTATCAACCAACCTCGGACTGCACCAAAGTCAGTTATCTCACTACCCTAAAGAGGCCAATATTGTTCAATTAAGGTTCCTAAGGTCTGTTGATGCTTCACGACACCACGCGGAGGCCCCGTACTCTCCTTGACTGAACTCAAGGGTTACCGGTACACACCAAAGTGCCACATCAATGTAGCAGACTGTTTCAACCATGTCGGTATACCCCGCACAGTTCCCTCACAGCCTTGTTGCTACTTTCTAAGAAGGTATCCCCAGATCCGGGTTAGGATCTATAGAACTCCCAAGACAGTCCCACAATTTAAAGCAAGCAAAGCAATACAATTGAAAACACAGTTATGAACTAACCCTAAGGTACACCTCACTTTATTAGTATTATCCCCAGCAGAGTCGCCAGTTCTGTGATCGGTGGATCTGGAACTGACTGTTTAACGCTGGTTCGCGAAATGTCGCGGAAGCAAGAGTCGCCACCGTCTTTTATTTTCTCCAAGTGGAAAGGACAAAAGCACAGAAAAATTCCTTATAGAGATTGCTCTCGGTTCGGGAGGTAGATTATAGAAAGGGAAGGTGTTAGCACCCTTTCTATCCATGGTTATCCATGGGCTCTTAGATACTTGCTCATTGTGTTTTCAAAATTGGTTTGTTTGCTTTTCAACTGTGGGTTTTAAAAAAAGTTTCTTTGAAAATTCCAGTTCGAATCTTGTATCGGTCCTCAAGAGTGTTTGAAAAAATTGCTTTCGAAAGCTTTTTTGAAAATGTGTTGGTGTGAAAAGTATTTTTGATTTGTTTTGAAATTAGAGCAAGTATCTAGAGTCGTCTACCTACCCTAAGGAATTCGTCTGTGTAGATGTCCTTTAAAGTAGTGCCATCCCACCATTGAGAGGTAGGTAGCACCACCGTTGGAGGTGTTCGGGTCAATTCGAAGGTTCGGGACATGGTGATCACCAGAGCAATAGGAAGACACCTTAGAAGCTACCCTCATGCCAGGTTCCCGGATCATGAGGACTTACTAAGACATCCTCTACTCGACGATCACCTTTCGAGGCAAGGCAACAGTGAGGCGTACCCTAGGGGTGGTGTGTGATTTGTGTGTCGTTTTCAGATATTTTTGTCTTTTGTCATGTCATGGGTGATCTACGCTTTTGTTTTTATTTTGACATTCATTCTTGCATGCATTTATTTAACAGTTAAAAAGTGAGGAAAGATAAAATTCCTAAACTATTACAAAGGCGCGGGTCCACATCGCCAAATTTAATCCAGGACCCGATTTGACAGAAAATAAATAAAGAAATAAAGGTAAAGTGCGAAAGATAAGCATTTACATGGCTTTGGGAGAGGTACATAAAAATTATACGAAAAGAAAATAAATGCGCGAATTGAAATTAAAATTGAAAGCGAGGGCGTTGGACCCTTTTTAATGAAATTAAATTATTATTTACAAATTAATTCAATTAAGGAAAAAAGAGAAATTATTTTTGAGGTTTTCGTATTTATGGTTTTTTAATGAGAATTAAATGAAATTAACTAACTAACCCTAATTCTACAACTTTTATTTATTAAGAAAACATGTTAAAATTTAAACCTAAAATTAAATTAATTATTTACATGCAATTTGATTTATAAAAATAAATAATATTTAATTATTAGTGAAAAGAAAAAGAAAAGGACAAAAATTTGATACAAACCCTAATTCTACAAATTTTACGTTAATTAAGAAAATGTTTGAATTAAACCTAATTTAATAGCTAAAATTAATGAATAATATTTATTTACAAAATATTAAAATAAAAGATGTTTTTAATTTTTATGGCCTTTCTGATTTTTTGTGTTTTTTATATTATTATGAAAATAATTAATTAAAGAATTAAATCAAAAAAACTAATTAAAACAAGAAATAGAAAAAAATGAGAAAAGGAATTAGGAATGCAAACCATGGGGGTCTGTCCCCAAATAGGAGGTTTTGCTTAGCAATTTGGGCCCATTAAGCTCATGGCCTTATTGACTTTTCCACGTTCCCATGTGCATGGTTGACTAAGGCACATGATGTTCTTCAAGTTATGCCCCTTGGATTGATCTCAGCTAGCACGTGGAAGGCCTGGATATGGAGAGTATGGTGTTCCCTTGCATAGAAACTGCATAGAATCATTAATAGAAAAATGGTATTAAAGGGGTGGGGGACCTGGGGTTCGAACCCAGGTCCCAGGGATCATCAACCAAGTGCCTTGCCAACTGCTCCACTTGCGCTTTCTGTTTATAATATAACTAACAAATAACATAAGCGAACATAAGAGTTAGTGGATTTTTTAGCGCGAATTTTCAAACAACCCAATCACTGCTGGCCACATAATCATCTTCTTCCTTGGCTTTGTTTTTTTCCTGAAACAAAAAATCATTAGCAACGGTTTTGAACCGTCCCCAAATACCCCATATTTCAAAATAGCGATTAGCTCGTGGTAGCTCATAAATTGAGCGCGAGGGTTGCTTTAGAATCGTCCAAGCACGCTGGTTTCAACCATGGTATTGTGATGTTCTAATTTTACCAAATTTGGAAACGCCCAAATTCAACTTTGAGGAACCCTAGCCTGTATCAATGGTGAATTCTTCAATGGTGCACGGAAACTTAATCAAACCACACAGTTAGCTTTAGAATTAAACAATGAACATAAATCAAATGTTAAAAATTACTAAAAACGTATGATTCATGATGCAAGCATATGGAAAAAAATATGAACAGGACGAAGCTGTTCTACCGTTTCTCTGCGTTAGGATGGATGGTTTTAGTCTGAAAACCTTCCTTGAAGTCTCAGGAAGGTGATGGAATGGTTATTTGGCCTTTAAACGCACTGGAAGATGGTTTTCAGATTTGAGCTTTTTTGATCAAATTGCAAGTTTGGCTATGGAATTCTGGCGCAGCTGAGAGGTTCTTTTGAATAGGGTTTGCCTCAGTACTTATGTGTGAATGATTTAGGTCAAAGAAAACAAATCAAAACCTTTGCATTCATGATTTTCAAGATTTGATTCTTAAGGATTTTTTTTCAATATTTCTTCATGAAGAATCATGTCAATTTGCTCCAATTCTTTCCTTTTTTGGTATGCACGAAATCCTTAGTGAATCATGAGTGATTGTCTTGCACAAAAAGATTTGAAACATTAGGTTTAGTATTTTTCACCTATTTATTTTAATTAAATGAATTATTAATAATTAAAAATCCAAATAAATAAATAAAAATGATAAAAAACTTCCCTTAGGGCCAAATGGTCGTGTACATGCCTTGGATGATGAATTGTGGAAGAAAAAGAGGCCCATTAGCATTTTTAGGTCATTTGAAGCAATGTTGACTTTTCAAAATATCCAAAAATTTCCCAACTTACACAAGGCATAACTTGCTCTATTTTTAAGCTTTGCTCATGTTCTTGGACATTTTGGAAAGGTCTTTGAGTCCTCTAACCAATGTCTTTGGTCCCATGTCATTTTGACTTACCAATATCAAGTTATGGCCTTTGACTTAAAGTCCCTTTTTGTTGACTTTTGAAAATGACCTATAATGTTGAAATTGATAACTTTTTGTGAGAGCATTTCTTGGACTTGAAGTGTGAAGAGGAGTTGTAGGAAATGTCTTCCTCTTCAAAATGAGCTTTGGATGGAATTTTTCTGATAATCCATGTGAAAGTTATGCCTTAGTCAAGTTACAGTTGACTTTTTCAACTGTCCAAATATGGAAACTTTTGTATCTTGAGACTTTTTGAGCCAAGCTTTGAGAATCATGATCAAGCATTGATCAAATGATGTTTGTGGCTTCAAAATGAGATATTGACCAAAAATTTGAACTTTTGACTGTCAAATGACCATTTTGCCCCTACAGTTGACTATAGTGCAATTAGGGTTTTTGACTGTGCAATTTTGTGCTGTGAGTCTTGAAACTTGGTATGAGGATGCTTGACCATGTTTATAGGCATATGGGACTTGATTGGACCCTTGGAAACTTCATTTTCTTTGTCAGAACCAAAACCCTAATTCTTGACTGTTAGGAGGCCCTTGAACTATACAACCCTTGGGGAGATTTTGAAGCTTTGACTTGGCAAATCTTGAAGAATATGGGAGGGAAAATTTTGGGGTGCAACAATACCCTATAAGCTCTGCTGTTGGAGGAGTATCCTAGAAATATACCTTCATCACTTTTAGGGTCTAGCTTTCTCCTTTGTTCACGATCTGCCAGAATATAGCATTTGCTGCCAAATATATGGAAGTACTTCACAGTTGGCTTTCTTCCTTTCCAGAGTTCATAAATGGTGGATGAGGTTCCCTTTCCAGATTCATTTTCCACATGACTACAAAGTGTGAACCGATCTTTAAGTTTTTAAAGAAAGATCAAGGTTGTGTGTGGACGGATGACTGCCAAAGGGCATTTGAGAGTATTAAAGAGTATCTGCTTGAACCGCCTATCTTTCTCCCTCCCGTAGAAGGAAGACCGTTGATTATGTATCTAACAGTGTTAGATAAATCCATGGGTTGTATTCTGGGACAACAGGATGAAACAGGGAAGAAAGAGTTCGCCATTTATTATCTCAGCAAAAAGTTCACTGATTGTGAGTCGCGGTATTCCATGCTAGAAAAGACGTGTTATGCTTTGGCCTGGGCGGCAAAACATTTGCAGCAGTATATGTTAAATCATACCACTTGGTTGATCTCCAAAATGGATCCAATCAAGTATATTTTTGAGAAGCATGCTCTTACTGGGAGAATTGCCCGTTGGCAGATGTTGTTATCTGAATATGATATTGAGTACCGCACTCAAAAATCTATCAAAAGTAGTGTGTTGGCATATTACCTTGCTCACCAACCAGTGGAAGATCATCAGTTTGTAGAATATAAATTCCCCGATGAGGATGTGATGTTACTGAAAGTAAAAGATTGTTATGAACCATTTCCTGAGGAAGACCCCGACCCTGAATCTCATTGGAGTATGATATTTGATGGAGCGGTGAACACTTATGGTAAAGGAATTGGTGCTGTGATCATCACTCCTCGTGGATCGCACATTCCTTTTACTGCAAGGTTAACATTTGATTGCACTAATAATATGGGGGAATATGAGGCTTGCATCATGGGTCTTGAGGAAGCTATTGATCTCAGAATCAAAATTCTAGATGTGTATGGTGATTCTGCTTTGGTAATAAATCAGATTAAAGGAGAATGGGATACGCGTGCCCCTGGCTTGATCCCTTACAAAGATTATGCTAGAAGGTTACTACCCTTCTTCAATAAAGTTGAATTCCATCACATTCCTAGAGATGAAAATCAAATGGCGGATGCTCTGGAAACTCTAGCTTCCATGTACCAAGTGAATACTTGGAATGATATACCCCGTATTACAGTTCGACGGCTGGATAGGCCCGCTCATGTGTTTATGACAGAGGAGGTAGCAGATGAAAAACCTTGGTATTATGACATCCAGCATTTTCTTCAGACTCAGGAATACCCGATTGGTGCGTCGATGGCTAAAAAGATGCTAAGGGCAGGTTACTATTGGTTGACAATGGAATATGATTGTTACAAATTTGCAAATAAGTGCCATAAATGCCAGGTTTATGCAGATAAGGTCCATGTGCCTCTGACACTTCTCAATGTGATTTCCTCCCCATGGCCTTTCTTTATGTGGGGGTATTGACATGATCGGGATGATAGAACCCAAAGCTTCGAATGGACACCGTTTCATCTTGTTAGCAATTGACTACTTTACCAAATGGGTAGAGGCTGCTTCTTATGCCAATGTTACCAAACAAGTGGTTATGCGTTTCATCAAAAACAATCTTATATGCTGGTATGGTGTGCCGAGTAGAATCATCACTGACAATGGATAAAATTTGAACAACAAGATGATGACAAAACTGTGTGAAGAATTCAAGACTTTCCATCACAATTCGTCTCCATACAGGCCAAAGATGAATGGGGTTGTTGAAGCTACTAATAAGAATATCAAGAGAATTATCCAGAAAATGGTTGTTACTTATAAGGATTGGCATGAAATGCTCCCATTTGCTCTGCATGGATATCGAATATCTGTCCTCACTTCAACAGGAGCAACCCCGTTCTCCCTGGTATATGGAATGGAAGTTGTACTCCCTGTTGAGGTAGAGATTCCCTTGTTGCGTGTGATAATGGAAGCCAAGTTGACAGAAGCTGAATGGGTCCAAAATAGGTTTGACCAATTGAATTTGATTGAAGAGAAGAGAATGACAGCTTTGTGTCATGGGCGGTTATATCATAAAAGAATGAAGAAAGCATTTGATAAAAAGGTCAAACCTCGTGAATTCAGAGAAGGCGACCTCGTGCTCAGGAAGATCATGTCTTTTAACACTGATTCTATGGGCAAGTGGACTCCCAATTTTGAAGGCCCGTATGTTGTCAAGAAAGCCTTCTCTGGTGGTGCATTAATTCTTGAAACTATGGATGGCGAGGAGTTCCCACGTCCCATGAATGCTGACGCAGTCAAGAAATACTTCGCCTAAAGAAATAAAAGAACAACTCGCTAAGTTGAAAACCTAAAAGGTCGGCTTAGGAAAAAAGGAGCGTCTCGGTAGGCTGAAAACCCGAAAGGGCGGTCTAGGAAAAAATTAGAGACATAAACAGAATAAATTTCCCGCTAAGTTGAAAACCCGTAAGGGCAACTTAGGCAAAAGTTAGGGATTTTTCTTGGCAAGTAACTACGTCAGACAAGACTTGATTGTTGAAGAAACAATCTTCTCGGATCCTCACCATACTTCAACAAAAGCTGCTGCTCAAGATTTCAAAAGTTGTTAGGGGGAATGGTGGTCATTGTATCTCAATGTATCTTTTCCATTATATATTACCATTTCCCAAACTTTGTAATCATCCATGGAGTCTCGCCATTCGCATACTACCATTCTATTAATGAAATTCGAGCTTTTGCCCAATTCTTTATGTTCTTATTTTTATTTAGCTTGCAAAGACTCCATTTATTACTAATAATAATTTTTAAAGAAAAAAGATTAAAAAGCAAAATTGACTTTTCAAAAAAAAGGGGAGATCTTCACAATTCAATTTACTTTGGAATTTGTGATGAAACAATGACAACAAAAATGGCGATCCCAGGAATGAATAAAATCCGGTTGTTTTAAGAAGATTTACTTCCTTCATGAAGGTTTTTCTCAGGTCATCTTGTTGGTATGTGTGCAATCTTTGTGTTTTTCTCAGATAGTTAAAGACGATACCAATGGGTGCAAGATACAGTATTAGGTTTGTGATCCCATTATCCCCGGCCAAGTCTTGGTTCGCTTTTGATTTTAGGTTTGCATGGTCAGAAGCCTCCGTCCCAGATTCCCCAGAGAAGTTTTCCCTCATATGATGAAATGTTTTATTCCCTTGGTGTGCTAAGATATCGCTCTTTTTGCAGTATTGGCATTAGTGTTGACTTCTTGATTTCCCAGGAAGACAATACCAGGGAATCTTTTGTTGGAATAGGTTTTCATGATGTAAAGTTTCAATCTGCATCTTTCCCCAGGGGGTAGGCTTGAATTCCCCAGTGAGGTTTGATTGTCTCGGCGTCAGTCTGCTTTATTTGAGGCTGGTCTTGCAATCTCCAATAGGTATGTTGCTTTTGAAAAACTGGTTTTTCTGATGAAACCAGAAGAAAGATGTTCTATCCCGATATCTATTTGATTTAGCTACATTCGGATTATGTTTCTCCTCAGTGAAGTTAGGATAGGCAATAGGTTTGGTTTCCGCAGTTGCTTTTACCTTTCTTGGATTGATCTTTCTGGTTGAAGTTTAGCCCAATGTTGTTGGTACCTGAGGCGGTTTTATTTGTTTGTACTGATTATGTATCCTTTTATCAGCATATGCACGATATCACTCATACATTCATACATGCATCATGCATTGCTACAAATCATTTTTTGTTGACATTGTGTTCTAACCTTCCTGCAGAGCTCCTTGCTTAGGTGGATTTGGTTTTCCTTCTTGAGTTTATTTCTCAAAGGATGTATCTTCGTTGTCCGTCTTGCTCCAGTTTGTTTCTAATTGGATTCGTGGTTGCATGAAGATATTATTTACTTTGGATTTCTGAGAACTTTGAGTTTTGGTTTGTACATTTATTTTGCACGAGAAGACTTTATCTCCTCAATAGGAATAACGTGGCATTTCCCTAGGAAGCCATATTTCTATCCCCAGGAAGTCATATCTTTTTCCCCAGGAAGTCATATCTCTTTTCCCAGGAAGTCATATCTCTTTCCCCAGGAAGCCATATTTCTATCCCCAGAAAGTCATTTATCTTTGCAATTCCCCTTGACAATGAGTGGAAGTCTCTTTATTTGAGATAAGCTTACATATTACCCTTTCCAGGCAGAGTGCCTTAGTTAAAGAAGAAGTTAAGACCCGTTCTAGGTGGAACACCAGGATTTTGGGGAAAACTATGATATATTTTCTCTCTACCTTCAGTGAACGTTGGTAGGACATCGGCAGTGAACGTCGGTGTTTGTTATCTTTTTGCTATCTTCAGTGAATGTTGATAGTTCATCGTCAGTGAACGGAGATGGTATGATATTTTCTTTCTACCTTCAGTGAACGTTGGTAGTACATCGGCAATGAACGTCAGTGTTTGTTATCTTTTTGCTATCATCAGTGAATGTTGATAGTTCATCGTCAGTGAATGGCGGTGGTATGATATATTTTCTTTCTACCTTTAATGAATGTTGGTAGTACATCGGCAGTGAACATCGGTGTTTGTTATCTTTTTGCTATCTTCAGTTAACGTTGATAGTTCATCGTCAGTGAACGGCGGTGGTATGATATTCTCTTTCTACCTTCAGTGAACGTTGGTAGTACATCGGCAGTGAACGTCAGTGTTTCTTATCTTTTTTCTATCATTAGTGAATGTTGATAGTTCATCGTCAGTGAACGGCAGTGGTATGATATATTTTCTTTCTACCTTCAGTGAACGTTGGTAGGACATCGGCAGTGAACGTCGGTGTTTTTTTAATCATTTTGCTATCATCAGTGAACATTGATAGTTCATCGTCAGTGAACGACGATGGTATGATATATTTTCTTTCTACCTTCAGTGAATGTTGGTAGTACATCGGCAGTGAACGTCGATGTTTGTTATCTTTTTTCCATCATCAGTGACGTTGATAGTTCATCGTCAGTGAACGGCGGTGATATGCTATTTTCTCTCTACCTTCAGTGAACGTTGGTAGTACATCGGCAGTGAACGTCGGTGTTTGTTATCTTTTTTCTATCATCAGTGAACGTTGATAGTTCATCGTCAGTAAACGGCGGTGACATGATATATTTTATCTCTACCTTCAACTATTGAGTTGGTAGTTTACCGTCATCTGTGAGTCGGTATATCTTTATCTTCTACCTTCAACTATTGAGTTGGTAGTTTACCATCATCTGTGAGTCAATATCTTTTTGATCTTCTACCTTCAACTTTTGAGTTGGTAGTTTACCGTCATCTGTGAGCCGGTATCTTATTACTTTTTCTACCTTCATCCATTGAGTTGGTAGTTCACAGTTATCTGTCGATCGTTATCATTCTTTACTTTTTCCTTAATATTTGAGCTGATGCTACCTTATCTCTTCTTTGGGTTTTACACCAATAGAGTCATGTCTTTTGTTCACCAGTGATTTATTTTCCTAGTGGGGTTTCTCCTTTATTTCTTCATTTTTGTGGCATCCCTAGTGATACTTTGCGTCTCTTTTGTTCTGTTCATATGCATTCATAATCATAAGCATTGCATGGCATCGAAGAGACAAAAATAAGGCTTGTTTTATATTTAAGTATCTTCAATCGCGTCGACACGAAGATTTTTAACCTTCGTATCTCCGGATAGAAGACACTTAAATAAGGGTAGCTGTTGTACCCCAATTTTTGCCCCTAAGATTCCCCTATCATATCATGTCAACTTGATAATAACAAGATCACATTAGGGTTGGTTCTTCCTCTTTTTTCTATCTCCTATCTTTAAGTTTTCTCTTGAGGAATTTCCAAGCACCTTGGTTGTGTATTTTGTATATGTGTCGTTGACTAACCTCTAATCAAAATACAAAAAAATATTTGTCTTTGTCTTTGCAAAATTATGTTTTGTAGGTACCGAGTCAAAGCATCTGACAAATAAGGTTTTCCGGTATTATTTCCCTAAAATCTCTATTTGCAAAAAAAAAGAAAGTAATAATTCATTTTTTTTCATTTTTGTTGTCCTGTACAATCGATTGCTCCCATAGCGCAATCAATGACACAGAGTGCATTATGCACAACCTTTGAAAAAAACTGTGTTTTCAGCCTTCAAAAATAAAAAAAATTTAATATGTGTCGACACATACGTGTTATGTGTCAACTCATCCTGCTTTGTATAACTAGCATGTGTCGACACATACATGTTATGTATCAACTCATGCAAAGCAATCAATTCTGTATTGTGTCGAAAGGCAGCTTGTATTGATCCAAAGAGGCTTGTGTCGAACTCATGCAAAGCAATCAATTCTGTATTGTGTCGAAAGGTAGCTTATATTGATCCATAGAGGCTTGTGTCGAACTCATGCAAAGTTGATTTATTCTGTATTGTGTCGAAAGGTAGCTTGTATTGATCCATAGAGGATTGTGTCGAACTCATGCAAAGTTGATTGATTTTGTATTGTGTCGAAAGGCAGCTTGTATTGATCCATAGAGGCTTGTGCCGAACTCATGCAAAATTGACTGATTTTGTATTGTGTCGAAAAACAGCTTGCATCAACCCATAGAGGCTTGTGTCGACTCATCCTGTTTTGTATAACTAGCATGTGTTGACATATGCATGTTATGTATCGACTCATCCTGTTTTGTATAACTAGCATGTGTCGACACATGCATGTTGTGTATCGACTCATGCAAATTGATGGATCATGTATTGTGTTGAAATAGCAGCTTGTATCGATCCATAGAAGCTTGCATCGACACATGCTGTGTTATACAACTAGAATGTGTCGACGTATACGACTCTTGTGTCGACTCATAGAAGCAAAATACACGTGATTTTTGAAAGAAAGCCAGCAATTTCAAAACTGTCATCTTTTTGGCTCCAATTTTTCTGCATAATTTGAAAACTATATCATTAATTCAATTTTGGCTCCAAGAATCAATTACCAAATTACCACTAATCCCAATCCTAAAACTCTATAAATAGAGACCTCATTTCATTCAAATTTCAAGCTTTTGATAGCCAAACTCATCTTGCTAAAAAATCTCTCAATTCTCTCCATCTACCAAATTCACTCAAAGCTCCATTTTCAAAAAAAAAAAGGATAGTAAGCTTTGCATTGAAGCTTACTAATCTTTGAGCTAAACCTTCATCCAAACACTTTTTCTTCATCAATTCTCTACATCCAAGCTTTGGTAATTGATTCTTGTTGTTGAATTTAAGCAAATTCTGGAAGTTGTTTGATAATTCTCTAATTCTACCTTTGGTAAGTTGGATCATCATCTTTCACAATGTGATCTCTTGTGGATTTCTGGTTTTGATTCATTGAGCACTGTTTTATGATTCCATTAGTGCTATTTTCTCATAATTTGATGGAATTTTCATGCTCAATTGGATCCATGATCATAAGGTGTTTGATGAAAAGTTGGAACAAGAATTTGATCCTTGAAATGCTATTTTCGACTGATTTTAACAGGTTGCAATCAATTGTTGTAACATTGCAATTGTTTGTCGCATAAAGTTGATTTGAAAAAAAACAGCACTGATGCAATTGGTAGCTGTCGAAGCACAATTGATTGCAACAGTGTCGAAAATACTTTTTTTGCCTTATTTTGGGGCTGTTTTGACTCAAATATTTTTTCTGCTCATTCTCTTTGATGGATAATTTGGATTGCAATTTCAAATGTCCAATTTGTCTTTAAACTCAATGGACTTTGTGATGTAGATGAAGTTGGATAAATGTTCATCAATTCAAATCTACCTAAGAGTGAATTATTTAATTCAGTTTTGGTGCTTTGGATTAATGATATGTTTAGTGCTTTAATCCATCTAGAGGAGTGGTTGAATTTAAAGATGAAAGAATTTTGAAATGGTGATCCAAATTAGCTTATCATTCCTCTCCCTCTTTATCTTATCCCTTTCTTTTTTTAATTGTGCTACATGTTAAGGGATGGTGATCTCTATGTCATTTATCCGAACATGAAGTACATAGATTGCTATTGACCGACCTCAAAATAGGTGTGACTTCTACATAAGTCCACTTACGATTGCTTAACATAGCGCTAAATTTTGTCTCGATTCGAATAAATGATCATTCATGGCCCAAACTTATGATTGCAAGCCCAAGTATGTTAATTTGATCTCTTTGATCCAATAACCTTGAGATTCATTGTGTGGAGGCTTTGGTTCTACCAATCCTCTAATGGATCTACAACACCTTTGGTCAACGCGGATCACTTAAACATTGTTGATCATTAAATGTTACTTTTGATGATTCCAAAATGGATGATATACTTGACAAAAAGCAAATGCAACTTGTTGTGTGGAGGCTTTGGTTCTACCAATCCTCTAATGAGTTCCAAATGCAAGTTTCAAGATGGTCATCCAACTAACCACTAATTTCTAACAATTGACTTTACTTTATGCTTTTATTTTTTATGCTTTATGTACCATTTAATTTAAGCATTTACATTTCATGCCATTTTTTATTTTGCTCACTTGAGCATTTACTTTTATGTCATTTTTATTTTGCTCACTTGAGCTTTTCTTTTCCTTTTAAAGACACTTAATAATCAACATGAACCATAAAAATCTTTAATGATACTTGGACTATTTGGTTACTATCCTTGGCATTATGGAGTATTGGACTTCTTGGACTTAGGATTAGAGACCTTGGCCTATCTTGGAGATTTTGTGACTTTATTTGATATTTTGTCTGGAGTTCTTGAGGTTTACCTCAAGACATTGGGTTGTTTATTTGTTTTGTGTGCTGGTTATTGTGATTACATACTTTGTTTGTAATCTGGAATTCACCCGTATACAACCGTTACTCTGCCCAATTTTTGCGAAGACTTAAAACACTTGAAGTTTGATTCTCTCAAGAGGTCTAGTATCTTTGCTTTCTTGGTTTCAATCCGAAGAATGGGAATTCTATATGGACTCATAATGTCAAGTATTAGCTTCTTATTGGTTAGATGGTTCTTATACCTAGCTTTTACCTTATGCTTTAGGATAGTCTCTTCATCTCCTCCCATCTTCTTTAATTTCAAAAATCTTCTCCCTCCTTTTAAAAACTCTTCTTATTTCTAAACTTGAAACACTTTCATAATAAACTTGGACTTAGGTCCATGCATTTTCAAAATATTTTCATAAATAAATTTCAATCAATTTAATAAAACCTTGACATTTTTGTAAGAAGACTAAAAGTCAATCAATCTCATTTCAAACCATTTTTGCCACTTTGGCCTTTTATTTTAAAACTTTTCTTAAAAGATTAGACTCTTGTCAATCCTTGTAGTTATGCAAACAACTATACTTCTACAATATGTAGTAAAGAGAGATATTTTCCACTTGGGTGTTGAGTGAGGCATTGTTGATTTTAAAAACCAAGCCATATCCTCCACTTTGAGATGATGCAAATTCTCCTTTCTCATGATTGTGGGTAGTAAGTATGTTTTCCACACGGACAATGACAATGATGTCTTATCTCATAAAATTAACCAACACACTTGTGTTTCAAATTTTTAAAAGTGGAACTACGTGTACCCTGATCCCCTATTGCATGAAAGGTGGTACATAGGCACTAAAGGTTCGCAACCGCGGCGGGTGCAAAAATCATAAAAATATTTCTTTTCTCACCTCCACCATCCATTTTATATACAACACATTTTTATAGCCAAAATATACATATTTTACAAAGAGGTTCCTGCGGAGTACCGTAGATGTTTAGGATGCTAATACCTTCCCTTTGCATAACCAACCCCCTTACCTTGAATCTTTCCCCCTTTTTTGGGTTATTCGCTCTTTTCCCATTCCTTTGGAAACAATAAAGTGCGGTGGCGATTTTTATTTTGATTTGTATAAAGTCTAGTCAATCCAATGGCTTAGTCTTGAACATTTCTACCGCTACAAGTACCATCATCCTCTGATCACCATCCTCTGGACCATCATCCTCTGATCACCATCCTCGGGACCATCATCCTCTGGACCATCATCCTCTGATCAAAGCCGCTGACAGCAGGCCCTTGGGTTATTTCTTATTTTTTCTAATTTACCTTTCTTTAGTTATTCTGCTTTTTTTTATCAACACCAAAATTACTTTTTTTTACCCACAAAAAAAAAGATCATAAAATCAATTTCATCAAATTAGAATTTAGGTTTTTATTTATTTTATCAAATTTAATTTAATAATTAGTTTAATTTAATTTTAGGGTAATTCTAACCTTTTTATAAATAATTTAAAATCAATTAGAAAGTTAGGTTTTGTTCTTGATTATGTTTTTATTTCTTTTCATAAAATAACAAAAATGCAAAAATAGGTCAAATTAATTATTTTTCTTAATTTAAATTAATTAGTAATTAGGTTTGTATTTATTAAAACTTCATTTTCTCAAAATAATCAAAAACAACAAAAATATGATTTTTTCTTTCAAGTAGGTTTAGACGGGGTCAAAACCCTAATTTTCTCGTTCTCGTTTCATCGCGCGCATTTATTATTTTTTGCAAATATTAATGTAACTGCTCATGGTATGTAATAGTTTAACTAGGATTTTCTTTTATTTATCGTTTTACGGGTTTTTGGCTATGTAATTAATCCCCCTCCCCGAAGCCTTGTAATAGCGTAGTTTTATTGCTCGCATTTTAATTTTCGCAAATATTAACTGTTAGATGTATGATAATAGGATTACATGACAAGAATGTATGTTAATTTTAAAATGGTTAGCAAACCCTAAATGTGAAAAGATAATAACTGAAATCAAATCACTCGCACATGCACACTCCTTGGGTATAATCTCACTTCGGTTGCCTTCGGTAAATGATCTTTAAGTATAGGGTGTCTTAGTGGTTGCCCTCTTGTTTAAACAAAGATCAAATGTCCCGTTCGGAAATGTTTCCTCAGAAATGTTGCCTAGGAAAGGTTGCCTCGGAAATGTTGCCTCGAATATGATCTTAAGACACTAGGGTTATTACTAAGACGTCCTAACGTTGCTTTAGTGATCGTACGTCCCTTTCGAATTGACCCTTACAACTCCAACGACGGTGCTTCCTATTTCTCAAATAAGTAGGATAGCGCTGTCTAAAGGAAACAAGAACATAAGCATTCTTTTTTTGAGTAGGTAGATGCTAGTAGGTACTTGCTCAAAATCAAACTTTTTCACACTTACACTCTTATCAAACAAAGTTTTTTTCAAAATGACTTCGTAACATTCTTGAAGACAGAAGCAAGGGTTAAAACAGAGTAAAACAAAAACTTTTCAAAACACACAAACACGGAAGCAATTTTTAAAATGATGAGCAAGTACCTAAGAGCCCGTAGAAAACTACAGATAGAAAGGGTGCTAATACCTTCCCTTTCTATAACCTAACCCCCGTACTCAAAATATCTCGAAAAAGGAATTTTTCTGTGCTTTTGTCCTTTCCAGTTGGATAAAATAAAAGTCGGTTCTGCCACCGTATCACAGTTATGAATTGTTGAAGTTGGCAAAAAATCATGAAATGACCTATAATCTTTTGCATCCTTAAGGCAACTTCCATCCATTTTATCACTTTGCACATAAAAGAAGGAATAAATTTCACACCTTCAAGATAATTATGGAAAAATAATGGGCTCAAGGTGATAAAAAATTGACAAAGTTATGATCATTTGAAGTCACACATGGAAAATTGGGGGTTCATCTGGAGGACTTGTAATCTTTCTTCCTCATTAAGCCTCTTCCTCATGGAAACTCCTTGAAACCTTTGAAGTGATTTATTGATAACCCTTTGAAGATAAAAATGTCTTTGGAATAACACAAAAAATACCAAGAGATGAGCAAGGTATATTCCTTTGAAGTTCAAAACCCTAGCTCCTTTGATCAAGATAATGCTTTGAGGAACTTTGACAATTTTGAACAAACTTCTTGTACCAACACACATGATTTGTAAATAGAAGTTGTTGAGGATGATAATGAGAACTTATAACCACCAAAACCACTTCCATATATTGAAAATTGAGAGAAATATGCACTTGTGACCAAATGGAATAAAATCTTGTCCAACCATGACAACTTCTCCAATCAATCCCTTGTGCTTTTCAACCAAATTTGATAACCTTGAAATGTGATGAACCAAAACAACCTTGCCATTCCATTTCTTCCAAACAAATCCAATGGTGAGGTTTGAACTTCTCAAGCTTTATTAACTAGGGCATGGAAATAAACTCATGAACCCATGGGGTAAGTTATTAAATCCCATTGCCTTTACCTACATGGATAACAAGCAAGACAACCCAACATTGCATTTTATTTAGTTAAAAGAAGAAATGAAGAAAAAACAATATTCATGATCACAAAAGAACATAAGTCAAGGTGCTTGGTGATTCCTCAAAAGGGAAAGCTAAATATAGGGAGGGGAACCAAGAATCCTAGTGTGATATTGTTGTGAATGAATCAACATGGTATGATGAAGGGATCTTAGGAAAAACAATTGGGGTACAACAGCTGCCCTTATTTAAGTTTCTTCTATCCGAAGATACGGAGGTTAAAAATCTTCGTGTCGACGCAATCCAAGATACTTAAATATAAAACAAACCCTATTTTTGTCCCTAAGATGCCATGCAAATGTTTATGATCATGAATGCACATGGACAATTCCAAAGGTACGCAAATCACCACTGGGGATGTGACAAAATAAATCACTGGTGGATCAAAAGACCTGAATCAAAGAGGATGGTAGAATGGTCAAAGGATACACCGACTTCTACCAAAGGTGAAGCTACCGATGTTTACTGAAGGAAGAGAGAAAGATAACAAACATCGACGTTCACTACCGATATCCTACCGACTTTCACTAAAGGTAGAGAGAAAAGAAATATCATAGCACCGCCGTTCACTGAAGATGAACTACCAAAGTTCACTGAGGGTAGAAAAAAGATAAAAAACACCAACTTTCACTGATGGTGATCTACCAACTTTCACTGAAGGTAGAAAGAGAATATATCATAGCACTGCCGTTCACTGACAATGAACTACCAACATTCACTGAAGGTAGCAAAAAGATAACAAACACCAACTTTTACTGATGGTGATCTACCAACTTTCACTGAAGGTAGAAAGAGAATATATCATAGCACCGCCGTTCACTGACGATGAATTACCAACATTCACTGAAGGTAGCAAAAAGATAACAGACATTGACGTTCACTGCCGATTTCCTACCAACTTTCACTAAAGGTAGAGAGAAAAGAAATACCATAGCACCTCCGTTCACTGACGATGAACTTCCAACGTTCACTGAGGGTAGCAAAAAGATAACAAACACCAACTTTCACTGATGGTGATCTACCAACTTTCACTGAAGGTAGAAAGAGAATATATCATATCACCGTCGTTCACTGACGATGAACTACCAACGTTTGCTAAGGGTAGAAAAAAGATAACAAACACCAAATTTTACTAATGGTGATCTACCAACTTTCACTGAAGGTAGAAAGAGAATATATCATAGCTCCTCCATTCACTGACGATGAACTACCAATATTCACTGAAGGTAGCAAAAAGATAACAGACATCGACGTTCACTGCCGATGTCCTACCAACTTTCACTGAAGGTAGAAAGAGAATATATCATAGCACCGCTGTTCACTGACGATGAACTACCAACATTCATTGAAGGTAGCAAAAAGATAATAAACATCTACGTTCACTGCCGATGTCCTACCAACTTTCACTGAAGGTAGAGAGAAAATAAATATCATAGAACCGCGGTTCACTGATGATGAACTACCAACGTTCACTGAAGATAGCAAAAAGATAACAAGTTTCCCCAAGATTCTGGCGTTTCACCTAGAACGGGTCTCAACTTCTTCTTTAACCAAGGAACTCCATCTGGAAAGGATAACATATAAGCTTTCTCAAATAAAGAGACTTCCACTTGCAAAGATTTCACAACGAGCTGTTTCTGTGATATTGAAAGTCTTGCCATCCGTTGGCGTAATCTGATGACAAACTGCGAACTATTCACTCGTAGAGGAGATAGAAAAAAAATTTACGCCGACTTTTACAGGGAAACACAAGTTACTCAAATTAAGAGACCTGCTACTTGTTTTCATGGAGGATTGTAAAAAGAAATGACTTTTTGCAAAGAGAAATATGACTTCCTAGAGAAAGAAATATGATTTCTTGGAGAGATGCCACGATATTCCTGCTTAGGAGATAAAGTCTTCTCGTGCAAAATAAATGCACCAACCCAAAACTTGAAGTTTTCATAAATCCAAAGTAAATAATATTGTTATGGAAGCACAAATTCAAACCATGAATAAACTGGAACGAAATGGTCAACCAGAATACATCCTTTGAGAAATAAACTCAAGAGGGAAAACCAAATCCATCCAAACCAGGAGCTGTACAGGAAGGCTGAAGCAAAAATCTTCCACTAGGGACAACTCAGTGGGGAAATTGAAATAATATATGATTTCTGCTTAAGGCCAACACTCTATTAAAGAAAGGACAATGTAACTCTGTAAAACAGGATGATATATCAACAAAATATTAACAAATGTCAATGAACAATGATTCGCCAATTTTAGCTATGCATGATGTATATATGAAAGTATGAGTGTTATTGTGCGTATGCTGACAAAACAGATATACAACATTGGGAATAATCAGGTAAAACCACCTCGGGCACTAACAACACTCAGCTAAACTTCATCCAAGATGATCATTCCAAGAAAAAGTAAATTCCAACTGAGGAAACAAAATCTACTGGATGCTTTAGCTTTACTGGGGAGTGACATAATCCAGAAGTAAGCAAAATGAAGTGATAGAATAACACAGATACAGGGATAGAACATCATTCTTCAGGCTTCACTGGGGAAACAAGTGTTTTTAAAAGTAACATTCCTACTGGAGATTGAAAAACCAGTCTCAAATAAAGCATACTGACACCAAAACATCAAAACATTCACTGGGGAATTCAGGCCTACTTCATTGGGGAGGTTAACACCACATCCACAAAGGGAAAACCACAATACGTCCTTGACTTAGAGAAACCAGGGACCTGTTTTTTTCAAGAGTGGTTATGATACCAACTTCTCTGAAAAAAGAACTTCTAGTAAGCCAAACGAAAACTTCACTGGAGAAAATGCGGATTGAAACTTCTCATTATGAAAACTCAGAAAAGAGGAGAAATGAATCCAAACTTGACCGAGGATACCAGAACCATAAACCCAATACGGAAAAAACATCTTGAGTAAACCTTCCCAAGGGGAACATAAACTTCTCAAAACAACTAGAGTTTGTCCATTCCTGGGATCACCATTTTTGTTGTCATTGTTTCATCACAATTCTCAAAGTAAAAGCAGATTGTAAAATCTTTTTTTTGAAAAATCAATTTTGTTATTTAATCTTTTTTGCTTTGAAATTTATTATCAATAATAAATGGAGTCTTTGCAAGATAAATAAAATAATAAGTACAAAGAATTGGGTAAAAGCTCGAATTTCATTAATAGAATGGTAGTCTGCGAATGGAGAGACTCCATAGATGATTACAAAGTTTGAAAAATGGTAATATATAATGGAAAAGATACATTGAGATACAATGACCACTATCCCCTCTAACAACTTTTGAAATCCTGAGTAGAAGCTTCTGTTGAAGTATGGTGAGGATCCGAGAAGATTTTTGCTTCAACGATCAAGTCTTGTCTGACGTAGTTACTTGTCAAGAAAGTCCCTAACTTTTGCCTAAGCTTCCCTTGTGGGTTTTCAACTTAGCGGGAAATTTATTCTGTTTAGGTCTCTAATTTTTGCCTAGACCGCCCTTTTGGGTTTTCGGCCTACCGAGACGCTCCTTTTCTGCCTAAGCCGCCCTTTCGGGTTTTCAACTTAGCGAGCTGTTCTTTTATTTCTTTAGGCGAAGTATTTCTTGATTGCATCAGCATTCATGGGATGTGGGAACTCCTCTCCATCCATAGTTAGAATAATTAATGCACCGCCAGAGAAGGATTTCTTGACAACATACGGGCCTTCAAAATTAGGAGTCCACTTTCCCCTAGAATAAGCGTTGAAATACATGATCTTCCTGAGCACGAGGTCGCCTTCTCTGAACTCACGAGGTTTGACCTTTTTATCAAAAGCTTTCTTCATTATTTTCTGATATAACTGTCCATGACATAAAGCTGTCATCCTCTTCTCCTCAATGAAATTCAATTGGTCAAACCTGTTCTGGAGCCATTCAGCCTCTGTCAATTTGGTTTCCATTATCACACGCAAAGAGGGAATCTTAACCTCGACAGGGAGTACAACTTCCATTCCATACACCAGGGAGAATGAGGTTGCTCCTGTTGAAGTGCGGACAGATGTTTGATATCCATGTAGAGCAAAAGGGAGTATTTCATGCCAATCCTTATAAGTAACAACCATTTTCTGGATAATTCTCTTGATATTCTTATTAGCAGCTTCGACAGCCCCATTCATCTTTGGCCTGTATGGAGATGAATTATGATGGACAATCTTGAATTCTTCGCATAGTTCTGTCATCCTCTTGTTGTTCAAATTCGAGCCATTGTCAGTGATGATTCTGCTCGGCACACCATACCGACATATAAGGTTATTCTTAATGAAGCGCACAACCACCTGCTTAGTAACATTGGCATATGAAGCAGCCTCCACCCACTTGGTGAAGTAATCAATTGCTACCAAGATAAAAGGGTGCCCATTCGAAGCTTTGGGTTCTATCATCCCAATCATGTCAATACCCCACATAGAGAAAGGCCACGGGGAGGAAATCACATTGAGAAGTGTCAGAGGTACATGGACCTTGTCCGTATAAACCTGGAATTTATGGCACTTCTTTGCAAATTTGTAACAGTCGGACTCCATTGTCAACTAATAGTAACCTGCGCTTAGCATCTTTTTAGCCATCGAATGTCCATTGGCATGAGTGCCAAATGAACCTTCATGAATCTCATGCATCAACATGTCTGCTTCGTGTCTATCCACGCATCTGAGCAAGACCATGTCATAATTTCTCTTGTACAACACATTTTCACTGAGGAAGAAACTGCCTGCCAATCTTCTCAATGTCTTTCTATCTTTTTTCGACGCACCAATCGGGTATTCCTGAGTCTGAAGACAATGCTTGATATCATAATACCAAGATTTTTCATCTGCTACCTCCTCTGCTGAAAACACATGAGCGGGCCTATCCAGTCGTCGAACCGTAATTCAAGGTATATCATTCTAAGTATTCACTTGGTACATAGAAGACAGAGTTGCCAGAGCATCCACCATTTGATTTTCATCTATATGAATGTGATGGAATTCAACTTTATTGAAGAATGGTAATAATCTTCTAGCATAATCTTTGTAAGGGATCAAGCCAGGGTGACGAGTATCCCATTCTCCTTTAATCTGATTTATTACCAAAGCTGAATCACCATACACATCTAGAATTTTAATTCTGAGATCAATAGCTTCTTCGAGACCCATGATGCAAGCCTCATATTCGGCCATATTATAAGTACAGTCAAATGTTAACCTTGCAGTAAAAGGAATGTGCGATCAATGAGGAGTGACAATCACAACACCAATTCATTTACTGTAAGCATTCATAGCTCCATTAAATATCATACTCCAACGATATTCAGGGTCAGGACCTTCCTCAAGCAAAGGTTCATCACAATCTTTCACTTTCAGGAACATCACATCCTCATCGGGCAATTCATATTCTACAGACTGGTGATCCTCCACTGGTTGGTAAGCAAGATAATCTGCCAACACACTGCTTTTAATAGCTTTTTGAGTGCGGTATTCGATATCATATTCAGATAACAACATTTGCCAGCAGACAATTCTCCCAGTAAGAGCAGGCTTTTCAAAAATGTACTTAATTGGATCTATTTTGGAGATCAACCAAGTAATGTGATTCAACATATACTGCCGCAAACGCTTTGCCGCCCAGGCCAAAGCACAACATGTTTTTTCCAGCATGGAATACCGCGACTCAAAATCAGTGAATTTTTTACTAAGATAATAAATGGCGAACTCCTTCTTCCCTGTTTCATCCTGTTGTCCCAGAATACATCCCATGGATTTATCTAACACTGTCAGATACATAATCAACAGTCT
The DNA here is from genome assembly GCA_948472305.1 of Vicia faba. Taxonomy (NCBI): domain Eukaryota; kingdom Viridiplantae; phylum Streptophyta; class Magnoliopsida; order Fabales; family Fabaceae; genus Vicia; species Vicia faba. Next base: position 1,223,744,178 of record OX451741.1, on the reverse strand, counting down.
TCCTTCTACAGGAGGGAGCAAGATAGGAGGTTCAAGCAGATATTCTTTAATACTTTCAAATACCCTTTGGCAATCATCCGTCCACACACAACCTTGATCTTTCTTTAACAAGTTAATGATCGGTTCACATGTTGCAGTCATGTGGGAGATGAATCTGGAAATATAATTTGAACTCCCGACGAAACCTCTGACTTGCTTCTCATTTCTTGGTGCTGGCATCTCTTGAATCGCCTTGACTTTATCAGGGTCAACTTAAATTCCTTTATGGCTAACAATGAAACCCAACAATTTCCCTGATCGGACATCGAAGGTACACTTATTTAGATTCAAACAGAGACAAATCCTCTACATGCCCTTCTTTAGTCTAGGATTTAGAAATCATATCATCAACATATACTTCGATTTCCTTGTGCATCAGATCATGGAATAGGGTTGCCATAGCCCTCTGGTATGTTGCACCAGCGTTCTTCAACCCGAAGGGCATCACTCTATAACAAAATGTTCCCCAGGGTGTGATAAAAATTGTTTTTTCCATGTCCTCCGTAGCCATTCTTATTTGATTATACTTGGAAAATACGTCCATGAACAAGAATACTTTGAATTTTGCTGTGCTATCCACTAACATATCAATGTGTGGCAATGAAAAATCATCTTTTGGACTAGCTTTATTTAGATCTCTATAATCTACGCACATGCGGACTTTTTCGTCTTTTTTCGGTACTGGGACAATATTGGAAATCCATTGAGGATACACTGACGTCACAAGAAAACCAGCATTAATCTACTTTAGAACCTCCTCTTTGATTTTTACTGCCATATCTGGGTGAGTTCTTCTCAACTTTTGTTTAATTGGCAGACACTCTGGCTTCAACGGAAAACGGTGCTCTACAATATCTGTATCTAGACCAGGCATATCTTGATAAGACCAAGCAAAAATATCCACATACTCTTTTAACAACTCAATCAACCTGCTCTTCACATCAGGATACAACAATGCTCCAATCTTGACTTCCTTCAGATCTTCTTCTGAACCCAAATTGATCACTTCCAATGGCTCTTTATATGGCTGAATGGTATTTTCCTCGTGCTCAAGCAACCGTGAGACCTCTTCTGTAATCTCATCATAATCTTCTTCTTCAGCCCCATACACAGGACATTCAAAGTTGGGAGAGGGTGCAGGGTCATTGTATTCAACGGGTTTTTTTAATTAATCTGCACATATGATTTGTGATTGCATTTAAAAACTGACACATATAACAAGTGATCATGAAAATTGAATTTTAGTTATTATTTATTTTGAAAGGTTTTTTCTGATTACCATTTTCCAAGAATAGCAGAAAATAAAAAAACACAATTTGGGAAGCAAAGACAACTTTTATTATTGATTTTAACAGTCACAGCAAACAAATAAGCCCTACAACATTAATACTTCCACCTTGGGAAGAGTGAAAGCTTTTTCAAAAAGATTAACAAAACAAATTACTTTGAAATATGTATGCAAGAGGGAACATCAATGGTGATCCAGTTTTGAACCCTAACTCTGTGCGTCACATAATTCGACATTTCCTGCTCTGCTTCATCTTCCACAATGGTGTTAATCCTGGAAATAGTCGGATGAAGATAACCCCCGCTACAAAAAATGTCTTGATACCTGCCTGTAGCAGACTTCGGCTTCATGCCCTTACCTTTGTCATTATTCTAAGAGAACCCCAAGCCAGTTCTGTTCTTGTTCACAGGTGGATCCATAATTCGTCCCCAAACTTCACTATGACCATTACGCATAACCTGCTGCGCATCCTTCAGCGAAACCATGGAATTCTCATTTCCTCTAATGTTGTCAATGGATAAGGCTTGGATATGGGTTCCAACAGCAGCTTCATCCGCCTTTACAATGCTGAAAGAGGATAAATGAGATATCAACAATGCCTGCTCCCCATTTATGATCACTACTTTTCCTTCACGTGCAAACTTCAACTTCTGGTGTAAAGTTGAAGTGACAGCCTCTCCCTCATGTATCCACGTCCATCCTAGCAAACAAATATAGGCGGGAATAATGTGCATGACCTGGAAAGTTATCTGAAATAAATGTGGTCCTATATGAATAGGCAAGTCCACTTCACCAATAACAGATTTCCTTGACCCATCAAACGCTTTCACAATGATGCCACTCGGGTGCATATGCGTTCCTTGATATTTCAACTTCATAAGCATACTACTCGGTATAACATTCAACACGGATCCATTATCAATCAACACATTGGATAGTGAATCATTCTTGCAGTTCATAGAGACGTGGAGGGCCAAGTTGTGATTCCTTCCTTCATCTGATAATTCATCATCGCAGAAACTCAAGTTATTACATGAAGTAATGTTTCCTATTACGCTGTTGAATTGGTTTATTGGCATATCACTCTCCACAAAAGCTTGGTCCAGTAACCTCATCAAGGATTCTCTGTGAGTAGAGGAGTTCATCAATAAAGCTAAGATAGATATTTTTGAAGGAGTTTGCAGTAGCTGATCTACAATTCTATTGTCGCTCATCTTAATTATCTTCAAAATATCATCCACTTCTTTCTCTAACGTAGCTCCACTAGTCTCACCCGTAGCCTTCTTAGGCTCATCATTCCCAACAATTTTCTTTCCAGCACCAACATTTCGAACAACTGGTGAAAACACACGACCGCTGCGGGTCACCTTGCTATTTTCAGCTATATTTCCAACATCAGGCATTGGCTGGATGGGAACTTCCACTCCATCCTCTAAGATTGTAGCGTTGTATTTGTAAGGCACAACCTTATCTGACTTGTAGGGGATAGGACCCGGCAAACTAATCACCAATGGGGTAACAACTGGCTTGCTATAATACTCAACTTCAAAATGGGAGGGTGCACCAAAATAGGGAACAATGACATTTACCCCTTCTTCAACACAATCGGTCATTAATAAGTCTTTTCTGGAAAATAAATCTTTGTCTGAAGAGAAATAGTCATCTGCGGAGGTATACTCTTCATCTGACTCTTCTTCATCCAAACAAACCTCAATCATATTAACTTCATGGTAATCATCCCTCTGACTTATGACCTTGATAGTTCCATTGTCTAACAACAACTGAACACCCTTCTTCACGATTGAACATCCTCGGGAATCTCGACAGCAAACTAGGCAAGATCCATACTGGTGTTCCACCTGACCAGCCGTATGGCGGAAGGTAGCATGCAACTGCACGAGGTCCTCATTCATATACTCTACATCAAAAATTATAAATTCTCCAGGACATCCAGAAACCATATTCACTTCCTCTTCATACTCTGCCCTAGGCCTAATTATATGGATTAGGCCCTCATCCATCATCTCCTGTAAATTAGCCTTTATCTTATCGCAACCCTGTATGTCTGTACTACAAATAGCACAACCGGCATGGTCATGCGTGTAGTATCTAAATTCACAAAGGTCTGCATGCATTTTCACCAAATCTCCTCTAACCAGATTAATATAAAAAATCCAGAAGTCGCCTGGACAGCCGGCTACCATATTCACAACATTTACTCCCCCATGCTTGGGTAGAGGATTATCTTTTACATTAGGTCCCACGTCCTTGAAAGATAGAACACCAGACTTCACCAATTTCTGTACCTCTGTCTTCAAAGGATAACAATGAAGATGTGAAAAACACAAGAAGGGGGGTTGAATTGTAAAACTTTAAATCAACTGCAGACAACACTGTATTTTTATCCTGGTTCGTTTGATCTCAAACTACTCCAGTCCACCCGTCAAGGTGATTTCGCCTCTCTCCAACGAGGTCTTAATCCACTATATTCAACTGAATACAACAACTACTTTAACAACTGTTAAAGCCTTCTTGAGTCTAACCACATACCGGTTTATCTCAAGGAAATTCTCTTACAGATAATTGAATAAACTGTGTGTTAATGTTTTCTAACAAAACTATATATCACAACTGTGATAATACACAATATTAAGCTTGGAATAAAAACTGGATTGCTAGAGCTATAGAGTAAGCGTGGTTGAAAGCTTTAGCAAATGTACGAGTGCGTTCGTTTTCGTATGCGTGCGTGAAGAGTATTAGCCTTTTCTTTTCTCACACTGACTTGTTTAAATAGCCAAGGAAGAGATACGTTGGTGTCCATAAATCACTTTCAATGATCATAATGTTCTTTCCTATTTGAGCAGATCTTTTCTTTGAATAAAGCCGTTGGTAATAAATCTGTCTTGAATGCATAGTAACGCTTCAGACTGTTCTGCTAATGATAATCAGAGTGTTCTTTCCTTTATGCTGACGCTTCTGAGTGCTGATGACTTGGTTAGGATCTTGATCAGAGTCAGAGTATTTTATGCGCATATTCTGTTCATCAGGCTTCAACGTATAGCACATGTTATTTGATCTTCTGATGCTGACATATCTTCTGATGCTGATGTTGATATTGATCTTCTGATGCCGATTCCATCAGGACTTCTGTAAATACACAACATAATTTTAAGTAGCATATATGTCTTATATATAAATCTTACAATTTATTTATTCTTGTATTTTGTTATCATCAAAACTCTACCTGAGGGTTGTAGAATCAAACTATGTTCTAACAAACAATTCTCAACATTATGCCCTGGTGCTCCCTGATGAAAAGCACATGTTTGGTCTGCCTTGTAATACCAAGGCAATGGTGATGGTATGGCAGAAGGTGGTCAGGTCTGAAACAACTTCTTCTGAATCAATGCCGGTAGTAACTCTGTATAGCTCATGGGAATAGGGTCATAACTCTCCTTTCTCTGATTATACCCTTGATTCCCCTGCTGGGACGGTCTCTGATAAGCAACGGTAGTTGGAGCGACATTCATAATGGGAGTAATTGAGGCGACTTGCTGATGACGCTGATAATTACTTCTAGGAGTGTTTACCCTCCTCTCTTGTATAACAACATTTGCATCTTCTTCTTTCTTCTTGGTAAACCCATAAGGTGGCTTCTTCACACCTCCAGATCCTTCACTCTTCGTTAAACGACCTTCTCTTACAGCCTCTTCCAAGCGGATACCCATTCCTACCATTTCAGTAAAGTCACTTGGCACACTTTCTACCATACTCTCGTAATAGAAAGCACCCACCGTCTTCAAGAAAATCTTAGTCATCTCCTTCTCTTCCATGGGAGGAATCACCTGGGCGGCTACCTCACGCCATCTCTGTGCATATTCTTTGAACGATTCTCTGTCTTTCTGAACCATGGCCCTGAGTTGATCACAGTCAGGCACCATGTCCATGTTGTACTTGTATTGTTTGATGAATGCTTCTCCCAAATCATTAAAAGTATGGATGTTGGAGCTGTCCAAACTCATATAACACTTCAGCGCAACACCGGTCGAACAATCCTGAAAAAAGTGAATCAGCAGACGCTAATCATCAGTATGGGTAGATATCCTCCTTACGTACATCACCAGATGAGCACGAGGGCAAGTGTTGCCCTTATACTTCTCAAACTCTGGGACTTTAAACTTAGCAGGTATCTTAACATTCGGGACCAAGCATAAGTTATTCACATTCTGCCCAAATAACTCTTTTACCCTGAGGGCCTTCATCTCTCTTTGCATCTTGTCAAACTGCTCTTAAAAATCATCCATTCTATAATAAAGACCCGAGTCTTCACTCGGTGGAGGGAAAGGACGACACACATCATCATTAACAAACGGAACCACATTCATCAAAGGAGGTGCAACAGGAACATGCACCACAGGAGATGCAGGAGTAACAATAGTCTGAACAACTAGAGTCTCTTGAGGACCAAGATTTAAACCTTCAGGTGCAAAATTCTCCGGCATTCCCCATGGATAACCTTGGGGCATGCGATTCTGAACAACAGCTGGAGTAGCAGATACGGGAATAGTCCGAGCTTCAGTAGTTTCCCTTGTTGGTTGAGGTTGAACACTCGATGGCTGATTCTGAGCAGCCACCAGAGCTTCCATCAGAGTAGTCAGATTGGACATGCCGACCTTCAAAGCAAAAACTTCCTCGCCTAGCTCGCGATTCTCTTGTTCTAAGTTATCCATCTTCTTTATGAAATTAGCCCGAGTGTTGTAGTGATGAGTTAGCTTGCTGAACGAAGTAAAGAAGCTTGGTAAGACACCTGGATATGCATAAAAAATGAAAGAAAAATGTGCAATATGATGCATGATATGTAATTCACATGATTATTTTTACTTTGTTATTTAATATTTCAAGGGATTTATAGTTTATAGACATATTGCAAATATCAAAGTAATAACGCATTTGAAATACTGAATTTTTTTATTATAACAACTCCAAAATGGATTACAAGTTTCAATGATCCCAAGTACAAGATGAAAAATGCAATCTAAAACCCTGAGAAATAGAACTGATAGAGATCACTCTATACGCTGGCGCTTCCCCGTGAGCCTGCCAATCTGAGCTTTCAACCTCTGGTTTTCTTCTGCGTATATGATGGCAACCTCCTTCCGATCATCTGAATCAGGAAGTGAGTAATCAGCACCTGATTGAGGCTTAGGAGAAAATAAATCTCCTTTCCTCTCCATAGACTCTACCGCTCGACTCTCAATGATCTCAATCAAGCCGTCTTTCTCCTTCAAGTCTGCTTTATAGGAACTCTCTAAAGTTTGGAATTTGTTCTTCCAAGCATCCTTTTCCTATTGCATCCTAACCAAAGCAAGTTAGAGCTCTTATATATCATATAATAAGGGAGGAGTGGTCTTCATAAATAGACCATGCATGGGTGTCTCCTGGGTATACAACATCTTTAACTGAACAACTCTCGATCGGACCCACTGAAGATATGGTTCCAAAGAAACAACACCCCTAGGTCCCAAATCCTTCCTACTCTTCTTATGAATGTGACGCCAGGCCTTCGGAATCTGCTCCCTAGCTTCCCTATGGTCTTCTCCTTCCTTCAGAAAGAAACTACTCAAATGAATACTATTCGGTTTATCCCTCATCGGATAACCAAGCTGTCACTGTGCAAGAACAGGGTTATAGTTAATTCCTCCCTTTGTACCAAGAAGAGGTACATTGGGGAAACTATCACAACTATCAATAATCTCTATATCCTGGTAAGCTCGATGATACCAATCAATATCCGAGTGGGTAAGTGCCATGATCTTAGGAGCCCAACGGGGTTCCTTCTTGATATCCCAAAAAGCATCAGACTGAGGCATATGAGAGATAAACCACCGGTACAACATAGGCGTGCAATAGATAATCATCCCCCCATGATAAGAATTCCGAAGATGAATAGAGTAATAAGCATCACCCAACAAATTAGGAACTGGGTTTCCGATCATGAAGATCCTGATAGCATTAATGTCAACAAACTTGTCCATATTAGGAAATAAAAACAACCCGTAAGCAAGTAGAGCAAAGATGGCCTCAAACGCAACTGTACTCTTCATTCTGGCAAAGTAATGAGCTTTCTCCAATAAGAACTGAGCTGGTAATCCTCTAATTCCTCATTTAGTAGTCATATGGGCTTCCACCTCAGACTTCCCCAGATGAATCAAAGTAACAATCTCATGTGGTTTTGGCTCACCCTCCAAACCAATAAAAGGAACACGATCGGTAACAGGTAAATCCAATAGATAAGAATACTCCTCCAGTGTGGGCATCAACTGATAGTCGGGAAAAGTAAAGCAATGATACATCAGATCATAGAACTGGACCAAGGTCGAGAGAATACCCTCCTTCATCTTCAGCTTCATGAGAGGAATAATGGATCCATACTTCTTCCGAAAGTCTGCAGAACACTCGATCTCAGGAATTAGACTGATCAACTCATCTATCTTGGGATCCTTGAAACTGTATTTCCCGGTCTTTCTCTTTCCAGGATCCATGGTTAGAAAGTACCTGAGATATTCACAAATGGTCAACCTTTAAATCCCTTGAAATATGGTTTCTTCAAAAGATGCTTATGATTACATGGATGCATGATACAACAATCACACACAAGATCACACATACATGGTTTATAGGTTCAACGTCACAAGCATGAGGTCGAAGGTACTACCCATAAGGTATTGGTCTAAAAGTTATCACCTGCCGAACAAGGTTCTAGAGGTTCCCAGAGTCTACATCCTTCCTTCGGATATTACCAACTTCCCAATTAACTCGTTAATTAGTAATATTCTCAAGAAAGACTCGTACGAGCGTAGTATCGCATGACAACTATTTCCGGATTACTCCGTCATAGCTTCCGCACTACACCTAAAAGGCCAAGATGGGTTTGGTATTCTACGGTCCTCAGTTTCAGCAGGCTCCCAGGTTGAAAGCAGTACGTCTTCTCGATTACTCGGTAAACGACACTACAGTCAAAGGGGCCCCCACTTAGTGGGGGATCTCATGCCTCCTTTTTTAGGATTACTCCCTCAAAGTTAAAATGACTATATCACCCGTCCTATCTTAAAGTTTTCCCAAGTCCGAGTATATGACTTATGAGTAATCACCAAGCACCCTGAAAACCAGGAAAATCCAGACAAACATATATACAACATATAACACAAAAAATAGTAATAACACATATACAGATATAAACAAAGATATGCTTAACCCACTTAGGGATGGACCAGCAAGAGGTCAATCTTTCCCTAGTGAAGTCTCCATTTTTCTGTAGCTATAGAAATGTTTAAGACTAAGCCATTGGGTTGACTAGACTTTATACAAATCAAAATAAAAATCGCCACCGCACTTTATTGTTTCCAAAGGAATGAGAAAAGAGAGAATAGCCCAAAAAGAGGGGAAAAGATTTAAGGTAAGGGGGTTGGTTATGCAAAGGTAAGGTATTAGCACCCTACACATCTATAGTACTCCGTAGGAGCCTCTTTGTAAAATCTGTATATTTTGGCTATAAAAAATGTTGTATAAAAATGGATGATGGAGATGAGAAAATAAATATATTTATTTTATAATTTTTGCACCCACCGCGGTTGTGAACCTTTAGTGCCTACATACTAACTTTTCGTGCAATAAGGGATCAGGGTACACATAGTTCCTCTTTTAAGGATTTAAAACACAAATGTGTTGGTTATTTTATGAGATAAAACATCATCGTCATTGTCCGTGTGGAAAACATACCTACTACCCACAATTATGAGAAAGGAGAATTTGCATCATCTCAAAGTGGAGGATATGGCTTGGATTTTAAAATCAACAATGCCTCACTCAACACCCAAGTGGAAAATATCTCTCTTCACTATATATTGTAGAAGTATAGTTGTTTACATCACTACAAGGATTGACAAGAGTTCAATCTTTTGAGAAAAGTTTAAAGATAAAAGCCAAATTGGAAAGATGGTTTGAAATGAGATTGATTGACTTTTAGTCTTCTCACAAAAAATGTCAAGGTATTATTAAGTTGATTGGAGTTTATTTATGAAAATATTTTGAAAATGCATGGACATAAGTCCAAGTTTATTATGAAAGTGGTTCAAGTTTTAAAAACAAGAAGTGTTTTCAAAAGGAGGAAGAAGATTTTTGAAATTAAAGAAGATTTGAGGAGAAGAAGGGGCTATCCTAAAGCATAAGGTAAAAGCTAGGGATAAGAACCATCTAACCAACAAGAAGCCAATACTTGACATTATGAGCCAAGATAGAATTCCCATTCCTTGGATTGAAACCAATCAAGCAAAAAAATATCAGACCTCTTGAGAGAACCAAACTTCAAGTGTATTAAGTCTTCACAATAATTGGGCAGAGTAACGGATGTATACGGGTGAATTCCAAATTACAAACAAAGAGTGTAATCACAAAAACCTGCACAAAAAAACAAACAAGCAACCCAATGTCTTGAGGTAAACTTCAAGAACTCCAAACAAAATAATCATATAAAATCACAAGGTCTCCAAGATAGGCCAAGGTTTCTAATCCTAAGTCCAAGAAAAGTCCCATACTCCATAATTCCAAGGATAGTAACCAAATAGTCCAAATACCATTAAATATTTTTTAGGGTTTATGTTGATTATTAAGTATCTTAAAAAGGAAAAGAAAAGCTCAAGTGAGAAAAATAAAAAACAAGAAAGTAAATGCTTAAATGAGCAAACATGAAAATGGCATGAAGTGTAAATGCTAAAAGTAAATGGTACATAAAGCATAAAAAAAATAAAAGCATAAAGTAAATAAGTAAATAATTAGTGGTTAGTTGGATGACCATCTTGAAGCTTGCATTTGGAACTCATTAGAGGATTGGTAGAACCAAAGCCTCCACACAACAAGTTGCATTTGTTTTTTGTCAAGTATATCATCCATTTGGAATTCTCACAAGTGCCATTTAATGATCAACGATGTTTAAGTGATCCGCGTTGACCAAAGGTGTTGTAGATCCATTAGAGGATTGGTAGAACCAAAGCCTCCACACAATGAATCTCAAGGTTATTGGATAAAAGAGATCAAATTAACATACTTGGGCTTGCAAACATAAGTTTGGGCCACGAATGATCATTTATTCGAATCGGGACAAAATTTAGCGTTATGTTAAGCAATTGTAAGTGGACTTATATAGAAGTCGCACCTATTTTGAGGCCGGTCAATAGCAATCTATGCACCATTTATTCTGAGACATGATATAAAGATCATGCTCCAATAACATTTTGTGCAATAAGAAGGGGATGGGATGAAGAGGGATGGGAGAGAATATACAAACCACTTTTGAATTAAATTTAATCAAACTATTATTAAAATCATTCATCCATTTTTGTGGAGTTAAACTCAACACCATGCATCTAATGATGTTAATAAAGTTCATGATCCAAAATTTAACCCAAGATCAGCCAGAAAATAGTCACAAAATAATATTACATTTTAATATATACAAAAGGGTTTAAAAAATGTTTAAAAATAGAAAATAAAGAAAAAAATATCAACTATGTTCAAATTAATCAAGAAATAAAAAGTAAGACAATAGAAAAATCAGAAAAAGGCTCAAATAATTTTACAAATTTTTTGGTAATTTTTTAAAGTCAGAAACTATTTTTAAAATTAAAAGAAATGGGTAAAATAAACCAAAAATGATAAAAAAATAGTAAATTCAGAAACAAAAATAAAATAAGGTCACCAATATTTGTCACAATATCATTGGATCACTCCATAATTTTTTCAGAATTTAAAAATGTATAAAAGTATTTTTAAACATTTAAAACAATTCAAATAAAGTGTAAATTTATAAAAAATACCAAAACACAAAATTAAATTGTGAAAAAATAAAAATCAAAAAGAGAATAATCAAAATATTTTTTCATAATTTTTTCTAGATTTTTTTTATTTAAAATGAATTTTCTATGATTTTTTGAAATTTAAAACAATTAAAATATAAAAATCAGAAAAGAAAATAAAAGTAAAAATATGTGGACCATTGAATGAGAGTTAAAACGCGTTAGCAATCAAATCCAAGGGATCTGGCGCACTGTGCATATCATGGTCATTAGTGAATAAAGTACATAATCAAATATAAATCAGATTTTCAAAAATAACAAGTGGCGCGCCATCATTGGTTGGAAGATGACACGTAGGTCATCTTTAACCTCCAGCCAACGTGATTTGCAGGTCTCTCAAAGTGTAAAATCAGAAGCTCAGACCTATGCCAATCGCTTCATCTCTTCAAGACGAAGACAACCACAACCTCGCGCCAAATTTATATAAACTGTAGCTCAAGCAATTTGGAAGGAAATTTTTGAAAATGGATTTGAAATTTCATGGTCAAAACGTGTTTCTAGTAAAAGGTAAGTGTTGCGACTAGAACCAGGGCAATGAGAGCAACACAATGATATCAGAGTTTTGAAGAATTGATGAAGGAATCTACCTATTGAAGTTGAGTTGCAGAGCTCTGAAACTGGACTTCTATGGAGCAGTATAGGGCACGATTCTTGAATGTAATTATGTGGTTAGCTTCAGGGAAGATCAAGGAAGGTGAATTGATGGAAAAATTGGATTGAAAAAGGCTTGAGAATGGATTTTGAAGTTACAAAATTTTGAGTTGTGGAACAAGTTTGGCAGGGTGATTCTAGTTATCCAAGCTTAAGAAAACGAATGGGATAGTTCATGTATTTATAGGAGAAGCAAATGGGATCAAAAGGAAGAGTGAATGATGCATTTTGGAGGGAATTCGTGTGGGTCTGCATCATGAAGAAAATGTAACTTCTCTTTTGTCAAAACTCATCCAAAGCGCGCGTTTTCATGCACTAATCAACTTGGGAAAGTTGGCTAATCATGTTTAGACCCAAAACGCGTACTAATTTGGGGTTTAGGGGTTGTAACATGAAATTCAAATCCTGACTTGCAATGAAACTTCAATTCCAAGTTACCACTTTTGAAACAATGGCATTCTCAGCTCAAGGGGCCTTAAGGCATGATTCTTGATGCTTTATAAAGATGAGGTTACAAGCCTTGCAATGTTAAAATAATGGAGTTAAATGGTTGCTTAAGCTGAAAGTTGGGTTGAGTCAAAGTTGGAGAAAAAGAGTTGACTTTCCATACTTAGAAATATTTCAAGTTCTTCTTCAAAAATGACCTATAATATCTTGCATCGAAACATGGCCTTCCACTTGGAATTTGCTCTTGACCAAAAAATATGGCATGAAGTAGATCTCTTGAATGATATTTTGAAACTTGAAACATTCAAAATCTCCAAAAATTGAGAGAGTTATGAATTGTTGAAGTTGGCAAAAAATTATGAAATGACCTATAATCTTTTGCATCCTTAAGGCAAATTCCATCCATTTTATCACTTTGAACATAAAAGAAGGAATTAATTTCACACCTTAAAGATCATTATGGAAAAATAATGGGCTCAAGGTGATAAAAATTGACCAAGTTATGATCATTTGAAGTCACACATGGAAAATTGGGGATTCATCTGGAGGACTTGTAATCTTTCTTCCTCATTATGCCTCTTCCTCATGGAAACTCCTTGAAACCTTTGAAGTTATTTATTGATAAACCTTTGAAGAGAAATATGTCTTTGGAATCACCCAAAAAATACCAAGAGATGAGAAAGATATATTCCTTTGAAGTTCAAAACCCTAGCTCCTTAGATCAAGAGAATGCTTTGAGGAACTTTGACAATTTTGAACAAACTTCTTGTATCAACACACATGATTTGTAAATAGAAGTTGTTGAGGATGATAATGAGAACTTATAACCACCAAAACCACTTATATATCTTGAACATTGATAGAAATATGCACTTTTGACCAAATGGAATAAAATCTTGTCCAACCATGACAACTTCTCCAATCAATCCCTTGTGCTTTTCAACCAAATTTGATAACCTTGAAATGTGATGAACCAAAAAAACCTTGCCATGCCATTTCTTCCAAAAAAATTCAATGGTGGGGTTTGAACTTCTCAAGTTTATTGAATACGGCATGGAAATAAACTCATGAACCCATGGGGTAACTTGTTAAATCCCATTGCCTTTACCTACATGGATAACAAGCAAGACAAACCAACATTGCATTTTATTTAGTTAAAAGAAGAAATGAAGACAAAACAACATTCATGATAACAAAAGAACATAAGTCAAGGTGCTTGGTGATTCCTCAAAGGGGAAACCTAAATATAGGGAGGGGAACCAAGAATCCTAGTGTGATCTTGTTGTGAATGAATCAACATGGTATGATGAAGGGATCTTAGGGGAAAAAATTGGGGTACAACAGTACCCCAAAATTTTCCCTCTCATTTCTCAAGGGATCATCCTGGACCCTCAGGATTGCTTCTGTCAAGTTTCAAGTCTCGGATTATAATTTTCCAAGAAAGTCATTCACAAGGGCAAAATGGTCAAATACACACTGAAAAGTCAAACTTTGACTTTTTTAAATCAAAATCAAGCTTCAAAAATCATATTTCATCAAGACATGAAGTTGGTTCATCAAGAAATCAAAAGTCAAAAATTACTTTGAAAAGTCAAATTTCTAAACACTTAGAAAATTTTCTAAGTGTTAAGAAAATATGATAATTACATAACTTTGGGCCAGATTTTCATCATGATGCAAGATGATTCAATCAGAACTTCTGACATGAAAGTTATAGATCTCAATGAGATCTAAAACATTGCTGAATATAACTTCTCCTAGAAATGCTGAGATTTCAAGTTATAAATCCTTGAAGACACGTCCATGAAGCTAAAACACTTAACAAATTCTGAGCATTTTTAAGTCAGAATTTGGACAGAACTTCTGGGCCAGTTTTCACACAAGTACAATCAAAATTTGCAAAAGTGATTCAAAAAGGGATGGAAGAACATGTGACAAGCTTTCTAGAGAAATCCTTCAGATCATGATGGAGCAGGGAGAATCGAAGGTCAGAAGTTTGCTTCGTCCAGAACATGACCCTTCGAATCTCACTCTTCAACATATAAAAGCTTTGCTCTTCGATCAGAACATGACCCTTTGAATCTCACTCTTCAACATACAAAAGCTTTACTCTTCGACCAGAACATGACCCTTCGAATCTCATTCTTCAACGTATGGAAGCTATGTTCTTCAATCAGAATATGACCCTTCGAATCTCACTCCTCAACATGTAGAAGCTCTACTCTTCGATTGGAACTTTGATTCCATTCGAATCAGTATCTTTCGAACTTAACTATGGGCCTTTCAAAGAAAGTTTTGTTTAAAGAACTTTGAGCAAATCTCATAGCCTTACCCTATTTCTCAGGCTATGTTGCTTCCAAATCTTTATATGATCAGAGGTTTCCACAAAGGTTAGAAGCTTTGTCTATTGGATAATACTATTCTTGGTTAAAATAGCAAAGGCTACGTACCTTTTTTTCATAGAGAGTGCTTTTATCACAAAAGCCGCTTCCAACCTGATTCATGTCTGAACGAAAAGCAGTTCCAGAAGCACAAGTCTAATCTCCTTCCAGCAGGCCCCCACTTGTACGAGAAACGTGGGAACAACGAAAAGGGACTGACTTGTTTCACCCTTAACCAAACCATGGTTTGTCATCATACAAACCTGTTTAATTCAAACATGTTGATTCGTTTCTCTATAAATAGAGAAGCATTTGCAAGCTCAAGAGAGTACTTTTTGCCCAGAGGAACGAATCTTCAAATTTCTCAAACACCATAAAGTTCTCAAACACTTAAACACTTGTGAAAACACAAACACAGAATCCAAACTCTTGTTCCCTTTGAATCCAACAGGAAGAATATCACGCTTGTTCTCCTCTTTCAAATCCAGTATCGAAGGCCTAACCTCTGGTCCCTCCCTTCGAATCCCAAAGCATTCAAGGTAACCACTTCAAGGTCTAGCACACGCTCCAGCCTCCAGCAAGGTAAGTTGTTCTAAACCTTGAACTTTTCGTTTCTTGCATAACATGTAAATAAACTTTCTTTTCGTTTCAAACATGTACATACCATTCTTATTCTTTTTGTTTACATCCTTTTAATATTTTTTAAGAGTTACTCCTTTTGTTTTTGCTTCTTGTTTATCTGAACATGCTTTAAGTACTAACCTGATTGTAAGGTAATACTAGCATGGCCTTAGGCCGTGTTGCTATTCAAGAGTTCAAACGAAAGAAATAGGAAATAGGAAGTAGGAAACAAAGCTTCTGGCTTCCTGTTGTACCCCAAAATTTGCCCTCCCATATTCTTCAAGATTTGCTAAGAGCATGCTTCAAAATCTCCCAAAGGTTGCACAGTCCAATGGACTCCTAACAGTAAAAAATTAGGGTTTTTGTTCTGGAAAAGAAGTTGAAGTTTCCAAGGGTCCAATCAAGTCCCACCTGCCTATAAACATTGTCAAGCATCCACATGTTGGCTGAAGATTTTGATAATATTATTAGAAGCCAAATGAATTAAACGTTTCGATCGAAATGAAGTAAAGTGTCATGTTTCGAAGTAGCAGAAGCAGTGTTTCGAATAAGCATGTCAAAGCTTGGAGCTTCGAGTGGCAATTATGGGAACATATCTAAAGAAGTCTCGAAATAACAACAAGGCTGTGTCTGGGAAGTACGTTCGAAACAGAGAAATACCAAAGCATTTGAAATTCAAATGGAAGCGGGACATTCGAAGTTTGAAATTTATGTGCTGGAGCATTTGGAGACGCGTGGAAAGAAGAAAGAGGCATTGTTCTGCATGTTCTGAACGTGGCATAATCCTATAGCAAGACCGTTATGGTCGAATTAGTATAAATAGAAGTCTTAGTATTAGGATTTCGTGTGTCATATCTATTGTACTAAATACTCAGTAACATTCAAACTACCACATGGCAAGGGAAACAAATGTAAGAGCAATGTACGTATGATAACACCATATATTTCTGATTTAATGAAAACCTTTTACCATTTCCAGCACTTTCCTTTATCTTTCTGTCAAATAACATTTACAAGTTTCCTCATTTACAGTCTTTTCACTTCGAAATCTCTTCATTAAAGTTTTACATTTCAATGCTTTCTTCACATTTCAAGCACTTTACATTTCAGAAAACTGTCATATTTTCCATGTCTTTACCTTCAAGCTTTATCCTTCGAACGCCTATTTTTACTTAAAGTCATTTACAGATTTCTTGCATTAAACGCTTTCTTCATATTTCAAATCTTTTACGTTCCAGAAATCCTTTACATTAACTATTTTTATAATTCGAAACCATTTACTTGCCTTTTATGCAATTTTACATGTCTTTACAATTAACATTTATTCATGCAACTTAGTTTCGTACACGCACATTTTGATTACATCTTTAGACCTTTAAGAGAGAAATCGAAATAAGCCAAACACCTATACAACACTCAAATATCAACCATGAATATCTGTTCGATCATGAGAGTTACACTAATGACCAAGGAATCCTAGGATCAATCTAGTCGATCCTGTGAGTTACCAGAGGAATTGAATAACAGTCAGAAAGATTATTCGATAGTTTGGAAGACTAGCGGTTGTTTACCATAAATCACTGGAAACAAATTGGCACACCTGGTGGGACCAATAATTGGATATTAGAAATAAAGATTGTTGAGACATAACCATTATAAAAACGTTGGAACCTAAGAAGTTTGATGTTTTATGAACCTAAGAAGTGGTAAAATAACCAACAACAACCAACCCTCATCCAGAAGAAAACGTTTGGACAAAATGTCTAATTCTGACAATCAACAACGGGAACAAAATGCCCCACATACAACAGGCACTAATGTGTCCACTTCGATCGGAACATCTAATGTGATCCCTTCGAATGCACAGTCTGTTGCATCTTCGACCAGTAATATAGCCACCAATGGAGTAAGTGGCATATCAACTAATAGTTCGATCTTAGGAAATACTGGAACCATTGGTTACCCTGGGGGATTCGTTCCACCATCAGGGACACAATCCCATTTCGCCACTCCATTAACTAGACCACCCGGTTTTGATGGGAATAGAACCAGAAATTCCTCTTATGGAATGCCAACATCTTTTATGACAGGCTTACACAATTCCACATCGAATTCATCCCCACAACTAGGGTCTGGGTCTGGGGCGAATCAGTTTATGACAAATAACCAAGGGTCAGTGGGTTATAGCACAATGCCTATCTTAACCATAGAAAACCAGTTGGCTTTTAGGCAATTGATGGATGACAGTAACCATAATATGATAGGGGTGTTAGCACAAACCATGCAGGAGATATTTGCCCCAATAGTGCAAAATGTGACTGTGACAAACAGGGAAAACACTGACAACATGAGTCGAATAGCAGATTTCTTTGCTCCCCCAGAAAGGCGTAGGCAGAATCAGGCGGGATTTCGAGCAAACATGCCTGTTAT
This sequence comes from Vicia faba, assembly GCA_948472305.1. Lineage (NCBI taxonomy): Eukaryota > Viridiplantae > Streptophyta > Magnoliopsida > Fabales > Fabaceae > Vicia > Vicia faba. The sequence goes on along the minus strand of OX451741.1, from coordinate 1,223,726,410 downwards.
AGAACAAATTGCTAACGACCCAATTTATAGACCACCCAGAGAAGAAGTTAACTTAGGGGCCAGGGCACCAAGGTTAGAAGCCCCAATAATCCCAGGCCCACAAAGAGAAATTATGGAACCAGGGGCAAGGGTCGAAAGGCTAGAAGCCCCAGAGTTTCGAGAAGAACAACCTAGGGGAATTGTCTTGGTTGGTCGAAATCAAGATGCCGATGCTGTCGTTCATAGAATTCGAAATGATAGCATCTTGGCAGAAAACAATCTAACCACCATGATAGAGAGAGTCATGGCCCAGAATGGCCTCAACACAGGAATGAGAAGGCCAAATTATGCTTCTCCTATATTGGATTGCATAATGCATACTGATTTACCAAGGGGATATAAAATCCCTAAATTCACAAAGTTCGCTGGGGATACCAATGAGTCAACAGTCGAACACATAGCGAGATATCTAACCGAAGCAGGAGATATAGCCAATAATGAAGATCTCAGGATCAAATACTTCCCAAGTTCCTTGACTAAAAACGCCTTCACGTGGTTTACCACTTTGCCTCCTGGGTCCATTGATACTTGGGCTCTCTTGGAGAGATTATTCCATGAACAATTTTACATGGGACAGTCGAAAATAAGCTTGAAGGAATTGGCCAGTGTTAAGAGAAAGTTCACCGAACCCATAGATGATTATCTGAATAGATTTAGGCTTTTGAAATCCAGATGTTACACAGTAGTGCCTGAACATGAGTTAGTCGAAATGGCCGCTGGTGGCTTGGATTATTCTATTCGAAAGAAACTAGACACTCAATATTTGAGGGATATGGCTCAGTTAGCCGATAGGGTTCGACAGGTCGAAAGGCTAAAGGCCGAAAAAGCCAGAGTCTTTAAGAATAGCAAGAAAGAAAGGATTTCCTATGTTGGGACTGAGGAAGCAGAAGAATATCCTGAATTCGAATTCGAAGAGGTCGAAATCGACCTCGCTGAATTAAAACAGGCTCCGCCTTATTCCTGCAAATTATTGGTTCCCACAAAAGGGAAAGAGATTGTTGAAAATGAGAAAAGTGACAAATTCCCAAAGAAGGTTTATACCTTCGATGTCACTAAATGTGACGAGATTTTTGACTTACTTGTCAAAGATGGCCAACTAATTGTGCCATCAAATGTCAAAATACCTCCTTTGGATCAGAGAAAGAAGAGAGGATTTTGCAAATATCATAGTTTCCTAGGCCACAAAACCTCACAATGTTTTCTTTTCAGGGACCTAATTCAAAACGCGATCAAAGATGGCAGACTAAAGTTTGCTGATAAGGTGAAGATGAAAGTGGACGAAGATCCCTTGGACGTCGCAGACACCAACTACTCCGAGCCTGCATGCATTGGAGAGATCAACATGGTGGAAACTGATCAGAGCAATGCCCTAACAGGAGAGAAGGGTACTAAAACTGAAAACTGGGTGATGGTCGAAGTCAATAAGGAGGTCACTGAAGACGTCCAGAATACGCCAGAGACTTCGATTGCTGCACCTGTAGCTGTTGCAAGAGAAACCCAGGCTACTGAAGGACAGGGAAATCAAAACCAAGAACTAACACAAGTCACTGAAGGCTTGAGGCTGGAATTGGAGAAAGTCCAAATCACGAAGCCAATTTCCCCTCAGAAGGAAATATGGGACACTCTAGGGGAACCCAGTGGAAAATTTGACTATTTGGTCAAATATTCTGCCCCAGAGAGTTCGAAGGTTCAGATTAAGGATATAAAGCCCACAGGATGGGGCGATGATGAAGCTAAGGGGGAAGATGTTGAAATAAATATGGTGGATATGGAAAGGCCTCGCTCTGAGATGGAGGAAGTAGAAAAATACTTAGAAAAAGAAAAGTATAGAATGGAGGATAATCACACTGGAGATGCTAGTCTCAAGGATTACCTCATGACATGCCACAAAGGAGATTCAGGCATGATATTGTGCCCTAGGTGCAGCATCCTCTGCAATCAAAGAATCACTGCGAATTTCGAAAGGGTACAGAGGACTCGAACTGGCAACAATTGGCGCCAGGATAACCAGCTTTTTAGGTGTTATCCCAAGGCTGGAGAAAGTTTGCTGGAATTTGTGTTTCGCTGCTACAAAGGGGCAACCAAGTGCTTAATTTGCCCAAGGTGTTCTGCTGTGTATGACCAAAGCATGGCCAGGGCCTTCGAAACGATTCCCTTCGCCCCTTGCTGGAACCATCAAGAAACTGTCCAGATGGGCCCACGTTTCGACAGCAGACACAAACAGCGAAGGCCTGATAGCCCTCACCCCAAGGCTGCTCGAAGAGTGACTTTCCAACTCCCTGCTGAAGTGCCAACCAATAGATGGTTACAGGTCAGAAATGACAAAGGCAAAGATAAATGGAGAAGCGCTGAATGAAATGCACGCCATGCTGTGACATACAGGAGGCAATTCAACACAGCAAAAAGGGAGGAGGTGAGATTAGAAAATTACAAAGGAAGGAACCCCATGTCAAGATCCCAGTGGCGCAGACAGCAAAGGATTCGAAAGGCTGAGAGGGAAGCTGTGGCAAACAAAGGGGGTACTTCAACAAAGAACCAAGGTGAATCTAGCACCAACAAACCAAAAAATCAAACTGAAGACAAACCTCCAGTCAATAGGAGGCTTTTCTCTGAAGTACAACGCGATGAACCAAAGGAATACACTCCAGGACCAGAAGAGGACGAAGATATGATAACAGATAACTTTGAATCGGAGGGGGAGTCTTCATTCAACCTGAACTGTAACGTGGTGTCTGTGCTTCCCTGCGAATTTGGGCAGGAAACCGAAATCGATGAATATGAGGAGGAAGACACCACAAATTTGATGAAACATAGGCCTGTGTGCTACTATGTGATGGACAATGGGGCTGTTGAGGAACAAAATGCGTTCTTCGAACGTCCAGAACCTGCTATGAAGAACCATCTCAAGCCACTTTTTATTCGGGCGAAAGTTGGTGTCCATGGTGTGAACAAAGTTCTAGTGGATGGGGGCGCGACAGTCAATTTGATACCCCATTTCATGCTAAAAAGATTAGAGATCCGCGAAGGAGACATCAAGCCCCATAATATGGTTCTGTCCAATTATGAGGGAAAAGTGGGCAAAACACTGGGAGTGGTCCAGTTGGAATTGACAATAGGCTCAAGCTGTAGGCCCACCATGTTTATGGTGATCGAAGCCAAGGCCAACTATAACTTATTGCTGGGAAGGGAGTGGATCCATGGCGTGGGGGCAGTTCCTTCGTCAATGCACCAGCGACTAGTTCTGTAGAGAGATGATGGAATCGTGGAAAACATCGAAGCAGACCAGAGTTACTTTATGTCAACGGTCAATTTAGTTGACAAGAGGGATTATGATAAAAATCTGGCAAAGATTGCTCCGTGTGTTCCAAATGATGAGATTAATGAAACCAGAAACGCCCACTACTACATGACCCTCCGCCATGATGGCCTTTACTGGGATAGAACAATAATCAGTGAAGAAGAGGGAGTCGAAAGCACTATACAAAAATGGCCAGCAGGCTGGGACTTCGACAACCTTATCCATGACTGAGTCCACTTTTTTCGAAAGGATTTCGGCCTATATGGCTGAGAACGAATCAAAAGCGGCCTTAGAGGCTGAAATAAATAAATCAACTATAAAGATGAACGAAGTAAGTGGGGATGGTTCGAAATGCTCACCCTTCGAAGAGTTTGAGATGGATCAAAGGTTGGATGCCATCTATGATAAAGAACCCTTAGGCTTTGAAAGGGACCCCATAAACTCAGGTGCCAAAATGTTGGCAGAAGATCCACTCGAAGAAGTCAACTTAGGGGATGAAAAAACGAAAAGAATAACCTACATAAGTGCAAAACTTAGCCCAGGCCTCAAGAAAGAAGTAATCGAAGTCCTCAAGGAAAACAAAGATTGCTTCGCATGGGATTATGACGAGATGCCTGGTTTAAAGAGGGAGTTGGTCGAACACAGACTGCCAATCAAAGATGGCAAGAGGCCCATCAAACAAACTCCCAGAAGATTCGCACCAGCGGTTCTCACAAAAATTAAAGCTGAGATCGAAAGGTTGCTGCGTTGCAAATTCATCAGAACAACAAGGTACGTCAAATGGTTAGCAAACATAGTACCTGTTATTAAGAAAAATGGTTCTTTAAGAATTTGCATAGATTTTAGGGATTTAAACATTGCAACCCCTAAAGATGAATATTCCATGCTTGTGGCAGAAATGCTAGTAGATTCTACTGCAGGGTTCGAATACTTGAGTATGTTAGATGGATACTCTGGGTATAATCAGATTTTCATTGCTGAAGAAGATGTTGCAAAGACAGCATTTCGTTGCCCAGGAGCCTTAGGCACCTACGAATGGGTGGTGATGCCTTTTGGTTTAAAGAACGCTGGGGCAACTTATCAAAGGGCAATGAATTCAATTTTTCATGATTTCATTGAAACCTTCATGCAGGTGTATATTGATGATATAGTCATCAAATCTATATCTGCAGAAACACATTTGCATCATTTGAGCCAATCATTCGAGCGAATGAGAAAACATGGCTTAAAGATGAATCCCCTTAAATGTGCATTTTTTGTGCAGGCTGGAGATTTTCTTGGTTTTGTGGTTCACAAGAAAGGGATTGAAATCAACCAGAACAAAACCAAAGCCATAATGGAGACGAAAGCACCTACGTCAAAAAGGGAATTGCAATCTCTGCTAGGGAAAATTAACTTCCTCAGAAGATTCATTTCGAACCTGAGTGGAAGAACCCAAGCTTTCTCTCCGTTACTCCGTCTAAAGCAAGGCCAAGCCTTCGAATGGAACGAAGCTCACCAGGAGGCATTTGACAGGATAAAAGAATACCTTTCTCAGCCTCCTATTTTGTCTCCACCTTCATGGGGGAAGCCCATGAGATTGTACATATCTGCCTCTGAAGTTAGTATAGGTAGTATGCTAGCACAAGAAGATAGCAATGGCATCGAAAGAGCCATATACTATTTAAGTAGAGTGCTAAACGATGCAGAGACCAGATATAGCAATTTAGAAAAGCTATGTCTCTGTTTGTATTTTTCTTGTATGAAACTCAAGTATTATATAAAACCTATTGATGTTTATGTTTCATCTCATTTCGATGTTATTAAACATATGCTTTCAAAACCAATAATGCATAGCAGAGTTGGTAAATGGGCTTTAGCCTTAACAGAATATTCTTTGACTTTCATGCCTTTAAAATCCATGAAAGGTCAAGTGATTTCTGACTTCATTGTGGACCATTCGTTGGTTGAGCAGACTGTCATGAGTTATGTCGAAATGCAACCATGGAAATTGTACTTTGATGGTTCAACCCACAGGAATGGAAGTGGCGTTGGAGTCCTTCTGATTTCTCCCGAAGGAATTCCAACAAAATTCAAGTATAAATTAGATGGTCCTCGTTGCTCGAACAACAAAGCTGAGTATGAAGCGCTCATTGTTGGACTTGAAGCTTTATTGGAATTGGGGGCAACCAGAGTCGAAATAAAAGGAGACTCTGAATTAGTGGTCAAATAAATCACAAAGGAATATAAGTGCATAAAGGAAAACTTAATGGTATACTTCGTCATAGTCAATAGGCTATTGAGGAAATTTGAATACATGGATATTCAACACATACCAAGAATAGAGAACCAAGAAGCAAATGAATTAGCGCAGTTGGCTTCGGGTTATAAAGTGTCTACCAAGAACTTTAAGGATTTGGTTGAATTAAGGGGTAGAGTTATGGCTACTAGATTCACACCATCGGATCTGGAAAGTATGAAATTGGGATATGCTGAGAAACAGGGATTCGAAATATTAGCCATAAATACTTTGTCAGATGCAGATTGGCGAAGTCCACTGAAGAGTTATTTAGCAGACCCAACTCTAAACGTGGATAGAAAGACAAAATACAGAGCATTGTCATATCTCCTCATGGGGAACGAATTGTTTAAAAAGACCCAAGAGGGTGTATTATTGAAATGCCTAGGAGAAAGTGAGGCATATTTAGCATTGTCAGAAGTCCATAATGGGGCATGTGGGGCACATCAAGCAGGCCATAAAATGAAATGGCTGTTATTTCGATACGGCTTGTATTGGCCTAGCATGCTCAAAGATTGCATAGACTTTGCTAAAGGATGTGAGGAATGTCAGAAACATGCAGGGATTCAACATGCCCCTGCAAGCGAGTTGCATTCGATCATCAAACCATGGCCATTTAGAGGATGGGCATTGGATTTGATAGGAGAAATAAATCCTGCTTCGTCCAAAGGACATAAATACATCTTGGTGGGAATAGATTATTTTACCAAATGGATCGAAGCTATACTACTGATAGTTGCTGATCAAGAGGCTATTATTGAATTTATACAAAAGCACATTATCTATAGGTTCGGATTACCAGAGAGCATAACCACAGACCAAGGCTCTGTGTTTACTGGTAGAAAGATGCAAGGATTTGCCTAAGAAATGGGGTTTAGATTGCTAACATCAACGCCATATTATGCTCAAGCAAACGGTCAAGTCGAAGCAACAAATAAAGTAATAATAGGATTAATCAAGAAGCATATTGGCAAAATGCCAAGAAACTGGCACAAAACTCTGGACCAAATATTATGGGCTTGTAGAACATATCCTAAGGAAGCTACTGACACTACGCCCTTCCAACTCACATTTGGTCATGATGTAGTATTGCCAGTAGAAATTCATCTACAATCAGTTCGAATTCAGAAACAAAATGAAATCCCAGCTGCATTATATTGGGAAATGATGATGAATGAATTGGTGGAGTTGGACGAAATTAGATTACATGCATTGGAAATTTTGATGAGACAAAAAGAAAGAGTGGCCAGAACATACAATAAAAGGGTGAAGAAAAAAGTATTCATTATTAATGACTTAGTTTGGAGAGTCATATTGCCTATGGACAAGAAGAATAAAGCATTAGGTAAATGGTCACCTCATTGGGAAGGACCTTTTCGAATATTAAAAGTATTCTCAAACAATGCATACGAAATCGAAGAACTCGTGGATGATAAACGTATCCTAAATGTTAATGGGAAATATTTAAAGAAATATAAGCCACGCCTGCAGGAGATTCGAATAGTAACAACGTAACCAAGATGTTATAAAAGGCCAAAATGGCAAGATAAAATGCCAAAATGGCGTTGTTCGAATATTACATATAAGAAACCAAAATTGTAGTCAAATAAACATCAAAATCTAGAAATAAGAGTTATTTTTCAATTGATTGAAAGTGCTTCGAAATGATTCAAGCTTCTGCTGAGCGAAACGCCTGGCTCCTTCCAAGGTTGCCACTTCTCCTTTAAGTTGTTCTGCAGTCTCCATTTCTGCAAGCCCCTGGTTGAGAAGCTCTTCGAATTGGTTACCAGCAGTATTGGTTTCGAAGGCTATTTGTTGTTCTTTAGCCTCCTTAACCTTCTGTTGAAGTTCCAAAATCTGCCTTTCCCAAAGAAGTATGGACTCAGCTCGAGCCTCATAATCAGTTTTCGCCTGCTTCAGATGCATAGCTTGATCCTCAGCTTCTTGAGAGATTTTCGAAGCTTGTTCATAAGCAGCATCCATGGCAATGTGTTTCTCTTGAACCTTCTTGGCAGCAGATTCGTCTTGGAGAAGGTAACCAGTTACGTTGTCCAGCAAAGCCTGAAGATCAAACAAGAGAGTACTAACTGGCAAGGAGAAGGTAGAAAGATTGACCTTTGTAAGCAGCTCCTTCATAGTATAGCAAGCAGTACTATCTTGTTTGAGCACTTCGAATATATCCACATTGAGAATTATTTTCCTAATTTTATTAAGAAGTACAATTCTTTCATCTGTGGGAAGAGGATAGCTGGTCGAACTTGTGCCAGCCCTAGCAAGTGGGACGTCCCTCTGAGCCAACTTTGCCTTCATGTACCCAATAGGGTCATTCCGTCTCAGAAGTGCCAGTTCCTCGTCAGTCATTCGAGACAAAGAGGATTGAGGGAGTTCCACACGTAGGGGAGCCACGTCCATTTCAACCTCCATGGGTTTGTTGGTTTCATTGCCATCCCCTTCATTCGTTTCGTGCTCTTGGTCTTCTTCATCCTCATCCAAGTCCACCACTTCGATGCCTTCCCTTTCACTGCTATTTGCATTGGACTCCGTCCCAGTAGTCGAACCGTCATTGGCATTCTCCTCCTCAGACTCTTCGTCTGCAGATTCTTCGTCTCTTTGCCCAGAATCAGCTTTCTCTCCTTCAGTTTGAGTGTCCTTTGGGTCCTCTTGAAGAGTTTCAAGAGGGGACTTTTGAAGAGAAGCTCTTTGCAAATCCTCTGCAGATGTTTGAAGTGGTGTTTCGTTTGTCTCTTTCAGAGGAATGGAGGTACCTTGATCATCCTGCTGTTCAGAAGTTCCAGTCAGAACCGCCATATTGGAGGAACCTTTATTTTGAACGAGGTTGCTGGAATCTCCTTGAGGAGAGGAGTTGAGTGGAGCAGCAGCTTTGGATGGTGAGTTCGAAGTAGTGGAAGCTGGATTCAAGATGTTCTGCAAGGAGCAACAGAATGTTGAAAAACATTCACCAAGGTAATAAGAAGTTATTATTGTCAAATATATTTAAAGGTTCAATTTACCTGTGGACTCTCGGAGGAGAGGTTACTAGCTATATGTTCCAACATTGTGTTGGAGGTCGAAGGTGGGTTTTTGGATTTGGGTGAGGGAGCAGCATCCCTGGAATCAAGTCCAGAGACGTTAGTTGGAACGGTACTTTTCGAAATATCTTTCTTTGGCTTCTTCTTCGAAGCAGTGGTTAAGTTTCCTCCAGCCTTGGGATCTTCCCCAGTGGTGCTTGATTTCCGCTTCTTGGGAGTAGTAGGAGGAAGCTTGTTGGTCTGAAAGTATTTAAACGAAGAGTTAGATGCAAACCATAAAACATGAGTGAATTCGAAACATCAAGGCTAAGTGATTACCGTTGGAGTTGGAACACTGGTTGTTGTTGGTATTATTGTTGTTGTTGTGGTTGCAGCAATAGTGGTTGTTTCGGGTGGAGTCACTTTGTCAGTAGTTTCGATGGAGGCTTGAGAGGCACTCCCTTCTTTCGACTTCGAGGCAGCTGTCTTTATCCTGATGGCTGAAAATCGAAACAATTAAAGCAAAGGTTAAAGATATGGAAAATAAAAGACGTTTGGGATTTTCCCAAGCATTCGCACCTGTGCCTTGATCAGATTTAATTGACATGGCATAAAGGTCGTATCGAAGGTGTCCTGGGAAATCATGAAGCCAGTGTCGAGCCCATGTCACAGTCTCAGATGGCTTTGGTTTCCTTTGAAGATGTTTGAACATCTCTTTGCAAGTGAACCACCAAGGATATGGGGGAAACCAAGCCAGAGCCAGTTCTGAGGTAGGTAATCTGGGAAATTTAGGTGGATGCATTTCGAATGCCAACCTATACCTATCCTCAGGTGACAACCCTGAAGGAAGTTTTAACTTAGAAACTTTTTGTTTAAATTTTTCCTTCAAGGTCTCAGCCGCTTGATGCACAGTGGAGTCCAAGCGCGTGGGGTCATAAGTAGTTTCAAAATAATTTTGGAAAGCTTTAATCTCTTTGGCATGAGTAAACATACCTTTCTTTGCTGGTACCTGCACATCGAAGGCATCAATTAGTTTCTGTTGAATTGTAAGTGTATCTAACATATAAGTTTGATAAAACTTGGTCCACCATTCCAGAAACCGTTTAGCTGTGAGATGGGTAGTTTCGAAGGTTATCAGCTCAAACTGGGAAAAGCCTTGATATTGTTCTTGCTGTATTTTGGCTTCCCGTGCCTTGAAAGTTCGCCCAGAAGTAATGGCGCTCTCAGTGTGGAATAAAGGTTCAGGAATGAGTTGACATAAGCCAAACTGTCTCGAAACAAAATTTGGTTGGTAAGCAAAAAGAAAAATCTGGTTCTTGGCTGGAGTTATTCTTGAAGAAATGAGTCTAGGTAGCAAAAAAGCTCTCCATACATCCTGAATCTCCTTGCTCTTGATAGCTTCTGAGAGAGCCATGGTGAACCAAGAAGGTCCATGAGCCCTCGAAGAAAAAGGTGCCATGCTCTCTTCGAACTTGTGCCTTTTGGAGAATATCATGATGTACTTCGAGAATTGGACTTTGAAGTCATCTTTGTCGTCATTTGGAGTTAATCTTTGAAGCCTAGTGCCTTCGACTATCCTATCATTTATCTCAGGATCTTGCTCATCAATGGTGTTGGCGGTTGGCAAGGAGGGTTCGAACATGGCATTTAGCCATAGTTGAAGTAACCAAAAAGGGCCAGCCAACAGAATATTCTTGGAGGTATGGGATTTGAGGCTCGAAACAGCTGACCTCAGGCTTTCATAAAGGTCAACTAAGAGCAGTTCACTTAGGCACACTTTTCGATTTTCATGCAAGTCCCTAGCTAGAGGAATGAACCTACTAGCTACCTGTAGGGATCTACTGCAGAAAACGTATCTTGACAGCCACAGGGTTAAGAAAGCAATGTGTTCTACGTCAGACACATTGTCCCCCTCAGCATGGTAATGACTGATAAACTTGGAAAAACTTGCTAGCTTGACTTTGAAGTCAATTATGCTTGAATGTTCTTCGTTGTCGGGGATATAAGTTTCTCCTACTGGCGATAGCCCAGTGATGGCGGCTATGTCGAAGAAGGTTGGGGTGATCATTCCACCTGGGAGATGGAAAGTGTTATAGGTACTGTCCCAGAAATAGAGGGACGCGAATAGCAGAGGGTGGCTGTAGGTGAAACCAGGCTTCGATAGCTTAATCAGGTTATAGATACCTAATTCTTCCCATTGCTGGGATTTCTTAGCTTCTACTTTCTTGAACCAATTTTGATAAGCAATATCAGAGGTGGGGCAAGATCGAAATGGCTTAAAATTACTTTTTACATAATCCAATACAAAGGGATCCTTAGGAGGAACAATTGGGTTTTCTATGGTATTTGAACTAGAAGATTCTATTGCCTTAGGGGCGTCCATTTTGTTAAACAAGGGTTTAAAACTATAACAAACTGGGAAAATCGTCCTGGTGTCTTTTAATATTTCAAAAACCGTAAGAGGGCCATTTAAAGCTAACCTCTTACCATCAACGTTGGTAGGAATGAGTACCTGTGACGCATACAACATTTCTTTTTCCTTTGAAATCATCTGAGGGGCAAGAACAGATTGACCTTGGTGAGTGATAATCTTACTTTCCATGGTAGTTCCTGCAGTTTTTCCTTTCTTCTTGGAGACTTTCTTGAGTTGGGATGAAGTAGAAGAAGACATTTTTGAAGGATGTTGAAAGCTTGGGTTTTTTGACGAGAGAAGGAGGGTAAAAGATTCATAGTGTGAAAAGAAAAGAAAAATATTAAGTTGGTGATGTTTTATAATGGGGAAGTTTAAGCATCCACTGAATAAGGGTGTGATACGTGGAAATCATGGGTTGGTGTGATGAAGAGGTGGCGTAAAGTTAACATGGGTAATAGGCGTGATTTAAAGATAATCATTATTTGTAACTGCACCATACTGTGAAGTGGCTCCAGGCGGTTAAGGAATCCAAAAAGCGCTATGATTGACGTGACTGGAGTCAAATGCATTAAATGTTACGATGATTCGAAAGTCACATCAAAATCTTGTGTAGATGTTTAAAATAGGTATTTCTCAGAGAAATCGAAATACATATTTTAAAGGGGAAATTTGTTGGCTGAAGATTTTGATAATATTATTAGAAGCCAAATGAATTAAACGTTTCGATCGAAATGAAGTAAAGTGTCATGTTTCGAAGTAGCAGAAGCAGTGTTTCAAATAAGCATGTCAAAGCTTGGAGCTTCGAGTGGCAATTATGGGAACATATCTAAAGAAGTATCGAAATAACAACAAGGCTGTGTCTGGGAAGTACGTTCGAAACAGAGAAATACCAAAGCATTTGAAATTCAAATGGAAGCGGGACATTCGAAGTTTGAAATTTATGTGCTGGAGCATTTGGAGACACGTGGAAAGAAGAAAGAGGCATTGTTCTGCATGTTCTGAACGTGGCATAATCCTATAGCAAGACCGTTATGGTCGAATTAGTATAAATAGAAGTCTTAGTATTAGGATTTCGTGTGTCATATCTATTGTACTAAATACTCAGTAACATTTAAACTACCACATGGCAAGGGAAACGAATGTAAGAGCAATGTACGTATGATAGCACCATATATTTCTGATTTAATGAAAACCTTTTACCATTTCCAGCACTTTCCTTTATCTTTCTGTCAAATAACATTTACAAGTTTCCTCATTTACAGTCTTTTCACTTCGAAATCTCTTCATTAAAGTTTTACGTTTCAATGCTTTCTTCACATTTCAAGCACTTTACATTTCAGAAAACTGTCATATTTTCCATGTCTTTACCTTCAAGCTTTATCCTTCGAACGCCTATTTTTACTTAAAGTCATTTACAGATTTCTTGCATTAAACGCTTTCTTCATATTTCAAATCTTTTACGTTCCAGAAATCCTTTACATTAACTATTTTTATAATTCGAAACCATTTACTTGCCTTTTATGCAATTTTACATGTCTTTACAATTAACATTTATTCATGCAACTTAGTTTCGTACACGCACATTTTGATTACATCTTTAGACCTTTAAGAGAGAAATCGAAATAAGCCAAACACCTATACAACACTCAAATATCAACCATGAATATCTGTTCGATCATGAGAGTTACACTAATGACCAAGGAATCCTAGGATCAATCTAGTCGATCTTGTGAGTTACCAAAGGAATTGAATAAAAGTCAGAAAGATTATTCGATAGTTTGGAAGACTAGCGGTTGTTTACCAGAAATCACTGGAAACACCACATGCCAAGTTTCAAGACTCACAGCACAGAATTGCACAGTCAAAAACCCTAATTGCTCCACAGTCAACTACAGGGGCAAAATGGTCATTTGACAGTCAAAAGTCAAAATTTTTGGTCAACATCTTATTTTGAAGCCACAAACATCATTTGATCAATTCTTGATCATGATTCTCAAAGCATGGTTCAAAAAGTCTCAAGATGCAAAAGTTTCTATTTTTGGACAGTTGGAAAAGTCAACTGCAAATGGACCAGGGCATAACTTCCACATGGTTTATCAAAAAAATTCCATCCAAAGCTCATTTTTAAGAGAATGACATTTCCTACAACTCATCTTCACACTTCAAGTCCAAGAAATGCTCTCACAAAAAGTTATCAATCTCAACATTATAGGTCATTTTCAAAAGTCAACAAAAAGGTACTTTAAGTCAAAGACCATAACTTGAGATTGGTAAATCAAAATTACATGGGACCAAAGGCATTGGTTAGAGGACTTCAAGAGCTTTCCAAAATGTCCAAGAACATGATCAAAGCTTAAAAATTGAGCAAGATATGCCTTGTGGAAGTTGGGAAATTTTTGGGGATTTTGAAAAGTCAACTTTGCTTCAAATGCCTCAAAATTGCTAATGGGCCTCATTTTCTTCCATAAATCATCACCCAAAGGCCATGCACGACCCATTGACCCAAAGGGGAGTTATTTTCTTATTTTTAATTAATTAATTGAGTTTTTAAATCCTATTAATTCATTTAATTAAAATCAAATATGAGAAAAATACTAAAATAAAGGTTTTGAATCTTTTTGTGCAGAGATTTCACTCATAATGAATCAAATATTTCGTGCATACTTAAAAAGGCAAGATTTCTCATGATTGGCAATAGTTTCATGGCAAAGGATTGAAAAAGATGCTTGAAAAATCAAATATTGAATCATTGAATACATGGATTTTGGGCCAGTTTTTCTAACCTAATTCATTCACATATATGTGCACATTGCAAACCTAAGGCAAAAAAGGAAGAAAGCTGCGCCCAAGATCAAGAACCAAACTTGCATTTTTCACAAAAATAGTTAAAACTGAAAACATAGTTCCAATGTGATTCAAAGCCTACAATCCATTCCAAAGGCTTACTGGGACTTTCCTGAACGTGACTCAATACTTTTCCAGTCTCCACACTCAAGAAATTGGTAGAATAACATCACCCTGTTCATAAACTTTCTCATATTCGTATTTGCATTTTCATACGTTATTCATGACTTTTGATGTGCGATTTATACTAACATGATGATTCTAAAGCTAATGGTATCGTTCAATTGAAGAATGGCTGTCTGTAGGAGAATCCACCATGGACATTTCTTAGGGTTTCAGAGACCTTGATTTAGGGCTTTCCTCATCTGGAAAAATCAGGCCATAAAACTTATACCACTGAAACCAGGACCTTCCAACGATTTGAACAACCACCTCGCGCCCTTTTTATATTCCCTCATGTGCTAATCGCTATTTTTGAATATTGCAGTTAGTGGGGGTTTACAACCCCCGCTATTTGATATTAGTTTCAGGCAAAAACGAAGAAGCAAGGGAGAAGAAGATGAGCTGTTGGCCTGTGGTTGGTTAGTTCAAACATTGGCGCGTTATTTTATTGTCCAACATAATACTTGTTTCTCTCTCATAATAATCATGGTCCACTAAATGAACAAAGAGACTCAATGGCTCAGCTGGCGTGTGCGTTGTCCTACAGGTATTGGGACCTGGGTTCGATTCCCAGGTCCCCCATATTTCTTCACAATTTTGTTTCTAACATATTCAGGTACACTTGCCCTCCTGTGGTCCATCATACCCCCAACGCTTGTGCTTGCCACATGTCCAACAACCTCAATCTGATGGCCAGCATAGGAATTCCATCATACCCCCAACGCTTGTGCTTGCCACATGTCCAGCAACCTCAATCTGATGGCCAGCATAGGAATTCCATCATGCACCTTAGTCAATGGATCTGCACGTGATCACTAGAAAGTCAAAAAGGCCAGATTTCAGTGGGCCAAAATGCTTCCCATAAACCTCCTCAATTGGGTCAACCACCCCCCATGTTTGCATTTTCTTTCTCTCTTTTTGTTCTTTTCTTTTATTTACTTTAATTATTTTAATTAATTTTTATAACACAAAAATACAAAAAAAATCAGAAAAGTCAAAAATAAAATATATTTATTAATTATTTAATGCATTAATATTATTTTGTAAATAAATCTTAATAATCAAATTAGTTTAATTTTAGGTTTAACTTTAATGTATTTTTTTTAAAATAACTAAAACACATAAAAATTAGGGTTTTTAGCATTTTCATTCTTTTTCTCAATAAATAAATTTTTCTTCTTATCATTATTAATTATTAATTATCTTGTAAATAAACTTGTAATTAATTAATTAGGGTTAAATTAGGTTAAACTTAAACAATTTTTTTTATAATTAAAAACAAATTTAGAATTAGGGTTTTATTTAACTTTTAATTCCAATTAATTTTCTTTATTTTCATAAAATATCAAAAAAAATAAAAATAACTTCTTTTCTTTATTTAATCATTAATTAATTTGTAATTTCAATTCAATTTCCTTAAAGGGTCCAACGCCCTCGCACTCTCGATTCTTATTTCTTTTCGCACGTTTACTTCTATTTTTCATTTTAAATATAATGTATTTGCCCCAAAGCTTTGTAATAGTAATTAGGACATTTACTTTCCGCACTTTTTATTCAAAATCGGGTCTTTGTTAATTTGGCGATGTATAGACCCGCGCCTTGTAATAGCGTAGGACCTTTATTTTCGGCATTTTAATTTCCGCACCCTTTAAACTACTAATCACATGAAAGAATGTATGCCCAAATAAAAACAATGCGTAGCTCACCAAATGCATGACAAGACAAATAATAACTGAAAATGACACACAATTCACACACCACTCTTAGGGTACGCCTCACTGTTGCCTTGCCCCTCGAAACGTGGTCGTCGAGTATAGGACGTTTTAGTAAGTCCTCATGTCCATGAACATGGCATGGGGGTAGCTTCTAAGGTGTCCTACTATTGCTCTGGTGACCACACTGTCCCTAAACTCGAATTGACCCGAACACCTCCAACGATGGTGCTACCTACCCCTCAATGGTGGGATGGCACTACCTTAAGGACATTTACACAGACTAATTCCTTAGGGTAGGTAGATGACTCGTAGATACTTGCTCTAATTCAAAACAAATCAAAAACTTCTTTTCACACCGACACTTTTTCAAAAAGCTTTCAAAAACAACTTTTCAAACACTCTTGAGGACTGATACAAGAGTCGAACTGAAATCTTAAACGAAACTTTTTCAAACCCACTCACACTTTGAAAAGCAGACAAACATTTTGAAAACACAAATGAGCAAGTAACTAAGAGCCCATGGATAACCATGGATAGAAAGGGTGCTAACACCTTCCCTTTCTATAAATCTACCTCCCGAACCGAGAGATAATCTCATAAGGAATTTTTCTGTGCTTTTGTCCTTTCCATGTTGGAGAAAATAAAAGACGGTGGCGACTCTTGCTTACCGCGACATTTCGCGAACCAGCGTTAAACAGTCAGTTCCAGATCCACCGATCACAGAACTGGCGACTTTGCTGGGGACACTTATAAAGTGAGGTGTACCTTAAGACTAAGATCACTTGTGTTTTCAATTGTTGTGTTTGTTTGCTTTATTATTGTGGGCTGCATTGGAGTTACATAGATCCTAACCCGGATCTGGGGATACCGTGTTAGGTAGCATAAGCTGTGAGGGACCTGTCCGGCGTAGACCGGCATGGGTGAAGCAGTGGCTATGTTGGTGTGGCACCTTGGTCTGTACCAATATCCCTTGTGTCGCAACAAGGAGAATATGGATCTTCTGAGAAGTCATTAAGCACCAACCGACCTTAGAACCTTAAATGACCCAACTTGGCCAATAGAACAGTAGCAGTATGCTACGCCCATTGAGGCTAAACTCTCGTGATGGTTCTGGCCACAAGAAAAGATTGCGATGCTGGAGTTATGACCGATTGAGGGTAGTCAATGATATTGGGATCCTCTAAGAACCCGATTACTTTTGATAGGACAGGTATGAACCAACAAACTGAAAGAGGGTAATACCTAGACCTCATGCTGGCCTAAACTCAAAGGGCTTGTCTTGTGTGACTTGTGTGCCTTACATGTGTGCTTTTGTAAATATTTGTGGTGTGCTTTATCATAACATCATGCCATCATGACATTGCATACATCCTGCATAAGGACTGACCATTTCAAAGACAAGAGGGTTTCACCTTTGCTCTGTTTTGTAGGACATCATGATGCCTATGCGAAGGAATACTATCCGGTTCAACTTTGTGCACCCACCTGAGTTGCTTGAAGAGTTGGTTAGCAGGATTCCAAATACTACTTCCTTCATCCAGAGGCATGGTTCTCTTCTCAGTTTAGTCACGGCAAAGTGGGACCAACAGTTGATGAGTGTCCTGACCCAGTTCTATGACCCTCTGTACCAGTGCTTCACCTTTCAAGACTTCCAGTTGGTCCCTACCCTGGAAGAGTTCTCTGATTTGCTTGGTATCCCTATCTTGGATCAGACTCCCTTCACTGGTTAGGAAAAGACTCTTAGGCTTGAGGAGGTTGCTGCAGCTCTTCCCTTGACCCATCAAGAAGTAATGGACAATTGGGTGACTAGAAGCGGAGTTAAGGGTTTCTTGGCCAAGTTTCTGATTGGTAAAGCTAACAGTTTCTGGAATGACTTGGACTTTAGGGCATATGAAGACATCTTGGCTCTATTAATCTATGGGCTAGTCTTGTTTCCTAACCCTGACAACTTCATCAATGTCACTGCCATAAGGATCTTCATGTCTCAGAATCCTGTGCCCACTCTCTTGGGTGACATCCTGCAACAACTTTATGCTCGTACTGCCCGAAGACGAGGAACTCTGTGGTGTTGCATCCCTCTGTTGGTGAGGTGGTTTATTTCGCACCTCCCTAAGTTCGTGCTGAAGAACCAAGAAGGAAGAGGTTGGGCTCATAGGTTAATGTCTCTCACTGATAAGGACATCATTTGGACTTTCAGAGGTTTGGATGAGGTAGCTGTTATTGACCGCTGCGGAGAATACCCTAATTTTCCTTTGATTGGTACCCAAGGAGGAATTTCTTATAATCCATGTTTAGCTCTCCGTCAGTTTGGAAGGGCCAGAAGAGCAGGGCCTCATGAGATGTTGGTGCCTCACATCAGTTTTGAGTTTCAGGTGGATAGTGACGAGCTGCGTCGTAGGTTCATCAAGGCTTGGGACAAAGTTCATAAAGCTGACCCACAAGAGTTGGGGCCAAAGACTTCTCTACCTATGGAAGCCTACTACAAATGGGTCCGCATCCGTGCTCAGAAGTTAGGTATGCCATATGAAGCTGTCAGACCCATCATTCTTGAGTATCCTGATAAAGATGGGATTCCCCCAACTGTTCTCCCTCCTCAGATACCTACTGATTATGAGACATTAAAGAGGTCTTGGTCGCAACTGCGAGAAGAACGGGATTCTTACCGGGAAAAGTACAACGAACAGGAATTAAAGATCCAGAAGCTGACAAAGCAGTTGGAGAATGAGCGGGCTCTGAATGACTACATCCGTACTGAGAAGAGGAGACCCTGGGATCAATGATAAGCTTTGGACGTTCTTTTACAGTTTTATTTCCCTTTTTTCAGTATTTCCATTTTTATGTAACGCCTAAGGGCAATCTGTTGAACAATTTAAATTTCAAGGTTGAATCTAATGAAGTGTGTTCCTTTTTGTTTACAAAGTTGATTCCCGATTGTCTTTGAAAACATAAATCATACGCATTTCATTCATCATGTGCATAGCAGGTACTCTTCTTTTCAAGTTGCTTACTGTTCTTCGCTGTTTATTTCAGCATCATGAACCCCGAATCATCTACCGAGCAGTCTATCAAGGCCCTTCAGGCGCAGAATGCATAATTTCAGGAGCTGATCATGGGTTTGGCCCAAGGACAGGCAGAACTGAAGGCCTTGCTGGTTCAGAAGAAGAAGAAGAAGAGAACCGTTCTGTTCAACACGGGCCGAATGTTTGGCAACACTCTGCAGAATGAGGAAGCTGGTTCCTCTGTAGGTAAAGACAGTCCTCAGGGGGGAAGAGTTCCAAGTCTGGTGGTCTCTGACAATGAGACTGATTTTAATGAGGAACAGTATCCTCCAGCTGAAGACCGATACAAGCAGTTGGAATACCGGCTGAATGCCATGGAAATTCAACAAGTGCCTGGGCTGGATTTCAGAGACTTGGGTTTATCTACTGGCGTGGTCATCCCTCACAAGTTTAAAGCACCATCTTTCACCAAGTACGACGGGGCGTCCTACCCTAAGCTACACCTCAGATCCTATGTGCGGAAGATTCAACCGTACACAGTGGACAAGAACTTGTGGATCCACTTCTTCCAGGAGAGTCTTTCAGGGACTCATCTCGAATGGTTCTATCAGCTGGATGGAACCAAGGTTCATAACTGGGAGGAGTTGGCTACTGCTTTTTACAAGCAATATCAATATAATGCCGACCTTTCTCCTACACGTACCCAACTCCAGGGAATGTCGCTAGGATCAGGCGAAGGTTTTAAAGAGTATGCACAGAAGTGGAGGTACTTGGCTGGCAGGGTGCAGCCCCCGTTAACAGACCGTGAGCTGGTAGATATGTTCTTGGGGACCCTATCCGGGCCGTTTTTCAATCATCTTATTGGTAATTCATCTGCGGGATTCACTGACCTTATTCTGACTGGGGAAAGGATAGAGGCTGGCATGAAGTCAGGTAAAATTCAGAAGGGTACATCTTCAAGTTATGAGAAGAAACCTTTTAAAAAGGAGGCCAGTGCTGTGTATGGGCCTAGGAGGCAAGACAAACCAGAGCGCCGCCAAACTGTCAACGCGGTGGTGATTGCTAAGCCTGCTACCGCTCCTCGGCAAACTAATCAACCCAGGGCTGAGAGACCCAGAAGAGAATTTACCCGGCTGAGTATGACCTTGTCACAAATCTTGCCGCAGCTATTATCAACCAACTTGGTGACTGTCAGAGAGGCTCCAAAGGTTGTGAACACTGCCTCTCCCAAGTATAATCCAAATGCCCGCTGTGCTTATCACTCCGATAGTCTGGGGCATTCTACTGATGACTGCTGGGCCCTGAGGAATAAGGTACAGGACCTTATTGATGCAAAGGAGATACAATTTGAGGCGCCTGAGAGACCAAATGTGGTGACTGCTCCCATGCCCCAGCATGGAGTAAATGCCGTTGATGAGGACTTGTATGCCGTTTCTGTGAATGATGTAGCCACCCCTCTGATGACTGTTAAGAGGAACCTGCTACTGGCCGGTTTATTTCTGGGTTGTGGCGAGGGTTGCCTTTTGTGTGTTATTACTCCTACTGGCTGTCCGTTGCTGAAGTTAGGCATCCAAAGCCTGATGGACAGCAAGGAGATTCTGTTCAAGAAGACCGCTGTTCCGTTTGTTCCTGTGGAAGAAGTATTTATCGTTACAATTTTCAGTAACCCAATCAAGGCTCCCCCAAGGAAGCCAGTTAAAATCATGACTGTTGCACCCGTTGTTATTATTGTTCCGGGGCCTCTCCCCTATGAATCTGATAAGGCTGTCCCATGGCACTATGGGGCAGAAGTATATGTACATGGTATAAAGCAAGAGTTCAAAACTGGTACCAGCATCAGCAATATCACCGGTCCAACCAAAGTTACCCGCAGTGGCAGGCTCTTCTCGCCTGACATTGCACCACCAGCTATTCGAAGACCTCTCATTATAACACCTGCAAGTGCACCTGTTCCCATTTCTGATCAAGTTGCTTCCCCTGCTGCCGAGTTATCTAATGCTCGGGGAAAAGGGATTGAAGATGAGCCTGCCCGGATGGAGGCACCAAAATCTGTGAATGTTGAGGCCTCTCAGCAAGAGATGGAGGAAATTCTGAAGATAATCAAGAAGAGTGACTTTAATGTCGTTGAACAGCTGGGGCATACACCCTCCAAGATCTCTATGCTCTCCTTGCTGCTGTGCTCAGAGGCCCATGCTAAGGCCCTGATTTCATTTCTAAAGACGGCCCATGTGCCACAGGAAACATCTGCAGACCAGTTTACTGATTGCGTAGCCAATTTGATAGCTGACAATGGTTTGGGTTTCTCGGATGCTGACCTTACCGCCAAGGGAAAGAACCACAATGATGCCCTGCATGTCTCTATAGAATGCAGGGGCACTACTCTCGCACATGTGTTGGTGGACACCGGTTCTTCCTTGAATGTGTTTCCCAAAAAGGCCTTAGACCGGTTAGATTGTAAGGGCCTGGAATTGAAACCTAGCAACATCATTGTTCGAGCCTTTGACGGATCAAAGAGGATGGTTCATGGAGAGGTAGACATTCCTATTCGTGTGGGTTCTCAAGTATTCGACTCAACTTTCTATGTGATGGATATTCGTCCGTCTTATTCCTTTTTGCTGGGTCGACCTTGGATTCACAAAGCTGGGGCAGTGACCTCTACCTTACACCAGAAGCTCAAGTACCCCGTCAGAGGGAAGATTGTCACTGTGCAGGGAGAGGAGGAGTATATGGTTAGTCACTTGAATTCCTTCCGGTATATCGAGATGGACGAGGAGTTTATTGAAACCCCCTTTCAGCATTTTGAAGAGGTACCTCCAACATTGGCAGCGGCAGAAACAATGGTTGAAGAGGACTTTCCTTTGAAGATGGATTCCTTGAAGGACGCCCGGGCTGTAATCGAGAAAGGTGAATATGCTAACTGGGGCAGGCTCCCTGATTTTACACCAAAGACTGACAAGTTTGGACTGGGTTTTACTGCAGAGGCTCAGAGGAACGTGCACAAAGCTAGGACCGGAAGACCTCCTGTGCTCATTACCAATCCAGGAGTGAATGCTATTGGGGATGAAGATGAAGCGGAAGAGTCAGAGTTTGATAGATGGATCTACCCGACGACTGACAGTGGATTGAATAATTGGACCGCGAAAGATCATACGCCTGTTACTTTTGTTACGCAGTAATGAATTCCTTTGTTTTTGTTATTTGTAATAAACAATGAGTTGAAACTCTATGGCCCGGTGTCTTACCCGGGGCACCGTGGCTTCATTTGTGAGGGCATATTAATTGTCATTTCATATATCATGAATAAAGACCTTGGACGTTTTCTCGCATCTCAAATCTTGTGATCCTTTTCTTTCTTTCTTTATATTGCAAAACAGCTGTATTTACACACACTCACTCATACAGGTTTCAATCCACTCTGGATCTCACTGGTAACGACTCTGCTACTGCCAGTTATGACTTCGAAAATCCGATCAACTTAGCCAAAGAAGAAGGTGAAGATGATTGCGAAGTGCCTGGCGAGCTTGCAAGACTGTTACTCCAGGAAGAGAGGGCAATTCAACCACATGAAGAGCCAGTAGAAACGATAAATCTGGGTACTGAGGCAGACAGAAAGGAGGTTAAGATTGGTGCCAATCTGGAGCTTAGCGTGAAACAGCGGTTGACTCAGATGTTACATGATTATGTAGAGATCTTCGCCTGATCCTACGAAGACATGCCCGGGTTGGATACCGACATTGTGGTCCATCATTTGCCTACCAAGGAAGACTGCCCTCCGGTTAAGCAAAAGGTCCGCCGTATGCGTCCAGAAATGTCTGAAAAGATCAAGGCTGAGGTTATGAAGCAATTCGATGCCGGGTTTCTTGCAGTGACTTCTTACCCTCAGTGGGTTGCTAATGTGGTGCCGGTACCAAAGAAAGATGGTAAGGTCAGAATGTGCGTTGACTACAGGGATCTGAACAGGGCCAGCCCCAAGGATGACTTCCCTCTACCTCACATTGATGTTCTTGTTGACAATACGACTCAGCACAAGGTGTTCTCTTTCATGGATGGTTTTTCAGGGTATAATCAGATCAAGATGGCTCCGGAAGATATGGAAAAGACTACCTTCGTTACTCAATGGGGCACCTTCTGCTACAAGGTCATGCCTTTTGGACTGAAAAATGCTGGGGCAACCTACCAACGTGCCATGGTTGCTTTATTTATTGACATGATCCATCATGATATAGAAGTGTATGTTGACGATATGATCGCAAGGTCTCAAACTGAGGAGGAACACCTTGACCATCTACAGAAGTTGTTTGACCGTTTGAAACTGTACAAGCTGAGGTTGAATCCGAACAAGTGCACCTTCGGGGTTAGATCGGGAAAGTTGCTAGGCTTCGTTGTAAGTGATAAGGGTATTCAAGTGGACCCTGCCAAAGTTAAAGCCATTCAAGAGATGCCAGTCCCTAAGACAGAGAAAGAGGTCAGAGGCTTTTTAGGACGCCTGAATTATATTGCCCGGTTCATCTCGCATCTAACCGCTACCTGTGAGCCAATCTTCAAGCTTCTGAAGAAAGATCAGGTAGTACATTGGAACGATGAATGTCAGGCCGCTTTTGACAGAATCAAAGAGTATATCCAAGAACCACCCATTCTTATGCCACCGGTTGAAGGGAGACCTTTGATACTATACCTGACAGTACTTGACAACTCAATGGGGTGTGTGCTGGGGCAGCATGACGAGTCTGGCCGAAAAGAGCATGCCATTTATTACCTTAGCAAAAAGTTTACCGACTGTGAGACCCGATACTCACTACTCGAGAAAACTTGCTGCGCTTTGGTATGGGCTGCTCGCCGGCTGAGACAGTATATGCTGTCTCACATTACCTTGTTGATTTCAAAGATGGATCCAATAAAGTACATATTTGAAAAGCCTGCTCTGTCCGGAAGAATAGCAAGATGGAAAATGATCTTGACAGAATACGACATCCATTACACGACTCAGAAAGCCATCAAGGGAAGTGTATTGGCAGACCACTTGGCACATTAGGCAGTAGACGACTATCAGTCAATGAATTTTGAATTTCCAGACGAGAGCATCATGATTGTGACTGATTGTGAAGTACCTGGACCGGATGAAGGACCTGAGGAAGGATCCCGATGGTCTATGCACTTTGACGGAGCCTCCAACGCTTTGGGTAACGATATCGGCGCTGTGATCATATCCCCTCAAGACACTCATACTCCACTCACTGCCCGACTATGTTTTAACTGCACCAACAACATGGCGGAGTATGAGGCATGCATCATGGGTCTTCAAGCTGCAATCGACTTAAGGATCAAGTTTCTGAGTGTCTTCGGAGATTCCGCTCTCGTGATCAATCAGATCAAAGGCGAGTGGGATACGAAACATCCGAATCTTATTCCTTATAGAGAATGTATGTTGACATTGATCCCCCATTTCACAGAGATAACTTTTGAACATTTCCCAAGAGAGGAGAATCAGTTGGCGGACGCGTTAGCTACAATGTCTTCCATGTTCAAAGTCAAATGGGACAATGAGGCTCCCCGGGTCATTATCTGGAAATTGGACGAACCTGCATACTGTTGTGATCTTGAGGATGAGACAGTAACTGAAAAACCCTAGTACCATGAGGTAAAGAGATACTTGGAAGCTCAGGAATACCCTGAAGGCGCATCTGTCAACGACAGGAAGTTTCTGAGAAGGTTCGCAGCAAAGTTCTTCCTCAGCAATGGCATTCTGTACAAGCGAAACCATGATTCAACCTTACTGCGTTGTGTGGATAAGACTGAAGCAGAAAGGATCATGGCGGAACTACATGAAGGTACCTTCGGAACACATTCCAGTGGACACACTATGGCAAAGAAAATCCTTCGGGCAGGGTATTTCTGGTCCACAATGGAAGCTGATTGTTACCAACATTCTCGGACATGTCATAAATGCCAGATTTATGCAGACAAGGTGCATGTTCCTCCAGTCCCTCTGAATGTCTTGACTGCACCTTGGCCTTTTGCAATGTGGGGGATTGATATGATCGGCGAGATCAGACCTACGGCGTCTAACGGGCATCGCTTCATCCTGGTGGTGATTGATTACTTTACGAAGTGGGTTGAAGCAGCTTCTTATGCTACAGTAACCAAGAATGTTGTGGCACGGTTCATTCGGCACAATCTGATCTGTCGATACGGAGTCCCGGAAAGAATCATTACAGACAATGGTACCAATCTCAATAACAAGATGATCACTGAGCTCTGCGAGCAGTTTAAGATACAGCACCACAACTCTTCTCCTTACCGGCCGAAGATGAATGGGGCTGTAGAAGCAGCGAATAAGAATATCAAGAAAATTGTGCAGAAGATGACAGTGACCTATAAAGATTGGCACGAGATGTTACCGTTTGCTCTTCATGGGTATCGTACCTCAGCACGGACGTCAACCGGGGCAACTCCTTTCTCCTTGGTCTACGGCATGGAGGCAGTCTTACCGATCGAAGTGCAGATACACTCTCTCCGGATAATGAAGGATGCAGATCTGAGCGAAGACGATTGGATCCAGACTCGACTTGATCAGTTAAATCTAATCGACGAAAAGAGACTTACTGCTATATGTCACGGTCAAACGTACCAAAAACGGATGATCAGGGCATTTAACAAGAAGGTCAGACCACAAGAATATCAAGTTGGGGATCTGGTAATCAAGCGTATCATCCTTCCTCAGAGTGATCCAAGGGGCAAATGGACCCCCACCTATGAAGGGCCATTTGTGGTTAAACATGTGTTCTCAGGAGGAGCCATGATCCTAACCACCATGGATGGTGACGACCTTCCTCACCCTGCCAATGCAGACATAGTAAAAAGATACTACGCATGATAAAAGACCCGCTAGGTTGACATACCTAGGCAAAAATTAGGGCTTCCTGGCAAACCAAAAGGGTTCGGGCAAAATGAAGGGATGAAATGAAAAAAAATCTGTACACCCGGCAAGTCGAAAACCTGAAAAGGCGGCTTGGGCAAAAATGGGTATCCCGGTGGACTGAAAACCCGAAAGGGCGGTCCAGGCAAAAATTAGGGATAAAGCGTAATACTATGTCTCATTGGATCACTTTGCATCCAGAATCCGGTATCAACATCAAGTTCATACGGCATCGATCAATCAGCTTCATCTTCAACTAGGTCATCAAGTGATGAGACGCTCGAAGATATAAAGGCGATAGCAGAGTTGGAACCCAGTGGGATTATTCTTTTCACATAGCTGTTTTGTTTTCCCTTTGTACAAACTTGTATAAAAATTTTTATTCGGCGGCGTTCTCTTACCAGGACGTCAGCCTCTTGTACATAAACGCCTCTTTACAGGCAAATTCAAAAATCAATATAAATACACTTTTCAGCTCAAATTGCCATTTGTTTTTCCTTTTCTGTTTTGTTTTACGAAGAACGTCCAAGGTTCAATTTGTGATATATGCATTTGACGCTAATTGCTAACTCATAAATATTTGCATACGAAACAAAGGATTAATTACAGGTAACATTAGAAACAGGGGCAATAATGTTTGTCTAAGCGATCTAATTGTTCCGTCCACCAAGGTACCAAGGTAAGTTCAGTTGAAGAACATATCCAAGATATCTTAAATCCCCAGAGAGTGAGCCAACAAGTCAATGCACTCTCCCCAAGCAGAGTTATCCTGTCAGCCTTAAGGAAGTTGGGTATCCTCCAGCAGATATCAACAGTCCTCAGCACAACATACGGACATTCTTAACAAGCATCCCCGACAGTCTTAATCTAAGATTGTTCCCCGGCGGTATACCAGACATTCAGCGGAGCCACTTCCCCAAATGTATTTCAAAATTTACCCAGGAGAGTCCAATCCAGATTTCCCCAGGAAAGTTTGAATCCATCTCCCCAGCAGGAAGCTTATCCCTAGTAGATTCGGGAAGCTTGCCACCCGCAGAGCACGAACGCTCCCCCCGGCTTTATTTAAAGGTTATGCTCCACCAGAGCTTATAACTGGGTTATCCTAAGCCAAAAGCCACGGAAAGATCGTCCCCGACGAAGGCTTCCTATCCCCAGTGGAGTCTATTAAAACTTCCAACATGACAACAATATCCCCAGCGAAGTTACTACTAACATCTCAACAATGTACCTCTCTTCCCACAGAGTGTTGTTCCCCAGCAAGATCGCTAGAATAATTTTCCCCCCCCCCGCGGAGTAATCTATTCATCAAGTTTATTCCCCAATGGAGTTATCTTCTCCTATCGGTATTCCTGCAACCATCACTCCCCAGTGGAAACAGAAGCTCTCCATCAGCCCAGGATTTTAACTCCCGGCATTCGTCAAGGATATATTTTCCTAGACGAAAATACATTCAAGAACATCATATACATCATGATACATGCATAAACGTATCATATCTTATAATCTCATTTATGTTGAGAACATCATTGCTTGATCCATATCATGCATTGCATATGACTGACCTTTACCTTT
The DNA here is from genome assembly GCA_948472305.1 of Vicia faba. NCBI lineage: Eukaryota > Viridiplantae > Streptophyta > Magnoliopsida > Fabales > Fabaceae > Vicia > Vicia faba. Next base: position 1,223,699,166 of record OX451741.1, on the reverse strand, counting down.
CAGGAAAGATCCAGTTAAGTTCTCCACTATGTCCAAGACTTTAGTCTGGTTCAGTTAAATCGATTCTAAGATTTTTCTGATTCTTATCCAGTCAAAGCTAATCCAAGACTTTCGTTTGGTTCAGTTAAATCGATTCTAAGATTTTTCTGATTCTTATCCAGTCAAAGCTAATCCAAGACTTTCGTCTGGTTCAGTTAAATCGACCCTAAGATTTTTCTGATTCTTATCCAGTCAAAGTTAATTCAAGACCTTGCCTGGTTCAGTTAAATCGACTCCTAAAGATTTTTCTGATGCCGATCCAGTCAAAGGCCTTCTCTGGTTCAGTCAGATCGACCATAAGATCTCCCTGATTCTTATTCCAGTTGAAGATTCCAAGACCTTGCCTGGTTCAGTTAAATCGACTCCTAAAGATTTTTCTGATGCCGATCCAGTCAAAGGCCTTCTCTGGTTCAGTAAGATCGACACTAAGATCTCCCTGATTCTTATTCCAGTTGAAGATTCCAAGACCTCGCCTGGTTCAGTTAAATCGACTCCTAAAGATTTTTCTGATGCTGATCCAGTCAAAGGCCTTCTCTGGTCCAGTTAAATCAATTCCTAAAGATTTCCCTGATGAAGACTCAGTAGAAGACATCCAAGATTCTCTCATCGTTACTGTTCCGGTAGTAATCGCCCAAGGTTCTCTCATCGTTACTGTTGAGGTAGTAATCATCCAAGGTTCTCTCATCGTCCCGTTGAGGTAGTAACCATCCCTGATTCATTCATCACCTTTTGAAACTCCGGACTCGATTCCTGTATCTCTCCAGGGCACGTCTGAAGAGGTTTAAGGATTCAATTCCTGTAACCAGTCAGGGCACATTTACGCAAAGAGCTTAAAGACCAACTCCTGTAACAGGTTAGGTAATCATTTTCTTTTTTCAGGTACGCAAGTTCTCGCTAAGGAATCTCTTACGCGATCGACACCCAGATGGCATCGATAAGCCCATCCACCTATTCATCACCTCTCAACATGGCATCTGTAAGCCCATCTTCCTATCCATCAATCTCCAAATGGCATCTGTAAGCCCATTCCCACCATCACACTGCTAACATGTGAGCGCAAATTTCTGGGCACTCTAGTGTTCAATCATCTTCCACCTTCGGATTACGAAAGGCACGCCAACCAATCTACACCCTCAGGTCTAAGAAGATTGAACAGGGGCAACTGTTGTACCCCAAAATTTGCCCTCCCATATTCTTCAAGATTTGCTAAGAGCATGCTTCAAAATCTCCCAAAGGTTGCACAGTCCAATGGACTCCAAACAGTAAAAAATTAGGGTTTTTGTTCTGGCAAAGAAGTTGAAGTTTCCAAGGGTCCAATCAAGTCCCACCTGCCTATAAACATTGTCAAGCATCCACATGCCAAGTTTCAAGACTCACAACACAAAATTGCACAGTCAAAAACCCTAATTGCTCCACAGTCAACTACAGGGGCAAAATGGTCATTTGACAGTCAAAAGTCAAAATTTTTGGTCAACATCTTATTTTGAAGCCACAAACATCATTTGATCAATTCTTGATCATGATTCTCAAAGCATGGCTTAAAAAGTCTCAAGATGCAAAAGTTTCTATTTTTGGACAGTTGGAAAAGTCAACTGCAAATGGACCAGGGCATAACTTCCACATGGTTTATCATGAAAATTCCATCCAAAGCTCATTTTTAAGAGAATGAAATTTCCTACAACTCATCTTCATACTTCAAGTCCAAGAAATGCTCTCACAAAAAGTTATCAATCTCAACATTATAGGTCATTTTCAAAAGTCAACAAAAAGGTACTTTAAGTCAAAGACCATAACTTGAGATTGGTAAATCAAAATTACATGGGACCAAAGGCATTGGTTAGAGGACTTTAAGACCTTTCCAAAATGTCCAAGAACATGATCAAAGCTTAAAAATTGAGCAAGATATGCCTTGTGGAAGTTGGGAAATTTTTGGGGATTTTGAAAAGTCAACTTTGCTTCAAATGCCTCAAAATTGCTAATGGGCCTCATTTTCTTCCATAAATCATCACCCAAAGGCCATGCACGACCCATTGACCCAAAGGGGAGTTATTTTCTTATTTTTAATTAATTAATTGAGTTTTTAAATCCTATTAATTCATTTAATTAAAATCAAATATGAGAAAAATACTAAAATAAAGGTTTTGAATCTTTTTGTGCAGAGATTTCACTCATAATGAATCAAATATTTCGTGCATACTCAAAAAGGCAATATTTCTCATGATTGGCAATAGTTTCATGGCAAAGGATTGAAAAAGATGCTTGAAAAATCAAATATTGAATCATTGAATACATGGATTTTGGGCCAGTTTTTCTAACCTAATTCATTCACCTATATGTGCACATTGCAAACCTCAGGCAAAAAAGGAAGAAAGCTGCGCCCAAGATCAAGAACCAAACTTGCATTTTTCACAAAAAAAGTTAAAACTGAAAACATAGTTCCAGTGTGATTCAAAGCCTACAATCCATTCCAAAGGCTTGCTGGGACTTTCCTGAACGTGACTCAATACTTTTCCAGTCTCCACACTCAAGAAATTGGTAGAATAACATCACCCTGTTCATAAACTTTCTCATATTCGTATTTGCATTTTCATACGTTATTCATGACTTTTAATGTGTGATTTATACTAACATGATGATTCTAAGGCTAATGGTATCGTTCAATTGAAGAATGGCTGTCTGTAGGAGAATCCACCATGGACATTTCTTAGGGTTTCAGAGACCTTGATTTAGGGCTTTCCTCATCTAGAAAAATCAGGCCATAAAACTTATACCACTGAAACCAGGACCTTCCAACGATTTGAACAACCACCTCATGCCCTTTTTATATTCCCTCATGTGCTAATCGCTATTTTTGAATATTGCAGTTAGTGGGGGTTTAAAACCCCCGCTATTTGATATTAGTTTCAGGCAAAAACGAAGAAGCAAGGGAGAAGAAGATGAGCTGTTGGCCTGTGGTTGGTTAGTTCAAACATTGGCGCGTTATTTTATTGTCCAGCATAATACTTGTTTCTCTCTCATAATAATCATGGTCCACTAAATGAACAAAGAGACTCAATGGCTCAACTGGCGTGTGCGTTGTCCTACAGGTATTGGGACCTGGGTTCGATTCCCAGGTCCCCCATATTTCTTCACAATTTTGTTTCTAACATATTCAGGTACACTTGCCCTCCTGTGGTCCATCATACCCCCAACGCTTGCGCTTGCCACATGTCCAGCAACCTCAATCTGATGGCCAGCATAGGAATTCCATCATACCCCCAACGCTTGTGCTTGCCACATGTCCAGCAACCTCAATCTAATGGCCAGCATAGGAATTCCATCATGCACCTTAGTCAATGGATCTGCACGTGATCACTAGAAAGTCAAAAAGGCCAGATTTCAGTGGGCCAAAATGCTTCCCATAAACCTCCTCAATTGGGTCAACCACCCCCCATGTTTGCATTTTCTTTCTCTCTTTTTGTTCTTTTCTTTTATTTACTTTAATTATTTTAATTAATTTTTATAACACAAAAATACAAAAAAATCAGAAAAGTCAAAAATAAAATAAATTTATTTATTATTTAATGCATTAATATTATTTTGTAAATAAATCTTAATAATCAAATTAGTTTAATTTTAGGTTTAACTTTAATGTATTTTTTTTAAAATAACTAAAACACATAAAAATTAGGGTTTTTAGCATTTTCATTCTTTTTCTCAATAAATAAATTTTTCTTCTTATCATTATTAATTATTAATTATCTTGTAAATAAACTTGTAATTAATTAATTAGGGTTAAATTAGGTTAAACTTAAACAATTTTTTTTTATAATTAAAAACAAATTTAGAATTAGGGTTTTATTTAACTTTTAATTCCAATTAATTTTCTTTATTTTCATAAAATATCAAAAAAAATAAAAATAACTTCTTTTCTTTATTTAATCATTAATTAATTTGTAATTTCAATTCAATTTCCTTAAAGGGTCCAACGCCCTCGCACTCTCGATTCTTATTTCTTTTCGCACGTTTACTTCTATTTTTCATTTTAAATATAATGTATTTGCCCCAAAGCTTTGTAATAGTAATTAGGACATTTACTTTCCGCACTTTTTATTCAAAATCGGGTCTTTGTTAATTTGGCGATGTATAAACCCGGGCCTTGTAATAGCGTAGGACCTTTATTTTCCGCATTTTAATTTCCGCACCCTTTAAACTGCTAATCACATGAAAGAATGTATGCCCAAATAAAAACAATGCGTAGCTCACCAAATGCATGACAAGACAAATAATAACTGAAAATGACACACAATTCACACACCACTCTTAGGGTACGCCTCACTGTTGCCTTGCCCCTCGAAACGTGGTCGTCGAGTATAGGACGTTTTAGTAAGTCCTCATGTCCATGAACATGGCATGGGGGTAGCTTCTAAGGTGTCCTACTATTGCTCTGGTGACCACACTGTCCCTAAACTCGAATTGACCCGAACACCTCCAACGATGGTGCTACCTACCCCTCAATGGTGGGATGGCACTACCTTAAGGACATTTACACAGACTAATTCCTTAGGGTAGGTAGATGACTCGTAGATACTTGCTCTAATTCAAAACAAATCAAAAACTTCTTTTCACACCGACACTTTTTCAAAAAGCTTTCAAAAACAACTTTTCAAACACTCTTGAGGACTGTTACAAGAGTCGAACTGAAATCTTAAACGAAACTTTTTCAAACCCACTCACACTTTGAAAAGCAGACAAACATTTTGAAAACACAAATGAGCAAGTAACTAAGAGCCCATGGATAACCATGGATAGAAAGGGTGCTAACACCTTCCCTTTCTATAAATCTACCTCCCGAACCGAGAGATAATCTCATAAGGAATTTTTCTGTGCTTTTGTCCTTTCCATGTTGGAGAAAATAAAAGACGGTGGCGACTCTTGCTTACCGCGACATTTCGCGAACCAGCGTTAAACAGTCAGTTCCAGATCCACCGATCACACTTCCTCACCAACCTCCAGGTCAAACGAAAGAGGTAGCCAGAAGGCACACCATACAGACTTCTAGGCCCAAACTAAAAGCATGCCTACACTGATTCCAGGTCCAGATGAAAAACATGCCTACACTGATTCTAGGCCCAATCGAAATGCACTCCCTCACTTCTTTCAACTCCCAGTCAAAGGAGGAAAAAAGGCATCTTGCATCTTGCACTGGTTCCAGGCCCAATTGAAAGGCACAACATGCTGACTTCCAAGCCCCAATCTAAAGGCACAACATGCTGACTCCCAGGCCTCGGTCGAAAGTCATGCCTTCACCCTTTTCAGGACAAATCGAAGAGAGCCAGAAAATGAAGAATCGAAGGGTTTGCTGCCCTAAATCGAAAGACCTATTTTTCTTGCTTTTGTTTTATTTTTGCCTTTATATTTTAATGCAATTCAATATGGTTGTAATAGTGTAGGATTTTATATTTATGTATTTTATTACTTTTGTATGATTGCTAGTAAAATAGGGTATGTATGGCAAGATGAAAACAACAAGTAGATAACCCCTAATCTAAGACTAAATGCATATAAATCAAACACACCATTCACACATGCACCCTTAGGGTAATCTCACTTGTTTCCTCGGAAAATAGTCATGTCCCTCGAACGTGGGATACTTTAGCAATGACCCTCAAATACAAGATCGTAGTCCCTCGATGACCCTTCAATGTTGCCTTCGTAAACGATCTTAGTCCCTTACAACAAATTGCTAAGATATCCTACAATGTTGCCTTCTATGACTATACAAACGTCCCACGCCCGTCCTTTCACAACCAACGATGGGACTTCTTACCAAATCAATGGTAAGATAGAAACATCTAAAGGAGAAGGAAAAGAACATTTAAGATCTTTTGAGTAGGTAGGTTACTCCTAGTTGCTCGCTTGCTCACAACAAAAACATTTTATACACCAACGCTCTCATTTTGAAACATTTTCAAAAGACAACACTTTGTACGTGTTCTTATAGAAACGAGAGCCATTACAAAGACACCTTTTCAAAATCACTTTTAAAACCCACACCACAAGCACGTTTTCAAACAAAAGCAAGTGATCTAGCAAGCAACTAAGAGCCCGTAGATAACTACGGATGGAAAGGGTGCTAATACCTTCCCTTTTCATAACCTACCCCCTGAACTCAAGAAAAAAATCTCAAAGGTCTCTCCTGTTATTTTCACCCTTTCCTTATTGGATAAAAGAAAAGTCAATGGCGACTCTTGCTTTCTGCAACAATTGCGATCAAACACAAAACACCCAAGTCAGTTCTCTCACCGTTACAAAACTGGCGACTCTATTGGGGAGATACTTAAAAGTGGGGTTACCTTAGGGCTAGATTAAATTTATTTACTTTTCATTGTTTGACTTGCTTGCTTTACATTATGGTTCCTTGTTTAGGCTTGTTTTTGATCCTCTACCCAGATCTGGGGCACCTTTTAGGTAAGTAGCAATAGATTGTGGAAACTGTGCGGGGTATATCGACATGGTCAAAGCAATAACTACGTTAGTGTGACACATTTGTTGGTACCGGTAGCCCTTGAGTAGTCAAGGAGAATACGGGGTCTCTGTGTGGTGTCATGAAGCACTAACTGACCTTAGAACCTTAGTTGAACAACTTGGCCATCAGGAAGTAGTGAGATAGCCAGCTTTGGTGAAGTCCGAAGTTGATTGATACTCGATGCTACGCTCATTGAGATCAGACTTTCGAGATATTTTGGTCGCCAATAAAGAGGTTTGCAGTGAAATAATACCCGATGAAGAAAGATCTGTGATATTGAGATCACCTAGAACCCAATTAATTTCTAGGATAGGTTAAGCCAACTAAACTTCAAGAGGGTACTTACCTACAAACTCCATGCAAGCCTAAACCTAAGGACTTGTTTGCTTTGTGTGTATATGATTATTTGTACATAACAACTTGCTTGCTTTGCATACTTGTACATAACATCATAACATCATACCATATCATTTTCAATAACCATTTCAAGGATCTCAAGGGTCTATGATGTAGGGTCATGTTGAACCAGATGCCTATCAAGGGGCAAAAAGATTCATTCTCTAATCAAACACCGTCAAATACCAAAGCATGGTAACTTGAGTCAAGGGCTATAACCCACTTGACATGGTGAGCTTGATTTCCGCAGAAGGACATTCAATAATACGAAGTTCTCCAATCAAAGTTGTTGATTAAAATTCAATTTCTAACATCTTCTTGTGTTTACCCCGTGAGATCCTTGAAAACATTGCATCCATATAACATGCATCATATCATGACAAGCTTTTCCCACACATGTCTCTCATCTACTTACTGTTTATTTCAGTAGAGATGGCTCTAGAATAGACTATCAAGGACATTCAGACTCAAAATGCTCAACTTCAGGAAATGTTCTTGAACCTATCCAGGGGGAAAGAAGAGGTGAAAGCGCTCCTCACTAGGGGCATGATCATGGGGAATCCTGAGGGTAACAAGGATGACCAGTTGGAGCGGCTACAAACTGAGATTTCCATAATGAAAGTCCAGATGATGGGATAACTGGTGGGCCAGATGGATCTTATCCAAAACTTAGCTTAGGGACAAGAAGAGCTAAGGACCCTCATCAACAAACTTCATCAAGACGATTGCAACCGTATGAAACAAATGATCAATATTGGGGATCAAGTCACTACTCAGCCTCCCATGAGACAAGAAGCCGGTTCAAGGGAGAACAGGCCTTTCCAAATTGTTTTTACGTTACGGGCCCAACAACGACTTCGTCAACCTCAACGGGAAAATCAGCAAAGGAAAAACAAGCCCGAGAGACAGTTTACTAACATCAATATGTCCTTGGATAAACTATTGCAACACATGTTGAAGATGGAGTTGATTACATTGAGGGATCCTCCTCAGAATCCCAATACCTCTTCTCCTAGCTATCATTCTGATGCAATATGTGCATATCATTTCGGCAGTCCTGGACATGATACAAATAGTTTTTGGGCATTGAAAAATAAGATTCAAGACTTGATCGACGAAGGAGTTCTGGAGTTCACACAAGATGGTCAGACTGAATTCTTCTGCCGTCCCTCAAAGGCACACCACCTGAAGTGACAAGTTCAGACAAGGAGGCTTTTTTCTTCATTTTTTAATTATAATTTATGTTGTTGTTCAAACACTTATCTATTAATGTCAAACTTTGTTTCATTAATTCATTGTGTTATACCCTAAAATTTTCCCTCTCACTTATCAAGAATTTGCTCACAAGATCTCCTTGGACTCAAGACTGCATTAGGGTTTGGTCAACTCAAGACACCTCCTTAGGGACTGATGACCAAAATTAGGGTTTGAGTTTGCACAAGGATTTTTGAACTATCAATGCTTCATATGAATTTCATGGACCATTATGGACCCCCAAGATTACTCATGTCAAGTTTCAAGCCTTGGATCATACTTTTGATCAGTCAATTGAACAGTTGATCTAAAAATCAGCTATATCGGGGAAAAAGTCAACTATGGCCAATTTACAGTCAAACTTCATAATTTTTGATCCACATCAACATTTTAGACTCAAATGTATCATTTGATCAAGTTTGGACCACAATTCCTCAAGAGATTTGATCAAATCCCCAAAAGGGCAAAATGGTCAAAATTAGGGTTTTGACTAGGAAAGGGCAATTTTTGGTTTTTGACCTAGCAAATGGTCAATTGGTTTAAGAGATGATCTCAAGAGTCCAATTGCATCATTTTTACCTATTGACATGGTTTCAAACATTGCAAGTCCATTGGATTGACAGACAAATTTTGCAGTCAACTGATCAAAAGCCATCTCTATATACTGAAAAGTCAAACTTTGACTTTTTGGTCAAATTCAAGTGCCAAAGATCATAATTCATCAAAACATGTCAAAATATGAAACTTATTCATCAAGAAATCAAAAAGCCAAGATTTCAGTTTGAAAAGTTAAAATTTCTAAATTTAGAAAATTCTCTAAGTGTTGAAAATTCATGTTTTTTCATAACTTTGAGCCAAATTTTCACCATGATGCAAGATGATTCCAAAGAAACTTCCAACAAGAAAGTTATAGATCTACATGAAATATACAACTTTTCTTCACACAAATTCTTCCAAAAGTGCTTGGATCTCAAGTTATAATTTCAAGAACATAGGGTCATGAAACTAAACACTTAGTGAAATTTTGCCCTAATTTGGTCTGGATTTTGACTCAACTTCATGGCACTTTTTCATATAGTTCCAAAGGGAATCTTCAAAATAAATTCAAATATGTATTATAGAGCACATTGCAAGCTTTCCAAAATGTCTAAGCACTCCTTGATATCATTCTTGAGTAGTGAGAATCGAAGAGATGGAGTTGGTGTTTTGTCATTTGAATTACAAGGCATTTTGTGATGAACAAGAATCCAATTTCAAACCTATGCTGCACAATCTTGTTTTGTAGGCCTCTAAACCTCAAGATCTCTCCATAATCAGAAGATTACACTTACTTTTGAGCTATTATCCAAGTGTTCCAAGCATTGTCCAAGCCAATTTTCCATTTTAGGAAGAAAGTTACCATTCCATTCTTGAAAAGTTGCTTTAATCACAAAGTCAACTTGTCTTGAGTTTCTAACTTGTTCTTTCTGCACACACAACCCCTATAAACCAAAAGTAAGGTGTCTAAGGCCCAAAGAAGCTCAGGACATGCTTGCACAATATTTGAGATTTGTCATTTCACTTTTCTTCAAAAGCAAGTTATAGAGCCATAACCCTATAACTAAGAAGCTAGGAGTGATTTTGTGCTAAAATATTTTCCATACATATTAACAAGCCAATTGCAACACAACACGCATTTTCACAAGTCCTAAAGCACTCCCAAGCATCTTGCTGCATATAACTGCCCAAACTTGACATTTTTGAGCAAAAAACTCACCATCTTCATTTCCACTCGTGTGTTTTGAAAACTAATCATCCAAACACCTTCCATACATCATATCAAAGTGATCCAAGCCCTCATTTCCTAATTGTAACTCCTCCATCATCATCCACCATTTTCAAAACTGAAGCTTGCAACTTGACTTGAGTAGGGAGTTCCAGCCATCCTCAAAGCAAAGTAGGAGTTGAAACACATTCAAGGAGGTCCAGGAAAGCTATAGAAATCATCAGGCCATCACAAAGGTTGTTCAAACTCCATACACGACTCCAGCTGCAAGAGGTAAGTTTTCAAACTCCTATCTCTTCATACAAGCATCATTTGAGTTTGGTTTGTGAAGATAAAATGTAGATACCATTGCCACGAAGCTGTACATATCCATAGTTTACATTTATATGGCCTGAGCTTAGAGAATTTTAGGGTTGAAGTTTTTCTGAAATTTTTAGGTTTTGAATTAGGGCTAGAAAAATTCTCATTTATCCTTGATTGTTAGCTTAAGTTGTTTATATGTTTGGATTCGTGGAAAAAAATGCCACAACTTTCATGTTTGAACTTTTCATTTTTGTTGAGTGATGAAGAAGATACAGGTCCTTTGGCTGGAGGTTGAAGATGAAGTCTTCAGAACACGTTTTGCCTTACATATTTATTGTTTCATTTGTATTAACAGATGTATACCCACCCCAGTGGTAAGGCAGCACACTGGTAATCAGGAGGTCATGGGTTTGAGCCTCAACGCGTTGCCTTTTGCTTTTTCTCTCATTTTTACATTTTTTGGTTCCTTCCAGCGCGCATGGGCCTTCCTCCTCTTGGGCCTGACTTTTTTCGTAACATTCCTCCCCCCTGTTTCATATTTTCACCCTGGCCCAATTTTATTTTATTTCTTCATTTTTTTATTTTATTTATTTTCTCAAGTATATTTTCTAAATACTAAAAATGATAAAAATGCAAAAAATGATATTTTATATTTTTGACTTATTTTATTTTATTTTTCCATAAATAAAAATATTTTTTATTCTTTATACTTTATTTATTTATTTAAGTAAATCTTATAAACTTAATTAATATTGTATTATTTATTTATTTTTCTTCACACCATTTAAAATATATTATTTTAATACCAAAAAGACTAAAAATATCTTATAATGCTATAAATATTTTCAAGATAAAAAATGCCAAAACAAATACTTTTCTTAAACTTATTTTCTTTTGATTAATAGAATTAGGGTTTTCATCTAAAATCTTTTCTCAATAATTTTAAACTTAATAAATTATTTTCTTTATTTTATTAGGTTAAGGTAAAATTCCTTTTCATAAAACATCAAACAAAATATCCATTTTTCTTCACATTTATCTTCTTGCATATTTAATTCATCTTGTGCATTATTTATTTCAATTCTTGAATAAATTAAATTTGGTTGTAATAGACTAATTAGGGTTTAATTTCTTGCAATCCCCATTTGTAATTTGTGCACCCCTCCCATAAATGTTGTAATAACGTAGTAACTTTAAATTCCACAATTTATCGCTTTATATACAATTGCTAGTAATTAGGGTTTGTATGGAAAGACTTAAAACCAATAAATAACAAACCCTAGTTCAAGACTAAACCAAGCATGAAAATAATACATTTGCACACAAGCACCCCTAGGTTAAAATCCACTTGGTTGCCTTATAAATGGCCATATTTCGCATGTGAGGTATCTTAGCAAAAACAAGCAAAAATACAAAGATCATAGTCCCTCGATGATGCTATTTAAGTTGCCTTACAAATGACCCACACCCTCAAAAAGAATGCTAAGATACCTTGCAACATTTCTAATCATGGTTATACGATGACCCACACCCGTCCCGTTTACATCCAAAGATAGGGTTGCTCACCAAATCAATGGTAAGACAACAATGTCAAAGGAAAAGAAAATGAACAAGAAAGACATTTGAGTAGGTAGATTGCTCCTAATTACTTGCTTCATTTTAAAACAAACATCCTTGCTATTTTCAAAAACAATCACATACACTTTCAAACATCTTACAAAATTGAAAACATTTTCAAAAGATCAAACATCTTTGTATACATTCTTACGACCGAGAATCATTACAAAGATTTCCTAAACAATGGCCTCTTTACAAAATACTTTCAAAAACCGCACAAAGCACAATTTCAAACAACAAAAGCAATTGATCTAGCAAGTAACTAAGAGCCTATGGAAAACCATGGATGATAAGGGTGCTAATACATTCCCTTTTCATAATCTACCCCCCGAACTCAAGAAATAATTTCAAAGGTCTTTCCTGTACTTTTTCGCCTTTCCTTTTGGATAAAAGAAAATTCGATGGTGACTCTTGCTAACCGCAACATATGCGATCAAACGCAAAACCCTCAATTCAGTTCTCCCACCGTATCACACATTGCATATGTTTGTCTTGAATTGATCCATTCGTTTTCATTACATTTAAACTATTCTTTTTACTCCCTTTATGATATTCAACTCTTGTTTTAAAAGTTGCAAGCCTTTAGAGGGAGGATGGCAAAATCAATGCCATACTGTATGCTTTTGGACAGACCTTGTTGATGATGTACATGCGTTTGTTTCAATTCTTAAACACTGGAGTTATAAGGAGGATAATCCCTAGTCAACCCCTTCGAGCCAAAGAAGTAGGAGTTTCCTTTTTACACAAGTTGAAACCTTTAATCAAAACCTGGGGCAGGGTAGTCTTTCACTTAATTCAAATGCGTGTTCAGTCGCAAACATTCAACTCGTATACAACGAGTGATATAAAAAACGTCCTTCTGAATAAAAAGATGGTGATGGTTCCTTATCACATAAGTAGTCATTATCTCTAAAAAAGAAAGGCCCATTAAGTCAAAACCTATGAAGGAGACTTAAGAGAAATCGGGGCATCCCGCTGACCGTAATCTCAAAACGAGAATAGTCAGGCAAAAATCTAGGATAACAAATCAAAAAGAGGACACTACAAATCCTCAACAACATGGAAAATATGGCAAAAAATGACTGCCTTACAACAAATTTAACTTGTCTGAACCATCACCAAAACGTCATTCCAGACTCGATTGGAGTCCAAACGCATAATTAACTGAGTTTAGGACTGAAGAACATCATGAAGAACGGGCAGGTACAAATACACTCTGAGCCTTATCCTTTGTTTCTTAAATCGTGAACCAAGCCATGTTACAACCCTTCAAAAGTCCTAATTGAAGCATGGGTTAGTTCGAAAGCATACTATTACAAAAGGTATCCTGACTCCTGTAAGGCTTACTCCAAATCTTGAGTTGAATTTTCTTACAAAAATTCTTTTATCTGCTAAAACGCATTTTTAAAACTTCAAGACAAGCATAAACTCTGCATTATTTGAATATCGCTGTTTGCATATGGCTATTTGTTTGACAACGGAGAAATTCACACGACGAGTATCCAGTGAACAAAGACTCTCTCAATGAACAAAATCACTTCAAGTGGGAAGACACTTCTAATGACAAATCTCCTATAAGCAAGGGGTCATGGCATGTCATTTTCCAAACTCATTTGGGGCAGTCAAGTCAAGATTCCAAGAAATCTCTCAAGAAGTGATGAATAACCAGGGGAAAATCTGCATCAGAATCATTTGGGGCATTGAATTTGAATTCTAGTAAAGGGTTACATACAGTCAAACATTTTTTGACAGTGCCACAAACACTTCCTACTAGGGGAAATGAAAAATCCCCCACAATGTCCTTGTAATAGGGTGAACCCCAGCCAGAGTTTCAATCTCTAAAAACTTTTCCCCAACAGAGTTGAGCTCAGAAATCCTCGAGGAGTTATGCCAAAATAAAACACCTCTTTAGCAGATTGGCAACCGGGTTTATTTCCCCAACAACGACAAGATTCCCCAGCTTGAATTTTCCTCTCAGATTATTACAAATCAAGGGACCAGAATCCCTCTTCCTCAGTAGACTCTTCTACAATCCCCAACAAGTTACTGTGAAGCCTGGACCCGACCAGATATCAGTTCAACTTCATCCTTTCAAGCAAGTTACTATAAGGCCTGGACCCGACCAGATATCAATTCAACTTCATCCTTTCAAGCAAGTTACTGTGAGGCCTGGATCCGACCAGATATGAGTTTCAACTTCATCCTTTCAAGCAAGTTACTGTGAAGCCTGGACCCGACCAGATATCAGTTTAACTTCATCCTTTCATGTAAATTATTGTGAAGCCTGGAGTTCGACCAAATAACAATTAACTTCATCCACCTCATAAATTTGCTTTGAAGCCTAGAATCCGACCAGATAGTAGTTTAATGTTAGTAAGTTGTTGTGAAGCCTGGAATCCGACCAGATAACAGTTTAACTTCACTCTCCCAAGTAATTTTCTACCAAGCCTGGATTTCGACCAGATAACAGCTAAATTTCGATTCTCTCCAGTCAGGAATAACTCCCCAGTAGAGCGACAAACAGATAAGACTCCTAAACTCTTTTCCCCAAGAAGAAATCAACACTCTCCATAGAATTTTCTTCTCAAGCGAAATCAACATTCCCCAATGGAGTTCTCCTTAAACAAAAAAACAGGAATCCCCAGCAAAACATTCTAAAGACAAGGTCTGGATAGGTGTGCATACTCTTCATCCCCAATGGTCGTCCGAGATTCAGCTTCCCAAAACTCCACAACACTTGTCAAGGATTTATTTTTCAAGACAAAAGTACATTCCAACAACATTTCATACATCATATTTACATACATGATAAATGCATACAGCATAATCTCATTTATTTTGAGAAACATCATTACGCCATGCATTTCATCCATCATAACATTGCATACAACTATTTCTTTACCTTTTCAGGAAAATATCAACAGATAAGTGTCATTAATATATAAATTTCTCCAAGACAAAATCAAGCTTGGTTTTCTTCATTACCTTTTGGAGTAGCAATCATCTCAAATTGCTTCACTATCCGTTGGGGTAGTAATCATCTCAGATTCCTTCATCATCCGTTGAGGTAGTAATCATTTCAGATTCCTTCATCATCTGCTGAGGTAGTAATCGTCTCAGATTCCTTCATCATCCGTTGAGGTGGTAATCGTCTCAGATTCCTTCACCATCCTTTTGGAGTAGTAATCATCTAAGATTCCTTTATCATCCGTTGAGGTAGTAATCGTCTCAGATTCCTTCATCATCCTTTTGGAGTAGCAATCATCTCAGATTCCTTCATCATCCATTGAGGTAGTAATCGTCTCAGATTCCTTCACCATCCTTTTGGAGTAGTAATCGTCTTAGATTCCTTCATCATCTGTTTAGGTAGTAATCGTCCCAGATTCCTTCATCATCGGTTAAGGTAGTAATCATCCAAGGTTCCTTCATCATCTGTTGAGATTAATACCTGAAACCAGACAGGACAACTATCTCAATGACCAACCTTTCCAAGTTCCAAATTAATACCTGTAACAAGCCAGGAAAACTATATGTGGACGACTGATTATAGATTAATACCTATGACAAGCCAGGAAAACTATCTACATGAAGAGATTGAAGATTAACACCTGTAACAAGCCAGGAAAATTATCTTTCTTTCTTAGGTCAGAGATTAATACCTAAAACCAGAAAGGACAACTATCTCAAACGACTAACCTTTCCAAGTTCCTGATTAATACCTGTAACAAGCCAGGAAAACTATTTGTGGATGGATGATTGTAGATTAATACCTGTAACAAGCCAGGAAAACTATCTACATGAAGAGATTGAAGATTAACACCTGTAACAAGCCATTAAAACTATCTTTCTTTCTCAAGTCAGAGATTAATACCTGAAATAAGACAGGACAACTATCTCAAATGACCAACCTTTCCAAGTTCCAGATTAATACCTGTAACTAGCCAGGAAAACTATCTATGGACGACCGATTGTAGATTAATACCTATAACAAGCCAGGAAAACTATCTACATGAAGAGATTGAAGATTAACACATGTAACAAGCCAGGAAAACTATCTTTCTTTCCCAGGTCAGAGATTAATACCTGAAACCAAACATGACAACTATCTCAAACGACCAACCTTTCCAAGTTCCAGATTAATACTTATAACTAGCCAGGAAAGCTATCTGTAGACGACTGATTGTAGATTAATACATGTAACAAGCTAGGAAAATTATCTACATGAAGAGATTAAATATTAACACCTGTAACAAGCCAGGAAAACTATCTTTCTTTCTCAGGTCAGAGATTAATACTTGAAACCAGACAGGACAACTATCTCAATGACCAACCTTTCCAAGTTCCAGATTAATACCTGTAACAAGCCAGGAAAACTATCTATGGACGAATGGTTATAGATTAATACATGTAACAAGCCAAGAAAACTATCAACATGAAGAGATTGAAGATTAACACCTGTAACAAGCTAGGAAAACTATATTTCTTTCTCAGGTCAAAGATTAATACCTGAAACCAGATAGGATAATTATCTACACTACCATCATAAATTAACCCTACCCAGGTTCCTTCTCTTAAATTCCAGATGAAGTTTAGCACGGACTCATTATGAAGAAACCCTACCGAGGTTCCTTCTCATTTCCAGATGCAGTTTCACACGGACTCATCATTAAGCAACCCTACCCAGGTTCCTTCTCTTAAATTATAGATGAAGTTTCACATGGATTCATCTTGAAGTAGCCCTACCCAGGCTTCCCCCTCATATGTATCCTAAAGCAGCCCTACACAAGCCCATCATAAATTTAAGAATATCCAAGACCTCTGCTGGTTCAATTTAAATCGATCAATGGTTTATCCTGATTCCTTTCCGGTAGACACTTTCTCGGGTTCAGATGAATCGCTCCAAAGATTTATTCTGATTCTTTTCCAGTTGAAGTCAAATTTAGACTTAGTCTAATTTCTGTCAACAATCACTTTAGGGTGGCATCTATAAGCCCATCTCCGACAACTCTCCATCATCTTTCCAAATGTCATCTTTAAGCCCATTCCTAACACCTCAACCATAATATCATCCAGTGCAAATTTCTGGGCACTTTAGTGTTCAATCATCTTCCACCTTCAAGTCACGAATGGCGGACCCGCCAATCTAACTCTTTAGGTTTAAGAAGATTGAACAGGGGCAACTGTTGTACCCCAAAATTTTCCCTCTCATTTCTCAAGGGATGATCCCGGACCCTCAAGATTGCTTCTGTCAAGTTTCAAGTCTCGGATTACAATTTTCCAAGAAAGTCATTCACAAGGGCAAAATGGTCAAATGCACACTGAAAAGTCAAACTTTGACTTTTTGATCAAAATCAAGCTTCAAAAATCACATTTCATCAAGACATGAAGTTGGTTCATCAAGAAATCAAAATTCAAAAATTACTTTGAAAAGTCAAATTTCTAAACACTAAGAAAATTTTCTAAGTGTTAAGAAAATATGATAATTACATAATTTTGGGCCAGATTTTCATCATGATGCAAGATGATTCAATCAGAACTTCTGACATGAAAGTTATAGATCTCAATGAGATCTAAAACATTGCTGAACAAAACTTCTCCTAGAAATGCTGGGATTTCAAGTTATAAATCCTTGAAGACACGTCCATGAAGCTAAAACACTTAGTAAATTCTGAGCATTTTTAAGTCAGAATTTGGACAGAACTTCTGGGCCAATTTTCACACAAGTACAATCAGAATTTTCAAAAGTGATTCAAAAAGGGATGGAAGAACATGTTACAAGACTTATAGAAAACTCCTTCAGTTCATGCTGGAGCAGGGAGAGTCGAAGGTCAGAAGTTTGCTTCGTCCAGAACATGACCCTTCGAATCTCACTCTTAAACATACATAAGATTTACTCTTTGATCATAACATGATCCTTCTAATCTCACTCTTTAACATACAAAAGCTTTACTCTTCGATCAGAACACGACGCTTCGAATCTCATTCTTCAACATATGGAAGTTGTATTCTTCAATCAGAACATGACCCTTCGAATCTCACTCCTCAACATGTAGAAGCTCTACTCTTCGATTGGAACTTTGATTCCCTTCGAATCAGTATCTTTCGAACCCAACTTTGGGCCCTTCGAATCAAGTTTTGTTTAAAGAACTTTGAGAAAATATCATAGCCTTACCCTATTTGTCAGGCTATGTTGCTTCCAAATCTTTATATGATCAAAGGTTTGTACAAAGGTTAGAAGCTTTGTCTATTGGATAATACTATTCTTAGTTTAAATAACAAAGGCTACATACCTTTTTTTCATAGAGTACTTTTATCACAAAAGCAACTTCCAACTGATTCATGTCTGAATGAAAAGTAGTGCCAGGAGCACAAGTCCAATCTCCTGCCAGCAGGCCCCCACTTGTACTGGAAACGTGGGAACAACGAAAATGGACTGACTTGTTTCAACCTTAACCAAACCATGGTTTGTCATCATACATACCTGGTTACTTCAAACATGTTGATTCTTTTCTCTATAAATAGAGAAGCACTTGCAAGCTCAAGAGAGGACTTTGTTCCTAGAGGAACGAATCTTCAAATTTCTCAAACACCATAAAGTTCTCAAAACACTTAAACACTTGTGAAAACACAAACCCATAATCCAAACTCTTGTTCCCTTTGAATCCAGCAGGAAGAACCTCACACTTGTTCTCCTCTTTCGAATCCAGTATCGAAGGCCTAACCTTTGGTCCCTCCCTTTGAATCCAGAAGCATTCAAGGTAACCATTTCAAGGTCCAGCACACGCTCCAGCCTCCAGCAAAGTAAGTTGTTCTAAAGCTTGAACTTTTAGTTTCTTGCATAACATGTAAATAAACTTTCTTTTTCTTTCAAACATGTACATACCATTATTCTTCTTTTTGATTCCATCCTTTTAATATGTTTTCATAGCTACTCCTTTTGTTTTTGCTTCTTGTTTATCTGAACATGCTTTAAGTACTAACCTGATTGTAAGGCAATACTAGCATGGCCTTAGGCCGTGTTGCTATTCAAGAGTTCAAACGAAAGAAACAGGAAGTAGGAAATGAAGCTTCTGGCTTCCACACCAACCTCCAGGTCAAACGAAAGAGGCAACCAAAAGGCACACCATGCTGACTTCCAGGCCCAGACGAAAAGCATGCCTACACTGATTCCAGTCCCAGACTAAAAGCATGCCTACGCTGATTCTAGGCCCAGTCGAAAGGCACTCCCTCACTGCTTTCAACCCCCAGTCAAAGGAGGCAAAAAGGTAGATTGCATCTTGCACTGGTTCCAGGCCCATTCGAAAGGCAAAACATGCTGACTTCCAGGCCCCAATCAAAAGGCACGACATGATGACCCTCAGGCCTCAGTCGAAAGTCATGCCTTCACCCTTTTCAGGCCAAATTTAAGAGAGCCAAAAATTGCAGAATCGAAGGGTTTTCTACCCTAAATCGAAAGACCTATTTTTCTTGCTTTTGTTTTATTTTTGCCTTTATATTTTCATGCAATTCAATATGGTTGTAATAGTGTAGGATTTTATCTTTCTGCATTTTATTACTTTTGTATGATTTCTAGTAAAATAGGGTATGTATGGCAAGATAAAAACAACAAGTAGATAACGCCTAATCAAAGACTAAATGCATGCAAATCAAACACACCATTCACACATGCACCCTTAGGGTAATCTCACTTGTTGCCTCGAAAAACAGTCATGTCCCTCGAACGTGAGATACTTTAGTAATGACCCTCGAATACAAGATTGTAGTCCCTCGATGACCCTTCAATGTTACCTTTGTAAACGATCTTAGTCCCTTACAACAAATTGCTAAGATATCCTACAATGTTGCCTTCTATGACTATACAAACGTACCACGCCCATCCCTTCACAACCAACGATGGGGCTTCTTACCAAATAAATGGTAATATAGAAACATCTAAAGGAGAAGTAAAAGAACATTTAATACCTTTTGAGTAGGCAGGTTACTCCTAGTTGCTCGCTTGCTCACAACAAAAACATTTTATACACCAACACTCTCATTTTGAAACATTTTCAAAAGACAACACTTTGTACGTGTTCTTATAGAAACGAGAGCCATTACAAAGACACCTTTTAAAAATCACTTTCAAAACCCACACCACAAGCACGTTTTCAAACAAAAGCAACTGATCTAGAAAGTAACTAAGAGCCCGTAGATAACTACGGATGAAAGGGTGCTAATACCTTCCCTTTTCATAACCTACCCCCCGAACTCAAGAAAATAATCTCAAAGGTCTTTCCTATTCTTTTCACCCTTTCCTTATTGGATAAAAGAAAAGTTGGTGGCGACTCTTGCTATCCGCAACAATTGCAATCAAACGCAAAACACCCAAGTAAGTTCTCCCACCGTGTTACAATGGATTAGAATAAGGAGTCATTCACCTAACTAAAATATTCGAGAATTGTATTAGATAAAATTGGAAGGAGTTCATACCTAAATAACCAGGTTTTATGTAATCATCCTAATGCTGACTTAAAACAAAGTGAAATATGGATATCGACCCACTAGTAAATCTTCCAACGAAATTTTTTGAATCAAATGGTGAGGATCGTTTAGTTTGAGTAAAATAGTGGGAGCATATTTAATTAAAGGCCTAATTAAATATGTTTTAAAGATACTGATATCTTCACAATATTTATATAGATTACCATGACAACAAACACCTCTAACAATGTTTTGCGATCAATAATTGACAAGGAAAAGTTGTCTAGGACAAATTTTTTGGATTGACATCGAAACCTGAGGATTATCCTCAAAAATGAAAAAATGTTGTATGTCTTGGAGACACCTTTTCCTGAAGAGGAACCTCCTAGTTCTGCTCCTAAGGCTGAAAGTGATGCTTATAAGAAGCATGTCGATGATGCCAATGAAACTGCTTGCCTCATCCTAACTACCATGAACTTAAAATTGTAAAAGAAACATGAGAATATGGCACCGTTCAATATGATCGGACATCAGAATATGATCTATCAAGAGCAGGCAATGGCATGAGAGGTTTGATGTTTCAAAAACCCTTTTTCATAGAAAGTTAGCCGAGGGAACCCCTGTAGGTCCCCATGTACTCAAGATGATTGGGTATGTGGAGAACCTTGAAAGTTTAAGGTTTCCCCTTGGAAAGGAACTTACGACTGATTTGATCTTGCAATCATTGCCAGAGAGCTTCGGTCAATTTGTCCTGAATTTTAACATGAATGACATGGACAAAAGTATTCCAGAACTACTAAGCATGTTGAGAACTATTGGGAAGAATTTGAAGTCAAAAGGAAAGTCCATTCTGATGGTCAATAATGAAAATAAGACGAACAAAAGGCCCACCAAGAAGGTTGGTAAAGGGAAATGCAAGGAAATTGTCAAAAGAAAGGAAGTTTTCAAAGCCAAACCTACTGTTACTCTTTTGAAACCTAGTGGAGGTATAGCAAAATAGGGCATTTGCTTCCATTGTGGTAAGACCGGACACTGGAAGATAAAATTCCCAAAGTACCTGGAAGATAAGAATAATGGAGTAGAGACTTCAAATTCAGGTATTTCTGTTCTAGAAATTAATTTAGCTACTTATGCATCATGGATATTAGATACTGGATGCGGTTCTCACATTTGTACCAATGTGCATGGGCTTAAAAGGAGTAGAGATTTAGCAAAAGGTGAAGTTGATCTACGAGTTGGCAATGGAGCAAAGGTTTCTACTTTAGCCATAGGAACTTATGTATTGACTTTACCTAGTGGTTTAATAATTCAGTTAGAGAACTGTTATTATGTACCTGCAATTTGCATGTATATTATTTTCGTTTCTTGTTTCGACAAGTTTGGTTTTTCATTCCTAATAAAGAACAATTGTTGCTTCATTTATTTGAATGATATATTCTATGCTACTGGACAAATGAATAATGGTATATATGTCCTTGATATTGAAATTCCTATTTATAACATTAATAATAAAAGGATGAAACCAAATGAGTTAAATCCAACTTACCTTTGGCATTGTCGATTAGGCCGCATAAATGAGAAACGCGTTTCCAAACTCCATAGAGATGGACTCTTGGGCTCTTTTGATTATGAATCATATGAGATATGAAGATCTTGTTTAATTTGAAATATGACAAAGTCCCTATTCATAGGAAAAGGTGAAAGGGTTAATGATCTTTTGACCCTCATACATACTTATGTATGTGGAGCACTGAACATACCAGTCAGAGGAGGTTTTCAATACTTCATCACATTTGCTGATGATTTCAGTAGATATGGTTATGTGTATTTAATGAAACACAAATCTAAGTCCTTTAAAAAGTTCAAGGAATTCAAGAATGAAGTACGAAACCAACTAGGTAAGAATATTAAAGCTTTTTGATCAGATCGAGGCGATGAATATTTAAGCCTAGAGTTTGATGACCATCTAATAGAATGTGGGGTTCTATCTCGACTTACTCCTCTCGGAACAACATAGTGGAATAATGCATCTGAGAGAAGAAATTGAACCTTGTTAGACATGGTTCGATTCATGATGTGTCACACCGATCTTCCAAACTCCTTTTGGGGACACACTTTATTGATAACAACTTACACACTTAACCATGTTCCATACAAAATAGTTAAGAAGACACCATATGAGATATGGAGTGGTAAGAGACCAGTTATATCTTTCATGAAGATTTGGGGTTATGAAGTTTATTTGAAACGACAAATTTCGACTAAGCTTGAACTCAAATATGAAAAATGCTTATTTGTGGGGTATCCTAAAGAAATAAGAGGATATTACTTATACAATCCTTCTAATGGAAAAGTGTTTTTCGATTGAACTAGAGTTTTCTTGGAAAGGGACTTTATTTCCAAAGGAATCAGTGGGAGGAAAGTAGAGCTTGAAGAAGTTCAAGAATCACAAAAGCAGTGATACACCTATGGAGGAACTAAAGCATGAAACATAAGTAGTTGTGGAAGAAAAACCTGCTCAAGTAGAATAAGACTAGCATAGATCAAAGATGATACGTTACCAACTTGAAATATATGGTTATCTCGTAATTGATCAAGGTGATGTATTACTCATGGATCAAAATGAGCCTTACATATACGAGAAGATTAGTGGGAGCATGATTGTTAGTTCTCTTGTTTTAGGATTGGATTTTTTGTAAAACAAATAATAACATCAATGAAGAATAGGATAAGAAGAATAGGTACAACAAGAAGTCCTATTACAATGTAAGAACATGTTGTGTTGAAATTTTTCAATAACTGGAACAACATGTCAAAGAAGATGTCTTGACATCGCGCCTACTGAGCTGGATTAATGAGATTCAGTTTGTTCTCAACATTGGCAGAATATTCAGGAGAATATTATGCATCCTATATGGCGCATATTTAAAGGTCCATAAAATTCAATCAGAAACCAAGGAGAATGAAGACTTTCTAAATAAGGAGATTATTTAGGAAAGTAAAGATTGAAAACCTTTCTTGGGGAAGAAGTTTCTACAGTTTGCTACAGCTGATTTGCTGTGATTGAAGGCCCTAAACCAGTTAGGTAACAAGTTATAAATAGAAGGGTTTGAAACCTAGAAAACATACGGCTCAAAATGTTGAATTCTAAGGGTTTTGTCAAGGTAAACCTTACGGGTTACGGAAAGGTTACCATGTTCATCTCGAAGCCTGTAGGTAAGAGATGCATTTTTCTTGGAGGAAGCTTTGAAGCAACTCCAGGGTGTGTTAGGAGCAAAGCTAACAAACAGTGGAGTTTGACTTAGAGACTTAGCTAGGTTGTCATGGAAGTATGTTTTCCAAACTGTTTATCTGTGTGATCAAAATCTTGGTGAAGGGCCGTCTATGCAGTGACCGAGTTGTTGACTTCTAGACATCATTGTGATGATTGGAAGTGGGATGGGGATATTCCATATCTAGGGTGAACCTAGCTAGAAGGTTCATTGGGTAGTGATTAAGTGCGTAGATCGTCAATGGGTGTGTTGGTTGTAGGGTCTGGAAATTGATACTACTGATAGTGGACTTCATTCCTGGCCAGGTAGCCCCCAAAGTAGGTGTTGTTGTACACTAAACTGGGTAAAAAATTCTGATATGTTCTTTATCTTTTTAGTACTGTTTTATCTTGCATGTGTGTCAATGTTAGATCAGCTGTCTCGACATCCTTGTAGGACATATGAGTCTCTTGTGCCCGAATTTCAATTGGTATCAGAGCAGGCATCCTGTTTTGCTCTGGGTGAGATCCTGGGAAGGTACTTTCTGGTCATGGGCAAGGAAGAAATTATTTACTGAAAAGAGGTATGAACTTGGACAATTCATACTACAGTATGGATGATCTATTGGTAAGGATCATTGGTTATATGTGACAGGTATTATTCCTGGCTGTTTCCATCAGGCCTGCAACTTTGTGGAAGCTGTTGTATGTAGGGTTTATTTCTTCAATCCTAGGTTGCCATGATTGTACTTGGATAGTGGTTTAAAGAATTGTGGCTGAATATTGTTGAGGAGTTTGTTATATTCCGCTGCATGGTTTCTGATATAACCCTGAAAGTATGGGAAGGATACTAGGGTTGTTACGCTCAACAAAATATATGCTGATACTTTCAACTGTATTAAATGTGTCAAAGATACTTGATATTTTCCTCAAGTTCACTCATAAAGAAATTTATCAATAAGATTGATTGATCAATGATGCTCATATACATCTACATATTAACCTTAAAGGCTATCAAGGATTGTGTGTTCCAAGAAGAAGGAACTGATGTTCTATGGGATGTTAGAACATTATTTTAGCTGGAATGCAACTACCAGTTGAAGAACAGATGCTTTGGATGCTGAACAAAAATGTTATGAATACTTTTTGTTTGGAACCTACTCCTGATCTGGAAGAGGAGGCATCTAGTTTATGCAGGTTGATTAGGACACAATCAAAAATATATCTACTCTATGTGTCAGGTTAAAGCTTATGGAGTATAGAGGTTGAGCTCCATGCTCTTGAGAAGAACTCATAAAGGAATCTCCACCAGACCCTTTATGTATATGAGATAAGCTCATATATGGAAGATCCCTCTGATCATAGGAACCAGATTCATGGAATCCTGTTTGTGGCCATAGAATAGATTATGTTTGAAGAGGAGTATTATGATCCAACCAAAATGTTTGATGCTCCTGAGTATTGTTTTAATTACCCTTAAGGAATAGAATTGATGATTCTCTTTGTGTACCTTCAGAATTTGTTGAAAAAGATCTCCTTTTCAAGGGTTGATATAATATCAGACAGAATGTCATGATATCTTTTAAGATGTTAAAATATGAAGGGCATTGTTTTTGAAGAACCAAAGGAAACAAATGCTTTTGAAAAGTCTGTTTTTTTGGCCTATCAAAACCTGTTCCAGAGACCTAATAGAAGTAATTTCCTCTGTAGGTACAGACAATGGCATCCATCATCTCAAAGTCAGACATGAGGTCTAAAGAAAATCTTATTGAGATATGAATAGTGTAATCCTCTTCATATGTTGATGGTCTGGTCCTGAAGATTGATCTGTTTTTGTTGGTTTGTTTCCTTGTGTTAACCCCCACAAGAGTTGATTATAAGTTACTATGGAGGTTACCCCTAAAACCATAACAATAATGGATGATGTTGTATCTAATATCGGGACATCATCTCTAGGTGTGTGTTTCCTCTAAAAAGGAAGTTGTTGTGTAGATCATGAGGTGATTATTATGGAGTTCAAAGTTGGAATATTTCATCATGATGGGGCTAAAGACCAGTCTCTGACCAAGTCTGGAATGGTGAAAGGATCCTCTTGTGTTGAACGATGAAGAAGAAGGATGTCAGTTCAAGTGCTCTAACATCTGTTGAAAAGGAGTATCATCTGCAGTTGTGTGAGGAAGTTTTTCCTCTAACGAAAAATACATTGTAGGGAGCTGAGTACTTATCTGAGGTATGGGTGCAAATCTACTATCTGAACTGATGATACATATATTGTTGAGAGTTTATTTCTCTCTATGGTGATCAGGTGGTTGTATCAACCTAAATGAGTCATAGAAGATGTAATCTTTTGCGATCTTCTCCTAAAAAGACTATCAAGCGTAATAATCTCTTTGGTTGATAAATCAAGAACTTAATTATCGGGATCTGTGAAGAAAGGTTGATGTCCTAAATGATGTTGTAACATCATTTTATAAAGGAAGGTCTGGGATTATGATTATGGAAGATTGAGGATAAACATGGTTGTCAAAAGAAGGAGTTCCAACTTTGTGGATTAGAAGATGCAAATCCTGGTCATGTCTTTAGTAGTATGCTTGGTGACTGCATAACTACTATGTTGAAGACTTCACTAGTACCAGCAATTTCTAGTGATTGTTAGAGAAAAGGAATATGAAGAAGGTGGTTTTCCTCTGTTGCAAGTATGCTTAAAACAAGCTATTTGAGGGCTTGTGTTTGTATGATGTCCAATTATGTCTTCACGATATCTTGGATATCCAAAGAGGTATGGATATTTGTGTGGGGCCATGTATCAGACATGACCTTGTAAAAGTTTGAAGACCTGGAGTTGGTATATCAGATTCAGGATGAGTTATTTTCACAAGAGTGTTGATATGTTTCAGTGAGTGCATGAAGTCTCTTGTTTGTCTTATGGTGTCCAAGTGTTCATCCTCAGCAGAAGCCTTGTTTGTCCATGATATGGGGAGCTTAGAACCTATCTTTTGTACCCCAAAATTTCCCTCTCTTTTCTCAAGACATATTCTCACAAGGATTTTCAAAAGTTCAAGTTTGCACAAGTACATTTGGATTTTTAGTACCCCATATAGTTTCCATAGATCATATTGGATTTTCAAGCATCAAGTCAAAGAGGAAACTGTTGAAAGGGGAAAGCAGATAAATCTTTTTTTTTATACAAAATTGGAGAAAAACAAGCTTACTTCGATTCACAAAGCTTCAATTGGACTTTGGTTTCCTATAAGCTTTCTTCAATTTCCCAAGCTTCCATTAGGTTATTTGGCCTCCTTCGAGCAAGTTTAATCTACAACCTTCAATTGGACAAATGGATATCTTCATATAAGCTTCGATTAAGAAATGATCTCCTTCATAACCTGCTTCGATTCAGAAGGCAATGGACTCATGCAGGTTTCCTTCGATTCAGAAGGCAATGGCCTCCCGCAGACTTCCTTCGATTCAGAAGGCAATGGCCTCTTGCAGGCTTCCTTCTATTTAGAAGGAAATGGCCTCCTGTAGGCTTCCTTCGATTCAGAAGGAAATGGCCTTCTGCTGGTTTACGTTGATTCACAAAGTAGTAGCCTCTTACATGTTTGCTTTGATTCACAAAGAAGGCGCCTGCTTCATGCAAGCTTCAATTGAGCAATGGCCTCTTACATGTTTGCTTTGATTCATAAAGAAGTGGCTTCTTACATGCAAGCTTCTATTGGAAAAGGGTTACCTTCACACAAAGCTTCGATTGGAGTATGGGTTTCCTTCGAAACAACATACTTCGAATCCAACTTTGAACCCTTTGAGCAAGCTTGGTTGAAGAACTTTGATCAAATCTCATAGCCTTATCCTCCAAATCTCACTTGTCAGGCTATGTTGCTTCCAAATCTTTACATAATCAGAGGCTTACACAAATTTGTGATAAATTACACAAAGATTCGAAACTTTATTCACTGGATTATACCATTTTTGGACGAAATAGAAAAAAAAGCTATATATCTTGTTGTACCCCAAAATTTTCCTTCCAATTTTTCATGCAAGATGTTTACCCTAGGGTTCTCGTACACTCAATTGGCTCAAAGGTCGACCATACAGGTTTTCTTCCTAGGCAGCAAAGCAATAATTAGTGTTTAGGATTTTCTCAGAGATAATTAAGTCTTAAAAATCTCCAATACTTTTAAAGACAATTTGTTGAAGTTTGTTAATTCTACAAGACTGACTAATGTTCTTGAAACATATTTGATAGACAATGAAGTCCTGTTGGAATCAAGAGTGACATGCGAATTCATTATGATTACCAGTTAGCTATTGAACAAGAATTGAAGATTAAGACTTTTTGATCATAAGCCTTTGAGGTTAAGTTAATCAAATGGAATTGAAATTATTAAACATTAATTTTGTTTTAGAAGTGTGATTGGAGTGCAAAGTGTTTTGTTTTGCTTGATCATCTTTGGTGGTTGCTTGAAATACAAGTTACCTAAAACAAGGTTTCTTGCTCAAAACATCCAAATAAGAATTCCAAAATTTAAAGTTGAAATTGGTACAATATTTTCACAAAGTTTATTCAGAAGTATTGTATTCATTACATTACAGGTTTGAATTTTACAGAAGAAATGTCTTGCCTACCAATGCAATAAATTAAAAGATTTGTTTATAAAAAAAAGGGAGAAATCCTAAGTCTTCATCCTCAAGCAACCCCTCCAATCTTTTCCTTCCATTCATGCCTCATGTTTATGAAAAAATAAAGGGAGAAGTTGGTTAGTAATTCAAACATTCAGAAATAAACAAAAAGATACAAAGTAATCCTAAATTCATCATCAGGGTGATTTCTGTTGAATAAGAAAAAGAAGGGTTTTGTATTCTAAGGCCTCATACAGTTCTTGCTTAATCATTGGCCTGAGAATTTCTAGTTTGCAAATCACAAAGTACAAGTTTGGTTCACAAACAAGAAGCAAACAAGGCAAGCTGCAACCAATTGCAGGGCAGGCAAGCAAGGCAAGTTGCAACCAACTGCAGGGCAGGCAAGCAAGGCAAGCTGCAACAAACTGCAGGGCAGGCAAGCAAGGCTAGCAGCTGCAAACTTCCAAAACAGAACCAACAAACAAGGCAAGTTACAGGGCAGGCAAGCAAGGCGAGCTGCAACAAATTGCAAGCAGGGCCAACTGCAACAAACTGCATAACAGGGAAGCAAACAAAACAATGCTGCAAACTACTAAAAACAAAAGTTGTGCAAAAATCTACAAAGTATCAAAAGTTCAGAAAAGATGGTTTTGGATTCTAAAGGCCTCAAAGAATGTCAAATTCTATCCTGGGCCCATTATCATTTCAAAACAAAGCTTGGCCCATAAATAAATAATTCCAACCATATTCCCAGCCCATTAGCCAAATCCAAATCAAGAAATTCAAGCCCAATAGCGGCCTCAAAACAGTGTCCTATCATTGGCCTAAAGGTGTGTTTGCAAATCACAAAAACTTGGTTCACAAGCAAAGGAAAACAGAAAATCAAGCCTCATACATATTTCACAAAGGCATAACTACATCATTGGCCAAGAAGTAATCTGTTGCAAATCTCAAGCATTTGGTTCACAAAAGGTAAAGAGGAAATCAGAAAGCAAAAGCCTCATGTTGTTTCAAATAAGAAAATATCAGACCAACAATAAAAAAAGCCTCAAATTTGCAAGGTCATGTCATAGGCCTAGAGTATTTCACTACAAGTCTTAAAACATTTTGTTTGGTTCATAGCAAATACAAAAATACAGCAAAAGCAGCCAGCAAAGTCAGAAAATTGTAAACAAGTATAGAAAACTGTAAAAGGAAAAGCAACAGTCAGCCAACCAAAGGACAACAACTTGAGTTGTTAAAACATAGTAAGTACAAAGACAACAAAAGTAAGCATCCACCATAAATGAATAGCGCAACCAACAAGTAAAACCAACTGGCAATTTGATTTATCAGAAAAAAAGTACAAGCAGCAAAAGCCAGTATTTTTTTATCTATTACAAAATCAATATAAAACATGGCAACAATATTGTGCAAAAGAGGAGGTTTTTTGGCCAACAAGAAGAATACACAGAAAAAAAAGTCTAGCCACTATTATCATCCCTCAAAGTTTACTGTCAACAAGCCACAGGATACCAAAACACAGCAAAGAGGTAATTTCTTAAACAATTTCAATATACAATTTTTTTGAAAACTTTCTCTTGTACAAAACATACAATTTAAGGCCAATCAGAAACCAAAATAGAACAAAACATATAGAATCAAAACCCTAAGTAAATCCTTCATCAGTAAAATATCCAAAAACATCATCACCAACATTAAAACAGAAACAAAATCGCAGTAAACAGAAACATGCAAAACCCTAAGTAAATCATCATCAGTTTCACAAACCCAAACCCTTTATAAAAAAGAAGAGAGTTTCTTTCAAATAGAAACATGCAAACAGAAGCATGCAAACAGAAGTCCAAACCCTAAACCTTTTTTTTAACATCATTTTCAAAAGAAGCCTAACCCTTTAGAATTAACAAAGAGATAAGAGAGGAAAGATCTCACTAAATCATGTAGAAGAAGCAAATCGGAACCCCTAGGGTTCCGGTCGTCCCCTTTTAGATCTAGGCCAAATCTTGCATTTTATGCAAAATCAAATACCAAATTAGTGATTAGGAGGAAGAGAGGAAGAGATTGATGTAAAAAATTGAAGTTTTGAACCCAGCCACCGCTGTCACCGCCGTGAGGCGATTTCTGGCGCAACTTCTGTTTCTTCTCTGGCGAAGGAACCATAGAGAGTGAGCGAGAGAATCAGAGAAGTGAGAGAGAGAAACGAATTGGCCAAAGAGAATTTTATCATCGTCGACCATTGTGGAGAATTCCATAATGTCCCTCTACTTGGAATTAGGGGAGGCATCACCTACAACCCATGCTTAGCCTTAAGAAAATTTGGTTACGCCCGAAGGGATGGCCTACACGAGATGCTGATTCAAGGTTTGGTCTTCGACTACGACAACAATGATCAAGGTCTTCGTCAGAGATTTATCTGAGCTTGGAGGATGCTAAACAAGATGGATATCAAGACTTTGGGGCACAAGAATTCCATCCCTCTTGAGCCTTACCTCAAATGGGTATGAACTCGTGCTCAGAGTCTTATGATGCCTTACCCCTCCATTCTCCTGGTAATCATTGAGCCTGTTAAGGAAGGAGATGTTCCATACACTATCCTACATCCTGACATGCCCACATCTCTTGAAGACCTAAAAAGGGATTAGATACAACTCAAAGGAGAGCGAGTGTAATACGGTGGCAGAACTGACTGTTTGGACGCTGGTTTGCGTTTTGCATTTTGTGTTTGCAAAATGTCGCGGTAAGCAAGAATCGCCACCGACTTTTATTTCATCCAACCAGAAAGGAAAAAAGTACAGAAAAAATCATTTTTCGAGATTTTGAGTACGGGGGGTAGATTATAGAAAGGGAAGGTGTTATCACCCTTTCTATCCATGGTTTTCCATGGGCTCTTAGGTACTTGCTCATCTTTTAAAATTGCTTGCGTAGGTGCTTTGTTTTGAAAATTTTGACTTCGTGATAACCCTTGTATCAGTCCTCAAAGGTGTGACGAAGTTTGTTTTTGAAAATTGTTTTGAAATGTGTAAGTGTGAAAGGCTTTGATTTGAGCAAGTACCTACTAGCATCTACCTACTCGAAAAAGATCGTTTCTATTCTCGTTCCTTTAGACAGTGCTATCCTACTATTGAGAAATAGGTAGCACCATCATTGGAGTTGTATGGGTCAATTTGAAAGGGACGTGCGATCACTAAAACAATGTTAGGACACCTTAGTAGTAACCCTAGAGTCTTAAGATCATATCCGAAGCAACATTTTCGAGGCAAAATTTCCGAGGCACCATTTGACCTTTTTAGACAGGAGGGCAACCACTAAGACACCCTATGCTTAATAACTGTTTACCGAAGGCAACCGAAGTGTGAGTATACCCTAAGAGCGATATGTGCGAGTGATCTGTTTTCAATTATATAGTCTTTTCACATTTAGGGTTTTCTAACTGGATTAATTTGTCATGCATTCTTGTCATACAATCCTATTAGCATTCATCTAAACAGTCAAACATTTGCGAGAATTAAAATGCGAGAAAGTAAATCTACGCTATTACAAGGCTTCGGGGAGAGGGGTTAATTACGTAGCCAAAAACCCGGGAGAAAGCGATAAATAAAAGCCTTAGATTAAACTATTACAAACCATGAACAGTTACAACAATATTGTAAGAATAATAACACGCACGCGATGAATCGAATACAAAACAACTAGGGTTTTGACCCTTGACTTAAACCTAATTGCGATTGATTAAAAAAGGTTTTTTTTTAATGTTTTAAGAAAATAATGGAATTGTTAAATTAAAGGAAAATCCTAAGTCTGATTAATTTTAAACTAAAAAAAATAAATTAATACATCTAAAAGCCTATTTTTGTATTTTTATTTATTTGAGAAAAAGAGCAAAATAAAATTAAATAAAAAGTTTAACCTAATTTCTATTTGATTTTTAATTGTGAAAGAATTTACAATTACCCTAAATTAATTAAACTAATTGATAAAAAAACATTTATTAAGAAAATAAATCTTTTTTTGTTGTGATTTTCTGATTGGTTAATTTAAAATAAATTTTTTAATTTAAAACAAAATAAATAAAGAAAAAGAAATAAAGACAAAACGAGATAACCGAATGGGCCTGTGATCAGTAGATCTGGTCCTGACTGATGGATCCAGAAGATGACTCTCAGAAGATGGTATGTGCTGGATCTGATTCTTATCGCTGGATCCAACAGATGATGGCCCTCAGAATGTGAGGTGCACTGGATCTGGCTCTGACTGATGGATCCAGAAGGCGATCAGGGGACTCTTGATCTGGTCCTAGCTAACGGGCCCAGAAGGTGATACGCTGGATTTGGTCCTGGCTGATGGATCTAGAAGATGACCAGAGAACGCTTGATCTGGTTCTGGCTAACGGATCCAGAAGATGATGCGCTAGATCTGGTGAAAACAATGGATAAAATTCCAAAAAGTCACGCCTGGGATCGAACCCAGAACAATGAGCTTCTGATTCCCTTCTTCTGACCAACTGCGTTGGATGTTAACTTGTTAACACAATAAAAACAAATAATATATCAGAAAAAACAAGTTTTTGGCCAGAATAACGCGCCAGAATTTAAACCAACCAGTAAGGTTGTGACACGCTATCATCTTCTTCCCTGGAACTGTCGTTTAAAGTTCTGAACCTTTACCTACACACGCAGGTCTATTGCTGAAACCTGTGTCATTCAAGAATCAAGCATATGCAATATAAATTCAATTTGGGACCATGGATCAACTGAGTTTGAAGCTCTGATCATCATGGTACCCATTATCAGGCCTAATTTTGCTGGAAACCCAAAACCCCAAATTAGAGCATGAAAACCTAATAATGGCAGAAGCCTATTCCTGCACTGTAAATTAAATCAAACTATCCAGAAACATTGCAAACATGATGATTGTAAGTGTTTAGTTATTGGCATGTATTTTTGGTAAAACCAGGTGTGTGAATGTCATGATTGATGTCATAACATTCTGGTTTATTAGGTACTTTATGCAGAAAAATTATGGCATACAATAGATACTGTGTATGAGTGTGTATCTGAGCATTTTGAAAAAGATCACATTTATTGCCTTCCACCAAAATCAGTAAACAGGAATTCTGATGTCATAACAAATGTTAAGACATCCTGTACTGATCTAACAGTTTTGCAGTTTGGTTAATTCTGAGTTATTTCAGGAAGTTGAGTCATTCCTTCCAGAACAGAATCCTGCATGGACTTTGGGTTAACCTAGCTCAACCCTAATCTGGTTGATAAAGTCTTGTGACCAAGTCTTAAGGTTAAACCTAATTAACCCTAGCTTTTTGTGGAAACCCTAACTGAAGAAACAGCTGCTATATATTCAACAGGATTGCTGTTTGGGAAGAATCTCCTTTGGACTGAAGATCAATCAGAAACTGTATAGTTTTAACTGCTGTAATCCAAGCAATTATCATTGTGATAAGTGACTTGGAATAGGTTTTGTTTGTAAGGGTTTTTGTACCACTCAAAGCTTTGAAGCAAGAGTGTTTTGTGTCTCTTGACTAAAGCTTTGAAGCAAAGTCAAGTTAGGTTTATGTATCACTCAAAGCTGTGAAGCAAGAGTGTTTGTGTTACTTGATTAAAAAGCTGTGAAGCATAATCAAGTGTATGTTCTGAAGAGTGTCTTCATTAATTAATTAGTCAATTGTTTTAAGTATCACTGCTGTGATTGAGGGGGAGTGAGTAGGAACTCAGGTTTAAGTAGAACTTAGATTGAAGTTGCATTGGGTAGGTCTTAAGTGAAGGAGATAAACTGGTTTGTTTATTCCTGAATTAATATCTCTTATAGTGGATTTCCTCCCTGGCTTGGTAGCCCCCAGAGTAGGTGTTGTTTCACACTGAACTGGGTAAACAATTGACTGTGTTCTTTACTGTTTTTATTTACTGTCTTATAGAAAGTTAGATACGGTGTCATAACATTCACTGTGACATTGAGTATCTGCTGCCAGAATTTTCAATTGGCATCAGAGCAGGCACCCTGCCTGTATTACTGGGTGAGATCTAGGGATATCACTTTCTCGCACTATGGACAAAGAAGGAGTTTTTGGAAATAGACCACCCATTCTGGATGGAACAAATTATGACTACTGGAAACCTCGTATGATTGCCTTCTTAAAATCTCTGGACAAAAAGGCTTGGAGAGCTGCTGACAAAGGATGGATCCATCCCACCATAACTGAGAAAGATGGGACAATCAGTCTGAAGCCTGAGGAAGAATGGAGCAAAGAAGAAGATGAATTAGCCCTGGGAAATTCGAAAGCTTTAAATGCCTTGTTCAATGGAATTGATAGAAACATTTTCAGACTAGTACATAAATGTGAACTGGCCAAGGAAGTGTGGGACACTCTCAAAACTAACCATGAAGGCACATCCAAAGTAAAAATGTCAAGGCTTCAGATGCTGACTACAAAGTTTGAGAACCTAAGGATGAAGGAAGATGAAACCATTCATGAGTTTCACATGAACATCTTGGAGATTTCCAACACCTCAGGAGCATTGGGTGAAAAGATGTCTGAAGAAAAACTGGTGAGAAAGATTCTCAGATCCCTGCCTAAAAGATTTGCAATGAAGGTAACTGCTATAGAGGAAGCCCAGGACATCAGCAACTTAAAAGTGGATGAACTCATTGGGTCTCTTCAGACTTTTGAGATGGGGATCAGTGACAATGTTGACAAGAAAAACAAGAGCATAGCACTTGTATCCAACACTGAAGATGAAAACAAGGAGGATGAAGAAGAAAATTTTTCAGAAGCTATAGCCATGCTTGGAAGACAATTCAACAAACTCATCAAGAGAATGGATCCAAAGTCAAGGTCAAATGTTGATAACATTCCCTCTAACATTAACAGAACTTATGACTCTAGCAGAAGACCAAGGTATGAAGAGAAGGGAAATCAAGGAAGAGGAATTCAATGCCATGGTTGTGAAGGATATGGGCATATTCGAGCTGAATGCCCTACCTTTCTTAAGAAACAAAAGAAAGGAATGACTGTTACCTGGTCTGACTATGATTCAGAAAGTAATTCTGAAGAAGAATCTGCCAAACTAGTTACTGCTCTAACCGGTGTTTGTACCTCTGAAAGTGACACTAGTGATGAGGAAGTAACATTTGAAGAACTGGCTGATACTTACAAGAAATTGTGTATCAGAAGTGCTGAAGTCTGTGTGCAAAATGAGAGACAAACAAAACTCATCACAAAGTTGGAGGCTGAAAAAAGGGCAGACCTTGAGACTATAAGTCATCTAGAAGGAGAAGTTCAACTGCTGAACTCAAAATTGAACCAGATGACCAAATCTGTCAAGATGCTGACAAATGGAACTGACAAATTGGAAGAAATCCTTCAGGTTGGATAAAATGTGGGAAACAAGTCTGGACTAGGATTTGTGGAAGCAAAGAAATCTGGTGCAGACAAGAAGATCAGGTCTGATAAACAAATGTCAAAGCAGATGTCACAACATAACTCTCAACATCGGGAACAGAATAATATGAAGAAGAAGTACCAAAGATGGAGATGTCATCATTGTGGGAGGTTTGGTCACATAAAACCCTTCTGCTTCAGATTGTATGGATACCCTAATCAGAACCCAGGTGTCAAACCTAAGGCTAACAGGGTACCACATACTCCTCAATGGAAGAAAAAGGCTACTGCCCTGATAGCCCACACTTCCCTGAGAGTCTCTGCAAAGGAAGACTTGTACTTTGACAGTGGGTGTTCTAGGCACATGACTGGAATCAAGAACATTCTCAATAATGTTAAACCTCACACCACTAGTTATGTGACCTTTGGAGATGGTGCTAAAGGTGAAATCAAAGGAGTTGGTAATTTGGACTGCCTTGGAGTTCCAAATCTGAATGAAGTACTATTGGTAAAAGGCCTGACTGCTAATCTCATTAGTATTAGTCAATTATGTGATCTAGGATTCAAGGTCAACTTCTCAAAATCTGAATGTCTTGTAATAAATGAAAAACAAGAAGTTGTAATGAAAGGAGTCAGATATAAAGATAACTGTTACTTGTGGGAGCCTGAGAACACTAATAACTCCATTGTGTGTTCTATTGCCAAAGAAGAAAAAGAGGTGAAACTGTGGCACCAAAAACTTGGCCATCTTCATCTAAGAGGAATGAAAAGAATTATCTCCATGGAAGCAATCAGAGGGATTCCAAGACTGCAAATTGATGAAGGGAGAGTTTGTGGTGAATGTCAGGTTGGTAAGAAGACAAGGATGTCACATCGAAAGTCAAGACATCTGACCACCTCTAAGGTTCTGGAACTTCTACATATGGATCTGATGGGACCAATGCAGGTGGAAAGTCTTGGTGGAAAGAGATATGCCTATGTTGTGGTGGATAACCGTGAAGTTTTTAAAGAACTATGCAAAAGAATTCCTTTTCAATTTTGTACTGAAACAATTGCAGCTGGTAATAGCTGTTCTCAAATTATCTGGATAAAATAGATGCTCACTGAGTATAATGTCTCACAAGATGTTGTGACATTGTACTGTGACAATCTGAGCACAATCAACATTTCCAAGAATACTATTTAGCATAGCAGGACCAAACATATTGACATAAGACATCACTTTATCAGAGACCTTGTGGAAGAGAAGACGATTAAACTAGAACATGTTGCCACTGAGCTACAGCTGGCTGACATCTTTACCAAGGCACTTGATGCAAATCAATTTGAAAACTTGAGGGGCAAGTTGGGTATTTGCCAACATGAGGAATTGTAGCAATTAACTTTGCTTGAAACAAGGGTAGAAGGAGTTATTTTTGTTAAGTCTATTTTGATTGGGTTAATCATATGCTTTCCCATTTCTTTCATAATTATTAAGAATAGACACTCATTTGCCTCCTTCCTCTCTCATCTCTGCAACAAATCCCATTCTCTCAATCAAAGTTCTCTCTCTAGTTGGAACAGGAGGAGACTGTACGAATCAGAAGGGAAGAGGTTGCTGCTGAAGATCAGCTCAATGCTGAAGAAATTAGCTCCTCTGAAGGTGACAGTGCTTAAAGTCTGGTGGAATTGTCAAGCCTGATGCTGATGCTGTTGATGCAAGTTGCTTCAGATTTTATTTGTTGTTTTTATTACCTATTTTGGATAACTGTATAACATTTAAGTACATGTTTCTTTGGCCCATTTGTGGCTAAAGAGGGGGAGATATTTTCTGTGTTAATCACTTGGTAGACCTCATATTTTTTCTGCAGTCATATTCATTCTGCTGCTCTATATTCTCTGATTGCTTAGGGGCTTTAGCCAAAAATCTGCCAAAGGGGGAGTTTGTAAGTGTTTAGTTATTGGCATGTATTTTTGGTAAAACCAGGTGTGTGAATGTCATGACTGATGTCATAACATTCTGGTTTATTAGGTACTTTATGCAGAAAAATTATGGCATACAGTAGATACTGTGTATGAGTGTGTATTTGAGCATTTTGCAAAAGATCACATTTATTGCCTTCCACCAAAATCAGTAAACAGGAATTCTGATGTCATAACAAATGTTAAGACATCCTGTACTGATCTAACAGTTTTGCAGTTTGGTTAATTCTGAGTTATTTCAGGAAGTTGAGTCATTCCTTCCAGAACAGAATCCTGCGTGGACTTTGGGTTAACCTAGCTCAACCCTAATCTGGTTGATAAATTCTTGTGACCAAGTCTTAAGGTTAAATCTAATTAACCCTAGCTTTTTGTGGAAACCCTAACTGAAGAAACAGCTGCTATATATTCAACATGATTGCTGTTTGGGAAGAATCTCCTTTGGACTGAAGATCAAGCAGAAACTGTATAGTTTTAACTGTTGCAATCCAAGCAATTATCATTGTGATAAGTGACTTGGAATAGGTTTTGTTTGTAAGGGTTTTTGTACCACTCAAATCTTTGAAGCAAGAGTGTTTTCTGTTTCTTGACTAAAGCTTTGAAGCAAAGTCAAGTTAGGTTTATGTATCACTCAAAGCTGTGAAGCAAGAGTGTTTGTGTTACTTGATTAAAAAGCTGTGAAGCATAATCAAGTGTATGTTCTGAAGAGTGTCTTCATTAATTCATTAGTCAATTGTTTTAAGTATCACTGCTGTGATTGAGGGGGAGTGAGTAGGAACTCAGGTTTAAGTAGAACTTAGATTGAAGTTGCATTGGGTAGGTCTTAAGTGAAGGAGATAAACTGGTTGGTTTATTCCTGAATTAATATCTCTTATAGTGGATTTCCTCCCTGGCTTGGTAGCCCCCAGAGTAGGTGTTGTTTCACACTGAACTGGGTAAACAATTGACTGTGTTCTTTACTGTTTTTATTTACTGTCTTATAGAAAGTCAGATACGGTGTCATAACATTCATTGTGACATTGAGTATCTGCTGCCAGAATTTTCAATGATGAATACAAATACGTAATTTAAACATGCTAAATATGCAAGAATTACAGTAATCAAATTTGGATAATTGTGCAAACCGTGAGCGTGAGAGGGAGTGATTCTGGATGTTCTGGCGCCTGCAGATGATTGGGAATGCTTCCTAAGAAGCCCAGGAATTGATTTCTGGCTTTGAAACTCCTTGATTAGCCCTCTACTCCAGAATTTGGACCTCTCTTTTTATTAAAAATTCTGAGTTTTCCTTCTGGCCGTTTCACGCTTCTAACCTCTCCTCACGTCTTGGCTTGCTTCTGTATATGTAATACAACCTATTGGGTCAACAAAAACGACCTCAATCTCGCCCATTATGAAGATTTGATTTGGTCTTTCATGGCATATGATATCTTTCCAAATTTGCTCAAATTCAATCTTTTTCCAACAAAATTAGCCTTGCATGAAATGGTTCTCAATTGTCAGCATATAAGATCTTCCTTCAATGCAAAAATCAAACCTAAAACACAATATTTGATTTATTTAGATTTATTTGATTTTATTTGAACTTTAAGTGAATAAAAATCAAAATAAATTGAATAAATAAATAAATAAAGCATGGAGGGTCCCATAGGTCGTGGACTATGTTATTATTTAAGTGAAATCATAAAAAGTTGGGCCCATTTAGCAAAAAATGCAAATTTGAGCACATTTGACTTTTGACAATTTTGCAAAAAAGGTCAACTTGGCCAATGCATAACTCTCTCAATTTTGACCCTAGAGAGGTGTTCTTTGACTTTTTAGAAAGCATAGGATGTCCTCTAAGAAAAACTTTTGGTCTCATCTCAATTGATCCTTCCATGTTCATGTATGAAGCTTTGACCCAAAAGGTGTTTTTGTTGACTTTTCAAAATGACCTATAATGTCAAAATTCATATCTTTTGGTGAGTGCAAATTTTGAACTTGGGAGATGAGGATAAATTATAGGGAATTGCATTCTCTTCAAAATGAGCTTTGGATGGGTCATTTCTGATAAAGTATGAGAAAATTATGCTTGGTCAAAGTTGAGTTGACTTTCCCTACAAAACCCTAATTTAGCAATTTTTGGGTCTTGATGAATTGTGAGAAATCCTTGAGGAAAAATGATAAACCCTTGATCAAATGATGAATAATACTTCAAAATGAGGATATTGACCAAAAATCTTGAATTTTGACTGTATGTGGGCCACAATTGACTTTTGACCTAACATAGTCGATTTTCAGGCATTTGAGCAATTAACTGAGCAAACTTCTTCTGTAAGGCTTGAAAATTGGCATGGATGATCTTGAGAACATATTATGACAATGGTGAGCACTTCGTATCCTTTGGACTCAAACATCTTGATGAAAAATGAAACCCTAATTTGAGGTAGACTGCCTTAGGAGAGAGTTTGTCTGGTCAACTCTTGGACTTCCTTAAGCAATTTGAGGACCTCACTTAACATGTATTGAGAAATATGGGAGGGAAAATTTTGGGGTACAACAGCTGCCCCTGTTCAATCTTCTTAAACCTGAGGATGTAGATTGGCTTGTCTGCCTTTCGTGATCTGAAGGTGGAAGATGATTGAACACTAGAGTGCCCAGAAATATGCACTCAACTATAATGATGCTTGACCATGTAGGTAGAGTCGAGAATGGGCTTATCGATTCCATTTGGAAGTTGCTAGAGAATTGTCGAAGATGGGTTTAAAGATACCATCCGAAGAGGTGTCGATCGCATAAGAGATTCCCTTGCGAGAACCCGTACCTGTTGTTGAGGAGGACTTCGCTGGGGAATGTTGGTCTTTATCCTGAGAGAAATAGAGTTTTAAGAGCTTCAATTGTCTGTTACTCTACTGGGGGAATAATTTCGGTTTTAGAAAGTGGAAGTGAACTGTGTGTTTGGCCGGGGTATATGCTGCACCGCGACTTTCTGGGGAAATGTGAAAGTTTGATCAGGTCCAGGTCTTACAGTGCTGTGGACTACTGTCTGGGGATCAGAGAGGCAGAAACCGGATAGTAAGGTTCTGAGAAGGAACCTGGATAGTAAGGTTACTTCGAGATGAAAGCCTGGATAGTAGGGCTGTGAGAAGGAACCTGGATAGTAGGGTTACTTCGATACCAAATCCTAGATAATAGGGCTGTAAGAAGGAACCTGGATAGTAGGGTTACTTCAAGATGAAAGCCTGGATAGTAGCGCTGTAAGAAGGAACCTGGATAGTAGGGTTACTTCTATACAAAAGCCTGGATAGCAGGGCTGTAAGAAGGAACCTGGATAGTAGGGTTACTTCAAGATGAAAGCCTGGATAGTATGGCTGTAAGAAAGAACCTGGATAGTAGGGTTACTTCGATACTAAAGCCTGGATAGTAGGGCTGTAAGAAGGAACCTGGATAGTAGGGTTACTTCGAGATGAAAGCCTGGATAATAGGGTTGTAAGAAGGAAATTAGATAGTAGGGTTACTTCGAGATGAAAGCCTGGATAGTAGGGCTGTAAGAAGGAACCTGGATAGTAGGGTTACTTCGAGATGAAAGCCTGGATAGTAGGGCTGTAAGAAGGAACCTGGATAGTAGGGTTAATTTTATACAAAAGCCTGGATAGTAGGTCTGTAAGAAGGAACCTGGATAGTAGGGTTACTTCGAGATGAAAGCCTGAATAGTAGGGCTGTAAGAAGGAACCTGGATAGTAGGGTTACTTCGATATGAAAGCCTGGATAGTAGGGCTGTGAGAAGGAACCTGGATGGTAGGGTTACTTCGATATGAAAGCCTGGGTAGTAAGGATGCTTTTATCGCCGATGATTACTCTGTTTAGCTTCGAGTGTTGATCATGTACCTGTTAGAAGTTGATGATAATAACTGTCTTTTCCTGAAATAAATACAAGGTTAGTTATGTGCGATGCATGAGATGCATTTGTATGATTACGTTCTCAAAATAAATGAGACTATGTTATATGGGATGCATGCACATTCATGATGTATGAACATGAAATGCCTTCGTATTAATCTGGGTTCGGGAAAATAAATCCCCGACTGCTGTTTGGAGAGTATGAGAAATGGTATTCTTGACTGCTGCAAAACCATAATTCCTCTACTTCTATTGGGGATGGTGAACAAAGATGACTAGATGGGGATTTTCCCCATGGCTAGTAAATATTCTGTCGGACGAGACTCTGTCTGAGGATAACTCCGCAGGGAATAACTCTGTTGGAGAGGAGATACTCTGTTGATAGATCTGCTGACTTGGAGAAACAACTCAGTTGGGGATGAATTTCCGTTGCTGGCGATGATGAATTCTGTTGGAGACTGAATTTCTGCTCATGAGAGAAATAAACTCTGCTTGGGGAAAAATTTACTGACTCACTCATGACTGTGAACCTCAGCGAGAGAGATTTATGTCTTGTTCGGAAAAACTAACATCACCGTCTTTGGATATATTTTACTCGGTGGGGAGTGTATGTACCACTACTCATGTTCTCAAGCTGGTTCTATCTTGGTACCTGATGGTCAAAGTAACTGTAAGGTTTGGACACTTCTTGTTTTCCATGCTCCTGGAATTACGAGTAATCTACTTTTGTTTTTTCATGTAAATATTTATGAGCAATCATTATTTTCAATTGCATATATAAAAAATGAATCATTGGACGTTCTTGCAAAACAAAACAGAAAAAGAAAAACAAATGGAAATTTCTTGTGAAAATGAATTGTATTGACTTTTGAAGTTAGCCTGTAACATGCGTTTTTATACAAGGTGGCTGACGCTCTAGTAAGAGAACGCCGCCGAAAGATTGAAATTACAATTTGTGTTTAAGAAAGAAAAACAGCTATGTGAAACAATCCCATTGGGTTCCAATTCTTCTATTGCCTTTAAATCTTCAAGCATCTCATCACTTTGCTGCTTGGCCGAAGGTGGATTAGTTTGATTGGCGCTGTCTGAGCTTGATAGTCGGTACCGAAGTTTGGTTGCACGATGATCCAATGAGACATAGTGTTACGCTTTGATCCCTAATTTTTTCCTGAACCGCCCTTTCGGGTTTTCGGTCCACCAGGGTACCCTTTTCTGCCCAAGTCACCTTTTCAGGTTTTCGACTTGCCGGGTGTACAGTTTTTTTTTTCATTTTCATCCCTTAATTTTGCCCGAACCCTTTTGGTTCGTCGGGAAGCCCTTAATTTTTCCTAGTCCAGTCAACCTAGCGGGTTCTTGATTATGCGTAGTATCTTTTCACTATGTCTGCATTGACGGGGTGAGGAAGGTCATCACCATCCATGGTGGTTAGAATCATAGCTCCTCCCGAGAAAATGTTCTTAACCACAAATGACCCTTCGTATGTGGGGGTCCATTTTCCCCTGGGATCACCTTGCGGTAGTATGATGCGTTTGATTACTAGATCTCGGACTCGATATTCTTGACATCTGACTTTCTTGTTAAAGGCCTTGATCATTCGCTTTTGATACGTCTGACCATGACAGATAGCAGTAAGTCTCTTTTCATCGATTAGATTCAACTGATCAAGTCGGGTTTGGACCCAGTCGTCTTTGTTCAAACCCGCATCCTTCATAATCCTGAGAAAGGGTATCTGGACTTCGATGGGTAGGACTGCCTCCATGCCATATACCAGAGAGTAAGGTGTTGCCCCTGTCGACATCCGTGATGAGGTACGGTACCCATGAAGAGCGAATGATAACATCTCGTGCCAGTCTTTGTATGTCATCATCATCTTCTACACAATCTTCTTGATGTTCTTGTTAGCTGCTTCAATAGACCCATTCATCTTTGGCCGGTAGGGAGAAGAATTATGGTGTTGAATCTTGAAATGTTTGCAGAGCTTGGTGATCATTGTGTTGTTGAGATTTGTGCCATTGTCCGTAATGATCCTCTCTGGGACACCGTATCGACATATCAGATTGTGTTGGATGAACCGCACCATGACATTCTTGGTTACCGTAGCAAAGGAAGCTTCCTCAACTCACTTCGTAAAGTAATCAATTGCTACCAGAATGAAACGATGCCCATTAGATGCAGTAGGTATGATCTCGCCGATCATATCGATGCCTCACATTGCAAAGGGCCAAGGGGCTGTCAAAACATTCAAGGGAATCAGAGGTACATGCACCTTATCAGCATATACTTGGCACTTATGATAGGTTCGAGAATGCTGATAACAATCAGCTTCCATAGTGGACCAGTAATATCCTGCCCGTAGGATTTTCTTTGCCATGGTATGTCTACTGGAACGGGTTCTGAAGGTTCCTTCATGTAACTCTGTCATGATCCTTTCTACCTCGCTCTTGTCTATGCACTGCAGTAAGGTTGAATCATGGTTATGCTTATAGAGGATACCATTACTGATGAAGAACTTCACAGTGAACCTTCTCAGAAACTTCTTATCATTAACAGATGCCCCTTCGGGGGTATTCTTGAGCCTCAAGATACCTCTTTACCTCGTGAAACCAAGGTTTATCTGCTAACTTTTCAGTCTCAATGTCACAACAATGTGCGGGTTCATCCAACCTCTCAATGGTAGTTTGGGGAGCCTCATTGTCCCACCTGACTTTGAAAATAGAAGACATGGTAGCTAGCGCATCCTCTAACTGATTCTCCTCTCTTGGGAAATGTTCAAAGGTTATCTACTCAAAGTGAGGGAGCAATGTCAGTACACACTCTTTGTAAGGAATAACATTTGGGTGCTTCATATCCCATTCTCCTTTGATCTGACTTATCACCAGAGCAGAATCTCCGAATACACTCAAGAACTTAATCCTTAAGTCAATAGCTACTCGAAAACCCATGATACACACTTCATACTCCGCCATATTGTTGGTGCAGTTAAAACATAGTCGGGAAGTGAACGGAGTATGACAGCCCTCGGGAGATATAATCACAGCGCCAATTCCATTCCCTAAAGAGTTTGATGCTCCATCAAAATACATAGACCATCAGGATCCCTCCTCGGGTCCTTCATCCGGTCCGGGTTCTTCGCAGTCATTCACCAACATGATGTTCTCATCCAAGAACTCGAAATTCATGGACTGGTAGTCATCCACGGCCAGATGCGCCAAATGATCCGCCAATACACTCCCCTTGATTTCTTTTTAGGTTGTGTATTGGATATAGTATTCGGTTAAGATCATCTGCCATCTTACTATTCTTCCGGATAAGGCGGGATTCTCAAAAATATACTTGATCGGATCCATCTTTGATATCAACAAGGTGTGTGAGTCAGTATATACTATCTTAGTCGGCGAGCAGCCCATGCCAAAGCGCATCAAGTCTTCTTGAGCAATGAGTATCGGGTCTCACAGTTGGTAAATTTTTTGCTAAGGTAATAAATGGCGTGCTCTTTTCGACCAGACTCGTCATGCTGCCCTAACACACACCCCATTGAATTGCCTAGC
This sequence comes from Vicia faba, assembly GCA_948472305.1. NCBI lineage: Eukaryota > Viridiplantae > Streptophyta > Magnoliopsida > Fabales > Fabaceae > Vicia > Vicia faba. Next base: position 1,223,654,181 of record OX451741.1, on the reverse strand, counting down.
ACTATCAAGTATAATATCAATGGTCTTCCTTCAATTGGAGGCATCAAAATTTTTTGTTCTTGCAGGTATTCTTTGATTCTTTCGAAAGCAGTCTAGCATTCATCATTCCACTTTACCACTTGATCTTTCTTCAGTAGCTTGAAGATTGGCTCACAAGTAGTAGTCAAATGTGAAATGAACCTGGTGATGTAATTCAGACGTCCAAAAAAACCTCTAACTTCCTTCTCTGTGTGGGGAGCCGGCATCTCCTGTATGGCTTTTACCTTTGCATGGTCCACCTGAATACCTTTGTCACTGACAACAAAACCAAGAAGCTTTCCAGACCTTACCCCGAAGGTACACTTGTTCGGATTCAACCTCAACTTGTACGTCTTCAACCTGTCAAACAGTTTCTGGAGATTATCAAGATGCTCTTCCTCAGTCTGAGACCTGGCTATCATGTCATAAACATAAACCTCAATCTCGTGGTGAATCATATCATGGAACAAAGCGACCATGGCGCGCTGAGAAGTTTCCCCAACATTCTTCAACCCGAAAGGAATTACCTTGTAACAGAAGGTGCCCCAATGTGTAATGAAGGTTGTCTTCTCCATGTCCTCAGGAGCCATCTTGATCTGGTTTTAGCAATAAAAACCATCCATGAAGGTGAAGATCTTGTGCTGCGCGATATTGTCAACCAGAACATCAATGTGGGGAAGCAGGAAGTCATCCTTGGGGCTTGCCCTGTTCAGATCTCGGTAATCTACACACATCCGTACCTTACCATCCTTCTTAGGTACCGAAACGATGTTGGCAACCCACTGCGAATAAGAAGTGACAGCTAAGAATCCGGTGTCAAATTGTTTCATGACTTCTGCCTTAATTTTTCCTGACATTTTGGGGCGCATACGGCGGACCTTCTGCTTTACCGGAGGGCAGTCTTCTTTGGTTGGCAGGCGATGTACCACAATATTAGTGTCCAGACCAGGCATGTCTTCATAGGACCAGGCGAAGATCTCAACGTAGTCGTGTAGCATCTGTATTAACTGTTGCTTGACACTAAGCTCCAGATTCACACCTATTTTAACCTCCTTCCTGTCTTCCTTTGTACCCAAATTCACTGACTCGATTGGCTCTTCATGAGGTTGTATGGCCCTCTCCTTCTGCTGTGGTAGTCTAGCAAGTTCTCCAGGCACCTCACAATCATCCTCACTTTCGTCCTTGGCTTGGTTGATCAGATTTTCAAAGTCATTACTGGCAGTAGAAGAACTGTTATCGATGGGATCCAGAGTGGATATGGATCTGCAGTATGATACGTGAGTGTGTGTAAGAAAATAGCTGTTTTGATAAAGTGGGAGACAGAAAATAAAAACAAGGAACGCAAAATTTATAATGCAAGAAACTTCCAATGTTTTATTGATGATATATGAAAATGACAAATAATAATAGGCCCTCAAAAGCGAAGCCAAGGTGCCTTGGGCAAAGCACCGGGCTGTGAAGTTTCGAACTGTTTATTACAAATCTTAAAACAAAAGTCAATTACTGCGAAATAAAAGAAACAGGTATGAAGTCCTTCGCCGTCCAATTATTTAGTCCACCATTGGTTGTTGGGTAGATCCAGCTGTCGATGTCCGAATCCTCTTCACTGTCCTCAATTGCATTAACTCCCCGATTGCTGATGTGTATAGGAGGTCTTCCAATACTTGCATGCCTAACAGCCCTTTGAGCCCCTGTAGTAAAGCCCAAACCAAATTTTTCAGTTTTGTGAGTGAAATCAGGGAGCCGACCCCAATTGGTACACCCACCTTTAACGGAGGTTTGTTGGTAGTAACTTCAGTTGGCGCCAAAGTATGAGGGACCTCTTCGAAGTTCTGACAAGGATTTTCTATGAACTCTCCATCCATCTCCACATAACAGAAGGAATTGAGATGACTCACCATGTACTCCTCTTCACCTCGCACCGTGACAATTTTCCCTTGTATTGGATACTTCAGCATTTGATGGAGTGTAGAAGTAACCGCCCCAGCCCTATGGATCTAAGGACGACCCAGCAAGCAAGAATACGATGGTCTGATGTCCATTACATAGAAGGTGGACCCAAAGGTCTGAGAGACCACCTTGACAGGGATGTCTACCTCCCCGTACACCATCCTTTTTGATCCATCAAAAGCCCTCACCACAATGTTACTCAGCTTTAAAGTCAAACCCTCACAATCCAAACGGTCCAATGCTTTCTTCGGCAGAACATTCAGCGAAGACCCAGTGTCTACCAATACATGGGCCATAGTAGTGCCCCTGCACTCAATAGAGACATGCAGAGCATCATTATGATCCCTCCCCTTAGCGGTTAGATTCGAATCTGAAAATCCTAGCCCATTGTCAGCAGTCAGGCTAGCCACACAATCTTTGAATTGATCTGCAGAAGTTTCCTACGGCACATGCACAGTCTTAAGAAAGGCAATCAAAGCCTTTGCATGGGCTTCAGAACACAATAGCAGAGACAACATGGAGATCTTTGAAGGGGTCTGCCCCAGTTGTTCGACCACATTGTAGTCGCTTTTCTTGATAATTTTCAGTATTTCCTCTATTTCTTGTTTAGAGGGTTCCACAATGGAATGACAACGGTTTTATGGACAGTCGAAGAAGAAATCTCGAGAGAAAAGAATCTTCCACTTCTAGTGACCTTACTAGCCTCGACAATATTACTGACATCAGTATCAGCTTCTTCATTCTTCAACTCTTGCTTAATACCATGGTAATACACATCGACACCATAGTGCCATGGGACAGCCTTATATGAAGTGTACGGGATGGGACCAGGAACAGTGATTATTAGCGGAGAATTCTTTGAACAAGTGTAATCCTAACAGGTTTTCTCGAGGAAACCTTGGAAGGATTAGCAGAAATGGTTATGATGGCGACATCTTCATTTGGAACAACATGAATCATAGTCTTCTCGAACAGAATCTCTTTATTATCCATTAGGCGCTGAACAACCGACTTCAACAAACTACAACCAACAGGTAGAATCGAGCACATGTGGCAACCTTCACCACAACCCGGAAATACAACGAACAACAGCAAATTCCTCTTAACATTCATAAGAGGAGTAGAAATTTCTTCAACAGAGGTTACAAACAAATCATTGTCAACAACATTAACCCCATGACCATGTTTAGGCATAGGGGCAGTTATTACATTTGGCTTTTCTGGAGCATCAAAATCTATCTCCTTAGCTTTCAGCAGATCTTGCACATTGTTTCTCAAAGCCCAGCAGTCATTGGTATCATGTCCAGGACTTTCAGAATGGTAGGCGCACCACGCGTTGGGATTGTATCTAGGAGAGGTAGTATTTGGATTTTTGGGAGCCTCCCTCAATGTGGTCAAGTTGGATTTCAATAGGTGAGGTAACACTTCAGCTAATGTAATGCTAATGCGGGTAAACTGTCGTGGTGCTCTTTCCACCCTCTGTTGATTGTTGCGTTGAGGGGCAACAACGGGTCTTTGTATCACTATAGCATTTACCGTTGGACGGTGTTCAGATCTGTTTTAGCCCCTCGGGCCATAAATTACAATGGCTTCCTTCTTACCAGTAAAATGTTTCTTTATCGAACTCGAAGAAGCATCCTTCTGTATTTTACCACTTTGAATTCCAGCCTCCACTCTTTCTCCAGTTAAAATCAACTCGGTGAAACCAGCCGACGAGCTGCCAATCAAGTGGTTGAAAAATGGACCAGACAGCATCCCCAGGAACATATCAACCAACTCCCTATCAAACAAAGGGGGTTGAATTCTGCCAGCCAAATCTCTCCATTTCTGAGCGTAATCTTTGAAGCCTTCACCTGCACCCATGGACATACTCTGGAGTTGAGTACGAGTGGGAGCAAGGTTGGCATTGTACTGATAATACTTGTAGAAAGCAGCAGCAAGGTCTTCCCAGTTTCGGACACTGGCTCCTTCCAATTGGTAGAACCATTCAAGCTGAGTCCCTGACAGACTATCTTGAAAGAAGTGCATCCACAAATTTCTATCGGCAGTGTGGGGTTGAATTTTCCTGACATAAGAGCGGAGATGGAGTTTTGGGCAAGACACTCCATCATACTTAGAAAACACTGGAGCCTTGAACTTCTGATGGATGACCACTCCAGATACCAGTCCTAGTTCTCCGAAATCCAAACCAGGTATCTTCTGAACTTCCATAGCACTCAGACGGTATTATAGCTGCTTGTACCTATCTTCAGCAGGAGGATATTGCTCATCATCAAAATCAGTATCATTATCAGAGACTTCCAGGCTAGCGCTCTTTTCCTCTTCTTGGTTTTCCCCTTATTTGGATGAAGAGGTCAGATCAATTTGATGCTTCAACCTTTCTCCAAACCTTCTTCCCATATTCAGAAGCCCGACCTTCTTCTTCTTCTTCTTCTTCTTCTTCTTCTTCTCTTTCAGAATGAGAGTTTTCAGATCCTCTTGCCCCTTAGCCAGACTTATGAACATCTGTTGGAACTGGGCATTCTGTGCCTGAAGCTCTTTGATGGCTTGATCGGAAGACATTTCATACTGAAATAAACAACGAAGAAGATAAGGAACCTGTAGTGGTACCTGTGATGATGTGCATGATAATGGGATTCACATGTAATGATTTCAAAGACTTTGGGATATTTAAATTTGCAAACCAAAAATAAACAAACTTTATTAGCTTAACTTTGAAAGGTTTAACAATGCCCTTAAGGCGTTACAAAGAAGTAAATAAAACAAATCTAAAACTAGAAAAGCAAAATCAGAAGTCCCATGGACGCTTTCTCTTTGTGTTGATGTATTCATTGAGCACTCTTTCCTCCTCGAGCTGCCTGGTGAGCTTCAAAACCTTCCTCTCTTGCTCATGGAACTGCTCTCTGTAAGTATCTCGCTTATTCTTCAACTGAATCCAAGACCTTTGTAGCTCCTCAAGATAAGTAGGCATGTAAGGATAGAGAACTGTGTAAGGAATGTCTTCTTTGGTAATGGGTTACACAATCACTAGTAATATTGCCGCATAAGGCATCACGAGCTTTTGGGAACGAGCTCAGACCCATTGGAGGTAAGGCTTCATAGGAAGGGAAGTCTTTGGTCCCAACTCATGGGGGTCATATCTATTTACCATGCCCTAAGCTCGTATGAACCTCCGACGATGTCCTTTAACATCCTCTTCATAGTCGAATGCAATATCCTCGAGAAGTAACCTATGGGGACCATCTCTTCGAGCACGACCAAATTGTCGCAAAGCTAGACAGGGATTGTAAGTTATACCTCCTCTGATACCAAGTAATGGGACATTAGGATACCCCCCACAACGGTCAATAACATCAACGTCTTCCATAGCCCGGGAACACCAAATAATATCTGTATGAGAAAGTGACATTATTCTATGCGACCAACCATAACTTTCTTTGTTCTTCAGCAGACTTAGGGAGGTGAGAAATAAACCACCTCGACAATAATGGCATGCAGCACATAAGAGTCCCTCTTCTCCTTGTGGTACGAGTATAAAGAGCGTGCAAAATATCTCCAAGCAAGGTAGGCACAGGGTTGCGAGAAAGGAAAATCTTGATAGCATTCACATTTACAAAGGAATCCAGATTAGGGAAGAGAACCAAATCATAGATAAGAAGAGCCAAGTCATCTTCAAAAGCCTGAAAATCTAAATCATCCCAAAATAGCTGAGCTTGGTCTTGAAATTCTGGCTGCAGATACTCAATGTCACGTCCAATGTTATGACACCGTATCTGACTTACTATATGACAGTAAATACAAAAGCAGTAAATAACACAGTCAATTGTTTACCCAGTTCAGTGTGCAACAACACCTACTCTGGGGGCTACCAAGCCAGGGAGAGAATCCACTATAAGAGATGTTAATTCAGGAATAAACCAACCAGTTTATCTCCTTCACTTAAGACCTACCCAATGCAATTCTAATCTAAGTACAACTTAAACCTGAGTTCCTACTCACTCCCCCTCAATCACAGCAGTGATACATAAACCAATTTGACTTAAGAATTGATGAAGACACTCTTCAAAACACACACTTGATTAAGCTTCACAGCTTTTTAATCAAGTAACACAATCACTCGTGCTTCACAGCTTTGAGTGATGTACACAACTAACTTGACTATGCTTCACAGCTTTAGTCAAGTAACATTCAAACACTCTTGCTTCAAAGCTTTGAGTGCTACACAACCCTTACAATTGAAACCTATTCCAAGGCACTTATCACAATGATAATTGCTTGGAGTACAATAAACAAATCTATACAGATTACAAAATTGATCTTCTAATCAATCAGCAGGGATGTCTTGAAAAACCGCAGCTCTGTTGAATATATAGCAGCTGTAACTTCAGTTAGGGTTTCCAAAAACCTAGGGTTGATTCCGTTTGACCTAAAGACCAGGTCACAGTACTTTATTGATCAGGTTAGGATTGAGCTAGGTTACTCCTCAGAAAACGCAGGATTCTGTTCAGAAAGGACTGAGTTATTTCCTGAAAAAACTCAGACTTATCCAATCCTGCAATCCTGTTAGTTCAGAACAGGATGTCATAACATCTGTTATGACATCTGAGAAAACCTGTCTACTGATTTAGCAAAATGTGATCATTTTGCAAACATGCTCAGATACACACTTATAAACATCAGTATTTGAATTACAATATTTTTCTGCACATGTACCTATTGAGTTAGTACAACCTGAACTAGAATGTTATGACATCAGTCATGACATTCACACATACACTTGGGATTTACCAAAAATGCAAGCCAATACCTAAACACCTACAAACTCTCCCTTTGGCAGATTTTTGGCTAAAGTCCCTAAACAATCAGAGATAGATAGATAGCAGCAGAAATAAGTGACAGAAGTGACAGCAGAAAAATATAATGTCAAGTACTAATTAAGCAAGTACCAAAATATTCTCCCCCTCTTTAGCCACAAATGGGCCAAAGATACATGTTCATAAAGTTATACAGTTATCCAAAACAAAATAATGAGATCAGCAGCTGACAACAGCAGAACACACTTCCAAACTCCACCAGCAACACCACCAAGCAGCAATCAACCTTCAAGCACTGTCATCAGATTCAGAGGAGCCAATTTCTTCAATGTTGAGCTGTCCTTCAGCTTCTATACCTTCTTCCCTTCTGCTTTCTTCAGCTTCCTCCTTTTCTAGCCTGGAAATTAGAGCTTCTAGGATCCTTTTTCTAGCATCCAGATCTTTGCAAGTTTCTTTTAAAACAGCTATGACATCTGATGTCTTGGACTGGGTCTTTGCAGACGATGTCTCAGCTGATGTTATGACAATGTCTGGAGCATGAGATCCCTGAAACAGTTTGTAGTGCAGGCCAAGGGCAGGAGCTCTTTTGCAGACTGTATCTCTTGCTACAAGGATGTCAGGGTATTGTGCAAGGATGATTCCACAAAGGAGGGAGGGAAAAGGCAATTGGTCCTTTGACAGCATAACTGCCAGCATGCTTCAAAGTTTGTTCAAAGATGTACCTTCCATAGTCAAAGGCAGTCTTGGTTCCTACAACATAGATAAATCTCCCCAATCCTGTGGAGATGGTTGATTTGTGATTTGTAGGCACCCAGTTTGCTGCACCTATTTTATGCAAGATGGCAAATTTCATGCTGAGTTTACTAGCATTCAGCTTCCCTTTCAATGGCCAGCACTTTACTTGCCTGGCAGTGATGGTTAAGCACACTTCATTGTCAGTTTCCTCTAGATCAGGACAGTCCTTATTTGTTCTTCCAAGAAACTTGTTGATTTCTGATGGAGAGAACTTGACCCTTCTTCCTCTAACAAACACACTCTCAAAGTCAGCTGACCTCCCATCAGCACAATCATTGGACAAGTTCACTACAAACTCCTTAACCAGATTTTCATAACATTTGTTAAACTTCATCACTGTCTTCATTAGCCCAGCATTCCTGATCAGATCCATGATGTCTTTGCACTCCAAGGCATCATTGTTGAGTTCTCTCTCCAAGGCTATTCTCTTCAAGCAAACATACTTCCATCTGTTTGCATTGTCAGGATGATGAAAGGAGATGTTGTCTGTTGGCACTTCAGGCACTCTAGCAATCTTGCTGGAGGGGAGCTTCCTTCTGATGGGAGTATCTTCAATATCAATCTCAAATTTTGATTCATCATCAGAATCAGAAGTTTCAGGTTCTTTACTTTTCTTAGAGATTGGTTGTCTAGCAGTCTGCACCTGTGCCTTCTTCCCTTTTGTCTGAATCTTCTCAGCTATCCCTTCAGCCTTGGATTTCTTAGCATCAGGTTTAACATTCTGACTACTCTTTCTTTTCATCAATCTCCTAGCAATGCTAGGGTTCACATTAGCAATCAGTTCATTATCTGAGTAATCTTCATCCACATCAATGATAGGTGGATCAGCAGCCTTTTCAGAGGGGTTCTGAATGTTGTCTTTTGGTGTCACAACATCCTCAGTGACATCTACATTTTCAGAACCTTCCACATTTGGACTTTCTGATTGATTCAAAGGGATAGAAATCCCCGGTACAGATTGGTTGCCACTCAGAATGCTAGTAACCAGTCTAGCAATAGCTTGGTGTACTTGAACTGATCCTTCTTTATTAGGTATAGAAGACGAAGGATGAGAAGAATTACCAGAGACTGTAGCTTGAGCTCTTCCTGCATGTCTGGTTCTGAGCTTTTTGACTCTGGCTGGGTCAGTTGCCATCTCCCTGAGAGGAGTGACCTCAAGAACTTTAGATTCTATGCATGTAGTGATTGCCCTAGAATCTTGATCAGATGATGACGATGATGAGGGAGACGAAGCCGCCATGGTGGAAGACGATGTCTGAGACATTTTGTTTAACTTTGAGTAATAGTAGCAGTTTGAGAAAACTCTTTGATTGGGAGGAGGAAACAGGTTGCAAGGATGAGAGAGGTAGGGAGTAAAAGGGAGTCTCTTCAACTTCTTAAGGCTTTTGAAGGAATTGTGAATGAATATGATTAACCCACTAAATATAGACTTAATAAAATTAATCCCTTCAACCCTTGTTTTCAGCAAAACTAATTGCTATAATTTCTCATGTTGGTGAATACCCAATCTGCCCCTCAAATTTTCAAGTTTATTTCCAACAAGCGCCTTGGTAGAAGAATCAGTCAGCTGAAGCTTAGAGAAACTATGTTCCAGTTCAAATGACTTCTTCTCTTCAAAGTCAATAGGGTTCAAGGAAATGTTGAATGTTTTCAGATTATCACACCACAATGTCACAACATCTTGTGTAACATTGTACTCAGGTAGCATCTGTTTTGACCAGATGTTTTGAGAACAGAATTTATGAGACTTGTTCTTTCCAACATCCTTGTCAAGATGACTTAAGGTTCTGACAACACATTCTTCTTCAACTTTATTTGCCACATCACATATATTATCAGCCTGTAGTTTTGGAGTTCTTCTGACAGCTTCCATAGGAATAGCTCTTTTCATTCTTCCAAGCTTATGCTGCCACTGTTTCATCTCTTTTTCTTCTTTGATGATTTGACTCATAGTGGAGATATCAGTGTTCTCAGGCTGCCACACATAACAGTTATTTTTGGATTTGATTCCTCTCATTACAACATCTAGTTTTTCATTAAATACTAGACATTCAGATCTTGAGAAGTTGACCATGAATCCTAGATCACATAATTGACTGATGCTAATGAGATTAGTAGTCAACCCTTTTACCAGCAGTACCTTATTCAGACTTGGAACTCCAGGGTAGTCCAAATTACCAACTCCTTTGACTTCTCCTTTAGCACCATCTCCAAAGGTCACAAAACTGGTGGTGTGAGGCATAACATTATTGAGGAGATTTTTGAATCCAGTCAGGTGTCTGGAACATCCACTGTCAAAGTACCAATCTTCCTTTGCAGAGATCTTCAGGGAAGTGTGAGCTATCAGTGCAGTAGCCTTTTTCTTCCATTGAGGAGCGTGTGGTACCTTTTTAGACTTAGGTTTGACATCTGAGTTCTGATTAGGATATCCATGTAATCTGAAGCAGAAGGGCTTTATGTGACCATATTTCCCACAATGATGACATCTCCATCTTTGGTACCTCTTCTTCATATGTCTCTGTCCCTGATGTTGAGAGTAATGTTGAGACATCCGTTTTGACATTTGCTTCCCGGTACCAAATTTCTTTGTTTCCACAAATCCTAGGCCAGATTTATTTCCCATATTTTGTCCAGCCTGAAGGATCTCTTCCAATTTGTCTGTTCCATTGGTCAACATCTTGACAGATTTGGTCATTTGATTCAGTTGTGAGTTCAGCAGTTGAACTTCTCCTTCTAAATGACTTATAGTTTCAAGATTTGCCCTCTTTTCAGCCTCCAGCTTTACAATGAGTTTTGATTGTTTCTCATTTTGCACACAGACTTCACCACTTCTGATACACAATTTCTTGTAGGTATCAGCCAGTTCTTCAAATGTCACTTCTTCATCACTGGTGTCACTTTCAGAAGTACAAACACTAGTTAGGGAAGTAACTAGTTTGGCAGATTCTTCTTCAGAATTGCTTTCTGAATCATAGTCAGACCAAGTAACAGTCATTCCTTTCTTTTGCTTCTTAAGAAAGGTAGGACATTCAGCTCGAATATGTCCATATCCTTCACATCCATGGCATTGAATACCTCTGCCTTGGTTTCCCTTATCTTCTGACCTTGGTCTTCTGCTGGAACTGTCAATGTCAGAAGGAATGTTATGAACATTAGACCTTGACTTTGGGTCCATTCTTTTGATGAGCCTGTTGAACTGTCTTCCAAGCATGGCAATGGCTTCTGATATGTTTTCTTCTTCATCCTCCTTGTATTCAACATCAGTGTTGGATACAAGTGCTATGCTTTTGTTCTTCTTGTCACCATTATCAGTGATCCCCATCTCAAAAGTCTGAAGAGACCCAATAAGTTCATCCACTTTTAACTTGCTAATGTCCTGGGCTTCCTCTATGGCAGTCACCTTCATTTCAAATCTTTTAGGCAAGGATCTGAGAATCTTCCTCACCAGTTTTTCTTCTGACATTTTTTCTCCCAGTGCTGCTGAGGTGTTGGCAATCTCCAAGATGTTCATGTGAAACTCATGAATGGTTTCATCTTCCATCATATTTAGATTCTCAAACTTAGTGGTCAACATCTGAAGCCTTGACATTTTTACTTTGGAAGTTCCCTCATGAGTAGTTTTGAGAGTGTCCCAAACTTCCTTGGCCAGTTCATATTGATGAACTAATCTGAAAATGTTTCTATCAATTCCATTGAACAAGGCATTTAAGGCTTTTGAATTTCCCAGAGCTAACTCATCTTCTTCTTTACTCCAATCTTCCTCAGGCTTCAGACTGATTGTCCCATCTCTTTCAGTTATGGTGGGATGAATCCATCCTTTGTCAGCAGCTCTCCAAGCCTTTTTGTCCAGAGATTTTAGGAAGGCAATCATACGAGGTTTCCAGTAGTCATAATTGGTTCCATCCAGAATGGGTGGTCTATTTCCAAAAACTCCTTCTTTGTCCATAGTGCCAGAAAGTGATATCCCTAGATCTCACCCAGTAATACAGGCAGGGTTCCTGCTCTGATGCCAATTGAAATTCTGGCTGCAGATACTCAATGTCACGTCCAATGTTATGACACCGTATCTGACTTACTATATGACAGTAAATACAAAAGCAGTAAATAACACAGTCAATTGTTTACCCAGTTCAGTGTGCAACAACACCTACTCTGGGGGCTACCAAGCCAGGGAGAGAATCCACTATAAGAGATGTTAATTCAGGAATAAACCAACCAGTTTATCTCCTTCACTTAAGACCTACCCAATGCAATTCTAATCTAAGTACAACTTAAACCTGAGTTCCTACTCACTCCCCCTCAATCACAGCAGTGATACATAAACCAATTTGACTTAAGAATTGATGAAGACACTCTTCAAAACACACACTTGATTAAGCTTCACAGCTTTTTAATCAAGTAACACAATCACTCGTGCTTCACAGCTTTGAGTGATGTACACAACTAACTTGACTATGCTTCACAGCTTTAGTCAAGTAACATTCAAACACTCTTGCTTCAAAGCTTTGAGTGCTACACAACCCTTACAATTGAAACCTATTCCAAGGCACTTATCACAATGATAATTGCTTGGAGTACAATAAACAAATCTATACAGATTACAAAATTGATCTTCTAATCAATCAGCAGGGATGTCTTGAAAAACCGCAGCTCTGTTGAATATATAGCAGCTGTAACTTCAGTTAGGGTTTCCAAAAACCTAGGGTTGATTCCGTTTGACCTAAAGACCAGGTCACAGTACTTTATTGATCAGGTTAGGATTGAGCTAGGTTACTCCTCAGAAAACGCAGGATTCTGTTCAGAAAGGACTGAGTTATTTCCTGAAAAAACTCAGACTTATCCAATCCTGCAATCCTGTTAGTTCAGAACAGGATGTCATAACATCTGTTATGACATCTGAGAAAACCTGTCTACTGATTTAGCAAAATGTGATCATTTTTCAAACATGCTCAGATACACACTTATAAACATCAGTATTTGAATTACAATATTTTTCTGCACATGTACCTATTGAGTTAGTACAACCTGAACTAGAATGTTATGACATCAGTCATGACATTCACACATACACTTTGGATTTACCAAAAATGCAAGCCAATACCTAAACACCTACAGGTCTATCAAAAATTTGGCTAGAAAACCTTCGACTCCGCTTCGAGTTTCCCAATTGGATACCACATCAGCCCGTTTCAGATGCAAAGCTGAGGAAATGACTTCTGGCTTGGGAACTTCTTCCATACCTGTGAAGGGTACTTGTTCAAGAATGGATATGCCCAATAGATGAGAGAATTCCTCCAAGGTGGGTACCAACTAATAATCTGGAAAGGTGAAATAGTGATGCTCGGGATCAAAGAACTAAAAAAGTACACTCATCATCTGTTCATCAGGTTTTAAAGTAACAAGGCTGAGGAGTTAACTTTGTCTCTTAATGAACATAGAAGTTTCAGAAACTCTTGACACTAGCTCTTTGAGTTGGGATGGTATCTCCCCAAAGTTAACTCAGATAGTCTTTCTACGTACGGAAGCCATGATATGCAAAACAGAACAAAGATAAATTCCCTTGGTGTTTGAAATGGTTAGTATAATGAAGCATGAATGCTATGTTATGATGCATGATGTCATGATAAAAACACATGTATAGAAAATAACAGATATGGCAAAGACAAACAAGTCACACAAAGCCCTTAGGTTTAAGGCTTGCATGAGGTCAAAGGTAATACCCTCTTGAAGTTAAGTTGGTTTCAATATGTCCAAGAAAAAGTAACCGGGTTCTTGAGGATCTCAATATCACTAACCATCCTCCATCGGTCATGGTTTCAGCTCACGCAATTTTTTCTTATGGCCGAAACTATCTCGAGAGTACGGTCTCAATGAGTGTAGCATCGAGTATCAACTAGTTCTCAGCTTTAGACCGAGGCCGGCTATCTCACTACTTTCTAATGGCCAAGTTGGGAGATTAAAGGTTCTAAGGTCAGTTGATGCTTAACCACACCACGCAGCGGACCCGTATTCTCCTCGTTTCTCCACAAGGGATACCGGTACCAACCAAAGTACCACACCAACGTAGCTACTGCTTAAATTGTATCGGTCTATGTTGTAGAGTTCCCTCACAGTCTATTGCTACTTACCTAAAAGGTATTCCTCAGATCCGGGTTAGGATCTATAGTAACCCCAAGCAAAATCCTTAAAAGTAAAGAAAACAAAGCAATCAAGAGAAACAATTATGATGACCTAGATCCTAAGGTATACCCCACTTATTACGTTCCCCAACAGAGTCGCCAGTTCTGTGATACGGTGGCAGAACCGACTGTTTGGACGCTGATTTGTGTTTTGCGTTTGCAAAATGTCGCGGTAAGCAAGAGTCGTCACCGACTTTTATTTCATCCAACTGGAAAGGAAAAAAGTACAGAAAAAGTCCTTTTTCGAGATTTTGAGTATGGGGGTAGATTATAGAAAGGGAAGGTGTTAGCACCCTTTCTATCCATGGTTTTCCATGGGCTTTTAGGTACTTTCTCATATTTTAAAATTGCTTGTGTAGGTGCTTTGTTTTGAAAAGTTTGACTTTGTGATAACCCTTGTATCAGTCCTCAAAGGTGTGACGAAGTTTGTTTTTGAAAATTGTTTTGAAATGTGTAAGTGTGAAAGGCTTTAATTTGAGCAAGTACCTACTAGCATCTACCTACTCGAAAAAGGATCGTTTCTATTCTCGTTCCTTTAGACAGTGCTATCCTACTATTGAGAAATAGGTAGCACCTTCGTTGGAGTTGTATGGGTCAATTTGAAAGGGACGTACGATCATTAAAGCAATGTTAGGACACCTTAGTAGTAACCCTAGAGTCTTAAGATCATATCCGAAGCAACATTTTCGAGGCAACATTTTCGAGGCAACATTTGACCTTTTTAGACAGGAGGGAAACCACTAAGACACCCGATGCTTAATGACCGTTTACCGAAGGCAACCGAAGTGTGAGTATACCTTAAGAGTGATATGTGCGAGTGATCTGTTTTCAATTATTTAGTATTTGCACATTTAGGGTTTTCTAACTGGATTAATTTGTCACGCATTCTTGTCATACAATCCTATTAGCATTCATCTAAACAGTCAAACATTTGCGAGAATTAAAATTCGAGAAAGTAAATCTACGCTATTACAAGGCTTTGGGGAGGGGTTAATTACATAGCCAAAAACTTGGGAGAAAGCGATAAATAAAAGCCCTAGATTAAACTATTACAAACCATGAACAGTTACAACAATATCGTAAGAATAATAACACGCGCATGATGAATCGAATACGAAACAACTAGGGTTTTGACCCTTGTCTTAAACCTAATTGCGATTGATTAAAAAAAAGTTTTTGTTATGTTTTAAGAAAATAATGGAATTGTTAAATTAAAGGAAAATCCTAAGTCTGATTAATTTTAAACTAAAATAAATAAATTAATACATCTAAAAGCCTATTTTTGTATTTTTATTTATTTGAGAAAAAGATCAAAATAAAATTAAATCAAAAGTTTAACCTAATTTCTATTTGATTTTTAATTGTGAAAGAAATTACAATTGCCCTAAATTAATTAAACTAATTGATAAAAAAACATTTATTAAGAAAATAAATCTTTTTTTTGTGATTTTCTGATTGGTTAATTTAAAATAATTTTTTTAATTTAAAACAAAATAAATAAAGAAAAAGAAATAAAGACAAAAAGAGATAACCGAATGGGCCTATGATCAGCAGATCTGGTCCTGGTTGATGGATCCGGAAGATGACTCTAAGATGATGGTATGCGCTGGATCTGATTCTGGCCGCTGGATCCAGCAGATGATGGCCCTCAGAAAGTGAGGTGCGCTGGATCTTGCTCTGACTGATGGATCTAGAAGGCGATCAGGGGACGCTTGATCTGGTCCTAGCTGACGGGCCCAGAAGGTGATGTGCTGGATTTGGTCCTGGCTGATGGATCTAGAAGATGACCAGAGAACGCTTAATCTGGTTCTGGCTAACGGATCCAGAAGATGATGTGCTAGATCTGGTTAAAACAATGAATAAAATGCCAAAAGTTCACGCTTGGGATCGAACCCAGAACAATGAGCTTCTTATTCCCTTCTTCTGACCAACTGCGTTGGATGTTAACTTGTTAACGCAATAAAAACAAATAATATATCAGAAAAAACAAGTTTCTGGCAAGAATAATGCGCCAGAATTTAAACCAACCAGTAAGGTTGTTACACGCTATTATCTTCTTCCCTGGAACCGTCGTTTAAAGTTCTGAACCTTTACCTACATACGCAGGTCTGTTGCTAAAACCTGTGTCATTCAAGAATCAAGCATATGCAATATAAATTCAATTGGGGACCATGGATCAACTGAGTTTGAAGCTATGATCATCATGGTACCCATTATCAGGCCTAATTTTGCTGGAAACCTAAAACCTTAATTTGGAGCATGAAAACCTAACAATGGCAGAAGCCTATTTATGCACTGTAAATTAAATCAAACTATCCAGAAACATTGAAAACATGATGATGAATACAAATACGTAATTTAAACATGCTAAATATGCAAGAATTACAGTAATCAAATTTGGATAATTGTGCAAACCGTGAGCGTGAGAGGGAGTGATTCTGGATGTCCTGGCGCATGCAGATGATTGGGAATGCTTCTTGAGATGCCCAGGAATTGATTTCTGGCTTTGAAACTCCTTGATTAGCCCTCTATTCTAGAATTTGGACCTCTCTTTTTATCAAAAATTCTGAGTTTTTCCTTCTGGCCGTTTCACGCTTCTAACCTCTCCTCACGCCTTGGCTTGCTTCTGTATATGTAATACAACCTATTAGGTCAACAAAAACGACCTCAATCTCGCCCATTATGAAGATTTGATTTGGTCTTTCATGGCATATGATATCTTTCCAAATTTTCTCAAATTCAATCTTTTTCCAACCAAATTAGCCTTGCACGAAATGGTTCTAAATTGTCAGCATATAAGATCTTCCTTCAATGCAAAAATCAACCCTAAAACACAATATTTGATTTATTTAGATTTATTTGATTTTATTTGAACTTTAAGTGAATAAAAATCAAAATAAATTGAATAAATAAATAAATAAAGCATGGATGGTCCCATAGGTCTTGGACTATGTTATCGTTGAAGTGCAAGCATAAAAAGTGGGGCCCATTTAGCAAAAAATGCAAATTTGAGCACATTTGACTTTTGGCAATTTTGCAAAAAATCTCAACTTGGCCAATGCATAACTCTCTCAATTTTGACCCTAGAGAGGTATTCTTGGACTTTTTAGAAAGCTTAGGATGTCCTCTAAGAAAACCTTTTGGTCTCATCTCAATTGAGCCTTCCATGTTCATGTATGAAGCTTTGACCCAAAAGGTGTTTTTGTTGACTTTTCAAAATGACCTACAATGTCAAAATTCATATATTTTGGTGAGTGCATATTCTGAACTTGGGAGATAAAGATGAATTTTAAGGAATTGAATTCTCTTCAAAATGAGCTTTGGATGGGTCATTTCTGATAAAGTATGAGAAAGTTATGCTTGGTCAAAGTTGAGTTGACTTTCCCTGCAAAACCCTAATTTAGCAATTTTGGGTCTTGATGAATTGTGAGAAATCCTTGAGGAAACATGATAAACCCTTGATAAAATGATGAATAATACTTCAAAATGAGGATGTTGACCAGAAATCTTGAATTTTGACTGTATGTGGGCCATAATTGACTTTTGACCTAGCACAGTCGATTTTCAGGCATTTGAGCAATTGACTGAGCAAACTTCTTCTGTAAGGCTTGAAACTAGACATGGATGATCTTGAGAACTTATTAGGAAAATGGTGAGCACTTGGGATCCTTTGGACTCAAACATCTTGATGAAAAATGAAACCCTAATTTGAGGTAGACTGCCTTAGAAGAGAGTTTGTCTGGTCAACTCTTAGACTTCCTTGAGCAATTTGAGGACCTCACTTGACATGTATTGAGAAATATGGGAGGGAAAATTTTGGGGTACAACAGCTGCCCCTGTTCAATCTTCTTAAACCTGAGGATGTAGATTGGCTTGTCTGCCTTTCGCGATCTGAAGGTGGAAGATGATTGAACACTAGAGTGCCCAGAAATTTGCACTCAGCTGTAATGATGCTTGACCGTGTAGGTAAAGTCGGGAATGGGCTTATGGATGCCATTTGGAAGTTGCTAGAGAATTGTAGAAGATGGGTTTAAAGATACCATCCGAAGAGGTGTCAATCGCATAAGAGATTCCTTTGCGAGAACCCGTACCTGCTGTTGAGGAGGACTTCACTGGGGAATGTTGGTCTTTATGCTGAGAGAAATAAAGTTTTAGGAGCTTCAGTTGTCCGTTAGTCTACTAGGGGAATAATTCCGGTTTTAGAAAGCGGAAGTGAACTGTGTGTTTGGCCGGGGTATATGCTGCACCGCGACTTTCTGGGGAAATGTGAAAGTTTGATCAGGTCCAGGTCTTACAGTGCTATGGACTACTGTCTGGGGATAAGAGAGGCAGAAACCGGATAGTAAGGTTATGAGAAGGAACCTAGATAGTAGGGTTACTTCGAGATGAAAGCCTGGATAGTAGGGTTATGAGAAGGAACCTGGATAGTAGGGTTACTTCGATACGAAATCCTGGATAATAGGGCTGTAAGAAGGAACCTGGATAGTAGGGTTACTTCAATATGAAAGCCTGGATAGTAGGGCTGTAAGAAGGAACCTGGATAGTAGGGTTACTTTGATACGAAAGCCTGGATAGCAGGGCTGTAAGAAGGAACCTGGATAGTAGGGTTACTTCGAGATGAAAGCTTGGATAGTAAGGCTGTAAGAAGGAACCTGGATAGTAGGGTTACTTCGATACAAAATCCGTGATAGTAGGGCTGTAATAAGGAACCTGAATAGTAGGGTTACTTCAAGATGAAAGCCTGGATAGTAGGGCTGTAAGAAGGAACCTGGATAGTAGGGTTACTTCGAGATGAAATCCTAGATAGTAGAGCTGTAAGAAGGAACCTGCATAGTAGGGTTACTTCGAGATGAAAGCCTGAATAGTAGGGCTGTAAGAAGGAACCTGGATAGTAGGGTTACATCGATACGAAAGCCTGGATAGTAGGGATGTAAGAAGGAACCTGGATAGTAGGCTTACTTCGAGATGAAAGCATGGATAGTAGGGTTGTAAGAAGGAACCTGGATAGTAGGGTTGTAAGAAGGAACCTGGATAGTAGGGTTACTTCGATATGAAAGTCTGGATAGTAGGGCTGTGAGAAGGAATATGGACGGTAGAGTTACTTCGATATGAAAGCTTGGGTAGTAGGGCTGCTTTTATCGCCGATGATTACTCTGTTTAGCTTCGAGTGTTGATCATGTATCTGTTGGAAATTGTTGATAATAACTGTCTTTTCCTGAAATAAATACAAGGCTAGTTATGTGCGATGCATGAGATGCATTTGTATGATTACGTTCTCAAAATAAATGAGACTATGTTATATGGGATGTATGCACATTCTTGATGTTTGAACATGAAATGCCTTCGTAATAATCTGGGTCTGGGAAAATAAATCCCCGACTGCTGTTTAGAGAGTATGAGAAATGGTATTCTTGACTGCTGCAAAACCATAATTCCTCTACTTCTATTGGGGATGGTGAACAGAGATGACTAGCTGGGGATTTTCCCCTTGGCTAGTAAATTTTCTGTCGGACGAGACTCTGTCTGAGGATAACTCCGTAGGGAATAACTCTATTGGAGAGGAGATACTCTGTTGATAGATCTGCTGACTTGGATAAACAACTCAGCTGGGGATGAATTTCCGTTGCTAGCGATGATGAATTCTGTTGGAGACTGAATTTCTGCTCATGAGAGAAATAAACTCTGCTTGGGGAAAAATTTACTGACTCACTCATGAATGTGAACCTCGGCGGGAGAGAGTTATGTCTTGTTCGGGAAAACTAACATCACCGTCTTTGGATATATTTTACTCGGTGGGGAGTGTATGTACCACTACTCATGTTCTCAAGCTGGTTCTATCTTGGTACCTGATGGTCAAAGTAATTGTAAGGTGTGGACACTTCTTGTTTTCCCTGCTCCTGGAATTACGAGTAATCGTCTTTTGTTTTTTCATGTAAATATTTATGAGAAATCATTATTTTCAATTGCATATATAAAAAATGAATCATTGGACGCTCTTGCAAAACAAAACAGAAAAAGAAAAACAAATGGAAATTTCTTGTGAAAATGAATTGTATTGATTTTTGAAGTTAGCCTGTAACATGCGTTTTTATACAAGGAGGCTGACGCTCTAGTAAGAGAACGCCGCCGAAAGATATAAATTACAATTTGTGTTTAAGAAAGAAAAACAGCTATGTGAAACAATCCCATTGGGTTCCAATTCTTCTATTGCCTTTATATCTTCAAGCATCTCATCACTTTGCTGCTTGACCGAAGGTGGATTAGTTTGATTGGCACTGTCTGAGCTTGATAGCCGGTACCGAAGTTTGATTGCACGATGATCCAATGAGACATAGTGTTACGCTTTGATCCCTAATTTTTTCCCGAACCGCCCTTTCGGGTTTTCGGTCCACCGGGGTACCCTTTTCTGCCCAAGTCGCCTTTTCAGGTTTTCGACTTGCCGGGTGTACAGTTTTTTTTTCATTTTCATCCCTTACTTTTGCCCGAACCCTTTTGGTTCGCTGGGAAGCCCTTATTTTTGCCTAGGCCAGTCAACCTAGCGGGTCCTTGATGATGCGTAGTATCTTTTCACTAAGTCTGCATTGACGGGGTGAGGAAGGTCGTCACCATCCATGGTGGTTAGAATCATAGCTCCTCCCGAGAAAATGTTCTTAACCACAAATGGACCTTCGTATGTGGGGGTCCATTTTCCCCTGGGATCACCTTGTGGTAGTATGATGCGTTTAATTACTAGATCCCCGACTCGATATTCTTGACGTCTGACTTTCTTATTAAAGGCCTTGATCATTCGCTTTTGATACGTCTGACCATGACAGATAGCAATAAGTCTCTTTTCATCGATTAGATTCAGCTAATCAAGTCGGGTTTGGATCCAGTCGTCTTTGTTCAAACCCGCATCCTTCATAATCCTGAGAGAGGGTATCTGGACTTCGATGGGTAGGACTGCCTCCATGCCATATACCAGAGAGTAGGGTGTTGCCCCTGTCGACATTCGTGTTGAGGTACGGTACCCATGAAGAGAGAATGGTAACATCTCGTGCCAGTCTTTGTATGTCACCGTTATCTTCTACACAATCTTCTTGATGTTATTGTTAGCTACTTCAACAACCCCATTCATCTTTGGCCGGTAGGGAGAAGAATTATGGTGTTGAATCTTGAACTGTTTGCAGAGCTCGATGATCATTGTGTTGTTGAGATTTGTGCCATTGTCCGTAATGATCCTCTCTGGGACACTGTATCGATAAATCAGATTGTGTCGGATGAACCGCGCCATGACATTCTTGGTTACCGTAGCAAAGGAAGCTTCCTCAACCCACTTCGTAAATTAATCAATTGCCACCAAAATGAAACGACGCCCGTTAGACGCAGTAGGTCTGATCTCGCCGATCATATCGATGCCCCACATTGCATAGGGCCAAGGAGTTGTCAAAACATTCAAGGGAACCGGAGGTACATGCACCTTATCAGCATAGACTTGGCACTTATGACAGGTTCGAGAATGCTGATAACAATCGGCTTCCATAGTGGACCAGTAATATCCTGCCCGTAGGATTTTCTTTGCCATGGTATGTCCATTGGAATGGGTTCTGAAGGTTCCTTCATGTAACTCTGTCATGATCCTTTCTGCCTCGCTCTTGTCTATGCACCGCAGTAAGGTTGAATCATGGTTACGCTTATAGAGGATACCATTACTGATGAAGAACTTCGCAGCGAACCTTCTCAGAAACTTCTTATCATTAACAGATGCCCCTTCGGGGGTATTCTTGAGCCTCAAGATACCTTTTTTCCTCGTGAAACCAGGGCTTATCTGCTAACTTTTCAGTCTCAATGTCACAGCAATGTGCGGGTTCGTCCAACCTCTCAATGGTAATTTGGGGAGCCTCATTGTCCCACCTGACTTTGAACATAGAAGACATGATAGCTAGCGCATCCGCTAACTAATTCTCCTCTCTTGAGAAATGTTCAAAGGTTATCTCCTCAAAGTGCGGGAGCAATGTCAGTACATACTATTTGTAAGGAATAAGATTCGGGTGCTTCGTATCCCATTCGCCTTTGATCTGACTTATCACCATAGCAGAATCTCCGAATACACTCAAGAACTTAATACTTAGGTCAATAGCTGCTCGAAGACCCATGATACACACTTCATACTCTGCCATATTGTTGGTGCAGTTAAAACATAGTCGGGCAGTGAACGGATTATGACAGCCCTCGGGAGATATAATCACAACACCAATTCCATTCCCTAAAGCGTTTGATGCTCCATCAAAATACATAGACCATTGGGATCCCTCCTCGGGTCCTTCATCCGGTCCGGGTTCTTCGCAATCGATCACCAACATGATGTTCTCATCCGGGAACACGAAATTCATGGACTGGTAGTCATCCACGGTCTGATGCGCCAAATGATCCGCCAATACACTCCCCTTGATTGCTTTTTGGGTTGTGTATTAGATATCGTATTCGGTTAAGATCATCTTCCATCTTGCTATTCTTCCGGATAAGGCGGGCTTCTCAAAAATATACTTGATCAGATCCATCTTTGATATCAACAAGGTAGTGTGAGTCAGCATATACTATCTTAGTCGGCGAGCAGCCCATGCCAAAGCGCAACAAGTTTTCTCGAGCAATGAGTATTGAGTCTCACAGTCCGTAAAATTTTTGCTAAGGTAATAAATGGCGTGCTCTTTTTGACCAGACTCGTCATGCTGCCCCAACACACACCCCATTGAATTGCCTAGCATTGTCAAGTATAACATCAACGGTCTTCCTTCAACTGGAGGCATCAAAATTGGTGGTTCTTGCAGGTATCCTTTGATTCTTTCGAAAGAAGTCAAGCATTCATCATTCCACTTTACCACTTGATCTTTCTTCAGCAGCTTGAAGATTGGCTCACAAGTAGCAGTCAGATGTGAAATGAACCTGGCGATGTAATTCAGACGTCCCAAAAAACCTCTAACTTCGTTCTCTATATGGGGAGCCGACATCTCCTGTATGGCTTTTACCTTTGTAGGGTCCACTTGAATACATTTTTCACTGACAACAAAACCCAGAAGCTTTCCAGACCTTACCCCAAAGGTACACTTGTTCGGATTCAACCTCAACTTGTACGTCTTCAACCTGTCAAACAGTTTCTGGAGATGATCAAGATGCTCTTCCTCGTCTGAGACCTGGCTATCATGTCATAAACATAAACCTTAATCTCGTGGTGAATCATATCATGGAACAAAGCGACCATGGCGCGCTGATAAGTTGCCCCAGCATTCTTCAACCCGAAAGGCATTACCTTGTAACAGAAGGTGCCCCACTGTGTAACGAAGGTTGTCTTCTCCATGTCCACAGGAGCCATCTTGATCTGGTTGTAGCCAGAAAAACCATCCATGAAGGAGAAGATCTTGTGTTGCACGGTGTTGTCAACCATAACATCAATGTGGGGAAGCGGGAAGTCATCCTTGGGGCTTACCCTGTTCAGATCTCGGTAATCCACACACATCCATACCTTACCATCCTTCTTAGGTATCGGAACGACGTTGGCAACCCACTGCGGATAAGAAGTGACAGCTAAGAATCCGGTTTCAAATTGTTTCATGACTTCTGCCTTAATTTTTCCTGACATTTCCGGGCACAAACGGTAGACCTTCTGCTTTACCGGAGGGCAGTCTTTGGTTGGCAGGCGATGTACCACAATATTAGTGTCCAGACCAGGCATGTCTTCATAGGACCAGGCGAAGATCTCAATGTAGTCGTGTAGCATCTGTATTAACCGTTGCTTGACACTAGGCTCCAGATTCACACCTATTTTAACCTCCTTCCCATCTTCCTATGTACCTAAATTCACTGACTCGATTGGCTCTTCATGAGGTTGTATGGCCCTCTCTTCCTACTGTAGTAGTCTAGCAAGTTCTCCAGGAACCTCACAATCATCCTCACTTTCATCCTTTGCTTGGTTGATCAGATTTTCGAAGTCATTACTGGCAGTAGCAGAACTGTTATCAATGGGATCCATAGTGGATATGGATCTGCAGTATGATACGTGAGTGTGTGTAAGAAAATAGCTGTTTTGATAAAGTGGGAGACAGAAAATAAAAACAAGGAGCACAAAATTTGTAATGCAAGAAACTTCCAATGTTTTATTGATGATATATGAAAATTAAAAATAATAATAAGTCCTCACAAGCGAAGCCAAGGTGCCTTGGGCAAAGCACCCAGCCGTGAAGGCGATCAGGAGACGCTTGATTTGGTCCTAGCTGATGGGCCCAGAAGGTGATGCGTTGGATTTGGTCCTGGCTGATGGATCCAGAAGATAACCAAAGAACACTTGATCTGGTTCTGGCTAACAGATCCAGAAGATGATGCGCTGGATCTGGTGAAAACAATGGATAAAATGCCAAAAGCTCACGCCTGGGATCGAACCCAGAACAATGAGCTTCTGATTCCCTTCTTCTGACCAACTGCGCTGGATGTTAACTTGTTAACACAATAAAAACAAATAATATATCAGAAAAAACAAGTTTCTGGCCAGAATAACACGCCAGAATTTAAACCAGCCAGTAAGGTTGTGACACACTATTGTCTTCTTCCCTGGAACCGTCGTTTAAAGTTCTGAACCTTTACCTACAGTCGCAAGTCTGTTGCTGAAACCTGTGTCATTTAAGAATCAAGCATATGCAATATAAATTCAATTGGGGACCATGGATCAACTGGGTTTGAAGCTCTGATCATCATGGTACCCATTATCAGGCCTAATTTTGCTGGAAACTCAAAACCCCAAATTGGAGCATGAAAACCTAACAATGGCAGAAGCCTATTCCTGCACTGTAAATTAAATCAAACTATCCAGAAACATTGCAAACATGATGATGAATACAAATACGTAATTTAAACATGCTAAATATGCAAGAACTACAATAATTAAATTTGGATAATTGTGCAAACCGTGAGCGTGAGAGGGAGTGATTCTGGATGTTCTGGCGCCTGCAGATGATTGGGAATACTTCCTGAGATGCCCAGGAATTAATTTCTGGCTTTGAAACTCCTTGATTAGCTCTCTATTCCAGAATTTGGACCTCTCTTTTTATCAAAAATTCTGATTTTTTCCTTCTGGCTGTTTCACGCTTCTAACCTCTCCTCACGCCTTGGCTTGCTTCTGTATATGTAATACAACCTATTAGGTCAACAAAAACGACCGCAATCTCGCCCATTATGAAGATTTGATTTGGTCTTTCATGGCATATGATATCTTTCCAAATTTGCTCAAATTCAATCTTTTTCCAACCAAATTATCCTTGCACAAATTTGTTCTCAATTGTCAGCATATAAGATCTTCCTTCAATGCAAAAATCAACCCTAAAACACAATATTTGATTTATTTAGATTTATTTGATTTTCTTTGAAATTTAAGTGAATAAAAATAAAAATAAATTGAATAAATAAATAAATAAAGTATGGAGGGTCCCATAGGTCGTGGACTATATTATCGTTGAAGTGCAAGCATAAAAAGTTGGGCCCATTTTGCAAAAAATGAAAATTGGAGCACATTTGACTTTTGGCAATTTTGCAAAAAAGGTCAACTTGGACAATGCATAACTCTCTCAATTTTGACCCTAGAGAGGTGTTCTTGGACTTTTTAGAAAGCATAGGATGTCCTCTAAGCAAACCTTTTGGTCTCATCTCAATTGAGCCTTCCATGTTCATGTATGAAGCTTTGACCCAAAAGGTGTTTTTGTTGATTTTTCAAAATGACCTATAATGTCAAAATTCATATATTTTGGTGAGTGCATATTATGAACTTAGGAGCTGAATATGAATTGTAGGGAATTTCATTATCTTCAAAATGAGCTTTGGATGGGTCATTTATGATAAAGTATGAGAAAGTTATGCCTGGTCAAAGTTGAGTTGACTTTCCCTATAAAACCCTAATTTAGCAATTTTTGGGTCTTGATGAATTGTGAGAAATCCTTGAGGAAACATGATCAACCCTTGATAAAATGATGAATAATACTTAAAAATTAGGATGTTGACCAAAAATCTTGAAGTTTGACTGTATGTGGGCCATAGTTGACTTTTGACCTAGCATAGTCGATTTTTAGGCACTTGAACAATTGACTGAGTAAACTTCTTCTGTAAGGCTTGAAACTTGACATGGATGATCTTGAGAACATATTAGGACAATGGTGAGAACTTTGGATCCTTTGGACTCAAGCATCTTGATGAAAAATGAATCCCTAATTTGAGGTAGACTGCCTTAGGAGAGAGTTTGTCTGGTCAACTCTTGGACTTCCTTGAGCAATTTGAGGACCTCACTTGAAATGTATTGAGAAATATGGGAGGGCAAATTTTTGGGTACAACATAGAGATACTTTCGAAGCCCAATTCTATGCAAGCGAGAAGAAGGTTTTAGAACTCACTAGGTTACTTCATGAGGAGCGGACTCTGAATGCCTACATTGCACCAAAGAGGATGCGTACTACTTTTTTATATTATAGTTTTTGTATTATTTTGTCTAAGGGGAATTGATGTACTCAAACTTTATCTTATTAATATAACGCGTGTTTCCTTTTTGGTCTAAAACAAATTTGAATCTTTGAAATCCTTGAAAACATTTCATATGCATATATCATTCATCATAACATAAACTGGTCTTTTGTAACAAGTCTCCTCATCTCTCTACTGTTTATTTAAGTAAGATGGACCTTGAGCAAACAGTGAAAGATCTCCAAGCTCAGAATATGCAGTTTCAATAGTTTCTCATGACCCTAGCCAAGGGGCAGGAAGAATTGAAGACTCTGCTGGCTGAAGAAAGGAAAAAGAAAACAAAGAAGGTAACTGGAGTCTTAAACATGGGGAAAAGATTTCATGGGAAGACAAGAAGGACTTTGAATTTTGCAACAACATCCGGTGAAGGAGAAGGGAAAGGCAAGGAAACAGTTGTCCCGTCAAAATCAGAAGAAGAGGAAGAGGAAGAAGAAGACTACTCCGAGGAACATTATCCTCCAGCTGATGACAAGTACAGACATCTTGAAGAGCGATTGAGCACGATGGAAATACAAAAGGTGCCAGGCTTAGACTTTGAGGAATTGGGACTAGTGTCGGGGATTGTGATTCCTCCGAAATTCAAAGTTCCTATGTTTGCCAAATATGATGGAGTGTCATGCCCTAAAATGCATCTCCGATCATATGTGACAAAAATCTAACCCCATACCGCTGATAAAGACTTATGGGTGCACTTTTTCCAAGACAGTCTGTCTGGAACACAACTCAATTGGTTTTACCAACTAGAAAGAGCTAACATCCACAATTGGGAAGATCTCACCGCAACTTTCTACAAGCAATATCAATACAATTCTGATTTGGTGCCTACCCGTACTCAACTCCAGAGTATGGCCATGGCTTCCAATGAAGGTTTCGAGGACTATGCACAAAAATGGAGAGATTTGGCTGGAAGAGTTAAACCCCCTCTGTCTGAGAGAGAATTGGTATACATGTTCTTAGGCACCTTATTTGGTCCCTTATTCAATCATTTAATTGGAAGTTCATCTACAGACTTTACTGAACTAACATTGACCGGGGAGAGAGTAGAAGCCGACATAAAAATTGGAAAGATTCAGAAATACACATCTTCTTCTACAGTTGTAAGGAAGCCTTTCATCGGGAAGAAAGAGGTAGTTATTGTATATCCGCAAAGGAACCAAGATAGGGCCGAACACCGAACAATGGTGGGGGCTGTTATGATTCTAAAGCCTACGTCTGATCAACAAAGAAGTAATCAACCAAGGGTGGAAAGGCCAATCAGGAAATTCACCAGAATTAACATGACTCTGTCTCAAGTATTACCGCATCTACTAAGATCCAACTTGGCAACCTTGAAAGAAGCTCCGAAAAAACCCAATATTACATCCCCTCATTATCATCCCAATGCCCATTACGCATATCACTCTGAAAGTCCTGGTCACGATACTAATAACTGTTGGGCCTTGAAGAACAAGATACAAGACCTCATTGAAGCAAAAGAAATTGAGTTTGATGCGCCCGAGAAGCCAAATGTCATTTCTTCTCCTATGCCCAGACATGGTCACAATACCAATGCCATTGAAGAAGATTTGTTTGTTACCACAGTTGATGAACTCATGACCCCACTTCCGACCATTAAGATAAACTTGTTGAAAGCTGGTGTGTTCCCGGGTTGTAATGAAGTTTTCCATCTCTGCTTATCATCGCCTAATAGCTGTCCTTTGTTGAAGGCATGCATTCAGTGCCTGATAGATAACAAAGAGATTTTGTTTGAAAAGACTCTTGTTTCACCTATTCCTGTTGAAGATGTTTCTATCATTACCATTTCCGCCAATTCTTCCAGGGTCTCCACCAAAAGACCCGTTAGAATTACATCAGTTCCAAAAGTAGCTCCTCTAATAATCACAATGCCTGGGCCAGTCCCATATGTATCAGACAAAACCGTGTCGTGGAATTACGGAGGGGACATTTACTACCATGGCATCAAACAAGATTGGCCGACCTTCGAAGAGATAAACTCCAAAGAAGAAGATTCTGACATCAGTAATATTGCCGGAACTAGAAAAATTACCCGAAGCGGTAGGATCTTTTCTCCAGAAATTTCTCCCCCAAAAGCAGTTTCTATACCCGTGATCATCCCTGTGGCTGCTCCAAAAATTACTTTTATACCCATAATCATCTCTGCAAGTGCTCCTATTGACGAAGCCGTTACAACCCCTATTATCATTTCTACCAACACCCCCACTACCGAAGCTCGAGGAAAGAGTATTCAAGTTAAGCCTATCCGAACGAAGGCTCAATCCCCGACTATCCCTGAGACTTCCAAGAAAGAAATTGAGGAGATCCTAAAAATTATAAAAAGGAGTGACTACGATGTAGTTGAACAATTGGGGAAAACTCCCTCTAAAATCTCCATGTTGGAATTACTACTATGTTCTGAGGCGCATGCAAAATCCTTGGTGAAGTTCTTAAAAACAGCCCATGTACCTCAGGAGACGTCTGCTGATCAATTCCAAGACTGCGTAGCCAGCTTGACAGCGGATAATGGCCTAGGTTTTTCAGATGCTGATTTGACACCGAGGGGAAGAAAGCATAATGAGGCATTGCATGTCTCGGTGGAGTGTAGGGGCACAACTCTGGCCCATGTTTTGGTGGACATTAGCTCATCTTTGAATGTATTACCAAAAAAAGCTCTTGACAGACTTGACTGTGAGGGACTGACATTAAAGCCAAGTAACATAGTAGTAAGGGAATTTGACG
Source organism: Vicia faba (assembly GCA_948472305.1). NCBI lineage: Eukaryota > Viridiplantae > Streptophyta > Magnoliopsida > Fabales > Fabaceae > Vicia > Vicia faba. The sequence goes on along the minus strand of OX451741.1, from coordinate 1,223,625,155 downwards.
GCTCGAAGAGGATGGTGCACGGGGAAGTGGATATCCCCATAAAGTTTGGAACCCAAACTTTCAATTCCACCTTTTATGTAATGGACATCTGTCCTTCGTATTCATGCTTGTTAGGCCGGCCATGGATCCAAACTGCTGGCGCTGTTACCTCTACATTGCACCAGATGCTGAAGTATCCGGTTCAAGGGAAGATTATCACTGTCAATAGAGAGGAAGAATACATGATCAGCCATCTCAATTCCTTCAGATATGTGGAATTGGACGACGAATTCATTGAAACTCCATTTCAACACTTCGAAGAGGTCCCCCAAGAGGTGGCAGTGACCAAGAATGTGTCCCAGATTCCCAAGATTACAAGACCTCCACTCCGAATGTCATCGCTAAAGGACGCCAAAGCAGTGGTATAGGAAGGTGGATGCACTATATGGGGGCAACTTCCAGATATCCCGTATAAGTCTGACAAGTTTGGCCTAGGTTTCACTTCAAGTGCTCAAAAGGTTGTACGTCGTGCCCGTGCTGGAGGGCCACCCCTGAAGATCAGCAATCGTGAGGTCAATGCAGTAGAAGATGGTGAAGATGATTGCAACCTGGAGGATTGGATCTTTCTAACTGTCAATGGAAGGCTCAACAATTGGGAGGCTAGAGACTTTGTCCCAATCACTTTTATCCCACAATAATTTATCTTTACATTTTGTTGGATCTGTAATATTCAAAACAATTCGCACTCTTAAAACCTTGTGTCTTACCCGAGGCACAATGGTCCATTTGTAAGGGTTATTATTTCATCTTCATATGACATCAATGAATCATGGACGTTTTTCGCATACAAACTTTTGTGCTCATTGCTTTTATTTTACATTTTATTTTCTTTCAAAGATAGTTATACACTTACACACACCCACACTCACAATGCAGGTATCCATCCATTCTGGATCCCATGGGTAACGATACTGCTATGGCATTTCGTGACTCTGAGAATCTAATCTACCAAGCCGAAGACGAAGGTGAGGAAGATTGTGAAGTACCAGGGGAACTTGCCAGACTGCTACAACAAGAGGAGAGAACCATTCAGCCTCACGAGGAACCCGTGGATACAATCAACTTGGGTACCGAAGAAGACAAAAAAGAGGTCAAGGTGGGTGCCAATCTCGAACCCAGTGTCAAGGAGCGTTTGATTCAGTTGTTACATGACTATGTTGAAGTCTTCGCCTGGTCATATGAAGACATGCCAGAACTTGATACGGATATCGTGGTACATCGTCTGCCTACAAGAGAAGATTGTCCGCCAGTAAAGCCAAAGGTTCACCGCATGAGACCTGATATGTCAGAAAAGATTAAAGCAGAGGTCATGAAACAATTCAACGCTGGATTCTTGGCTGTCACTTCCTACCCTCAATGGGTTGCCAACATTGTTCCCATACCTAAAAAAGACGGCAAAGTACGAATGTGTGTGGACTACAGAGATTTGAATAGGGAGAGCCCTAAGGATGATTTTCCACTTCCCCACATTGATATCCTAGTTGACAATACGGTACAACACAAAGAGTTTTCCTTCATGGACAGATTCTCAGGTTACAACCAAATCAAAATGGCACCTGAGGACATGGAGAAAACAACATTTGTTACACAGTGGGGCACATTCTGCTACAAAGTGATGCCATTCGGACTAAAGAATGTTGGGGCAACCTATCAGCGTGCCATGGTAGCTTTATTTCATGACATGATACATCACGAAATAGAGGTCTATATGGACGATATGATAGCCAGATCGCAAACAGAAGAAGAACATCTTGATCACTTACAAAAGTTATTTGAGAGACTGAAGAAGTACAAGTTAAGGTTGAATCCAAACAAGTTCACATTTGGGGTACGGTCTGGTAAACTCCTAGGTTTTGTCGTCAACAACAAAGGTATCGAGGTCGGTCCTTCCAAAGTTAAAGCAATACAAGAGATGCCTGCTCCTCGTACTGAGAAGGAAGTCAGAGGATTCTTGGGACATTTGAACTATATTGCCAGATTCATTTCTCACCTGACAGCTACTTGTGAGCCAATCTTCAAGCTATTGAAGAAAGATCAAGTAGTCAAATGGAGTGATGAATGCCAAATTTCTTTTGACAAAATCAAAGAATACTTACAAGAGCCTCCTGTGTTGATGCCACCAGTCGAGGGAAGATCGTTGATCATGTATCTGACTGTTTTATAAAACTCAATGGGGTGTGTATTAGGGCAGCATGACGAGTCTGGCCGAAAAGAGCACGCTATTTATTACCTGAGCAAAAAGTTTACCGACTATGAAACCAGATATTCACTTCTCGAGAAAACTTGTTGCACTCTGGAATGGGCTGCTCGCCGGCTAAGATAGTATATGCTGACTCATACTACCTTGTTGATATCTAAAATGGATCCGATAAAATACATCTTCAAGAAGCCCGCTCTTTCTGGGAGAATAGCGAGATGGCAGATGATCCTGACAGAATATGACATACAATATACTACCCAGAAAGCTATAAAGGGTAGTGTATTAGCTGATCACCTTGCTCACCAAGCTGTGTAAGACTATCAGTCCATGAAGTTCGAATTCCCGGATGAAGACATCATGACATTAGACAACTGTGAAGAATTCAGGCCATATGACGGACCTGAACAAGGATCCCGATGGACCCTATTCTTTGATGGAGCCTCCAATGCACTCGACAATGGTATTGGTGTTGTAGTCATATCTCCTAAAGTGTGTCATACTCCCTTTACCGCAATACTCTGCTTCAATAGTACAAACAACATGGCAGAATACGAAGCGTGCATCTTGGGTCTCAAAGCTGCCATAGACTTGGGGATCAAATCATTGTATGTATTCGAAGATTCAACCTTGGTCATCGGTCAGATCAAAGGGGAATGGGACACCAAACACCCTAACCTTATCCCTTATAAAGAACATGTCTTGACATTGCTATCGCATTTTGAGAAGATTACCTTCAAGCATTTCCCGCGAGAAGAAAATCAGCTAGCAGATGCTCTAGCCATAATGTCATCTATGTTTAAACTTGATTGGGATAACGAGGCCCCCCAGATCACCATCGAACGAATGGATTAACCAGCACATTGTCACGAGATTAATACTGAAGAACTAGTGGACCAGCCTTGGTTTCACGAAGTCAAAAGGTATCTCGAGGCTCAAGAATATCCAGAAGGAGATTTAGTCAATGATAAGAAGTTCTTAAGGAGATTCTCTGCTAAGTTTTTCCTTAGTAACGACATCCTGTACAAACGCAATCATGACTCTATGTTGCTTCAGTGTGTAGATAAGGTTGAAGCTGAAAGGATCATGGCCAAATTTCATGAAGGCACCTTTTGCACCCATTCCAGTGGGCATACGATGGCAAAGAAAATCCTACAGGCATGCTACTACTGGTCTACCATGGAATCAGATTGCTATCAGCACTCTCAAACCTGCCATAAATGCCAAATTTATGTTGACAAAGTGCATGTACCCCCGGTTCCTCTGAATGTCTTGACAGCTCCCTGGCCCTTTGCTATGTGGGGAATTTATATGATTGTGGAAATCAAGCCGACAGCCTCCAATGGACACCGCTTCATCCTAGTGGCCATTGACTATTTTACAAAGTGGGTTGAAGCAGCCTCCTTCTCCTCCGTTACCAAGAATGTTGTTGCCCGTTTCATTAAGCAAAAACTTATTTTCCGGTACGGTATCCCAAAAAGGATCATAATTGAAAATGGTACAAATCTCAACAACACTATGATCACCGCATTGTGCAAGCAATTCAAGTTTCAGCATCACAATTCTTCTCCCTATCGGCCAAAGATGAAGGGTGTTGTCGAAGCTGTAAATAAGAACATTAAAAAGATCATACAGAAAATGACAGTCACATACAAATACTGGCATGAGATGTTACCATTATCTCTCCACGGGTAACGCACCACAGCTCGCACATCAACCGGGGCAACACCCTATTCTCTGGTTTACGGCATGGAGGTTGTCTTGCCTATCGAGGTTCAGATCCCCTCTCTGAGGATTATGAAGGATGTAGGGTTGAACAAAGACGATTAGATCCAGACTCGACTTGATCAGTTGAACTTGATTGATGAAAAGAGACTTATTACTGTTTGCCATGGTCTAACGTATCAGAAACGGATGATCAAGGCTTTCAACAAGAAAGTTGGGTGCCAAGTGTATCAAGTTGGGGATCTAGTGATCAAACGCATCATACTTCCACAAAGTGATCCCAGTGGAAAATGGACTCCTACCTATGAAGGACCATTTGTAATCAAAAACATTTTCTCTGGTGGGGCAATGATCTTGACCACCATGGATGGTGACGACCTGCCACACCCTGCAAACGCGGATATAGTCAAAAGATACTACGCGTAAGAGTCCCGCTAGGTTGACATACCTAGGTAAAACAAGGGCATCCCGGTGAACCAAAAAGGTCAGGAAAAAGTTAGGGATAAAACAAAAAAAGAATTTGTACACCCGGCAAGTTGAAAACCCAAAAGGGCGACTTGGGAAAAAAAGGGTTTCCCGGTGGACTGAAAACCTGAAAGGGCGGTCCAAGAAAAAGTTAGGGAATTAAGGCGTACGACTATGTCCCGTCGGATCACTTTACAAACAAACTTTGGCTTCCACTAACAAACTTAGAGGTTCTAATCAATTCAGTCATCTTCGGACGAGGCAACAAATAGACAAGAGGCTCAGAGATATGAAGGCTATAGCAGAATGGAAACCCCATGGGATTTTTACACATAGCTATCTTTTCTTTGTATCAAATTTTTTCTTGTTTTATGACAGCATTCTCTTACTAGAATGTTTGTCCCCTTGTACAAAAAATACTTACTCAAAATCAATACAAAGATATCCCTTTGAAAGTGCAAAAAATATTTGTCTTTACGCTTGTGTTTTGTTTACAAAAATGTCCAATGATTCATTGTTGAACATATGCATCTGAACATAATTACTGCTTACAAATAAACAAAATGAAAAGAGGAAATTACTGATAGGATGAAAGGATAGGAAAATATCTCTAAGCTATTCCATAAGTAATCCCCTACAGTACGTCATTTAAATCCCCAGCGGAACAAAATTTCAAATTATTGATCCCCAATAGAAGTCGTCAAATTTCTCAGGATCCCCAAAAGGATTCTACAAATAGTACATGGCATTTCCCTTACAACAGAGTTTATTTCTCTCGACAGAAATTCATCAATACTTCAACTTGAAGACGTGAAGACTTACATATCCTCAGCAGAAACCATGGATTTATTTTCCCTAAGCTAATAGCAGTGCAACAAATCGGCTCACGTACGCATACATCGTAACCATATATCATAAACATTGATAAACACGAATGGATACAACATAATCACATTATGCATACATTTCATGACTTGGCATCTTAGCTAACATTTTACCCTTTTCAGGATAAGATTAATAGCTACCATTAACCATGTTCGACTTATCGATACAGTTCAGATACGCTCCAGACATGATCTCCATTCTGATACTTATTCAAATTTCAAATTCAGATACAGTTCAGATACGTTCCAGACACAGACACCATTCTGATACTCATTCAGATTTCAAATTCAGATACAGTTCAGATACGCTCCAAACACGAACGCCATTCGTATACTTATTCAGATTCAACTTTCAGATACAGTTCAGATACACCCCAGACACAGACGCCATTCTAATACTTATTCAGATTCATATTTCAGATACAATTCAGATATACTCCACTAGGTTGCCTTATACAAAAATGGTCATATTAAGCACGTAAGGTATCTTAGCGAAACAAACAAATACAAGATCATAGTCCCTCGATGACGCTATCCAAAGTTGCCTTGCAAAATGATCTTAGTCGCTCAAAAAATACTAAGATACTTTGCAACATTTCTAATCATGGCTATACGATGACCCACGCCCGTCCCGTTTACATCCAAAGATAAGGTTACTTACCAAATCAATGGTAATACAACAATGTCAAAGGAAAAGAAAATTAACAAGAAAGACATGTGAGTAGGTAGATTGCTCCTAATTACTTGCTCCGTTTCAAAACAAACATCCTTGCTATTTTCAAAAACAAACGCACACATTTTCAAACATCTTACAAACATTGAAAACATTTTCAAAATATCAAACATCTTTGTATACATTCTTACGAACGAGAATCATTACAAAGATTGCCTAAATAATGGCCTCTTTTACAAAATACTTTCAAAAACCACACGAAGCACAATTTCAAACAAAAGCAAATGATCTAGCAAGTAACTAAGAGCCCATGGAAAACCATGGATGAAAAGGGTGCTAATACCTTCCGTTTTTATAATCTACCCCCCGAACTCAAGAAACAATCTCAAAGGTCTTTCCTTTGCTTTTTACCTTTCCTTTTGGATAAAAGAAAAGTCGATGGTGACTCTTGCTAACCACAACATTTGCGATAAAATGAAAAACAATCAAGTCATTTCTCCCACCGTATCACATATCTATTTTCATAAAGTTTACTTTAATCACAAAGTTAGTTTCTTGAGTTCCCAACCTGATTTTATCTAGACACAAGCAAGGTCAAAACTAGAAGCAACGAGTCTAAGGCCTCCAATAACTTCAGACCATGCTTGTACAACACATTGAAGATTGTTTTTCCACTCTTCTTCAAAAAATCAAGTCACCTAGTCAAAACCCTAGGACAGAGAGATCCATTGGGTAAAACATCTTTAACCTTTTCTATATAAATATAGAGACCATTTGCAAATCAAACACCTGATTTTTTTGTTGTGTGGGAAAAATCATCAAACACTCTCAAACTCTCAAACACTCTCAAACTCTCAAACTCTCAAACTCTCAAACTCTCAAACTCTCAAACACTCACAAAAATCTCAAATCCCTTAATGCATTATCCTACCTTTCAATTCACTTCCTAACTGCCATATAACAACCCTTCGATTCACTCCTAACCAACCTTCGATTCAGTGACTTTCAAGGCAAAGAAGCAACTGAAATAACTTTAGGGAGGTTGAAGCAGGCTTAATCGATCATCAAAATTGTTCCCGGAGGTTCTGTCAAAGCCCCTCAAGCCTCACTCCAAGAGGTAAGTTTTCTTAAACTTTGAACTTTCATTTCAAAGAGCATTTGTTCATAAAAATCATTAGAAAAATGTAGATATTATGCTTACCATAGTTTCAATTATCATGGCTGGCATATTTAGGTTTTGGTTTTGATACTGAAAAAATTTATGCTAGCCTTCGACCCATGGCTTTTTTGAAATTTGTGTATTTCAATTCATATTCAAGTTTTAGTTTGATTTGATGTTTCCATTTTGTTTGTTTCGATTGAGAAATGGAGCCTTTAGAAGTATGTCAATCAAATCATCATGGCCTGTAGAAGCTGGGTATTCCAAAAATTCAGAAACAAGTTCATCTTGTACCTAATCAAAGTCATCTTGTGAACAGATGAAACAGACCACCCCAGTGGTACAAACAACATGCGCGAAAGGCATTTATGTATAAGGTCTTGGGTTCAAACCTTGGCAGGACTAGAACAGTTTTTATCATTTGTTTGTTTCCTTTTCTTTTTTAACAAACTTCAAACATTTTTCCAACCAATCAAAACAACTCCTTTTGAGTTAATGTTTTGCACACTATTTATTTAAAAGTTTTATTTTATGAATATATAAAAATATCACAAAAAATATTTTATTTTCATAATTATTTTAATTAATCAAAACCTTTCTTTAACAAAATCAAAACAAATTCATTTTCTTATTCATTCATGCCTTATACATTATATTCCTCTTAATTCTTGTACATTGTTCAAGTTTCAATATGGTTGTAATAGATAATTAGGATTTAATTTCTTGTAATCCCCATTTTAAAATTTGTATCCCCACCTCCCAAGTGATGTAATAGTGTAGTAAATTTACTTTCCGCAATTTACCACTTTCATATAAATGCTAATAATTAGGGTGTGTATGACAAGACTAAAACCAATGCTTAGAAAACCCTAATTCAAGATAAATCAAGCATGAAAAACAAACACTTTGCACACTTGCACCTTTAGGGTTAAATCCACTTGTTGCCTTGAGAAAATGGTCATAATATACATGTGAGACATCTTAGTAAAACAATCAAAAGATCATAGTCCCTCGATGATGCTTCAAATGTTTCCTTACAAATGATCTTAGTCCCTCAAGAGAAATGCTAAGATATCTCACAACATTGCTATTCATGACTATACGATGACCCACGCCCGTCCCTTTTACATCCAAAGATAAGGCTTCTTACCAATCAATGGTAAGATAGAAATATCAAAGAAAGGAAGAAATGAACAAAAGACTTTTGAGTAGGTATAACGTTCTTAGTTGCTTGCTTGCAAATCAAAACCAATTTTCACACTTACACTTTCAAAACATCTTCAAAAACAGACGTATCTTTGAATGATTTTCAAAACCAACACTTTGTATGCGTTCTTATAGAGACGAGAATAATTAGAAAGTTAGCTGCAACAAAGGCATTTTGCAAAATATTTTCAAACTTACACCCATCACAAAACAAATTTTCAAACAAAGCATTTTCAAGTGATCTAGCAAGTAACTAAGAGCCCATAGATAGCTATGGATGAAAAGTGTGCTAACACCTTCCATTTTCATAATCTACCCCCCGAACTCAAGAAAATAATCTCAAAGGTATTTCCTGTTCTTTTCACCAAGTCAGTTCTCCCACCGTATTACAGAATTGGCGACTCTACTGGGGAGTGTCTTAAAAGTGGGGTTACCTTTGAGCTAGATCACATTTATTTACTTTCCTTGTTTGATTTGCTTGATTTACATTATTGGGTCCTTGTTTGGGTTTGTTTTGATCCTACACCCGGATCTGGGGCACCTTTTTAGGTAAGTAGCAATAGATTGTGGAAACTGTACGACATGGACCACTATGGTTGGAGAAATGGCTACGTTAGTGTGACGCATTTGTCGGTACCGGTATCCCTTGAGTTTAATCTAGGAGAATACGGGGCGGCTGAGCAGTGTCTTAAAGCACTAACTGACCTTAGAACCTTTAATTGATCGACTTGGCCATTAGGAAGTAGTGAGATAGCCCGTTTCAATGGAAAGCTTAAAATTGGTTGATACTCGATACTATGCTCATTGATATTGGACTTTTGGGATATCTCGACCGCAAGAAAAGATTGATTATGCTGAGACAATTCCCAATGAAGAAAGATCAGTGATATTGAGATTCCCTAGAATCGGATTTCTTTCTAGGACAGGTTGAACCAACTAAACTTCAAGAGGGTACTTACCTATGAAACCCATGCAAGCCTAAACCTAATGCTTTTGTGTGCTTTATTTGTGATTATTATTCATGTCATCATAAACATCATAACATCATAAAGCATTCTCACTAACCATTTCAAGGATCTAGGAATTTATCTTTGTTCTGGTTTGTAGGTCATGACTTCTACTCGTAGGAATACCATCCGAGTTAACTTCGTGAAAGTGCATCCTCAACTTCAAGAGTTAGCATCAAGAGTTCCTGGAAACTCTCCCTTCACCAAGAAATATGGTCGACTTCTCAACTTGGCTACTTCAAACTTCCAAGAAGAAATGATGTGTGTGCTTTTCTAATTCTTTGATCCTATACATCACTACTTCACTTTTCCCGACTACCAATTGGTGCCTACATTAGAATAATTTTCTCAACTGTTAGGAGTGCCTGTGCTTGATCAAACACCATTCACCGGTTTAGAGGAGACCCCAAAACCCGAAGTTATTGCAAAAGCATTGCATTTGAAGAGATCCGACATTGTAGAAAATTGGGAGATAATAAGTGGAGTTAAGGGTTTCTTAGCCAATTTTTTGTTGGAGAAGGCTTGTTTGTTTTGGGAAACTATGGATTTCCAAGATTTTGAAGATGTCTTGGCCCTTCTAATCTATGGTTTGGTTCTATTTCCCAATCCGGACCAACTCATATATGTGAATGCTATCAATGTTTTTCTCTCTCGTAATCATGTTCCTACCCTGCTTGGAGATATTCTACATTGTTTCCATACTCGCACCATGAATAAAAGAGGTTTTATCTTGTGTTGCATTCCCTTACTCTCTAGGTGTTTTATTTTGCACCTACCTCGATTAGCATTGAAGAATGAGAAAGGCTTGACATGGTCTCAAAGGATGATGTCACTCACACATTCTGATATTCATTGGTGTTATCGATCCTTAGAGGTTATTACCATCATAGACCATTATGGGGAATTCCCTAATGTCCCTCTGCTTGGAATTAGGGGAGGTATTACCTACAACCCTTGTTTGGATTTAGGGCAGTTTGGGTATGAGCAAAGAGATGGTCCCCATGATGCACTCATCCAAGGGTTGGTATTCGATTACGAGGGAGACGACCAAGGCTATCGTCAAAGGTCCATCCGAGCTTGGAGAATGATAAACAAGGTGAATAGAAAGACGTTAGGGCATAAGAACTCCATTCCTTTGGAGCCTTATCTTAAGTGGGTACGAACTCGTGCTCAAAGTCTCGTTATGCCATACCCCGCCATCTTACCAATCATCATGGAGCCTGTTGCCGAAGGAGATGTTCCATATACTGTCCTTTATCCTGATATGCCTACTTCTATTAAAGATTTGCAAAGAGCCTGGATTCAGCTAAAGGGGGAGCGAGACACCTTTGAAGCCCAGTTTTATGCAAGTGAGAAGAAGACATTGGAGCTCACGAGACAACTTCATGAAGAGAGGAGTTTGAATGCCTATATCACTCCAAAGAGGAAGCATCTGTATGAAGTTTGAGCCATTTTTATTGTATTTTAGTTCATTTTTCTTCCTTTATTTCAACGAAAGCCCAAAAGGCATGTTTTGATACAATGGGAGAACTGACTTAGGAGTTTTGCGTTTGATCTCAAATGTTGCGGTTAGCAAGAGTCGCCACTGACTTTTCTTTTATCCAAAAGGAAAGGTGAAAAAGCACAGGAAAGACCTTTGAGATTGTTTCTTGAGTTCAGGGGGTAAATTATGAAAAGGGAAGGTATTAACATTCTTTTCATCCATGGTTTTCCATGTGCTCTTAGTTACTTGCTAGATCACTTGCTTTTTGTTTGAAAATGTGCTTTGTGTGGTTTTTTTGAAAGTATTTTGTAAAGAGGCCATTGTTTAGGTAAACTTTTGTAATGATTCTTGTTCGTAAGAATGTATACAAAGTGTTTGATCTTTTGAAAATGTTTTCAAGTTTGAAAGATGTTTTTGAAAGTGTTGGTGCTTGTTTTGAAAATAGCAAGGATGTTTTTGTTTTGAATTTGAGCAAGTAACTAGGAACATTCTACCTACTCAAAAGTCTTTCATGTTCATTTCCTCTTTCCTTTGACATTGTTATCTTACCATTGATTTGTTAAGTAACCCTATCTTTGGATGTAAAAGGGACGGGCGTGGGTCATCGTATAACCATGATTAGCAATGTTGCAAGATATCTTAGCATTTTTCTTTAGGGACTAAGATCATTTTGAAAGGAAACTTTTGATAGCGTCATCGAGGGACTATGATGTTGTATTTTGTTTGTTTTTGCTAAGATATCTCATATGCATAATATGGCCATTTTTGTAAGGCAACCAAGTGGATTTACCCTAGGAGTGTTTGTGTGCAATTGTATTGATTTTCATGCTTGATTTGTCTTTGATTAGGGTTTGCTATTTGTTGATTTTAGTCTTTCCATACAAAACCCTAATTACTAACATTTTATATATAAAGCGATAAATTGCCGAATTTACAATTACTACGCTATTACATCATTTAGGGGAGGGGGTATACAAATTGCAAATGGAGAATATTGCAAGAAAATTAAAACTAATTAATTGAATAATATACAAGAATTGAATAAATAATGTTAAAAAATAAAGGTAAGAATGTAAGAATGTAAATGTAAAGAAATATGATTTTTGTTTGTTTTTTATGAAAAGGGGTTTTTTAACCTAATTAATTAAAATAAAATAATTAACTAAAAATAAGAAAATTAAGATTAAGTTAGTAGAATAAAATAATATAAAGAAAACAAATTTTTTAGGGTTTTTGTGTGAATTTAATTAAACTAGTAAATAAAAAATAATTAAATAAAAATTCTAAGTTCTAAGTTGATTTTAATTTACAAAAAAAGTAAATAGTATAATAATAATTAACATTAAATTATCAAAGTAAAAAAGAAGAAATTAATTAAAGAAAAGGTTTTTGTTCTTTTATTTTTGTATAGAAAAATAAACTAAAAAAAAAATAATTAAAATATAAATATTTTGGATTTTTATGATTAAAGAAAATAATAATAATAATAATAATAATAATAATAATAATAATAATAATAATAATAATAATAATAATAATGTATAATAATAATAAATAAAAGAAAAAAAAGTAAAAATAAAATAAAAAATAGAAATAAAGTCAGGGAGGTTAAATAGTGAAACAGAGAGTATGGTAAGAGAAAAAAAGCCAGGCCCAAACTACTGACCCAAGCGCTGCAAAAAAAACAAGAAAATGTCAAAAAATAAGAAAAATGCAAAAAAGGTCACGAAGGGGCTGGAACCCTGGACCTCATAGTGACAGGGCGCGCATTAACCACTGGGGTGGTGATACATCCATTAACTTATGTAAAACAACAAATATATAAAAAAAATCTTGCCTTAAATATACTTCATCTTCAACCTCCGGCCAGAAGCCCTGCAACTTGTTCATTTCTCAACCATTTGCAAAAATGTAAACATAAAGTTGCTCTATTTTTTCATACGAATCCAACCATATAACTATCATGAAATGCAAATGAGCTTGATTCAAGGTGCTGTAATGATCAGGTTATCTTCCTCAAGTTCCCAGGAAGCTAATGCAATGGTTTGCTTGAGCAATGGATGGCTGGAATGGCTTGGAGAAGTCAATATGCAATGCATTGTTTTTGGTTATGGAGGATATGGTAAATGATCTTACAGTAATGAAACAAGGACAGGTATAGGTTACACTTGATGTAAGGAAGCTTTAGAAACTAAAAGGCCAAGAAACGCACGAGGGAAATATGAGTTTGATGTTCAAGGTCAAAAATTGTGCAACAATGGTGTTTTTGGGAAATTTATGATTTGAGAGAGTTTTGGTGTGTTTCAAGGTGCTTAAGCTCATCCTTTAGCTCACAAATAGTGCCTCTATTTATAAGCAACAAGTATGGAGGCTTGTATCTGATCAGAATTCAAAATCACATGTTTAAGCTCAACATGTGATTTTTTGAGAAATCAAGTTTCAATGCTTTATGTACTGGCTAAGATAGAGTGGTTATACTTTAAACACACTTGCTTATGACTTTGTAGATGGAGTGTGATCAGAGGGAACAAGTTAGAGGCTCAAGAATTGACTTTGCACATAAAGCTTGCTTTTCTAAAATGGAAGTGTTCACTTTGTGCCATTAATGGAAATGTGGATTAGATAAAGCTTAAACCAGTTGGATTAAAGCTCAAAAGTTTATGTAATCCATTAATGATGGATAGGTACACAAGTTAGAAGGCTTACAAAGCAAGATTATGCAGCCTAACATTGAAATTGCATTTTTGTTCATCATGAAAATGACCTATAATTTTAGTTTGAAACCCTAACTTCCTCTCTTTGATTCTCCCTGCTCAAGAATGATCTCAAGGACTTCTTGGAAATTTTAGAAAGCTTGTATTGTTATATACAACCCCTATTTGAATCGCTTTTGAAAATTCCCATTGGAACTATATGAAAAAGTGCCATGAAGTTAGGTCAAAATCCTGCCTAAACTAGGCCAAAATTTCACTAAGTGTTTAATTTCAAGACCATGACTTTATGAATTAATAACTTGAGATCCAAGCACTTTTAGAAGAAGTTGTATAAATCAATGTTGTAGATCTCATGGGGATCTACAACTTTCATGTTGAAAGTTTCTTTTGAATCATGCATCATGGTGAAAATTTTCTCAAAGTTGTGAAAAAACATGAAGTTTTAAACACTTAGAAAAATTTCTAAGTTAAGAAAACTTTGACTTTTCAAAATGAAATCTTGAATTTTTGATTTCTTGATGAATAAGTTTCATATTTTGACATTTTTGATGAATTATGATCTTTGACACTTGATTTTGACCAAAAAGTCAAAGTTTGACTTTTCAGTGTACAGTTGACTGAAAATTCACTATCAATCCAATTGATCTTGAGCAATATTTTGGGTCATGCCATTAGGTCAAAATGATGCAATTGAACTCTTGAGATCATTCCTCAAACCAATTAACCATTTGCTAGGTAAAAAAAATCAAAAATTGCCCTTTCTCAATCAAAACCCTAATTTTGACCATTTTGCCCTTTTGATGATTTGATCAAATTTCTTGAGGAATTATGGTACAAACTTGATCAAATGATGAATATGAGTTTATAATGTTGGTGTGGATAAAAAATTATGAAGTTTGATTGTAAATTGGCCATAGTTGACTTTTTCCCCAATACAGCTGATTTTTAGGTCAACTACTCAATGGACTAAGCAAACATGTGATCCAAAGCTTAAAACTTGACATGAGTAATCTTGGGGGTCCATAATGATCCATGAAATTCATATGAAGCATTGAAATTTCAATTATCCTTGTGCAATCTCAAAGCCTAATTTCAGTCATCAGTGCTTAATGAGGTGTCTTGAGTTGATAAACCCTAGTGTAGTCTTGAACCAAGAGAGATATTTGTGAGAAAATAATTGATAAGTGAGAGGGAAATTTTTGGGGTGAAACAGCTGCCCCTGTTCAATCTTGTTAAACCTGAAGAGTTAGATTGGCGGATTTTCCATTCGTGGCTTGAAGGTGGAAGATGATTGGACACTAGAGTGCCCAGAAATTTGCACTCGAGGATGTGGTGGTTGATGGTGTAGGGAATGGGCTTAAAGATGCCATTTGGAGAGGTGATGGAGAGTTTTTGGAGATGGGATTGTAGATGCCATCCAAAATGATTGATGGTAGGAATATAAGAAGTGTCAGAATAAATCTTTGGTTGATTTACACTAGAATGGCGTCCGCATCTGAAGCGTATCTGAATTGTATCTGAAAGAGAATCTGAATGAGTATCAGAATGGCATCCGTGTCTAGAGCGTATCTAAACTGTATCTGAAGGTGAATCTGAATAAGTATCAGGATGGCATCTATATCTGGAGTGTATCTAAAATGTATCTGAAAGTTGAATCTGAATGAGTATCAAGATGGAATCCGTATCTTGAGCGTATCTGAATTGTATATGAAAGTTGAATCTGAATGAGTATCAAGATGGCATCCGTATCTGGAGCGTATCTGAACTGTATCTGAAAGCTGAATTTGAATGAGTATCAGGATGACATTCGTATCTGGAGTGTATCTGAACTGTATCTGAAAGAGAATCTGAATGAGTATCAGAATGGCATCCGTGTCTGGAGTGTATCTGAACTGTATCTAAAAGTTGAATCTAAATTAGTATCAGGATGGCATCCCTATCTAGAGCATATCTGAAATGTATCTGAAAGTTGAATCTGA
This sequence comes from Vicia faba, assembly GCA_948472305.1. Classification (NCBI taxonomy): domain Eukaryota; kingdom Viridiplantae; phylum Streptophyta; class Magnoliopsida; order Fabales; family Fabaceae; genus Vicia; species Vicia faba. The sequence goes on along the minus strand of OX451741.1, from coordinate 1,223,609,624 downwards.
ATGAGTATCATGATGGCATCTGTATCTGGAGCGTATCTGAACTGTATCTGAAAGCTGAATCTGAAAGAGTATCAGGATGACATCCGTATCTGGAGCGTATCTGAATTGTATCTGAATGAGTATCAGAATGCCATCCGTGTCTAGAGCATATCTGAATTGTATCTGAAAGAGAATCTGAATGAGTATCAGAATGGCATCCGTGTATAGAGCGTATCTGAACTGTATCTGAAGGTGAATCTGAATGAGTATCAGGATGGCATCCGTATCTGAAGCGTATCTGAACTGTATCTGAAGGTGAATCTGAATAAGTATCAAGATGGCATCCATATCTTGAGCGTATCTGAACTGTATTTGAAAATTGAATCTGAATGAGTATCAGGATGGCATCCGTATCTGGACCGTATCTGAACTGAATCTGAAAGTTGAATCTGAATGAGTATCAGGATGGCATCCGTATATGGAGCCTATCTGAACTGTATCTGAAAGTCGAATAAGAAGAAACCCGTGCAGGATCACTTCAGCTGGTCGTATAGATAATTATCCTGGCTTGTTTTTAGGTATCAATCTCTGACCTTTTTGTAAATTGTTGATGATAACCATCTGCTGACTGATCTTTCCTGAAGAGATGAAAGATTAGTTGTATGCAATGTCATGATGTATGAAATGCATTGTATAATGATGTTCTCAATAAAATTAAAGAGATTATGTTGTATGCGTTTGTTTTGTCAATGTCATGACGTATGGATGTGATGTATGGGCATGTAAGCTATGCTGCTGTAATACTGTTGGATTAGGGAAAATAAATCCCTGATTGCTATTGGGGACGTGGAGTGTAAGTTTTCATGTTTTGAAGTGATGATGAGTTGATGAGCTTCTATTTGTTAGAGAAATAAACTCTGTTGTAAGGAAAACATCGTGTATTGCTTATGAAATCCTGTTGGGGAATCCTGAGAAATTGGGCGACCTTTATTGGGGAGTGATAAACTGGAAGTTTTGTTCCGCCGGGGATGTGAGAGAGCTTGATATCATTAAGCTGCACACTGTGGGGGATTTTATAGTATAAACTATTATCCTATTTCTTAAAGCCATTAGTGATTGTCTTTCTACTTTTGTTCATTTGTAAACGGTATTTACGTTCAAATGCATATGTTCAAAAATAAATCATTGGACGTTTTTGTAAACAAAACACATAAATAAATAAAAAATAGATAGTTTGGCACTTTCAAAGGGGTATCTTTGTATCAGCTTGAATAAGTCTTTTTTGTAAAATGAGACGAACATTCTAGTAAGGGAATGTCATTGTAAAAACTGAAAATTTGATACAAAGAAAAGATAGCTATGTGCAATAATCCCATAGGGTTCTCATTCTGCTATAGCCTTCGTGTCTCTGAGCGTCTTGTCCATTTTCTTCCTTGTCTGAAGTTGATTGGACTTATCAGAACTGCTGAGTTTGTCAGTCGAAGCCAAAGGTTGTTTGCAAGGTGATCCAACGGGACATAGTCATATGCTTTAATTCCCTAACTTTTTCCTGGACCGCCCTTTCGGGTTTTCAGTCCACTGGGATACCCTTTTTTTCCCAAGTCGCCCTTTCGGGTTTTCGACTTACCGGGTGTACAATTTTTTTTGTCTTCTCCCTAATTTATTTCCCGAACCTTTTTGGTTCGCCGGGATACCCTTGTTTTGCCTAGGTGTGTCAACCTAGTGGGTCTTTTATGCGTAGTATCTTTTGACTATGTCCGCATTCACAGGTGCGGCAAGTCGTCACCATCCATAGTGGTTAAGATCATTGCTCCACTAGAGAATATACTTTTGATTACAAACGGTCCTTCATAGGTAGGAGTCCATTTTCCCCTGGGATCACCCTGCGGCAGTATGATGCGCTTGATCACCAGATCTCCGACTTGATACACTTGGCGTCTGACCTTTTTGTTGAAAGCCTTGATCATCCATTTTTGATATGTTTGACCATGACAGACAGCAGTAAGCCTTTTCTCATCAATCAAGTTCAGTTGATCAAGACGAGTTTGGATCCAATCTTCTTCATTCAACCCTGCATCCTTCATGATTCTCAGAGAAGGGATCTGGACCTCAAATAGGAAAGACAACCTCCATGCCGTATACCAGAGAGTAAGGTGTTGCCCCGGTTGATGTGTGCGTTGTGGTCCGATAACCATGGAGAGCGAATGGTAGCATCTCATGCCATTCTTTGTAGGTTACTGTCATTTTCTGTATGATCTTTTTGATGTTGTTATTTGCAGCTTCGACAACGCCATTCATCTTTGGCCGGTAAGGGGAAGAATTGTGATGCTGGATCTTGAATTATGAACACAACACGGTGATCATAGTATAGTTGAGATTCGTACCATTGTCTGTGATGATCCTCTCTGGGATACCGTATCGACATATGAGATTCTGTTTGATGAACTGGGCCACAACATTTTTGGTGACGGAAGCGAAAGAAGCCGCTTCAAACCACTTTGTAAAATAGTCAATGGCCACCAAGATGAAGTGGTGTCCATTAGAGGCTGTGGGCTTGATTTCTCCAATCATATCAATGCCCTACATTGCGAATGACCAGGGAGAAGCCAGGGCATTCAGGGGAACTGGAGGTACATGCACTTTGTCAGCATAGATCTGACACTTATGACAGGTTCGTGAATGTTGATTGCAATCTACTTCCATGGTAGACAAGTAATAACCTGCCCGTAGGATCTTCTTTGCCATCGTATGCCCACTGGAATGGGTGCCAAAAGTTCCTTCATGTAGATCAGCCATGATCTTTTCTGCCTCAACTTTGTCTATGCAACGAAGTAATAGATTTGTGGTTGCGTTTGTAGAGAATACCATTACTGATGAAGAACTTAGCAGAGAATCTCCTTAAGAACTTCTTGTCATTGACTGAAGCTCCTTCCGGATACTCTTGAGCCTCAAGATACCCCTTGACTTCGTGGAACCAAGGCCGGTCCACTACTTCTTTAGTATTGATCTCGTGACAGTGAGCTGGTTCATCCATTCGTTTAATGGTGATCTGGGGAGCCTCGTTATCCCATTTGAGTTTAAACATGGATGAAATTGTGGCTAGTGCACTCGCTAGTTGATTTTATTCTCGCGGGAAATGCTCGAAGGTAATCTTCTCAAAATGTGGGATTAATTGTTAACACATGTTCTTTGTAGGGGATGAGGTTTGGGTGCTTCGTGTCCCATTCTCCTTTGATATGGCTGATGACTAAGGCTGAATCTCCGAATAAACTTAAGGACTTGATCCCCAAATCTATGGCAGCTTTGAGACCAAAAATACACGCTTTGTATTTTTCCATGTTATTTGTACAGTTGAAGCAGAGTCTTGCAGTGAAGGGAGTGTGACATCCTTCAGTGGATATGAGTACAACACCAATGGCATTTTCGAGTGCGTTGGAGGCCCCATCAAAAACTAGGGTCCATCGGGATCCTTGTTCGGGTCTGTCATATGGTCTGAGTTCTTCAAAGTTGTTTACCATCATGATGTCTTCATCTGGGAATTCGAACTTCATGGAGTGGTAGTCATCCACAACTTGATGAGCCAGGTGATCGGCTATCACATTTCCCTTTATTGCTTTCTGGGTAGTATACTGAATGTCATATTCCGTCAGGACCATCTACCATCTTGCTATTCTCCCAGAGAGGGCAGGTTTCTCGAATATGTATTTTATTGGATCCATCTTGGATATCAATAAGGTAGTATGGGTCAGCATATACTGTCTTAGCCGGCGAGCAAACCATTCCAGAGTGCAACAAGTTTTCTCGAGCAGTGAATATCTTGTTTCACAGTCGGTAAACTTTTTGCTCAGGTAGTAAATAGCATGCTCTTTTCGGCCAGACTCGTCATGCTGCCCCAGCACACACCCCATTGAATTTTCCAAAATGGTTAGATACATGATCAAGGGTCTTCCCTCGACTGGTGGCATTAAAACATGAGGCTCTTGCAGGTACTCTTTGATCTTGTCGAAGGCAGTTTGACATTCATCATTCCATTTGACTACTTGATCTTTATTCAGTAATTTGAAGATTGGTTCACAAGTAGATGTCAGGTGAGAAATGAATCTGGCAATGTAGTTTAACTATCCCAAGAATCCTGACTTCCTTCTCGGTGCGAGGAGCAGGCATTTATTTTATCGCTTTCACCTTGGCAGGGTCCACTTAGATACCTTTACCACTGACGACAAAGCCTAGGAGTTTACCGGACCTCACCCTAAATATGCATTTATTCGGGTTTAACCTCAGCTTGTACTTCTTTAACCTCTCAAACAGTTTCTGTAAATGATCAAGATGTTCCTCTTCAGTTTGAGATCTGGCTATCATGTCGTCCACATAGACCTCTATTTCATGATGTATCATGTCGTGAAATAAATCTACCATGGCACGCTGATAGGTTACCCCGACGTTCTTCAACCTGAATGGCATAACCTTGTAACAGAATGTGCCTCATTGTGTGACAAAGGTTGTTTTCTCCATGTCCTCAGGCTCCATTTCGATTTGGTTGTAGCCTGAGAAACCATCCATGAATGAGAACACTTTATGTTGTGCGGTGTTGTCAACATAAATATCGATATGGGGAAGTGGAAAATCGTCCTTAGGGCTCGCCCTATTCAAATCTCTGTAGTCCATGCACATTCGCACTTTGCCGTCCTTTTTAGGTACGGGAGCAACATTGGCGACCCATTGCGGATAGCAGGTGACAGCCAAGAATACGGTGTTGAATTGTTTCATGACTTCGGCCTTGATCTTCTCTGACATGTCTGGTCGCATGCGAAGGACCTTATGCTTTACCAGAGGGCAGTCTTCTTTTGTTGGTAGACGATGTACAACGATATCAGCATTCAATCCTGGCATGTCTTCATACGACTAGGAAAAGACCTCAAGATAATCATGTAGAAACTGAATCAAACGCTTCTTGACACTGGGTTCCAGATTGGCACCCACCTTGGCTTCATTCTTATCCTCTTCGGTACCTAGGTTAACTATGTCCACTAGTTCTTTGTGGGGCTGTATGGTCCCCTCTTCTTGTTGTAGCAACTTGGTTAGTTCCCCTGGCACTTCACAATCTTCCTCACCTTCGTCTTCGTCTTGGTAGATTAGATTTTCAGAGTCACAGAAAGCCATAGCAGAATCGTTACCCATGGGATCGCGAATGGATGTAGATCTGCATTTTGAATGTGAGTGTGTGTAAGAGTATAGCTATCTTTGAAAGAAATAAAAATGTAAAAAAGAAAGACAAAGAGCACAAAGTTTGTATGCAAAAACGTCCATGAGTCATTGATGACATGTGAAAATAAGGTAACAACCCTTACAAATGAACCATTGTGCCTTGGGTAAGACACAAGGTTTTAAAAGTCTGAATTGTTTAATTATTACATGTCCGACAAAATTTAAAGACAATTACTGTTGGATAAAAGTAATTGGGACAAAATCTTTAGCTTCCTAGTTGCTGAGTCTTCCATTGACAGTTGGGAAAATCCATTCCTCCAGGTCGTAGCTGTCCTCATCATCCTCCACTGCGTTGATTCTGTGGTTACTGATCTTCAAGGGTGGTTCCTCGGCATGAGCACGACGTACAACTTTCTGGGCTCCTAAAGTGAAACCCAAACCAAATTTGTCAGATTTGTATGGGATATCCGGGAGTTGGCCCCAAATAGTACACCCACCTTCTTCGATCACGACCCTGGCATCCTTCAGAGAAGACATCTTTAGCAGAGGTCTTGTAATCTTTGGGACTTGGGAAATAGTCTTGGTTACTGCCATGGTTTGTGGGACTTCCTCGAAGCGATGAAATGGAGTTTCAATTAATTCACCATCCAATTCCACGTATCTGAAGGAGTTTAAGTGACTGACCATATATTCCTCTTCTCCATGGACAATAATGATTTTCCCCTCAGTTGGATATTTCAGCATTTGATATAATGTAGAGGTAATGCCACTAGCATTGTAAATCCATGGTCGGCCCAATAAGCAGGAATAGGAAGGGCGAATGTCCATCACGTAAAAAGTTGAATCAAAGGTTTAAGTTCCAACTTTTATGGGGATGTCCACCTCCCCATGCACCATTCTTTTTGAACCGTCAAAGGCCCTTACCACTATGTTGCTTGGTTTTAAGGTCAAACCTTCACAGTCGAGTCTATCAAGATCCTTCTTAGGCAGCACATTCAAAGACGAACCGGTATCAACCAAGACATGGGCCAAAGTTGTGCCCCTGCATTCGACATAGACATGCAATGCCTCGTCGTGCTTCCTCCCTCTAGGTGTCAGGTCAGCATCAGAAAAACCTAAACCATTATCCGCGGTCAAGCTGGCCACACAGTCTTGGAACTGATCGGTAGATGTTTCTTGTGGTACATGGGTAGTTTTAAGGAATTTCACCAAGGCCTTCACATGAGCCTCAGAGCATAACAATAAAGCCAGCATGGAAATCTTTGAAGGTGTCTGCCCTAGATGTTCGACTATGTTGTAGTCGCTTCTCTTTATAATTTTCATAATTTATTCCATCTCATTTTGGGAGGCCTCATGGATAGATAATGATTGCGCCTTCATCCAGACAGGCTCAACCAGAATGCTTTTGCCCCGAGTCTCAGTCAACTCGGTGGTAGGAGTGTCAGTAGGGGTAACCATATGAACTGTAGTAGTAGTGTCAACAGGAACAGGAACAGGGACAGGGATGATCACAGGATTGGTAACAGTCTTTAGAGGAGCAATCTCCGGGGAGAATACTCTGCCACTTCGGGTTATCTTGCTGGTTCTCGCAATGTTGCTGATGTCTGGGTCAGCCTTCCCAGAAATTGAGTCTTCAACAACCAGCCAATCCTGCTTGACGCCGTGATTGTAGACATCGCCCCCATAATTCCATGGGACAGTTTTATCTTATGAGTACGAGATTGGTCCAGGCATAATAATTATCAGTGGAGCCACTTTAGGAACTGATGTAATCCTAACGGGTCTTTTGGTGGAGACCCTGGAAGGATTGGCAGAAATGGTTATTATTGAAACATCATTGTAAGAAATGGTTGGAACGGGAGTCTTCTCAAACAAAATATCTTTGTCATCCATTAGGCGTTAAACATATGCTTTCAATAAATGACATCCAGTTGGTAGGGATAAGAAGAGGTGGCAGCTTTCGTCACAGCCCGAAGTAAACTGGCCCTCAATAGATTCTTCTTGACAGTTAGGAGAGGAGTAACAAGTTCATCAACAACAGTAACAAACATATCATCTTCAACAGTGTTAACACCATGGCCATGCTTGGGCATAGGAGCGGTGATAATATTTGGGATCTCAGGAGCATCGAATTCAATTTCTTTTGCCTCAAGAAGGTCTTGCACCTTGTTTTTCAAAGCCCAACAATTGTTAGTATCATGGCTTAGACTCTCTAAATGGTAAGCACATCGAGCATTAGGATGATAGTGAGGAGAGGTGGTGTTGGGATTCTTCGGAGCTTCTTTCAAAGTTACCAGATTAGACCTTAACAAATGTGGTAGGACTTGAGATAATGTCATATTAATCCGGGTAAATTGTCTTACTGGTCTTTCTGTTCTTGGATGGTTTCTCCTTTGTTGAGTAGGTGCAGGCTTTTGGATCATGACAACTCCCACCATTGGACAGTGTTCAGTTGAGGATACACAACACCAACTTCTTTCTTCCCGATAAATGGTTTTCTTACAGCAGCGGATGATGCGTCTTTTTGAATCTTCCCACTCTTAATCCCAGCTTCCGCTCTTTCTCCAGTCAAGATTAATTCAGTAAAGCCTGTTGATGAGCTCCCAATTAGATGATTGAAGAAAGGACTGGACAGGGTACCCAAAAACATGTCTACTAGTTCTCTTTCAGAAAGGGGAGGATGGACTCTTCCTGCTAAGTCCCTCCATTTCTGTGTGTAGTCTTTGAAACCTTCACTTGAAACCATAGCCATACTCTGGAGTTGAGTACGGGTGGAAGCAAGATTTGCATTGTATTGATATTGTTTATAAAAAGCAGCGGCAAGATCTTCCCAATTATGAATGTTGGCCCTTTCTAATTGATAGAACCAATCTAGCTGAGTCCCGGATAGACTGTCTTGGAAGAAGTGGACCCACAAATCTCTGTCAGCAGTGTGAGGCTGTATCTTCCTCACATAAGATCGGAGATGCATATTGGGACACGAAACCCCGTTGTATTTAGCCTGGGCACTTTCTGAATTTCCATTGCACTTAGACGTTCTTCCAGATGTTTGTATTTATCGTCGACCAGGGGATACTGCTCTTTAGAGTAATCTTCTTCTTCTTCCTCTTCAGATTCTGGCTGGACAACTGCTTCCCTGCCCTTCACTTCTTGATTATCCTTTTCACCAGATGGCGTTGCAAAGTCTAGGGTCCATCTGACTTGTCTTTGGAACCTTCTTCCCATATTCAGAACTCCGGTTTTTTTTTTTCTTTCTTCTTCTTTCCTTCAATCAGCAAAGTTTTCAGATCCTCTTGTCCTTTGGCTAGAGTCAAGAACATCTGTTGAAACTGAGCATTTTGCGCCTAGAGGTCTTTTATTGTCTGCTCGAGATCCATCTTACTTAAATAAATAGTAGAAAGATGAGGAGACTTGTTGTAAGAAAACCTGCTTATGTTATGATGAATGGAGATGCATATGCAATGATTTCAAGGAAATTATAGATTTAAATTTTCTTTAGACCAAAAAGGAACACACGTTATATTAATAAGTCAAAGCTTGAGTACATCAAGCCTCTTTTGGGCTTACAAAGAAATACAAAAACTCTAAGATAAAAAAGTTGTACGCATCCTCTTTGGTGCAATGTAGGCGTTCAGGCTCCGCTCCTCATAAAGTTGCTTGGTGAGTTCCAAAACCTTCTTCTCGCTGGCGTAGAATTGGGCCTCGAAAATGTCTCGCTCCCCCTTAAGTTGTATCCAATCTCTTTGTAAGTCTTCAAGAGAGGTGGGCATGTTAGGATGCAGGATAGTGTATGGAACATCTCCTTCCATAATAGGCTCTATGATTACTGGAAGAATGGAGGGGTAAGGCATTATAAGACTTTGGGCACGAGCTTGTACCAATTTGAGGTAAGGCTCAAGAGGGATGGAATTCTTATGTCCCAATGTCTTTCTATCTACCTTGTTCAATATCCTCCAAGCTCGAATAAATCTCTGGCCATGACCTTGATCGTCATTCTCGTAGTCAAATACCAAACCTTGAATGAGCATCTCATATGGGCCATCCCTTTGGGCATAACCAAATGGTCTTAAGGCTAAGCCGGGGTTATAGGTGATACCTCCTCTAATGCCAAGTAAAGGGACATTAGGGAATTCTCCACAACGGTCGACAATAGTAACATTCTCTATAGATCGGGAACACCAATAAATGTCTGAATGTTTGAGCGTCATCAACCTATGTGACCACCTTGAACCTTGCTCGTTCTTCAATACATATTGGGGAATATGCGAAATAAACCATCTTTCCAAAAGATGAGTACAACATATAAGGATACCTCGTTTCCTCATTGTGCGAGTGTGAAAAGAATATAGGATGTCTCCTTGCAAAGTAGGCACCGGGTTACGAGACATGAAGATTTTGACGGTGTTCACATTTATGAGTTGGTCAGGAATTGGAAACAAAACCATCCCATAGATGAGGAGAGCCACAATTTCCTCAAAAGCTTGCAAGTCTAAGGAGTTCCAACAGTTTTGGGCTTTCTCAAACAAGAACTTTGCTAAGAAACCTTTGACACCACTCCTTGTTTCCCATTTAGTTATGATATCAGATGGTTGCAAGTGTAGAGCTTGAGCAATCTCTTCTGGCTTTGGATATCTTTCCGTACCTTTGAAAGGTAGTTGATTGAGAATGGGAATCCTCAAGAGTTGGGAGAATTCTTCCAAAGTTGGCACAAGTTGATAATCGGGGAATGTGAAGCAATGGTGTAAAGGATCAAAGAACTGTAAGAGCACTTTCATCATGTCTTCATCAGTGTTGGAGGTAACCAAGTTTAGTAGGCGACCATGTCTTTTGGTAAATGGAGAATTCTCAAGAATCCTGGATGCTAGCTCTTTAAGTTGAGGATGGATCCTTACAAGGTTGACTTGAATGGTTTTCCTACGAATAAAACCCATGTCTTAAAAAACAAAACAAAGATAAATCCCAAGATCCTTGAAATGGTTAGTGAATATGAGTATGATGTTATGATGTTTATGATGTTATGTGCAAGTATATATATATATATATATATATATATATATATATATATATATATATATATATATATATATATATATATATATATATATATATATATATATATATATATATAAAGCAAACAAGTCCTTAGGTTTAGGCTTGCATGGAGTCTCATAGGTAAGTACCCTCTTGAAGTTTAGTTGGATCAAACTTGTCCTAGTAATAGTAACCAGGTTCTAAGGAGCTCAATATCACAGGCTTGTTTCTTTAGGCATTGTTTCAGCGCAAACCTCTCTAATGGTGACCGAAATATCCCAAAAAACCAAACCTCAATGAGTGTAGTATCGAGTATCTACCAACTTCGGACTGCACCAAAGCCGGTCATCTCACTACGTCCTAATGGCCAAGTTGTTCAAGTAAAGGTTCTAGAAGTTAGTTAGTGCTTTATGACATCACTCAGCAGCCCCGTATTCTCCTTGACTACTCAAGGGCTACAGGTACCCACAAATATGTCACACTAACGTAGCTATTGCTTAGACCATGTCGGTATACCCCGCACAGTTTCCACAACATATTGCTACTTACCTATAAGGTATCCTAAATCCGGGTAGAGGATTCAAACCCAAACAAAGAACCATAATGTAAAGCATACAAGTCAAACAATGAAAGCAAGTAAATGTGATATAGCCCTAAGCTAACCCCAATTTAAGAATTTCCCCAATAGAGTCGCCAGTTCTATGATACGGTGGGAGAATTGACTTGGGCATTTTGCGTTTGATCGCAAATGTTGCGATTAGCAAGAGTCGCCATCGACTTTTCTTTTATCCAAAAGGAAAGGTGAAAAAGCACAGGAAAGACCTTTGAGATTGTTTCTTGAGTTCGGGGGGTAGATTATGAAAAGCGAAGGTATTAGCACCCTTTTCATCCATGGTTTTTCATGGGCTCTTAGTTACTTGCTAGATCACTTGCTTTTTGTTTGAAAATATGCTTTGTGTAGTTTTTTTTGAAAGTATTTTGTAAAGAGGCCATTGTTTAGGTAAACTTTTGTAATGATTCTTGTTCGTAAGAATGTATACAAAGTGTTTGATCTTTTGAAAATGTTTTCAAGTTTGAAATATGTTTTTGAAAGTGTTGGTGCTTGTTTTGAAAATAGAAAGAATGTTTTTGTTTTGAATTTGAGCAAGTAACTAGGAACATTCTACCTACTCAAAAGTCTTTCATGTTCATTTCCTCTTTCCCTTGACATTGTTATCTTACCATTGATTTGGTAAGTAACCCTATCTTTGGATGTAAAAGGGACAGGCGTGGGTCATCGTATAACCATGATTAACAATGTTGCAAGATATCTTAGCATTTTTCTTTAGGGACTAAGATCATTTTGAAAGGCAACTTTTAATAGCATCATCGAGGGACTATGATCTTGTATTTTGCTTGTTTTTACTAAGATATCTCATATGCATAATATGGCCATTTTTGTAAGGAAACCAAGTGGATTTACCCTAGGAGTGTTTGTCTGCAAGTGTATTAATTTTCATGCTTGATTTGTCTTTGATTAGGGTTTACTATTTGTTGGTTTTAGTCTTTCCATACAAACCCCTAATTACTAGCATTTTGTATATAAAGCGATAAATTTTGGAATTTAAAACTACTACGCTATTACATCATTTAAGGGAGGGGGTATACAAATTACAAATGGGGAATATTGCAAGAAAATTAAAACTAATCAATTATTACAACCATATTGAATAATATACAAGAATTGAATAAATAATGTACAAAAATGAAGGTAAGAATGCAAGAATGTAAATGTAAAGAAATATGATTTTTGTTTGTTTTTTATGAAAAGGGGATTTTTAACCTAATTAATAAAAATAAAATAATTAACTAAAAATAAGAAAATTAAGATTAAGTTAGTAGAATAAAATAATTTAAAGAAAACAAGTTTTTTAGGGATTTTGTGTGAATTTAATTAAACTAGTAAATAAAAAATAATTAAATAAAAATCCTAAGTTCTAAGTTGATTTTAATTTAAAAAAAAAAGTAAATAGTATAATAATAATTAACATTAAATTATCAAAGTAAAAAAGAAGAAATTAATTAAAGAAAAGGTTTTTGTTCTTTTATTTTTGTATAGAAAAATAAACTAAAAATGAATAAATAATTAAAATATAAATATTTTGGATTTTTATGATTAAAGAAAATAATAATAATGTATAATAATAATAAATAAAAGGAAAAAAAGTAAAAATAAAATAAAAAATAGAAATAAAGTTAGGGAGGTTAAATAGTGAAACAGAGAGTATGGTAAGAAGAAAAAAAGTCAGGCCCAAACTACTGGCCCAAGCATTGCAAAAAAAACAAGAAAATGTCAAAAAATGAGGAAAATGCAAAAAAGGTCACGCTGGGGCTTGAACCCAGGACCTCATAGTGACAGACGCGCACTTTAAACACTGGGGTGGTGATACATCCATTAACTTATGTAAAACAACAAATATATAATACAAAATTTGCCCTAAATATACTTCATCTTCAACCTCTAGCCAGAAGCCCTGTAACTTGTTCATTTCTCAACCATTTGCAAAAATGTAAACATGAAAGTTGCTCCATTTTTTCATACGAATCCAACCATATAAATATCATGAACTTTAAATCAAAGATGAATGAGAATTTTTGAAAGTACCAAATTTTGACCTAATTATTTTCAGATATTCAATCCTAAAATTCTCCTAGCTCAATCAATATAAATGAAATTTATGGACATGTACAGCTTCAGGGCAATGATGTCTACATTTTATCTTCATAAATGCAAGCCTAACAATGCCTAAGTAATGAGATAGAAGTTCAAGAAAAATACCTCAAAACTGGAAAATGTGAAATGCAAATGAGCTTGATTCAAGATGCCGCAATGATCAGGTTAACTTCCTCAAGTTCCCAGGAAGCTAATGCAATGGTTTGCTTGAGCAATGGATGGCTGGAATGGCTTGGAGAAGTCAATGTGCAATGCTATGTTTTTGGTTATGGAGGATATGGTAAATGATGTTACAATAATGAAACAGGGACATGGATAGGTTACACTTGATTTAAGGAAGCTTTAGAAACTAAAAGGCCAAGAAACGCACGAGGGAAATATGAGTTTGATGTTGAAGGTCAAAAACTATGCAACAATGGTGTTTTTGGGCAATTTCTGATTTGAGAGAGTTTTGGTGTGTTTCAGGGTGCTTCAGCTCGTCCTTTAGTTCACAAATAGTGCCTCTATTTATAATCAACAAGTATGGAGGCTTGTAACTGATCAGAATTCAAAGTCACATGTTTAAGCTCAACATGTGATTTTTTGAGAAATCAAGTTTCAATGCTTTGTGTACTAGCTAAGATAGAGTGGTTATGCTTTAAATTCACTTGCTTATGACTTTGTAGATGGAGTGTTGTTGTACCCCAAAATTTTCCCTCTCACATATCAAGAATTTGCTCACAAGATCTCCCTTGACTCAAGACTGCACTAGGGTTGATCAGCTCAAGACACCTCCTTAAGCACTGATGACCAAAATTAGGGTTTGAGATTGCACAAGGATATTTGAACCTTCAATGCTTCATATGACTTTCATGGATAATTATGGACCCCCAAGATTACTCATGTCAAGTTTCAAGCCTTGGATCACACTTTTGCTCAGTCAATTGAGCAATTGACCTAAAAATTAACTATATTAGGAGAAAAGTCAACTATGGCCAATTTACAGTCAAACTTCATAATTTTTTATCCAATTCAACATTTTAGACTCATATGTATCATTTTATCAAGTTTGGACCACAACTTCTCAAGAAATTTGATCAAATCTCCAAAAGGGCAAAATGGTCAAAATTAGGGTTTTGATTGGGAAAGGGCAATTTCTGATTTTTGACCTAGAAAATGACCAATTGTTTTAAGGCATGATATCAAGAGTCCAATTGCATAATTTTGACCTAATGACATGGCTTAAAACATTGCTCAAGTCCAATGGATTGACAGATGAATTTTCAGTTAACTAATCAAAATGTATACTGAAAAGTCAAACTTTGACTTTTTTGTCAAAATAAAATGCCAAAGATCACAATACATCAAAACTTGTCAAAATATGAAACTTATATATCAAGAAATCAAAAAAATCAAGATTTCATTTTGAAAAGTCAAATTTTCTAAACTTCAATTTTTCGAAGTGTTGGAAATTTCTTATTTTTTCATAACTTTGAGCAAAATTTTTACCATGATGCAAGATGATTCAAGAGAAACTTCCAACATGAAAGTTGTATATATCCATGAAATCTACAACTTTTCTTAACAAAACTTCTTACAAAAGTGCATGGATCTCAAGTTATAATTTTAAGAACACGTGGTCATGAAACAAAACACTTAGTGAAATTTTGCCCTAATTTGGTCAGGATTTTGACCCAACTTCATGGAACTTTTTCATATAGTTCCAAGGGAAAATATTTAAAATAAATTCAAATATGGGTTGTGGATCACATTATAAGCTTTCCAAAATGTCCAAGAACTCCTTGAGATCATTCTTGAGTAGGGAGAATCGAAGAGATGAAGTTAGGGTTTTATCACTTGAATTACAAGGCATTGGGTGATGAACAAAATTCAAATTCAAAGGTATGTTGCATAACCTCTACTTTGCAGGCCTTAAAATTGTTAGTAACTCCATAATTAATGGCTTGCACAGCTGTTAGAGGTCTCATTTCAAGCATTCAATGCAAGGCCATGCTTTATGTCCATTTTAGGAAGAAAGTGCACATTGCCATTTTGATAAAGTGCTTTTTTACACAAAACTTGTTCTTGAGCCTTGCACGTGTTCTCTTCTGATCATACAAGTCCCATAACCTATAAGAAACTTATTAGACACTTACAATCACTCAGCCCATGCTTGTACCTCACATTGAAACTTGGTTTCCCACTTTTCTTCAAAATCAAGTAACCTAGCAATTAGCTGAAAACTTGTACTTCTGATTGTCCAAATCACTCCAGTCCTTTTGCTTATACATAGACAAACCATTTTCCACAAAAGAAATGAATGATCAAGCCCTGAAAACACCTAGAACTCAGAATCACATCTCATACCTCCATTTTCACATAAACTGATCAAAAACTTGAAACTCATAACTCCCTCGTGCGTTTTCAAGCCTTTTGGTTCCTAAAGCTTCTAAACATCATTTAGAACTGATCCCATACCATGTTACAAAACTATAACACCATTAACACCATCCTCCATATTCAAAAATAGAGCTTTGCACTTGGACTTCTCCAGAGCTCCTCAGGTACTTTCAGCTCAAGCTAAGCATCCCATTAGCTTCCTGGGAACTTGAGGAAGCTAACCCAATTATTGGAACTCCTTGAAAGCTGCTCAAACTTCAAACCCGATACCCTCTTGCAAGGTAAGTTTTCTAACTTTGGAACTTTTCATACAGGCATCATCAATGATTTATTTGTGAATGAAACATGTAGATATCATTGCCCTAAAGCTAACCATGTCCATAGTTTCCATTAATTTTGATTGAGCTTAGAGAATTTTAAGATTGAAGTTTCTGAGATTTTTAGGTTTCAGATTAGGGCCAATGAAATTCATGCTTATCTTTGATCTATAGTTTTAATGCTTTACATTTTTGAAACCGTGAGGAAATTTACTACAAGTTTCATGTTTACAGTTTTCATTTTTGTTGAGAAATGAACAAGTTACAGTTAGTTTGGCTGGAGGTTGAAGATGAAGTGTAAATCAGGGCGCGTTTTGTATCATATATTTATTTTGTTGCTTATGTTAACGAATGTATAGCCACCTCAGTGGTAGAAGCGCGCGCCTGTAACCTTTGGGACCTGGTTTTAAGTCCCAGTGGTATCCTTTTGATTTTTCACATTTTTTGCTTTCTGACTTTGTTTCTTGGACAGGCGCTGGGCCTCATTTGGGCTTTTTTTTTTACTTTCTAACCCCTTGCAGGCTATCAGCACCCTTGGCCCATTTTTATTTTATATTCTTATTTTCTTTTTTTTACTTTCTTAATTATTTTTCTAATACTAAAAAATCATAAAAAACACAAAAATAGTAGATTTATATTTTAACTTAGTTTATTTAGTTTTCCTCACAAAAAATATTTTATTTAACCACACTTCATTTATTTTACTAATTATTCTTGTAAATTTAATTAAAACTAGGATATTATTTATTTTCTTTTACACCAATTAAAATATATTATTTTAATATAAAAAAAGCAAAAAATATTGCATAATACTATAAATTATTTTCAAGACAAAAATACAAAAATACTTTTCTTAAACTTAATTTCCTTTTAATCAATTAATAGATTTAGGGTTTTATTTAAAATATTTTTTTATTAAATTAGGTTTACTTTTATTATTTTAATTAATTATTTTCTTTTAATTAATTAGGTTAAAACAAATTCACCTTTCCTAAAAAATCCAAACAAAAATATCCATTTTCTTTATATTTGCATTCTTACATATTTATTCATCTTGTACATTATTTATTTCAATTCTTGTACAAATTCAATTTGGTTGTAATAGATTAATTAGGTTTATATTCTTTCAATCCCCATTTACAATTTGTACACCCCCTCCCACAAATGTTGTAATAGCGTAGTAACTTTAAATTCTGCAATTTATCGCTTTATATACAAATGCTAGTAATTAGGGTTTGTATGGAAAGACTAAAACTAATACTTAGAAAATCCTAATTCAAGACAAAATCAAGCATGAAAACAATACACTTGCATACAAGCACCCCTAGGGTAAATCCACTTGGTTGCCTTTACAAAATGGCCATATTATGCATGTGAGGTATCTTAGCAAAAACAAAGCAAATACAAGATCATAGTCCCTCGATGACACTATCTAAGTTGCCTTTCAAAATGATCTTAGCCCTAATAAAGAATGCTAAGATACCTTGCAACATTGCTAATCATGGTTATACGATGACCCACACACGTCCCGTTTACATCCAAAAATAGGGTTACTTACCAAATCAATGGTAAGATAACAATGTCAAAGGAAAAGAAAATGAACAAGAAAGACTTTTGAGTAGGTAAGAATGCTCCTAATTACTTGCTAAATTTCAAGCAAAACATCCTTGCTATTTTAAAAAAAAAAACACCTACACTTTCAAACATCTTACAAACTTGAAAACATTTTCAAAAGATCAAACACTTTGTATACATTCTTACAAACGAGAATCATTACAAAGTTTGCCTAAACAATGGCCTCTTTACAAAATACTTTCAAAAATCACACAAAGCATAATTTCAAACAAAAAGCAAGTGATCTAGCAAGTAACTAAGAGCCCATGGAAAACCATGGATAAAAAGGATGCTAATACCTTCCCTTTTCATAATCTACCCCCCGAACTCAAAAAATAATCTCAAAGGTCTTTCCTGTGCTTTTTCACCTTTCCTTTTGGATAAAAGAAAAGTCGATGGCGACTCTTGCTAACCGCAACATTTGCGATCAAACTCAAAACCTTCAAGTCAGTTCTCCCACCGTATCATAGAACTGGCGACTCTGCTGGGGAGAATTCTAAAAGTGGGGTTACCTTAGGGTTAGACCACATCTAATTGCTTTCATTGTTTGACTTGTTTGCTATACACTATGGTTCTTTGTTTGGGTTTGAATCCTCTACCCGAATTTGGGATACCTTATTGGTAAGTAGAAATACGTTGTGGAAACTGTGTGGGGTATACCGACATGGTCTAAGCAATAGCTATGTTAGTGAAACATATTTGTGGGTACCGGTAGCCCTTGAGTTAATAAAGGAGAATACGGGGCCGCTGAGTGATGTCATGAAGCACTAATGAACTTTTAGAACCTTTACTTGACCAACTTGGCCGTTTAGGATGTAGTGAGATGACCGGATTTGGTGCAGTCCGAAGTTGGTAGATACTCGATACTACACTCATTGAGGTTTGGTTTTTTGGGATATTTTGGTCGCCATTAAAGAGGCTTGTGCTGAAACAATGACCAAGGAAACAAACCAGTGATATTGAGCTCCTTAGAACCCGGTTACTATTTCTAGGACAGGTTTGAGCCGACTAAACTTCAAGAGGGTACTTACCTATGAGACTCCATGCAAGCCTAAACCTAAGGACTTGTTTGCTTTGTTTGTATATACATACCTGTACATAACATCATGAACATCATAACATCATACTCATTCACTAACCATTTCAAGGATCTTGGGATTTATCTTTGTTCTTGTTTTGTAGGATATGGATTCTCTTTGCAGGAAAACTATTCAAGTCAATCTTGTAAGGATCCCTCCATACCGAGAGACATGGTCGCCTACTCAACTTGGTCACCTCCAACACTGATGAGGACATGGTGAAGGTGATATTTCAGTTCTTTGATCCTTTACACCATTGCTTCACATTTCCCGATTATCCACTTCTGTCAACTTTGGAAGAATTCTCCCGACTCTTGAGGATTCCCATTCTCAATCAACTACCTTTCAACAGTACGGAAAGAGACCCAAAGCCAGAAGATATTGCTCAAGCTCTACACTTGCAATCATCTGATGTCACAACCAATTGGGAAACAAGGAGTGGTGTCAAGGGTTTCCTAGCAAAGTTCTTGTTTGAGAAAGCCCAAAACTGTTGGAATTCTTTGGATCAACAAGATTTTAAGGAAATTGTGGCTCTCCTCGTCTATGGTATGTTTTTGTTTCCAAATTCTGACCAACTCATATATGTGAACACCGTCAAAATCTTCATATCCCACAACACGGTGCCTACA
Organism: Vicia faba; assembly: GCA_948472305.1. Taxonomy (NCBI): domain Eukaryota; kingdom Viridiplantae; phylum Streptophyta; class Magnoliopsida; order Fabales; family Fabaceae; genus Vicia; species Vicia faba. The sequence goes on along the minus strand of OX451741.1, from coordinate 1,223,590,678 downwards.
TTGCTAGGGGACATCCTGCATTCTTTTCACACTCGCAGTATGAGGAAAAGAGGTATCCTTATGTGTTGCACCCCTCTCTTGGAAAGATGGTTTATTTCGCATCTTCCCCAATCTGTATTGAATAACGAAAAAGGTTCAAGGTGGTCACAAAGATTGATGACGCTCAAACATTCAGACATTCATTGATGTTCCCGATCTATAGAGAATGTTACTATCATCGACCGTTGTGGAGAATTACCTAATGTCCCTTTACTTGGCATTAGGGGAGGTATCACCTACAACCCCTGCTTAGCCTTAAGACAATTTGGTTAAGCCCGAAGGGATGGCCCGCACGAGATGCCGATTCAAGGTTTGGTATTTGACTACGAGAATGATGATCAAGGTCTTCGCCAGAGATTCATCCGAGCTTGGAGGATGTTGAACAAGGTAGATAGCAAGACATTGGGGCACAAGAATTCTATCCCTCTTGAGCCTTACCTCAAATGGGTACGAACCCGTGCTCAGAGTCTTATGATGCCTTATCCTCCATTATCCCAATAATCATTGAGCCTGTTAAGGAATGAGATGTTCCATACACTATCCTACATCCTGACATGCCCACCGCTCTTGAAGACCTACAAAGAGATTGGATACAACTCAAGGGGGAGCGAGATACTTTTGAAGCCCAATTCTACGCTAGCGAGAAGAAGGTTTTCGAACTCACTAAGAAACTTCATGAGGAGCAGACTCTGAATGACTACATCGCACCAAAGAGGATGTGTACTACCTTTTTATCTTAGATTTTTTTGTTATTTTTGCCCAAAAAGGCATTGATGTACTCAAGCTTTAATTTATTAATATAACATGTGTTTCCTTTTTGTCTAAAACAAATTTGAATCTTTAAAATCCTTGAAATCATTGCATATGCATTTACCATTCATCATAACATAAGCAGGTTTCTTGCAACAAGTCTCCTCATCTTTCTACTGTTTATTTAAGTAAGATGGATCTCGAGCAAACGGTGAAGGACCTCCAAGCTCAGAATGCACAACTTCAATAGATGTTCTTAACTCTAGCCAAAGGACAAGAAGAGTTGGAGACCTTGCTGGTTGAAGAGAAGAAAAGGAAGACAAAGAAAATAACCGGAGTTCTAAACATGGGAAGAAGATTCCAAGGGAAGACAAGAAGGACCCTAGACTTTGCAACAATATCCGGTGAGAAAGACAACCAAGATGGGAAGGGCAAAGAAACAGTTGTCCAGTCAGAGTCAGAAGAGGAATAGGAAGAAAAAGATTACTCTAAAGAACAATATCCTTCAACCGACGACAAGTATAAGCATCTAGAAGAACGATTAAGTGCAATGGAAATCCAAAAAGTGCCCGGCTTGGACTTTGAGGAGTTGGGGTTAGTGTCTGGGATTGCCATTCCTCCAAAATTCAAAGCACCGGTGTTCGCCAAATATGACGGAGTTTCATGCCCCAAAATGCATCTCCGGTCATATGTAAGGAAAATACAACCTCATACTGCCGACAAGGATTTATGGGTGCACTTCTTCCAAGACAGTCTATCTGGAACTCAACTTGATTGGTTTTATCAGTTAGAAATAGCCAATGTTCATAACTGGGAAGATCTTGCTGTTGCCTTTTACAAATAATACCAATACAACACTGATCTTGCGCCTACCCGTACTCAACTCTAGAGTATGGCCATGGTTTCAAGTGAAGGCTTCAAGGACTATGCACAAAAATGGAGGGACTTAGCAGGAAGAGTCTAGCCTCCCCTATCTGAAAGAGAATTAGTAGACATGTTCTTGGGAACCTTGTCCGGTCCTTTCTTCAACCACTTAATTGGGAGTTCATCGGCAGGTTTTACCGAATTGATACTGATCGGAGAAAGGGTAGAAGTCGGGATAAAGAATGGAAAGATTCAAAAATATGCATCCCCTGTTGCTATAAGATAACCATTAATTGGAAAGAAATAAGTGGTTGTTGTATATCCTCAGAGAAATCAAGATAGGGCTGAACACCGTCCAATGGTAGGGGCTGCTATGATTCCTAAACTTGCGCCTGCTCAGCAAAGAAGCAACCAGCCAAGAATTGAAAGACGAGTATGACAGTTCACCCGAATTAATATGACACTATCTCAAGTATTGCCACATTTGTTAAGATCCAATCTAGTGACCTTAAAAGAAGCTCCAAAGAGTCCTAACACAACATCTCCTCACTATCATCCTAATGCCCGCTGTGCATACCATTCTGAGAGTCCCGGCCATGACACTAACAACTATTGGGCTCTGAAGAACAAAGTACAAGACCTTCTTGAAGCCAAAGAGATTGAATCTGATGCGCCAGAAATTCCCAATGTCATTACTGCCCCTATGCTCAAACACGACCATAATACGAACTCCATTGAGGAAGATATGTTTGTTACTTCAGTTGATGAACTTATGACCCCACTCCTGACTATCAAAAAGAACTTATTGAATGCTGGTGTATTCCCAGGCTGTGATGAAAGCTGTCATTTATGTTTATCTTCACCAACCAACTGTCATTTGTTAAAATCAGGCGTTCAATGCCTAATAGATAATAAGGAGATCTTGTTCGAGAAGACTTCTTCTCCAACTGTTTCTTTTAATGATGTTTCCATCGTGACCATTTCTGACAATTGTTCCAGGGTCTCCACCAAAAGACCCGTTAGAATTAAATCAGTTCCAAAAGTAGCTCCGTTGATTATTACAATTCCTGGACGAATCCCATATTCGTCAAACAAAATTGTCCTGTGGAATTATGGAGGAGATGTCTACTACCACGATATCAAGCAAGATTGGACAACTGTTGAAGATTCAAGTTCTGAGAAGGTTGACTCTGATATCAGTAATATTGTAGGGACTAGTAAGATCACCCGAAGCAAAAGGGTTTTCTCTCCAGAAATTGCTCCTCCAAAAGCTGTTTCTGGACCCGTAATCATTCTTGTTGTTGTTACTCCTCCAAAGGTTATTCCCAGTCCCACAGTCATCTCTGCTAATACTCCTGTTGACAAAACTGTTATAATCCATGTTATCACCCTTACTGATATTCCTGCTGCCGAGTCAACTGAGACTTGAGGTAAAGGTATTCTGATTGAGCCTGTCCGGACGAAGGCACAATCAGTGGCTATCCCTGAGAGCTCCCGGAAAGAGATGGAGGATATTCTAAAGATCATAAAAAGAAGCGACTACAATGTAGTCGAGCAACTGGGGCAAACTCCATCAAAAATTTCCATGATGGCTCTATTACTATGCTCTGAGGCTCATGCAAAGGCCTTGGTAAAGTTCCTCAAAACTGCCCATGTACCCCAAGAAACATCTTCCGATCAGTTCCAAGACTGCGTAGCCAGCTTTACTACAGATAATGGTCTAGGTTTTTTGGATGCTGATTTAACGCCAAGAGGAAGGAAGCATAATGAGGCATTGCATGTCTCAGTTGAATGTAGGGGCACGACGTTGGCTCATGTCTTGGTGGACACCGGTTCGTCTCTGAATGTGTTACCTAAAAAGGATCTTGATAGGCTTGACTATGAGGGATTGACATTGAAACCAAGCAACATAGTAGTGAGAGCCTTTGTCAGCTCAAAAAGGATGGTGCATGGGGAAGTGGACATCCCCATAAAAGTTGGAACCCAAACATTTGATTCAACTTTTTATGTAATGGATATTTGCCCCTCATATTCCTGCTTATTAAGCCGATCGTGGATTCACAATGCTGGTGTTGTTACTTCTATGTTGCATCAAATGCTGAAATATCCAATTCAAGGGAAAATCATCACCGTTCATGGAGAAGAAGAATATATGGTCAACCATCTAAATTCCTTCAGATATGTGGAGTTAGATGGTGAATTTATTGAAACTCCATTCCAGCACTTTGAAGAAGCCCCTCAAGATGTGGCAGTGACCAAGGCTGTGTCTCAAGACCCCAAAATTACAAGGCCTCCGCTCAAGATGTCATCTTTAAAAGATGCCAAGGCAGTGATAGAAGAAGGTGGGTGCACTATTTGGGGACAACTCCCAGATATCCCATACAAATCTGACAAATTTGGTCTGGGTTTCACTTCAGGTGCCCAGAAGGATGTACGCCGCGCTCGTGCTGGAGGACCACTGTGATACGGTGGGAGAACTAACTTGAGGTTTTGCGTTGGTGTTCACAAATGTTTCAGTTTAGCAAGAGTCACGACCGACTTTTTATATTATCCAAAGGAAAGGTCAAAAAGCACAGGAAAGACCTTGAGATGTTTTCTTGGGTTCGAGGAGTAGATTATGAAAAGGGAAGGTGCTAGCACCCTTTTCATCCATGGTTTTCCATGGGCTCTTAGTTACTTGTTTAGATCCCTTGCTTTTGCTTTTCAATTGTTTGAAATGGTGCTTTGTGTGTTGTTTTTTGAAAATGCTTTGAAAAAGAGGCCTTGTCTAGGCAACCTTTGTAATGATTCTTGTTTGAATATATACAAAGGTGTTTGTCTTTTGAAAAGATATTTCAATGTTTGAAAGTTTGATTTGGGAAATGTTTTGAAATTGTGTTGTGAGGTGTGTTTGAAAATAGCAAGGATGTTTTGCAAGTTTTGATCAAGTAACTAAGAGTTGTCTACCCTATTTTACTCAAAGGTCTTTCCTACACATTTTTAACCCTTTTGACAGTATTATTTTACCATTGCATTTGGTAAACAACCTTGTATTAGGATGTTAAACGGGACAGGCGCGGGTCATCGTATGGACCATGATAGCAATTGTGTTAAGTATTTTTAGCAAATTTTCCGAGGGACTAGATCATTTTTGTATAGGCAACCAAGATATCATCATCGAGGGACTATGATCTTTTGTTTTGTTTTTGTTTTGCCAAAGTACTCAACATGCATAACATGGCCATTTTAAAAGGCAACAAGTGGATGAAACCCTAGGGGTGCAAGTGTGCATTGTGTTATCATTTTCATGCATTTTGTCTTTGTATTAGTCAAGCTATTTGTTTGATTTTGGATTTTTTGCATACAAACCCTAATTTCTAACATGGCATAATTGAAAGCATAAATGCGTAAAATAAATCTACACTATTACAACATTTGATATGGGAAGGGGGGATACAATTTTTGAATGGGGCATATTTGCAAGAAAATAAAACCCTAATATTTACTATTACATCCAAATTGAATAATTGGTGCAAATAATAAATGAACAATATTTAAATAAATAAATATACAAAATATTATGAATATGCAAAAATGTTTTGTTTATTTTTATGTATGTAAAAATATAATTTTTAATGTGAAAAGAAGAAATAAAAAGATTATTTTTTATTAAGGGCAAAAACCCTAATTTTATTTTAAGAAAGTAAATATATATTATATATTTTTTATGTACAATAAAAATAAAATAATATATATACAAAATAAAATATATTTAGAAAAAAATATTATTTAAGTATAAATAATAGAAAAAAGTAAAAGTATAATATTTAATGTATTATTTTCAAGTTTTCATTAAAATAAAATAAAGATATATACTCACTAAATTATTTTTATGTTAGAAAAAATAAAATAAAAATACAAAAATAAATGTGAAAATTTATAAAAATATTTTTGGTATTTTTTATGTTTGGAAAATAAGAAAATAAAATCAGAAATGAAAATAAATACAAAAAAATATAAAAATATGAAGAAATGGGCCAGGGGGTGCAGTCAGTAATGAGGGGGTGTCAAAAACAAAGCCATAAACAAGCCCAGCTCACTGACTTCATCTTCAACCTCTTGTTCAAAAACGCGCGCGCCCTGTACACAATGCCAGATCCTGCATACGTGCTCTAATGCAAAAACACATAACATCAAAGTTGTAGCATTTTTCAAGATGAATCCAACCATGTAAAGAACTCATTCTAATTCTCAAAGACCAGAGAGAATTTCTCTGGCCCTAAATCCTAACCTACTTTTTTTAGGAAATTCATGGATCAAATTCTCTTAACACGTTTAACTTAAATGAAAATTGAGCATATGTACAGCTTCAGGACTATGAATACTACATTTTTTATTCACAAACCTAAGCCTAATGATTCCTAAATAGAGAGATAGGAAGTTGACAAAAACCTGTTTCAGTTGGCTTCGTGTATGGAAATGTGGAGCTTTTCAGTGAGGCCTGAGATGTTTGGGAGCTTGCTTGAACTTCCTCTGACATTCCCCAATGCCTAGCTTGCCTTGAATGTGCTTGAACAAGCTTGTAGAACTCAACCTGCACAAGATGAAATCAAAAATGGTAAACCTTGCAAATGGAGTTACAGTCGGTGTTTAAGGGTTGGGATAGCTTGGATAGGTTATATGGAAGGTGTTTAAACCAGTTTGAGGCAAAACGCACGAGGGGTTTTTGCTATGGAAATCAAACTGCAGGGAGTGCCCTGTTTTGCCAATGGAAGATAATTTTGTGTTCTGGGAGGCTTAAGGACTCAAAGGCTCGTGTTTTAGGTTCAATACAATGTGTGAAACTTGTCTCAAAAGCTTGCAAAAGTTGGTTCTGTCAGATGTTCAAGTTCTAGTGTATTTGACAAGTTTCTTGTATTTTAAGCAAAAGCAAAACCATGATGCAAGACAAGCCTGTACAGGATATCTATCAGCCTGCACCTTGTGCTCTTGGCCCCTCAAGTTGGTGGATATTGTGTGCAGTACAAGATCTTGTTCAAGGCTCAAGGATTCTATTTGACATAAAGCAAGATTTTGACAAAAATGGTAATGTACCTTTTACCATTTTTGGATTAATTTATTGTATAATCCTCTAATGACCAAAACAAAGCCTTAAACCAATGCATTTGCATTTAATTATTGAGTATGGAAGGGTTTTGGGACCTGTAATCAAGTACAAAGCAAGCTGATTAGAGTTTGCAACTTGTATCACTAAGAAAATGCCATGGATCAAAAGTGAGTTTTTGCCAACTTCAAGCCTTTGATTCTCCCTAACCAAAAATGATTTTGGAGAGTTCTTGGACTTTTTGGAAAGCTTGTAACATGCTCTACAATCCATATTTGAAATGAAATTTGAGATTCCAAGTGGAACTATGTGAAAAATGGTCATGAAGATAGGTCAAAATCCTGCCTAAACTAGGGCAAATTTTCACTAAGTTAAAAGTTTCATGGACCCTTATTCCAAAAATCATAAGTTGAGATCCAAGCTTCTTTTGGGAAAACTTTGCGAATAAAAGTTGTAGACTTTATGGAGGAATACAACTTTCATGTTGGAAGTTTTGTTTGAATCCAATTGCATCATGGTAAAAATGTTGGGCAAAGTTGGGGAAAATTAAGAAAATTTCATAACTTAGAAAAATTCTAAGTTATGAAAATTTTCAATCTTAAACCCTAATTTGAAAAATTAGGTTTCTTGATGAACAAGTTTCATGTTTTGACACATCATGAAGAAAAATGACCCTTGGCACTTGATTTTGACCAAAAAGCCAAAGTTTGACTTTTCAGTGTACAGTTAAATTTTGATCAGTTGACTGAAAAATTCATTTGTCAATCCAATGCAATTGAGATATTTTGAACCTTGTGAATAGGTCAAGATGATGCCATTGAGTCTTTGAATCCATTCTTGAACCCAATTTTCCATTGGCTAGGTCAAAGCTCAGAAATTTCCCTTCTGTAGTCAAAACCCTAAAAATGACAATTTTGCCCTTTTGGTGATCTGATCAAATTTCTTGAGGAGTTGTGGTCCAAACTTGATCAAATGGTTCATATGAGCTTATAATGTTGATATGGATCAAAGTTTATGAGGTTTGACTATAAATTGGCCACAGTTGACTTTTACCCCAATACAATTGATTTCTAGGTCAACTGTCCAATTGACTGGGCAAAAATTTGATTCAAGGCTTGAAAATTGGTATGGGCAATCTTATAAGTCCAACATGAAGTATGAAAGTCACTTTGAGCATTGAAAGTCCAAAAATCCCTGTGCAAACTCAAACCCTAATTTAGGTCAACAGTGCAAGGAGATGTCTTGAGCGGAGCAAACCCTAGCTTGGTCTTGAGTTCAAAGAGTCTTGTGTGGAGAAATCTTGATAAAAAGAGAGGGAAAATTTTGGGGTACAACAACCACCGTTAGAGATCAGCAACCGTGAAGTCAATGCGGTAGAGGATGATGAAGATGGCTACAACCTGGAGGATTGGATTTTCCCAACTGTCAGTGGATGGATCAGCAACTGGGAGGCTAGAGATTTCGTCCCAATCATTTTTATCCAACATTAATTTGTCTTTAAATTTTGTCGGATCTGTAATATTAAAACAATTCAGACTCCTAAAACCTTGTGTCTTACCCGAGGCGTAATGGTCCATTTGTAAGGGTTACTATCTCATTTCCATATGACATCAATGAATCATGGACGTTTTTGCATACAAACTTTGTGCTCATTGTTTTTCTTTTTACATTTTCATTTCTTTCAAAGATAGCTATACTCTTACACACACTCACACTCACAATGCAGGTCTACATCCATCCGGGATCCCATGGGTAACGATTCTTCTATGGCCTTCTGTGATTCTGAAAATCTAATCTATCAAGCCGAAGACGAAGGTGAGGAAGATTGTGAAGTGCCATGGGAACTCACCAAATTACTACAACAAGAAGAGAGGACCATTCAGTCTCACGAGGAATAAGTGGACACAATCAACCTAGGTACCGAAGAGGATAAAAGAGAAGTCAAGGTGGGTGCCAATCTGGAGCCCAGTGTCAAGGAGCGTCTGATTCAGTTGCTGCACAATTATATTGAGGTATTTGCCTGGTCGTACAAAGACATGCCGGGACTTGATGCAGATATCATAGTACATTATCTACCTACAAAAGAGGATTGCCCACCGTTAAAACAAAAGGTCTGTCGAATGCGGCCAGACATGTCAGAGAAGATCGAAGAAGAAGTCATGAAACAATTCAACACCGGATTCTTAGCCGTCACCTCCTATCCGCAATGGGTTGCCAATGTTGTTCCCGTGCCCAAAAAGGACGGCAAGGTACGAATCTGCGTGGACTACAGAGATTTGAATAGGGCAAGCCCTAAGGATGATTTCCCACTTCCCCATGTTGATATTCTAGTTGACAATACGGCACAACACAAAGTGTTTTCCTTCATGGATGGTTTCTCAGGCTACAACCTAATCAAAATGGCGCCTGAGGACATGGAGAAAACAAACTTTGTCACACAATGGGGCACATTCTGCTACAAGGTTATGCCATTCGGACTGAAGAATGTCGGGGAAACCTATCAGCGTGCCATGGTAGCTCTATTTCACGACATGATACATCACGAAATAGAGGTCTATGTGGACGACATGATAGCTAGATCTCAAACAGAAGAAGAGCATCTTGATCATTTACATAAATTGTTTGAGAGGCTAAAGAAATACAAGCTGAGGTTGAACCCAAATAAATGCAATTTGGAGTGAGGTCTGGTAAACTCCTAGTCTTTGTTGTCAGCAATAAAGGTATCGAAGTCGATCCTGCCAAGGTGAAAGCGATACAAGAGATGCCTGCTCCTCGTACTGAGAAGGAAGTCAGAGGATTCTTGGGACGTTTAAACTACATTGCCAGATTCATTTCTCACCTGACAGCTACTTGTGAACCAATCTTCAAATTACTGAAGAAAGATCAAGTAGTCAAATGGAATAATGAATGCCAAACTGCTTTCGAAAAGATCAAAGAGTACTTACAAGAGCCTCCTGTTTGGATGCCACCATTCGAGGGAAGACCATTGATCATGTATCTAACTGTTTTGGAAAATTCAATGGGGTGTGTGCTGGGGCAGCATGATGAGTCTGGCCGAAAAGAGCACGCTATTTATTACCTGAGAAAAAAGTTTACCGACTGTGAAACAAGATATTCACTGCTCGAGAAAACTTGTTGCGCTCTGGCATGGGCTGCTCGCCGGCTAAGACAATATATGCTGACCCATACTACCTTATTGATATCTAAAATGGATGCAATAAAATACATCTTTGAGAAACCTGCTCTCTCTGGGAGAATAGCGAGATGGAAGATGATCCTGACAGAATATGACATACAGTATACTACCCAGAAAGCAATAAAGGGAAGTGTACTAGTTGATCACCTTGCTCACCAAGCTGTGGAAGACTACCAGCCCATGAAGTTCGAATTCCCATATGAGGACATCATGATGGTAAACAACTGTGAAGAATTCAGACCATATGACGGACCTGAACAAGGATCCCGATGGACCCTAGTTTTTGATGGGGCGTCCAACGCACTCGGCAATGGTATTGGTGTTGTAATCATATCTCTTAAAGGGTGTCATACTCCCTTTACTGCAAGACGCTGTTTCAATTTTACAAATAACATGGCAGAATACGAAGCGTGCATTTTTGGTCTTAAAGCTGCCATAGATTTGGGGATCAAATCCTCAAATGTATTCTGAGATTCAGCTTTGGTCATCAGCCAGATCAAAGGGGAGTGGGACACCAAACACCCTAAGCTTATCCCCTATAAAGAACATGTACTGACATTATTCCCACATTTTGAGAAGATTACCTTCGAGCATTTCCCGCGAGAAGAAAATCAGCTAGCAGACGCACTAGCCACAATGCCATCCATGTTTAAACTTAAATGGGATAATGAGGCTCCCTAGATCACCATTGAATGAGTGGATGAACCAGCTCATTGTCACGAGATTAATATTGAAGAAGTAGTGGACCAACCTTGGTTTCACGAAGTCAAGAGGTATCTCGAGGCTCAAGAATATCCGGAAGGAGCTTCAGTCAATGATAAGAAGTTCTTAAGGAGATTCTCTGCTAAATTCTTCCTTAATAATGGCATTCTCTACAAACGCAACCATGACTCTGTGTTACTTCGATGCGTAGACAAGGTTGAGGCAGAAAAGATCATGGCTGATCTACAAGAGGGCACTTTTGGCACCCATTCCAGTGGGCATACGATGGCAAAGAAAATCCTACGGGCAGGCTATTACTGGTCTACCATGGAAGCAGATTGCTATCAACACTCTCGAACCTGCCATAAGTGTCAAATTTATGCAGACAAGGTGAACTTACCTCCGGTTCCTCTGAATGTCTTGACGGATCCTTGGCCCTTTGTTATGTGGGGCATCGATATGATTGGGGAAATCAAGCCAACAACCTCTAATGGACACCGCTTCATCTTAGTGGACATTGACTATTTTACAAAGTGGGTTAAGGCAGCCTCTTTAGCTTCAGTGACCAAGAATGTTGTCGCTCGGTTCATCAAGCAGAATCTCATCTGTCGATACGGTATCCCGGAGAGGATCATCACATACAATGGTACGAACCTTAACAATACTATGATCACCGCCCTGTGCGAGCATTTCAAGATCCAACATCACAATTCTTCCCCATACGGGCCAAAGATGAATGGTGTTGTCGAAGCTAAGAATATCAAAAATATCATACAAAAAATGACAGTCACATACAAAGACTGGCATGAGATGCTACCATTCTCTCTCCACGGGTATCGTACCACAGCGCACACATCAACTGGGGCAACACCTTACTCTCTGGTATACGGCATGGAGGATGTCTTTCCTATTGAGGTCCAGATCCCCTCTCTGAGAATTATGAAGGATGCAGGGTTGAACGAAGAAGATTGGATCCAGACTCGACTTGATCAACTGAACTTGATTGATGAGAAAAGGCTTACTGATGTTTTTCATGGTCAAATGTATCAAAAATGGATGATCAAGGATTTCAACAAAAATGTCAGATGCCAAGTATATCAAGTCGGGGATCTAGTGATCAAACGTATCATACTGCCGCAAGGTGATCCCAAGGGAAAATGGACTCCTACATACGAAGGACCATTTGTAATCAAAAGCATATTCTCTGGTGGAGCAATGATCTTGACCACAATGGATGGCGGTGACCTGTCGCACCCTGTGAATGCAGACATAGTCAAAAGATACTATGCATAAGAGACCCGCTAGGTTGACACACCTAAGCAAAACAAGGGCATCCCGGCGAACCAAAAAGGTTCTGGAAAAAATTAGGGATAAAACAAAAAAATCTGTACATCCGAAAAGTTGAAAACCCGAAATGGCGGCTTGGGCAAAAAAGGGTATCCTGGTGGACTGAAAACCCGAAAGGGCGGTCTAGGAAAAAGTTAGGGAATTAAAGTGTATGACTATGTCTTGTTGGATCACCTTACGGACAACCTACAGACTCGACGGTTCTGACCTCTTCAATCAGCTTCAGACGAGGCAACAAATAGACAAGATGCTCAAAGACACGAAGGCTATAGCAGAATGGGAACCCCGTGGGATCATTTCACATAGCTATCTTTTCTTTGTATCAAATTTTCATTTTTACGATGACATTCTCTTACTAGAATGTTTGTCTCATTGTACAAAGATACTACTCAAAGTCAATACAAAGATATCCCTTTGGAAGTGCAAAACTATCTGTTTTTCTTTACTCTTATGTTTTGTTTACAAAAACGTCCAACGATTTATTTTTGAACATATGAATTTGAACATAATTATTGTTTACAAATAAACAAAATAAAAAGACAATCACTGATGGCTTTAAGGTAGGGAAATCTCTCTAAGCTATTTCCACAAAATCTCCCGCAGTGTGCGGTTTAATCCCCAGTGGAACAAAACTTCCAGTTATCACTCCCCGGTAGAAGTCGCCCAAAATTCTCAAGATTCCCCAACAGGATCTCATAAGTAGTACACATCATTTCCCTTACAACAGAGTTTATTTCTCTAAAAGGGAATTCATCAAGACTTACACTTCGTTTCCTCAGCAGCAGCCAGGGATTTATTTTCCCCAATCCAATAGCAGTGCAGCAAATTAACTCACGCATACATCGCATCCATATATCATAAACATTGATAACACGAACGTGTGTATCACAATATCATTATACCATGCATTTCATACAACATGACTTTGCATATTAGCTAACATTTTACCCTTTTCAGGATAAGATTAATCATCAGCTACCATTAAGAATGTTCAAAGGCTTTCAAATACAGTTCAGATACGCTCTAGATGTGGATGCCATTCTAATACTCATTCAAAGTCAACCTTCAGATACAGTTCAGATACGCTCCAGACACGGACGCCATTCTGATACTCATTCAGATTCAACCTTCAGATACAGTTCAGATACGCTCCAGACACGGATGCCATTCTGATACTCATTCAGATTCAAGCTTTCAGATACAGTTCAGATACGCTCCAGACACGGAAGCCATTCTGATACTCTTTCAGACTCAACCTTTAGATACAGTTCAGATACGCTCCAGACACAGATGCCATTCTGGTACTCATTCAGATTTAAGCTTTCAGATGCAGTTCAGATACGCTCCAGACACGGACGCTATTCTGATACTCATTCAGATTCTCTTTCAGATTCAGTTCAGAAATCATTTTTGGATGGCATCTACAAGCCCATTTTCTAGGTCAAAAAAAATCAAAAATTGCCCTTTCTCAATTAAAACCCTAATTTTGACCATTTTGCCCTTTTGATGATTTGATCAAATTTCTTGAGGAATTGTGGTCCAAAAATGATCAAATGATGCATATGAGTTTATAATGTTGATGTGGATAAAAAATTATGAAGTTTGACTATAAATTGGCCACAGTTGACTTTTCCCCTAATACAACTGATTTTTAGGTCAACTGCTCAATGGACTGAGAAAAAATGTGATCCAAGGCTTGAAACTTGACATGAGTAATATTGGGGGTCCATAATGATCCATGAAAGTCATATGAAGCTTTGAAAGTTAAATTATCATTGTGCAATGTCAAACCCTAATTTCAGTCATCAGTGCTTAAGGAGGTGTCTTGAGTTGATCAACCCTAGTGTAGTCTTGAACCAAGAGAGATCTTTGTGAGAAAATAATTGATAAGTGAGAGGGAAAATTTTGGGGTACAACACATGCTGTAATCAATATTAACTTATTAATGCAATTGATGTTTGTTCCCTTTTGTCTAAAACAAATTTAAATCTTATAAGTCCTTGAAATCATGTGCATACGCATTTTCATGCATCATAACATAACCAAGTTTTCCACAACATGTTTCCTTATCTTTATACTGTTTATTTCAGTAAGATGGATATCGAACAAATAGTGAAAGATTTACAAGCGCAAGATTCACAATTCCAAGCAACCTTGCTGGCCCTGGCCAAGGGACAACAAGAGATAATGACACTGCTAACAACAAAAAAGAAAACTAAAAAGAAGGCATTCATCAACATGGGTAAGAGATTCAAAGGACCGGTTCGTAAGGTGCAGATAGTCGAGGATTCGTCTGAGGAGAACGAAAATCAAGACGAAGAGGCAAGGAGCACCCATGTCGGGGTTGCAAATGATCAAGCTTCTGAAGATGAAGACTACTTTTATGAGCAATACCCTCCGGCCAAGGATAAATACAAACAATTGGAGGATAGGCTAAAAGCTGTTGAAATTCAAGTTGTGCCTGGTTTGGATTTTAGTGAGTTGGGCTTAGTACCTGGGGTCGTTATTCCCCATAAGTTCAAAATATCGGCCTTCGCTAAGTATGACGAGGTTTCTTGCCCAAAGCTCCATCTAAGGTATTACATACGCAAGATGCAGCCACACACTACTGACAAAAAGCTCTAGATCCATTTCTTCCAAGAGAGTCTGGCTGGGACTCAACTAGAATGGTTCTATTAATTAGAGGGTTCCTGCATCCACACATGGGAAGATCTAGCCATTGCTTTTAATCATAAGTATCAATATAATGTCGATCTGGTACCAACAAGAATCCAACTTCAAGGTATGACGATGGGTACTAATGAAGGGTTAAAGGAATACGCACAAAAATGGAGGGATCTTGCTGGTAGGGTCCAACCACCACTAACTGACAGAGAATTAATTGACATGTTCATGGGTACATTGATCGGCCCATTTTTCAACCTATTGATTGGAAGTTATATGTCTGGTTTCACCGAGTTAATACTAACTGGTGAAAGGGTAGAAAGCGGCATTAAGAACGGAAAAATCCCAATGACATCTTCTTCCACATCCAACGCTGTAAAGAAGCCTTTCATTGGGAAGAAAGAAGAAAATGATGTGTATGGGGAAAGGGCCCAGACCAAGAAGAGTCACTGACCCTCTGTTAATGTTGTGTTAATCTCCAACCCTCCGTCTACTCAAAGGCAATCATCCAAAAACCAACGACCCAAAGTTCCTCGAAGACAGTTCACAAGGATTAGCATGTCACTGTCCCAAGCCTTGCAACATTTGTTGAAGGCCAACTTAGTGACACTGCATGATTCACCATCCAATCCAAACACTTCATCACCAAAATATAATCCTAATTCCAAGTGTGCATATCATTCAAACAGTCACGTGCATGAGACCGGTCATTGCTGGGCACTGAAGACCAAGATTCAAGATCTGATAGACAATAAGACAATTAAATTTGATCCACCTGATACTCTAAATGTGATAATGGCACCAATGTCGAATCATGGCAAAGGTGTTAACGCAATTGATGATACTACTTTCATCTCCTCCATTGAAGATTTGACAACTCCGTTAACTATTATAAAGGTTAACTTGCTGGGAGTCAGGGTGTTCCCTGGCTGTTCTAAAGATTGTGTCAGCTATGATCAACAAGTAAGTGGGTGCAAGCGGTTGAAAGAAGGTGTGCAACGCCTGATAAGTAGCCGCGAGATTCTGTTTAAAAGATTCCTGCCATCAAGAGTTTGACCAACAAGATTGAATACCTATCCATAATAACAATTTCCAATAAGCCTTTTAGGATCCCCTCAAAGGGTCCTATTAGAATTTCAAATGAACCGACCATCTCTGCTTTAATAATCACAGATGTTGGGCTTATCCCCTACTCCTTTGACAAAGCAGTTCCATGAAACTATGGTGCCGAGGTTTATTATCATGGGGTAAAACAAGATTCTTGGATCAACAAAGATGAAGTCGATGTCACCAATATTACAGGTTCTAGTAAAGTGACAGTAACGAGAAGGATCTTTTCCCCTGATATTTCACCACCCACTACTACAACGACTCCCGTCCGCATAACCAATGACAAGTCTAGTACCAACACTAAAGGCAAAGAGAAAGAAAGTGAGCCTGCTGGGATAGAGGAACCTACCAAAGATGTTAATGCTGAGGATCCCTTCACTCACGAGATGGAGGAAATTCTAAAAATCATAAAGAATGGCGACTTAAAAATAGTGGAGCAGTTGGGGTAAAGCCCCTACAAAATTTCCATGTTGTCATTATTACTCTGTTCGGACGTTCATGCCCAAGCTTTGATAAAGTTCTTGAAGAAGGCCCACGTGCCCCAAGAAACCATTACCGACCAGTTTGAGAACTGTGTAGCAAGTTTAACGGCTGACAATGAATTAGGGTTCTCCGACGCTGATTTGACTCCTATGGGAAGAAACCACAACAAAGCCTTACATATCTCTGTTGAATGCAAGGGAACCACCCTATCTCATGTCTTAGTTAAAATTGGCTCATCGTTAAATGTGTTACCCAAAGGTGCTTTGGACCGGCTAGATTGTGAAGGACTGGTTTTAAAGCCAAGTGATATTGTCGTGAGGGATTTCGATGGGTCTAAGAGAATGATTCATGGAGAGGTGAATCTCCCAATTAAAGTTGGATCACAGATCTTCAATTCTACCTTTTACATAATGGACATACGTCCCACCTATTCTTGTCTGCTTGGGCGCCCTTGGATCCATGGGGCAGGAGAAGTAACACCGACCCTTCATCAAAAATTAAAGTATCCAGTAAAATGGAAAATCGCTACTGTTAGTGGCGAAGAAGAATTTATGGTAAGCCATCTTAACTCCTTCAAGTATGTGGAAAAAGATGGAGAATTCATAAAGACTCCGTGCCAGTCCTTCGAAATTGTTCCTTCTATGGTCGTCGCCACCAAAATCTCCTCCAACATATCAAAAGCTGGTGAAGTTATACCAAGAATTGTTTCGCTTAAGGATGCCCGTGCCATGGTGGAAGATGGAAACTGTACCATCTAGGGCCAACTTCCCGACATTCCTTTTAAAGAAGACAAATTTGTATTGGGTTTCACCATTAAAGCTCAAAAAGAATTTAGGCGTGCTCGTGTTGGAAAGATACCTCTCCACATCGGAAATCATGAAGTGAATGTTGTATAAGACTCTGATGATGAATGCGCTTTCGAAGAATGGATCTACCCTACGGTCGAAGGAAAGCTCAACAACTGGAAGGAAAAAGATTTCACTCCCATCTCCTTCATTGAGGAGTAATTAATGTTTACTATTTTATGTCAATTCAAGAACTTCTGTTTGTAATCTTAATTTCCAAAACAATGACTTTTAAGCCATGTGCCTTACCCAGGGCACTATGGTCCATTTGTTAAGGGTTTCGTTCATGTTCATTTATCATATGATCATTTAATATAAACCATTGGACCTTGTTGGCATTCAAATTTTTGTGTTCATTGTCTTTCTTCTCTTTTATTACATTTTTTCTCAATAGCCATGTATCTTACATGCACACACACATACACTTACAGATCTTCATCCACTCCGGATCTCATTGCCAACGAATCTACTATTTCCAGTCATGACTTCGAACATCCAATTTACCAAGCCAAAGACAAAGGCGAGAAAGATTGCAAAATACTAGGGGAACTAGCCAGGCTTCTGATGCAAGAAGAGAAAGCTATTCAACCCCATGAAGAGCCAGTCGAAGTTATCAACTTAAGTACTGATGCAGATAAAAAAGAGGTCAAGATCGACGCCAACCTAAGAGTTGGTATCAAGAGTAGACTGGTTCAGATGTTACATGACTATGCTGAGGTGTTTGTTTGGTCGTATAAAGATATGCCCGGGTTGGATACCGACATTGTAGTTCATTGTCTGCCAACAAAGGAAGATTTTCCTCCTTCCTATTAATCAAAAGGTTCGTCGCATGCGGCCTGACATGTCTGAAAAGATAAAATTCGAGGTAATGAAACATTTTGATGCAGGTTTTATGGTTGTCACATCCTATCCTCAATGGGTTGCAAACGTGGTCCTCATGCCAAAGAAAGATGGAAAGGTTCGCATGTGTATGGATTATAGAGATCTGAATAGGGCAAGCCCCAAGGATGATTTCCCTCTACCACACATTGACGTCTTGGTTGATAACACCGCTCAATATAAAGTATTCTCCTTCATGGATGGATTTTCTAGCTACAACCAAATCAAGATGGCTCCCGAAGATATGTAAAAGACCACCTTTGTTACACAATGGGGCACCTTTTGCTACAAAGTTATGCCATTCGGATTAAAGAATGCAGGGGCAACATATCAAAGAGCTATGGTAACTTTATTTCATGATATGATTCATCATGAAATAGAAGTTTATGTGGATGATATGATTGCAAGATCAAAAACTGAAGAAGAGCATCTCGATCACCTACACAAGCTATTTGAGAGACTAAAGAAGTACAAGTTGAGGTTGAAGCCTAATAAGTGCACATTCGGAGTAAGGTCTGGAAAGCTTCTAGGGTTTGTTGTCAGTGTTAAAGGCATCAAAGTTGATCCTGCAAAAGTAAAATCTATTCAAGAAATTCCAGTCCCCCATTCTGAAAAGGAGGTCATAGGATTCTTGGGACGTCTCAATTACATTTCTCGCTTCATCTCTCACTTAACTGCTACTTGTGAGTCAATCTTCAAACTCTTGAAGATAGATCAAGTAGTCAAATGGAACGACGACTGTCAAGCTGCCTTCGACAAAATCAAGAAATATTTGCAAGAGCCTCCTATCCCCATGCCTCCAGTGGAAGGAAGACCTTTGATTATGTACTTGATTGTGCTAGAGAATTATATGGGGTGTGTGTTTGGCCAACATGATGAGTCTGGCCGAAAAGAGCATGCAATTTACTACCTGAGCAAAAAATTTACCAACTGTGAAACAAGGTATTCACTGCTCGAGAAAACTTGTTGCGCTCTGGCATGGGATGCTCGCCGGCTAAGACAGTATATGTTGACTCACACCACTCTATTGATTTCTAAGATGGACCCTATCAAGTACATCTTCGAGAAGCCCGCTCTCTTCAGACGGATGGCTAGATGGAAAATGATTCTGACTGAATACAATATTCAATATACAACACAAAAGGCCGTCAAAGGAAGTATATTTGCGTATCATTTGGCTCATCAAGCTGTTGATGATTACCAATCTATGAACTTTGACTTCCCGGATGAGAATATCATGCTAGTGACTGACTGTGCAAAGCCCGGACTGTATGATGGACCTGAACAAGGATCCCGGTGGACTATGGTTTTTGATGGAGCTTCCAACACTTTGGGAAATGGAATTTGTGATGTGATTATTTCTCCTGAAGGTTGCCACACTCCTTTCACTGCTAGATTAAGCTTCGATTGTACGAATAAAATGGTTGAATATGAAGCATGCATCTTGGGTCTGAAGGCTGCCATTGACTTAAGGATCAAACATTTGGATGTATTCGGAGATTTCGCTCTGGTAATTAGCCCAGTAAAGGGAGAATGGGACACCAAGCATCCTAACTTAATTCCCTACAAGGAGGTTGTGTTAATGTTAATTCCATGCTTCGAGGAAATCACATTTGAGCATTTCCCTAGGGAGGAAAATCAGTTAGCCGACGCTTTGGCCACAATGTCTTCAATGTTCAAGGTCAAATGGGACAACGAAGCTCCTATGATTACAATTGAAAGATTTAACAAACCCGCACACTGCTATGAGCTGGATATCGACAAAGAGAAACCATGGTACCATGAGGTGAGGAGATATCTTGAAGCACAAGAATATCCTGAAGGAGCTTCTGTCAATGATAAGAAAATATTGCAAAGATTTTCAGCCAAATTCTTTCTAAGCAACGGAATCCTATACAAGCGCAAACATGATTGTACCCTACTCCGATGTATGGACAAGAAGGAAGCAGAGAAAATTATGGAAGACATGCACGATGGCCTCTTTGGGACCCACTCTAGTGGACATACTATGGCGAAAAAAATCCTTAGGGCTGGTTACTATTGGTCCATAATGGAAACTAATTGTCATCATCACTCAAGGGCTTTCCATAAGTGTCAAATCTATGCTGACAAGATTCATGTACCTCCTATTCCTCTAAATGTCACAACTGCTTCGTGGCCGTTTGCAATGTGGGGCATTGATATGATTGGAGAGATCAAACCTACTGCCTCAAATGGTCACCGTTTCATTCTTGTTGCCATCTATTACTTTACCAAGTGAGTCGAAGCTGCTTCATATGCCTCGGTTACCAAGAACATTGTAGCCAAATTCATCAAGCATAATCTCATCTATCGTTATGGTATCTCCGAAAGGATTATCACCGACAATGGAACTAACCTCAATAATGCTATGATCACGGAACTCTGCACTCAGTTCAGAATCAAGCATCACAATTCTTCTCTGTATAGACCCAAGATGAATGGCGTAGTAGAAGCTGCCAATAAAAATATCAAGAATATTGTGCAAAAGATGGTGGTAACCTACAAAGACTAGAATGAGATGTTACCGTTTTCTCTCCATGGCTATCGTGCTTCGGCTCGTACGTCAACTGGGGAAACTCCTTTCTCCTTGGTATATGGCATGGAAGCCATCTTGCCTGTAGAAGTTCAAATTCCCTCTCTAAGGACAATGAAAGAAGCAGGTCTAGGCGAAGATGAATGGATTCAGACTAGGTTGGATCAGCTGAACTTGATTGACGAGAAGCGGCTGGCTGCTGTTTTCCATGGTCAGATGTATCAAAAGCGTATGATTAAGGCGTTCAACAAAAAGATCAAGCCTCGAGTTTATCAAGCTGGCGACTTGGTAATAAAGGACATCATCCTTCCACAAAGCGACCCCATGGGCAAATGGACTCCCACTTACGAAGGATCATTTATTATAAAGAAAGTTTTTTCTGGTGGTGCCATGATGCTGACTACTATGGATGGCGAATATTTCCCACATCCCGTAAACGCAAACATAGTTAAAAAATACTACACATAAAATAACCCGCTAGGTTGACACACCTAGGCAAAAATATGAGCATCTCGGTGAACCAAAGAGGTTCGGGAAAAAGTTAGGAATATATGCAAAAGATTATACACATGGCAAGTCGAAAACCTGAAAGGGCGACTTAGGAAAAAATGGGTATCATGGTGGGCTGAAAACCCGGAAGGGCGGTCCAGGAAAAAGTTAAGGATTAAAGCGTATGAATATGTCCTGTGGGATCTCTATAGCCAGCTTTATCACCAAGATCTGAAATTTCAAATAGGTCCAAAATCAATCCAATCAACTTCGTTCAACAGTAGGGGTTTGCTCGAATACATAAAGGCAGTGGCAAAGTGGGGGCAATGAGATCACTTCCACATGGCTATTATTTTTATTTTCACTCTATACACTTTTCATTTCTTTTGGCGATTTCCTCTTACTAGGGGATCTCTGTATCTTTGTACAAAAAAGCCTATTCATGGGCAAAACATCAATACAAATATACTTTGAAGTACAAACTTTTTTGTTTTTTTTTGTTTTGAGTGCGAAGATGTCCAATGACTAAAATTGAATGAACATGTGCATATGAACATGATTAAACTTTTAGCAAATATATGCTTTAAAACAGTGACAAGCACCTCCTTAATTGCATTTGAGATATCCCCACAGAATTATTTAATTAACATTATCTTCACAAGTTTGGATTCATAAACTCCCCAGCCAGAGTTCCAATCTCTGAAAGGTCCTCTCCCAGCTGAGTTATCCCTAAAGGGAGCCTTGGGAAAATTCTTCTTAAAGAATATCCTCCCCAGCAGTTCATCCAATATCCTTTTCAATAGGGTTTATTTCCCCAACAAGTGGCAAGATTCCCCAACTTGAGTTTGCCTCTCCGACTACTACAAATCAAGGGACCACAACCCCTCTTCCCAGTAGACTTTTCTACAATCCCCAGTAAGTTACGGTAAAGCCTGGAACCCGATCAGATAACAGTTAACTTCATTATCACCAGCAAGGTGGTGTGAAGCCTAGAACCTGACCAGATAACAGTCAACTTTATCCTTTCAAGTAAGTTACTAAAGCTTGGACCCGACCAGATAACAGTCAACTTCATCCTTTCAAGTAAGTTACTAAATCCTAGACCCGACCAGATAATAGTTTAACTTCTTCAATTGCTGAAACTTGGACCCAATCAGATAACAGTTTAATTTTTACAAATCATTAACTAAAACTCCTTTTCCCAAGTAGAGTTTGTCACTGTTCTAACAAGTTGCTTCAAAGCCTAGAATCCAACCAGATAACAGTTAACTTCTTTATCTCTAGCAAGTTATTGTGAAGCTTGGAATTTGACCAGATAACAAATAACTATCAAGAGATAACTCTCTAGTAGAGCAACTGCCAACTAAAAATCCTGAACTCTTTTCCCCAAGCATAGATCAACACTCTCCACAGAGTCTTCTCAAACAAGTCAACATTCCCCAGCAGAGTTCTCCTCAAACAACAGACCAGTAATCCCCAGCAAAAACATCCTAAAACAAAGTCTGAAAAGGAGCATACTCTTTATCCCCAATAGAAGTCTGGGATTTCATTTCCCAAGGCTCACCAGAACTTGTCAAGGATTTATCTTCCCAGAGAAAGATACACTTCAATCACATTTCACTTTCATACATCATATAACATACACATACAACATAATCTCATTTTATTTTGAGAACATCATCAAGACATGCATACATCTGCATGCAACTAACCCTCTCCCTTGCATGAAAGATCAATCAAGTCCTCTTCTGGATGGATTCCAGTTAATAATAGATGATCAATCAAGTCCTCTTCTGGATGGATTCCAGTTAATAATAGACGATCAATCAAGTCCTCTTCTAGATGGATTTATTTCTTCCAGTTAATAATAGGAGATCAATCAAGACCTCTTCTGGTTAGATTTATTTCTTCCAGATTAAAGACGGGCGAAATTAAGTCCTCTTCTGGATGGATTTATTTCTTCCAGTTCATAATAGGCGATCAATCAAGACCTCTTCTGGTTAGATTTATTTCTTCCATATTAAAGACGGGCGAAATCAAGACCACTGTTGGTTAGATTCATTTCTTCCAGATTAAAGACAGGCGTATCAAAGACCTCTTTTGGTTAGATTCATTTCTTCCAGATTAAAGACAGGAGAAATCAAGACCTATTTTGGTTAGATTCATTCCTTCCAGATTAAAGATAGGCGAAATCAAGACCTCTTCTGGTTAGATTTATCTCTTCCAGATTAAAGACAGGCGAAATCAAGACCTCTTCTGGTTATATTCATTTCTTCCAGATTAAAGACAGGCGAAATCAAGACCTCTTCTGGTTAGATTTATTTCTTCCAGATTAAAGACAGGCGAAATTAAGACCTCTGGTGGTTAGATTCATTTCTTCCAGATTAAAGGCAGGTGTATCAAAGACCTCTTCTGGTTAGATTCATTTCTTCCAGATTAAAGACAGGCGAAATTAAGACATCTGCTGGTTAAATTCATTTCTTCCAGATTAAAGACAGGAGAAATCAAGACCTCTTCTGGTTAGATTCATTTCTTCCAGATTAAAGACAAGCGTATCAAATACCTCTTTTGTCACTATGGATGGCATCTGTAATCCCATCTCCGACAAATCTCCATCATCTCTCCAAATGGAATCTTTAAGCCCATTTCCTACATAATCAACTACCACATCATCGAGTGCAAATTTCTGGCCACTCTAGTGTTCAATCATGTTCTACCTTCAATTCACGAATGGCGGACTCGCCAATCTAACTCTTCAGGTTTAAGAAGATTAAACAGGGGCAGCTGTTATACCCCAAAATTTTCCCTCTCTTTTCTCAAGATATTTTCTCACAAGGATTTTCAAAAGTTCAGGTTTGCACAAGTACATTTTGATTTTTAGTACCCCACATAGTTTCCATAGATCATATTGGATTTTCAAGAATCAAGTCAAAGAGGAAACTGTTGAAAGGGGAAAGCAGATAAATTTGGTTTTTTGACAAAATTGGAGAAAAACAAGCTTACTTCGACTCACAAAGCTTCGATTGGACTTTGGTTTCCTTCAAGCTTGCTTCGATTTCCCAAGATTCCGTTTGGTTATTTAGCCTCCTTCGAGCAAGTTTAATCTACAACCTTCGATTGGACAAATGGCTATCTTCATATAAGCTTTGATTAAGCAATGATCTCCTTCATAACCTGCTTCGATTCAGAAGGCAATGGACTCCTGTAGGTTTCCTTCGATTCAGAAGGCAATGGCCTCCTGCAGGCTTTCTTCGATTCAGAAGGCCATGGCCTCCTTCAGGCTTCCTTTGATTTAGAAGGCAATGGCCTCCTACAGGCTTCCTTCAATTCAGAAGGAAATGGCCTCCTGCTGGTTTACGTTTATTCACAAAGCAGTAGCCTCCTATATGTTTTCTTTGATTCACAAAGCAGGGGCCTCCTGCATGCAAGCTTCGATTGAGCAATGGAATCTTATATGTTTGCTTTGATTCACAAAGTAGTGGCTTCCTGCATGCAAGCTTTGATTGGACAAGGGTTACCTTCACACAAAGCTTTGATTGGAGTATGTGTTTCCTTTAAAGCAAAATAATTCGAATCCAACTCTGAACCCTTCAAGCAATCTTGGTTGAAGAACATTGATCAAATCTCATATCTTTATCCTCCAAATCTTACTTGTCAGGCTATGTTGCTTCCAAATCTTTACATAATCAGAGGCTTACACAAATTTGTGATAAATTACACAAAGATTCGAAGCTTTATTCACTAGATTATACCATTTTTGGACGAAATGGAAAAAAACTATATATCTATTTTCATAAAGTTTACTTTAATCACAAAGTCAGTTTCTTGAGTTCCCAACCTGATTTTATCTGGACACAAGCAAGGTCAAAACTAGAAGCAACAGGTCTAAGGCCTCCAATAACTTATGACCATGCTTGTACAACACATTGAAGCTTGTTTTCCACTCTTCTTCAAAAAAGCAAGTCACCTATTCAAAACCCTAGGACATAGAGATCCCTTGGGTAAAACATCTCTAACCTTTTCTCTATAAATATAAAGACCATTTGCAAATCAAACGCCAGATTTTTTTGTTGTGTGGGGAAAATTATCAAACACTCTCAAACTCTCCAACTCTCAAACACTCTCAAAGTTTCAAACTCTCAAACACTCACGGAAATTTCAAATCCCTTAATGCATTAGCCAGCCTTTCGATTCACTCCCTAACTGCCATATAACAGCCCTTCGATTCACTCCTAACCAACCTTCGATTCAATGACTTTCAAGGCAAAGAAGCAACTGAAATAGATTCAGGGAGGTTGAAGCAGGCTTAATCCATCATCAAAATTGTTCCTGGAGGTTCTGTCGAAGCCCCTCAAGCCTCACTCCAAGAGGTAAGTTTTCTTAAACTTTGAACTTTCATTTTAAACAGCATTTGTTTATACAAATCATTTGAAAAATGTAGATATCATGTTGACCATAGTTTTGATTGTCATGGCTGGCATATTTAGGTTTTAGTTTTGATACCGAACAAATTTATGCTAGCCTTCGACCCATGGCTTTTTTGAAATTTGTGTATTTCGATTCATATTCAACTTTTAGTTCGATTTGATGTTTCCATTTTGTTTGTTTCGATTGAGAAATGGAGCCTTTAGAAGTCTTTCAATCGAATCATCATGGCCTGTAGAAGTTGGGCATTCCAAACATTCAAAAACAAGTTCGTCTTGTACCTAATCGAAGTCATCTTATGAACGGATGAAACAGACCACCCCAGTGGTACAAACAACGCGCGTGAAAGGAATTTATGTATAAGGTCCTGGGTTCAAACCTTGGCAAGACCAGAACAGTTTTTATCATTTGTTTGTTTCCTTTTCTTTTTTAACAAACTTCAAACATTTTTCCAACCAATCAAAACAACTCCTTTTGAGTTGATTTTTTGCACACTATTTATTTACAAGTTTTATTTTATGAATATATAAAAATATCACAAAAAATGTTTTATTTTCATAATTATTATAATTAATCAAAACCTTTCTTTAACAAAATCAAAACAAATTCATTTTCTTATTCATTCATGCCTTATACATTATATTCCTCTTAATTATTGTACATTGTTCAAGTTTCAATATGGTTGTAATAGATAATTAGGATTTAATTTCATGCAATTCCCATTTTCAAATTTGTATCCGCACCTCCCAAGTGATGTAATAGCGTAGTAAATTTACTTTCCGCAATTTACCGCTTTCATATAAATGCTAATAATTAGGGTGTGTATGACAAGACTAAAACCAATTCTTAGAAAACCCTAATTCAAGATAAATCAAGCATGAAAAAAAACACTTTGCACACTTTCACCTTTAGGGTTAACTCCACTTGTTGCCTTGAGAAAATGGTCATAATATGCATGTGAGACCTCTTAGCAAAAAACAATCAAAAGATCATAGTTCCTTGATGACGCTTAGAATGTTACCTTACAAATGATCTTAGTCCCTCAAGAGAAACGCTAAGATATATCACAACATTGCTATTCATGACTATACGATGACCCGCGCCCGTCCCTTTTACATCCAAAGATAAGGCTTCTTACCAATCAATGGTAAGATAGCAATATCAAAGGAAGGAAGAAATGAACAAAAGACTTTTGAGTAGGTAGAATGTTCTTAGTTACTTGCTTGCAAATCAAAACCATTTTTCACACTTACACTTTCAAAACATCTTCAAAATCAAACGTCTCTTTGAATGATTTTAAAAACCAACACTTTGTATGCATTCTTATAGAGACGAGAATCATTATAAAGTTAGCCGCAACAAATACATTTTTCGAAATATTTTCAAACTTACACCCATCACAAAATAACTTTTCAAACAAAGCATTTTCAAGTGATCTAGCAAGCAACGAAGAGCCCATAGATAGCTATGGATGAAAAGGGTGCTAACACATTCCCTTTTCATAATCTACCCCCAAACTCAAGAGAATAATCTCAAAGGTCTTTCCTATTCTTTTCACCCTTTCCTTATTGGATAAAAGAAAATTTGGTGACGACTCTTGCTATCCGCAATAATTGCGATCAAACGCAAAACAACCAAGTCAATTCTCTCACCGTATTACACTATCTATGGTTATTGTTGTAGACATTATGGAGCTTGCATGTAATTCAAGCTTATGAAGATTACAGGAAACATGTTGTGACCTGTGGCTACTAGGTGTAGTTGTCTATGCCCTTGTTGGGTCTATGTGGTTCTAGTCAGGAGAAGCTAGTATATTTTGTTTTCTCCAAGGGTTGAGATTAAGGTCAAGTCATTGATCTAAACTGGAATGTTTTGGCTTCCATGATTGGATGTCTGTTGAAGATTTAACAAGTATCACAGGTGTTAAGTAGAAGGTTGTCAGTTTTACCTAGTGTGAGAAGCTTACTACAGAATATAGTGAGAGAATATTTTTGTTGTATGGTTAATCTAAAGATGAGACCTTGTGAGATCCTCTTGTGAGAATGGGGAGTTTGTTAAAGAGCATGGATGGAAATAAGTCCCTTGGATGATGATTCTAGAACCAAAGCAGATAAGCTTTATGGTAATGTTGCTGATGCCTCAAATGATGTTGGAACATCATTTTTGATGATAGTCTATTAAAGATACTTGGAACTATGAATCTCAATATTCAAACTCCATACTCATTAGTGGCAGTTTTGTCTATGGTGTTGAATAAGGAGATTCTGATTGAAGGATAAGTATGCTCAAGTAATGTATAACTACTATCTTGGTTTGAAGACTTTACTAGTGTCAGCAAATACTAATAATGCACAGAAGGAGGATTTAATCATCATATTGGTTAAGGGGTACTCCTTCTGTTGGAGAGTCTGAATCTTAGTAATGCTTTTAAGCATACTAAGAAATGGTTGGAAGTTGGTTTCAGACTATGGTTACATGACATCTTAGCCATCCAAAGAGTCATGACAATATGTGTGGAGGTGCAAGGGCATGAATCAAGTGTCCTTATACTTGAAGTTATTCCCAGTGAACTAGTGGGTGCTTAGTGTTGTGTTTCCTCCATAATGAAATTTTTTTATTATCCATGACAGGAGGAGTCAGTGGACTAATTGGTTTATTTGGAGCTTGTGATGTTCAAGCGTATAGAGTTATTTCCCTCCTAAGAGGATGATGTTGGATAAAATGCTGAGACATGTTAGTACAAAATGTAGTTGTTTATGCCCTTATGAGTCTCTGAAGACTCTAGCCAGATGTTGCTAGAGTATACCATCCTTCTCCAAGAGGATGTGCTGGTTCTGCGAGAATTTATTTTTCTCTGCAGTAGTGAATGGGATAAAGAAGACTATTCTGCTGGTTGTTAGAAGATGTTGACTCTGGTTATGGGGCCGAGGATGATGTCCAGGACATATCTTCTTTGAAGAAGTCTGCAAGTAAGAAACTTTCTGTCAGGGTGCCTGATGCTCCTTATGACAACATTTCCTTCCATTCTATTGGGAATGCTGAAAAGTGGAAATATATGTTTCAAATAAGAATTTCCCTTGAAAGAGAATTGGGAGCAGGTGCATTGGAGTGCAAAGAGATTATGGAGATGATTTCTTTTGCTGGCTTGTGCTAATCACATAAGTAAGGAATATAGGAAAGTGTTTGTATTGAATTTTCCCTTGCTGTCATCAATAGTTATCTAGGCAGGTCTGAAGATGATTATTGTGAGTTGGATATGACTGATAATCAGGTGTGCAAAGCCATTACTGCAAACCAGAATGTAAAATATACAGGAACCTGTGCACCAGTTGTATGTTCTAATGGGAGCTTCTTAAAGGATTTCTATGTATAATGAGTTCTTTAAATGATTGAGAACCAGTTTTATTAGGTTCTGTATTATGAACTTGATGTACCATATGATGTCTTAACATCATGATTGTTGGCGGATATTTTGTTTAATGTTTGGGATTGTTCATGTGATGTTGGATGCTTAAGCATTATTGTGAGAAGTGGAATTTATGACTATGTAGATTAGAATATGGAGAGTCTAATCCTGTCTACAATAGCATGCTTGATGAATGCATGACTATTTTGTTGAAGACTACACTAGTATCAGCAACTACTAGTGGATATGAAGGCAGAAGGCTGCTAAGAAATACTTTAGAGGTATTTTTTTGCTGCAAGTCACTCTAGAAACATTTTGGTGATCTGGAGAAACTAAGAGTTCTTGGAGTTTGTGAGTGACTTCACACCTAGTATACATGACATCTTGCCTATTAAAAAGGTCATGATACAGAGTGTGGTTATGATAAGACAATGATCAAATGTATCCTTGTGTTGTGAAGAAGCCAGGGTTCCTGGAAGTATTCTCAAGGAGTGAGAATATCTGACTCTGGTTTGACTCTACTGAGGGAGTCAAGGTTCAGCATATGCAGGAAGTGCTAAAGTTTCTCATCTAGTCTTCATCTTTAGCTGGAGCATTAGTTACTCATGACAAAGGGAGTCATGTGGATATCTGTAAATTGTTGTTGCAATGATACAGGTATTATCAAGCCAGAATATTGTTCACTTTTATAAAGGTTCTATGAGGAAATGATGTTGAAACAACTTGTGGAGACATTGTGAAGTTATAGATAAACTTAACAGGACATGGTGGTTTCTAATTATGAAAAGCCCGATGAAGATCAGAAGATCACATATCTCTTAGAGGTTTATTCGGAAGTCTGGGAGAATTTATTTTTCTCTATAGATTTCAAAAAGACTCCTTGAGGGTCTATATTATGAAGAGGTGTCACAAATGTGATATTTTGTTATCTTAGTATATGTCACTAAGTCTAAGTGAAAGAAGAACACTTAGAATCCAGTATGAACATGTGGATAATCTGGTGAAGCATCCCTGATTAGCGGGAGAAGATGTGTTGACCACTGAAATAAGAAGACAATGTCTAACTAAGTGTCAGGACATTATACAGAACATATTCGTTCATGGTCAACATAGGGTGGAGTGGCCTATGTGTTCAAACACGTGGCTGTAAACAGGAGGAGAAAAATTTGTCTGACTATGCATGTGAAGTAGCTATGCCATTCAAAGCCAGCATGGACGGTGCATATTGATATTTGAAGTTTCATCCTCAAATATCGTTTCTTTTGACCAAGATTAGTGCTACAATCTAGGATCATTACTTTCCAAGTGAAAATCCCAGTTATTTATAGAGAGTTCTCCGTATCTTTATAACCCCGTGAGCTTCTTGAGTCCATAATTCTTATGGCTTATATTCGAGTTTGGGTAAGTTGTGCTTGGGTCTGGTATTATGAAGGTCTCCTTTACCAATTTTTGGCTATAAAGGGGGAGAAAGGTAAATTAGCTCAGCTCAGATGTAGCTCAGCTCAGATGTTGTTGCTACTTCCACAATTGGTTATTAATAATGTTCACTGAAATTCTGGCAGCAGATACTCAATGTCACAGTGAATGTTATGACACCGTATCTGACACACTTTAAGATAGTAATTTTAAAAGCAGTAAAGAACACAATCAATTGTTTACCCAGTTCAGTGTGTAACAACACCTACTCTGGGGGCTACCAAGCCAGGGAGGAAATGCACTATAAGAGATATTAATTTAGGAATAAACCAACCAGTTTATCTCCTTCACTTAAGACCTACCCAATGCAACTTCAATCTAAGATCAACTTAAACCTGAGTTCCTGCTCACTCCCCCTCAATCACAGCAGTGATACTAAACTATTGATTAATGAAATTATGAAGATACTCTTCAGTACACACACTTGGTTTTGCTTCACAGCTTTAATCAAGTGACAAACACTCTTGCTTCAAATCTTTGAGTGATACACAACCCTAACTTGACTTTGCTTCAAAGCTTTAATCAAGTGACACAAACACTCGTGCTACAAAGCTTTGAGTGATACACAACCCTTACAATCAAATCCTACTCCAAGTCACTTATCACAATGATAATTTCTTGGATCATAATAGTTACAACTATACAATCCCTTATTGATCTTCTGTCAAAAAGTGTGCTTCACCAACAGTCTTCATGAGGAATGTATAGGCAGCTATTATTCAGTTAGGGCTTCCACGAAAATAGCTAGGGTTAACCTCAAGACTTGGTCATACGTCTTTAACAACCAGATTAGGGTTAAGCAGAGTTAACCTAATGTCCATGTGAGAATCTGATCTAGATTGTATAAACCAGATTCCTGACAATTCTCAGGAATAACAAATCTGCACAAATGTTAGATCAGTACAGGATGTCTTAACATTGGTTATGACAACAAGAATCCTGTTTACTGATTTTTGTAGAATGCAATAAATATGATCATTGCTTAATGATCAGCTAAACACTCATATTGAGTAGCTCCTGTATGACATTCTTTTTCTGCAGAATGTACCTTGTATCCCAGAATGTTATGACATCAGTCATGACATTCACACAACTGGTTTTACCAAAAAAATGCCAACAACCAAACACTTACATTCACAGATGTCAAAATAAGATGTCAAGTGGTTATTATTTTCGTGACATATGTTTGTGACCTCTGATCTGAGTTATGAACACAATTGTGACCTGTGTTCTGAGTTATCAGGGGCGGTGGTTGATTTGGTCTTAAGGAGTTATTGATAGTTCTCTTATTACACCATTGGTCTTATATGTTTATAATATGTTCCTGCATTGAGGGGGAGTACAAGTTATCTTCTGCTATCTTCTTCCTCGTGTGCATCAACCAAACTTTAGGACTTTCCTTCCTTTTATCCTGAAACGGATGTTCGTTGGTGTTGATGCAATTGAGTTCTTCAGAGTGCTGCAAAGAAGATGTCTAACAAGATGTTGAGACATTATTTTCAACTAAAGATCTATTATCATATGCAGTATCTTCTGAACAATATTGCTGAGGGTTATATCTCTGTATTGTTGTAATCTCCTAGATTGCAATTGTTTTTAGATTATTTGTTTTAGCCAAAATTTTCCAAAGGGGGAGATTGTTCGTTCTCTTGTTTTAGGATTGGCTTAATTTTTTGTAAAACAAATAATAGCAGCAATGAAGAATAGGATAAGAAGAACAGGTAGAACAAGAAGTCCTATTATAATGTAAGAACATGTTGTGTTGAACTTTTTCAACAACTGGAACAACATGTCGAAGAAGATGTCTTGACATCGGGCCTGTTGAGCTGGATTAATGAGATTCAGTTTGTTCTCAACATTGAAAGAATATTCAGGAGAATACTATGCATCCTATGTGGAACATATTTAAAGGTCCAGAAAATTCAATCAGAAATCAAGGAGAATGAAGACTTTCTAAATAAGGAGATTATTTAGGAAAGTAAAGATTGAAGACCTTTCTTGGGGAAGAAGTTTCTGCAGTTTGTTACAGCTGATTTGTTGTGATTGAAGGCCCAAAACCAGTTGGGTAATAGGTTATAATTAGAAGGGCTTGAAACCTAGAAAACATACGGCTCAAAATTTAGAATTCTAAGGGTTTTGTCAAGGTAAAACTTTTGGGTTGTGGAAAGCTTACCATGTTCATCTCGAAGCCTGTAGGTAAGAGATGCATTGTTCTTGGAGGAAGCTTTGAAGCAACTCCAGGGTGTGTTAGGAGCAAAGCTAACAAACAATGGAGTTTGACTTAGAGATTTAGCTAGGTTGTCATGGAATTATGTCTTCTAAACTGTTTATCTGTGTGATCAGAATCTTGGTGAAGGGTCGTCTATGCAGTTACTAAGTTATTGACTGCTAGACATCATTGTGATGATTGGAAGTGGGATGGGGATATTCCATATCTAGGGAGGACCTGGGTAGAAGGGTTATTGGGTAGTGATTAAGTGCATAGATCATCAATGGGTGTGTTGGCTGTAGGGTCTGCAAATTGATACTACTGATAATGGACTTCATTCCTGGTTTGGTAGCCCCCAAAGTAGGTGTTGTTGTACACTGAACTGGGTAAACAATCCTGATGTGTTCTTTATCTTTTTAGTACTGTTTTATCTTTCCTGTGTGTCAATGTCAGATCAAATTTCTCGACATCCTTGTAGGACATCTGAGTCTACTGTGCCAGAATTTTAATGATCATCATCTTGATATTATATGTAGATGACATATTACTCAAAGATGGTTATGTTTTGCTTAAGTGGTGGAGTTTTAAGCTTGAAAAGTTCATAGCATAACACAATGTTGACTCTACAACCGAATTCAAGTGTATTGTTACCTTAGATGCACCAAAGGAAGTTGTTTGGATCAAGAATTTCATTATGAACTTGGCATAATCCATAGAATTGTTGATTCCATTGATCTCTATTGTGATGACAATGGTGCTATCGCACAAGCTAAGGAGCTCAGATCTCACCAATGATCCAAACGCACACTTAGGAGATATCACTTCATTCGAAAGATGATAGAAATAATATATGTGAAGATATGCAAGTACCAACACTTGACAATGTAGTTGACCCACTAACAAATCCTCTTATGCAGTGGAAGCATGATGACAATAATAGATCTATGGGTATTAGATGTATACTTGATTGGCTCTAGTGCTAGTGAGAGATTGTTGAAGTAATCCCTAGAGGCCAATGGTTTAGGTACTTGTATCAAATTATTTATTCATAATTAAAAGGAATTCTTTATGATGTTTGTTTTCCAAAATAATAAAGTCCCTAAATAGATAATTCGTTTAATAAAATGTTAAGTGTGACTTAATCATGAGATCTCAATAAACATAAGGACACTATTCTTAAAGTATCTGTAGTCGGGATTTATTGTGAAGTGGGATAACGTTAAAGCATTGAGACTATTATGTTGAAAGGCCGATGATCACATATCATAGATCATGGATAAAGAGTCATCAAGTCTTCACATAGTTATGCATATTAGGAGTAATATTTATACTGGATTGACCCGCTATGAGAACACTACATAGAAAGTTATGCAAAGTGTCATAATTTATTCTCGTAGTGATAGTGGTGTATACCACCCTTTGACCTGAAACCACTATGGACCCTAGATGTGGAGTCGAGTACTTTATTGCTGATCAAACGTTTCCTGTAACTGGATGACCATAAAGACAGTTGATGGATACTCCACAAAGCATGTTGAGGGACATGAGTGACCTATATGGAATTTGCCCATTCTGTGTAACAAGATAAATGTCTAAGGGCCCAACTTTGAACTGGACAAGGTTGACACGGTCTATGCCTTGTGTTCAATATAGACAAGAGGGAAATAGGGTAAATGTACACACAAACATTATCACGGAATTTTTTTATCAGATCACATGATATTTTCGTGACTTGGGTAGAAGTGGTGTGTTGCTAGATACCGCTCACTATTTATTATATTAAATATATGATTTAATATAATTGTCAACGTTACGAGAACCTACAGGGTCACACATAAGGACAAATTGATGAGAGATAGAATAAATAAGAAACATTGTAAAGTACGGTGTACTTGAGAGAATTATGAAACACCGTAAGGTATGGCGCACTTAAGTGAAATATGGAACATCGTATAATATAATAGTAGTTAATATTATTATTATGATTATTTTTATAATAGTTATAAAATATAATAATAATTAAATATTTTTATTATAATAATAGCTATTATAATAATAGTTCTTGTAATAATAGTTATTATAATAATAGTTCCTGTAATAATAGTTATTATAATAATAAAAATATTATTATTATTATTATTATTATTATTATTATTATTATTATTATTATTATTATTATTATTATTATATGGATCACTTAAGTTGGGCATTTTAGCTTGCATCCCACACAAGTGGTTCTATAAATACAACCCTTGTGCATAAGCTTTCTCGCTTAATGAAATCATGGTTTATGAAACCTTGACCGTATTTCTCTCTTTCACTCAAAACCTTTATTCGTAGCAGCTAGTAGTGAGACTGAAGATTGTTTGTTCATGTGGATTGAGTAGAGGAGTTTTTCTTTATCAACGCTCATGATCATTCATTCAAATCTGCATCAAATTTATTAATCACCACAAGAGGTAATCATTCTATCATTGATCATGCATCATTCGTAAGGATCAACTAAAGGGAAAATTTTAATTTCGTGTTGTTCCTTGTGTTGCAATTTCCCTTCAAGTAGAGGATACGTCAATAATCAAATACATGACCTTTATTTCTTTAGCCTTGTCCTACTCTCCAAAAGTGGTCTTCAACATGATGTATCCATTTACTTGTACCTACTCTTTAAAGAATCCAACCAGCAAACCTTTGAAGGGTTTTAAGTCCTCTGGATCGAGGCGAAGTCTCTAGAACGCCTCCCAATATAGAATGTCTGCAGAACCTCCTTGGCCTATGGGGACTCTTTTGTTCTCCCATTCTCTGTATGTGATGGTTATTACCATGAGGTCGTCATTGTAAGGGTAAATGTCAAGTGCACCCTTCTTAGGTGATCATGGCTTCTAGAGCCCGGGAGATCCTCTATATTCAGGATTTGGCGAGCGTACCTTCTATGGGAAGAGCTGGTCTATATTCCCCTGGTGAATCCTCCTACTATGGTTTTGATCATGTGGCATACAACGTTACTGCTCTCGCCTTGGGGTGTTTCATTTTCTTTGTTTGACCTGGGCTTCCTACATCATCTCACCCTTGTAAGTTGGACTTGTCTGACCAGCGGAAACAATCACCCTTTACATATTTCTTGAGGTGTCCCTCCTAGATTACTCTCTCAATTTCTTTCTTGAGTTAGAAACAATATTCACTGTGCTGTCTCTTTGATCTATGGAACTTGCATCATCTTCCTGGTTCAGGGCCCATTTAGCTTGCCTTCGGATCAAGCAGTTTGGGTATGTTGTGCATGTGAAGAACCTCGCGCCAAATTTTCCCATGACAATTGTTCAAGGGTGTGAAGTTCTCTGTAGCCTTGCTTACCCTTTTGAACACAGTCTTGTATTTTATGGGAGATATATAATTACTCTTCCTCCGGTGATGTGAACACTCGACATTGGGAACACGATCTGTGACATCATGTGCTTTCTTTTTGGCATTTCTCTCCTCGCCCTTTATATGACATTTCGCTTTGGTGACGACTTCCTCCAATGAAAGTGTTGGCTTATGAATGAGAGACTTGTTGAAGTGTTCCTCCTTGAGTTTATTTTGGAATGCCCCCACAAAAATTTCTTGGTTTGGCGAGACAACTCTGATGGTGGCTTCGGTAGTCCCTCAATGATTCTGATGGACCCTATCGTATGTTGAACAAGCTGGGGTGGACATTATCCTATGGTGACTAACGGTTAATTGGTGTATAAGTTTCTTTACTAGCTCTTGATAGTTGGCGATGAGGCATGGGGTAGAACTATATACCATCACAAGGTAACGTCCCTGAAAGTTCCAAATAACATCTTGCACTTAAGGGAGTCGGGTGCTCCTATAATGGTTTGCCCCTAGGTTTGAGGCAATGTGGTGTGAACCACAAAGATGGTGTAAATTCCATAGAGTCAAATGGCATCATACCGACGGATGTTACCATTTAAATAAGAAAATATAACAGCTAATACAAGAGGCAAACCTCAAGAAGTGTGTGAAGGGTAGCCCCTCTAACAAGGTGGAACAATGCAACCTTCATTAACGAGAAGATACACAAATCCCAGGGTCGGGAAAGGCTAATAAATCATCTAGGGACGACGAAGAGAAAGTGATACATCATTGTTATACCCTAATTTTTGCCCCTAAGATTTCTCATCATCTCACTTTTATCAATACAACAAGATCACACATTAGGGTTAGTTCTCCATATCCTCATCCTATCTTTAAATTTGCTCTTGAGGGATTACCAAGCACCTTAAAGTGTGTATCTTATACATGTGTTCTTTGAACTAACATCAAAATATGTATGTATGCTTGTTTAAATGTTCATGTTGTAGGGGGGAGATACAATTGCATTCATCTCACCATCTAACCTAGGGTTGAGGGTTGGTTCTCAATCAAATGACTCTTCAATGGATTGCAAGAGCTCAAGTTTAAAGGCTATGTCACTGATGTTAAAGATTTGTGGTTCAAATAATTTCTTCACCTTATTTAGGTCAAACTTTCTTCAAGGTTGGTGTTGACATTCATCAAAGAGATAAGTTCATGTGTTTATTTCCATGCCTTCTTCAACAAGCTTCATTGAGACTTAAGCTCCATTTTTTGAGTTTTCTTCAAGAAAATATTATTTCAAGACCTATTATGATTCATCATGCTTTGTTTTGTCAAGAAAGATCAAAATATTCAAAGTTTGGTTCAACAAGTTTGACCTAATTGAGCAAATGTTTGATCCAGTGATCACAAGTGCATAACTCCCTCAATTTTCAACATTTTGAGTTGGATCTTTTTGCTATGGATTCTTATCATCATTAACAACAACCTCTCTTCACATGACAAGATCCAATTGTGCAAGAAAAATCATCAAAAGTTGAATGCGGTTTCAAGTCATTTTTGGCACTCTCTGAGCTAGGGTTTGTTGACTTCCAAGGACCATATCTTACTCACTTTTTGAGATTTTTAAGTGACTCCAAAGCCATGATTATATTTAAAAGGTACTTAAAAAGACATCTTTATAAATATAAGGCTAATTTTGAATGGAAGATCATTAATGGTCGAGAAAGATTACAAGTCTCCTTGAAAGGCCTTTGAAGTTTAGGGTTTGACTTCAAATGATCATAATTTAGTCAAATTCTATCTTACTAAGCCCATTCTTTTTCCATAATGATCTTAAGAGTGTGAACTTCAACTCTTTTTTTATGTGCAAAGCTTGAAAAATGTTAAAAGATGCCTTAAGAGTTCAAAAGATTATAGGTCACTTCATGGATTTGCATCAACTTCACAAGGTCATAACTCTCTCAATTTTTGGATTTTTTTGGATGATTCAAGTTTCACATGCTATTTAAGAAGTCTAATTCATGCTATCTTAATTGACCAAAACATAATTTTGAGTGGAAGGCCATGTTTGAAGGCAAGAGATTATAAGTCACTTTTGAACTTAAAGCTTGGAATTTTTCTAAGTCCACAATTCAAATATGTTTTTCACTATTTCAATTGATCATAACTTTTTACTCAAGCATCCAAATTCTACCTTTCTTAGCACATTGTGAAGTTTGTGGTGAAATCTTTCCATTGCAAAAAGAATGAGATCATAAAGCCTCTCGAGCTAAGTGCACCATGGATTCAAAGTTGGCACCTTGAAAATGATTTTGTCAAAACATTCAGATTTTTATTTTCATAATGTGGCTTATAAATACCAATTTTATGTGTGTTTTCAACTTAAACATGTTTAACAAAGTTGCTAAGGATGGATTAAGGATTAAAATGCAATAAATGTTTGATTTTTGACAACGTGCAAGTCACACTTCTATCATGATTAGGGTGTGCACGATTTCACTTGATTGCCTATAATTCACCCTCTCTCAGCATTGCATTCACTTCTCCTATAAATACAAACCTCATTAAACTCATTTTTGCAAGCTTGGACAGCCAAAATCCCCCTGCCAAACACTCTCTATAACTCATAATTTTGTAACTTCGAATTTGGTCCTACATCCTTTGTCAATCCATTTTATTTTCTAATTCTTCATTGTTGTACCCCAAAATTTTCCCTCTCATTTCTCAAATAATCTCTCACAAGATCTCCTTTGGTTCAAGACTACACAAGGGTTGATCAGCTCAAGACACCTCCTCTAGCACTGATGACTGAAAATTAGGGTTTGAGATTGCACAAGGACAAATGGACTTTTAATGCCTCATATGACTTTCATGGATCATTTTGGACCTTCAAGATTTCTCATGTCAAGTTTCAAGTCTTGGATCACATTTTTGCTCAGTCAATTGATCAGTTGACCTAAAATCAACTGTATTAGGGGAAAAAGTCAAATATGGTCAATTTACAGTCAAACTTCATAATTTTTTATCCATATCAACATTATGAACTCATATATGTCATTTTATTAAGTTTGGACCACAATTCCTCAAGAAATTTGATCAGATCATCAAAAGGGAAAAATGGTCAAAATTAGGGTTTTGACTGAGAAGGTGCAATTTCTGATTTTTGACCTAGCAAATGACTTGTTGGTTTGAGGCATTATCTCAAGGATTCAAATATATAATTTTGAACTAATGGAATGGCTCAAAACATTGCTCAAGATCAATTGATTGACAGATGAATTTCAGTCAACTGATGAAAAATCAACTATACACTGAAAAGTCAAACTTTGACTTTTTGGTCAAAACCAAGTATCAAAGACCACAATTCATCAAAGCATGTCAAAATATGAAACTTGTTAATCAAGAAATCAAAAATTCAAGATTTCATTTTGAAAAGTCAAAATTTCTAAACTTAGAAATTTTTCTAAGTGTTGGAAAATTCATATTTTTTCATAACTTTGAACCAAATTTCCACCATGATGCAAGATGATTCAAAGGAAACTTCCAACATGAAAGTTATAGATCTTAATGAAATCTAAAACATTTTATAAGACAACTTCTTCTATAAATGCGTGGATTTCAAGTTATGATTTTAAGAAGACATGTTCATGAAACTTGAAAACTTAGTGAAATTTTGCCCTAGTTTAGGCAGGATTTTGACCTAACTTCATGGAAATTTTTCACATAGTTCTAAGATGAATTTTAAAAAATGTCCAACATAGATGTTGTACAGGATGTTACAAGCTTTCCAAAATTTCCATGAACTCATTGAAATCATGCTTGAGCAAGGAGAATCGAAGGCAAGAAATTAGGGTTTCATTCTTGAATTACAAGTAATTTCTTGATGAACACATAATGCAATTTCAATGTTAGGCTGCATAATCTTGCTTTGCAGGCCTTCTAACTTGTGTATCTATCCATCATTAGTGGATTACACAAACTTTTGAGCTATAATCCAAGTGATTTAAGCTTTATCCAATTCACATTGCCATATTTTGGAAAAAAGTGAAGAATGCCATTCTTGAAAAGCAAGCTTTATGCACAAAGTCAATTCTTGAGCCTCTAACTTGTTCCCTCTGATCACACCCCATCTACAAAGTCAGAATAAAACTTGTTTAAAGCATAACCACTCTACATTAGCAAGTACACAAGACTTTGAAACTTGGATTTCTCAAAAATCACATGTTATGCTTAAACTTGTGATTTTGAATTCTGATCAACAACAAGTCTCCAAAGTTGATGCTTATAAATAGAGGCACTATTTATGAGCTAACACACGAGCTTGAACACCCTGAAACACTCTCAAACTCCTTGAAAACTCAGATTGCATAAAACCTCCATTGTTGTGCAGGACCTGACCAAAAACTCCCATCTCTCATACCACTCGTGTGTTTTCTCTCCAAATCATCTCAAAAGCTTTCTTAATTCAAATACAACTCATCCCAATCCCTGTTTCTAAGCTATAACACCATTCTCACCATTGTCCAAGCTCAAAAACAGGGGTCTGCAACTTGACTTCTCCAGGCCATTTCAGCCACTCTCAACTCAAGCTAAGCATTGCATTAGCTTCCTAGAGACTCAAGGAAGCTAACCTGATCATTGCAGCACCTTGAAAGCAGCTCAAACTCATTTCATGATTTCCAGTTTTGAGGTATATTTTTTGAACTTCTATCTTCTCATCTAGGCATTGTTAGGCTTGCATTTGTGAAGATAAAATGTAGACATCATTGCCCTGAAACTGTACATGTCCATAGATTTCATTTATATTGCTTGAGTAGTGAGAATTTTAGGATTGAATCTCTGAAAATAATTAGGTCAGAATTTGGTACTTTTAGAAATTCTCATTCATCTTGGATTTATATCTTATGATATTTACATGGTTGGATTCGTATGAAAAAATGGAGAAACTTTCATGTTTGCATATTTCATTTTTGTTGAGAAATGGTGAAGTTACAGGATCCATGGCTGGAGGTTGAAGATGAAGTTCATTTATGGAACTTGTTTTGTATTATGTATTTATTATTTCAGTTAAATTAACAGATGTACAACCACCCCAGTGGCAAAGGTAGCGCGCATGTATGTATGAGGTCAGGGGTTCAACACCCAGTGCTACCTTTTTTTCCTTATTTCTCACATTTTCTCTCTTTTTGTCACACAGTAGCGCGCTGGGCCTCCCCCCTTTGGGCTTTATTGTTTTTGCTAGATTCTAACCCCTGCCTTACTTTTGCACCCCTGACCCAATTTCTTTTATTATTTTCTTTTTCTTATTTTATTTTATTTCTTTTTTCTTTATTATATTTTTATTACTATTAATATTATTATTTTTATTAATGAAAAATATAAAAATATTTTTATTTATTATTTACACTTATTTATTTTATTTACAAAGACAAAAAGAACAAAAACATTTTTCTTTTAATAAATAAATTTCTTTTTCTTAAATAATTAATATTTTCTTTTTATTTAAAATTAATTTAGAATTTAGGTTTCTTTTAATTAATTAATTTTCATATCATTTTTATCAAGTTAAAACCTTTTCATAAAAAATCCTAAAAATACTTTTTAATTTAATTTATTTCTTAATTAATTTAGGTTTAAGTTTTATTTAATTTTTAATTAATCATCTCTCTCAATTAGGTTAAAACTCTTTCATAAAAATCCAAACAAAAATCATTTCCTTTTCCATTTGCATTTGTACATTATTTATTCAATTCTTGTACATTTATTCAATATGGTTGTAATAGATAATTAGATTTAATTTTCTTGCAAAATTCTCATTTGTAAATTTGTATACCCCCCCCCCCCCTAATGATGTAATAGCATAGTAATTTTACTTTCCGCAATTTATCGCTTTATATAAATGCTAGTAATTAGGGTTTGTATGGAAAGATAAAATTAACAAGTAGCAAACCCTAATTCATGATAAACGAATGCATGTAAATCAATACACTTGCACACTTGCACCCTTAGGGTAATTCCACTTTGTTACCTTGTGAAAATGGCCATGTTATGCATGTGGGATATCTTAGCAAAAAAAAATACAAGATCATAGTCCCTTGATGACGCTATCAATGTTGCCTTTCAAAACGATCTTAGTCCCTCAAAGAGAATTGCTAAGATATCTCACAACATTGCTATCATGGCTATACGATGACCCACGCCCGTCCCTTTACATCCAAAGATAAAGCTTCTTACCAAATCAATGGTAAGATAGCAATATCAAAGGAAACGAAGAAATGAACTAAGACTTTTAAGTAGGTAGATTGTTCCTAGTTGCTTGCTCAATTTCAAATTAAACATCCTTGCTTATTTTCAAAACAAACACCAACACTTAAAACACTTTCAAAACCTTTTCCAAACATGAAAAATTTTCAAAAGCTCAACACTTTGTATACGTTCTTACGAACGAGAACTATTACAAAGTTTGCCTACACGAAGGTGCCTTTTCAAAATACTTTCAAAAACCACACAAAGCACATTTTTCAAACAAAAGCAAGTGATCTAACAAGCAACTAAGAGCCCATAGATAACTATGGATGAAAATGGTGCTAATACCTTCCCTTTTCATAATCTACCCCCCGAACTATAGAAATAATCTCAAAGGTCTTTCCTGTTCTTTTAAGCCTTTCTTTTTGGATAAAAGAAAAGTCGGTGGCGACTCTTGCTAACCGCAACATTTGCGATAAAACACAAAACACCCAAGTTAGTTCTCCCACCGTATAACATTTATCCTTGAACTTCACTTAAGCTAACAGAAGAAGAACCAAGCCTTGAAGTGTCCTAAATCGTGCTAGCCAAGTCAAGTTTCAGAGCCCTGATTTGGATGTTATTTTGGGACAAGTTCCTCAACCTCATTGGATCTTGGGTGTTGATAGGTTGAAAAACAAAATCCACCAAAATGGATGAATGATTTTTATGATATTTGAAACCCTAATTTCATTTAATACATCCCCTCCCTCTTCATCTTATCCCTTTCCTACTTGTGCTACATGTTGTTGGAGAATAATCTACATATCATTTCTCTAAACATATGGTACATATATTGCTATCGACCGACCTCAAAATATGTGTGACTTCTACATAAGTCCACTTACAATTTCTTAACATAGCGTGAAACTTGTCCCGATTCGAGAAATGATCATTCGTGGCCCAAACCTATGTTTGTAAGCCCAAGTATGTTTAATTTGAAAACTTTGATCCAATAACCTTAAGTTTCATTGTTAGGAGGCTTTGGTCTTATCAATCCTCTAATGAACCATCATAAACTTTGGTCTAAGTGAATCATTTAAACATCGTTGAGCATATGTTGCCGCCTCGAGAACTTGAAATGAATGATATACTTGACAAAAAGCAAATGAAACTTGTTGTTGAGTGTGATCGGTGGATCTGGAACTGACTGTTTAACGCTGGTTCGCGAAATGTCGCGGAAGAAAGAGTCGCCACCGTCTTTTATTTTCTCCAATATGGAAAGGACAAAAGCACAGAAAAATTCCTTATAGAGATTTCTCTCGGTTCGGGAGGTAGATTATAGAAAGGGAAGGTGTTAGCACCCTTTCTATCCATGGTTATCCATGGGCTCTTAGATACTTGCTCATTGTGTTTTCAAAAGTGGTTTGTTTGCTTTTCCATTGTGGG
The DNA here is from genome assembly GCA_948472305.1 of Vicia faba. Lineage (NCBI taxonomy): Eukaryota > Viridiplantae > Streptophyta > Magnoliopsida > Fabales > Fabaceae > Vicia > Vicia faba. The sequence goes on along the minus strand of OX451741.1, from coordinate 1,223,547,147 downwards.
TTTTAAAAAGTTTCTTTGAAAATTCCAGTTCGACTCTTGTATCGGTCCTCAAGAGTGTTTGAAAAATTGCTTTCGAAAGCTTTTTGAAAAGGTGTCGGTGTGAAAAGTATTTTTGATTTGTTTTGAAATTAGAGCAAGTATCTAGAGTCGTCTACCTACCCTAAGGAATTCGTCTGTGTAAATGTCCTTAAAGTAGTGCCATCCCACCATTGAGAGGTAGGTAGCACCACCGTTGGAGGTGTTCGGGTCAATTCGAAGGTTCGGGACATGGTGATCACCGGAGCAATAGGAAGACATCTTAGAAGCTACCCTCATGCCAGGTTCCCGGATCATGAGGACTTACTAAAACATCTTCTACTCGACGATCACCTTTCGAGGGGCAAGGCAACAGTGAGACGTACCCTAGGGGTGGTGTGTGATTCGTGTGTCGTTTTCAGATATTTTTGTCTTATTCATGTAATTGGTGATCTACGCGTTGCTTTTTATTTTAACATTCATTCTTGCATGCAAATTTATTAACAGTTAAAAAAGTGCAGAATTTAAAAGTTCTACGCTATTACAAAGGCGCGGGTCCACATCGCCAAATTAAATCCAGGACCCGATTTAAAATAAAATAAAGTGCGAGAAATATAAATGTCTCATTTACATGGCTTTGGGAGAATTACATAAAAAGAGGAAATAAAATAAGCGCGCGAGTTGGAATTACGATCGAATGCGAGGGTGTTGGACCCTTTTTAATGACATTAAAGTACGATTAACAAATTAACTAAATTAAAATAAAAAGAAAAGATTTTTTTGGAGTTTTTGGTATTTATGGAATTTTAGTGAGAAGATTATGGAATTAAAAAATTAATTAACCCTAATTCTAACTATTTTTATTTATTAAAAAAATATGTTAAAATTGAATCTACAATTAACCTAATTAATTAATGCAATTTTATTTACAAAAATAAATAATAATAATTAATATGGTGAAAAAGAAAAGATAAAAATATAAAAGTGTTTAAAACCCTAATTCTACCAATTTTTAAGTTTATTAAGAAAAACGTTAAAATTAATCCTAGAATTAAAAAGACTAAATTAATTAATATCATTTATTTACAAGAAAACATTTAAATAAAATATGTTTTTATATTTTTTGTGACTTTCTGATTTTTTTGTTATTTTTTATGTTTAAAAGATCAATTTTATGGAATTAAATAAAATAGAGAAAAGAATTAAAATAACTAAAAAATAAAAGAAATAGAGAAAAGAAGGCAAGCATGGGGGGTTTGTAGGCCCATTTGGAGGTATGCTGATAGCAATCAGGCCCAATTGATCCCTGGCCTTGTTGACTTCTGGCAATCACGTGTGGATTTGTTGACTGAATTATTCCATAGGCCTTAGATCTGGACCATTGGACTGATGCCATGGGACGTGTGGCATGGCAGATCATGAGGCTGCATGGTATACCTCAGGGAACGAGCTACATAGAAACACGTTTAGAAGAAAAATATGGAAATAAGGAGGGGGACCTGGGAATCGAACCCAGGTCCCAGAGGTTACCAACCCAACGCCTTGCCACTTGATCCACCTAAACGCTTTGTATATAATATAACAAATAAACAATATCAGTCAAAACGAGAGTTAGTGATATTTTTCCGCGCGAAATTTAAACGTGCCAATCCCCTGCTTACACCTCACCTTCTTCTCCAAGTGTCCTGCGTTTGCCTGAAAAAACATAAACAAGATTGCGGGGGTTTTAAACCCCCACTATATGATGTATGAAAAAATAGCGAATAGAAATCCTTTGATCATAAATTGATCGCGAGTTATGCATTGAATTCGTCTGAAGCTCCTGGTTTTAATGGCCTAAGTCTCATGACCCAATTTTTCTTTAAACACAAAGCCCCAATTTTGCAGTTTAGAAACCCTAGCGAGCTTCAATGGTGATTTCGCGTGTGATACACAAAAACTCAATCAAAACACATGGTTAGCTTCAGAATCAATCAACTAACACAAATCAAACATTAAAAATTAAAAATAATGCATGAATCATGATACATGAATATGAAAAAAATCGTGAACAGGACACGGTCGTTCTACCAGTTCCTTGTGTTAGGGACAATGGTTTTGATCCAGACACCTTCCTTGAAGCCTCAGGAATGCAATGGGACAGTTATTTTTCCTTGAAACGCCTTAGAATCAAGTTTTCAGTTTTTGAATTTTCTTGAAAAAGTGCAAAGTTGTTTATGGCTTTTGGGCGCAGCTTTCAGGTCCTCAGGCATTAGGTTTTGATCAGTATTATATGAGTGATGGATTAGGGTTGAAAAATATGTCCAAAACCTTTTGCATTGATGGAATGAATATTTGATTTTCATGCATATTTTTCAAATCTTTTTCCATGTGATTTTGATGTCAATCATAGCCAATCTTCCCAATTTGAGTTGTGCACGAATCTTGAGTGAATCATGAGTGATTATACTGCATAAAAAGATTCACATACATTTGTTTAGTATTTTTTCCATATTTTAATTAATTAAATGAATTATTTGTAATTAAAAATTCAAATAAATAATAAAAATGATGAAATAAATCCCCTTTGGGCCAAATGGTCGTGCATATGCTTTGGATGATGAATCTTGGAAGAAAATGTGGCCCATTAGCAATTTTAAGGCATTTGAAGCAAAGTTGACTTTTCAAAATTCCCAAAAATTTCCCAACTTCCACAAGGCATATCTTGCTCAATTTTTAAGCTTTGATCATGTTCTTGGACATTTTGGAAAGGTCTTGTAGTCCTCTAACCAATTCCTTTGGTCCCATGTCATTTTAATTTACCAATCTCAAGTTATGGTCTTTGACTTAAAGTCCCTTTTTGTTGACTTTTGAAAATGACCTATAATGTTGAAATTGATAACTTTTTGTGAGAGCATTTCTTGGACTTGAAGTGTGAAGAGGAGTTGTAGGAAATGTCTTTCTCTTCAAAATGAACTTTGGATGGAATTTTTCTGATAAACCATGTGGAAGTTATGCCTTGGTCAAGTTACAGTTGACTTTTTCAACTGTCCAAATATGGAAACTTTTGCATCTTGAGACTTTTTGAGCCATACTTTGAGAATCATGATCAAGCATTGATCAAATGATGTTTATGGCTTCAAAATGAGATGTTGACCAAAAATTTGAACTTTTGACTGTCAAATGACCATTTTGCCCCTGCAGTTGACTGTAGTGCAATTAGGGTTTTTGGCTGTGCAATTTTGTGCTGTAAGTCTTGAAACTTGGTATGAGGATGCTTGACCATGTTTGTAGGCATGTGGGACTTGATTGGACCCTTGGAAACTTTAATTACTTTTCCAGAACCAAAACCCTAGTTCTTGACTGTTAGGAGGCCCTTGACCTGTGCAACCCTTGGGGAGATTTTGAAGCATGCTCTTTGCAATTCTTGAAGAATATGGGAGGGAAAATTTTGGGGTACAACAGTTGCCCCTGTTCAATCTTCTTAGACCTGAGGATGCAGATTGGCTGACGTGCCTTTCGTAATCCGAGGGTGGAAGATGATTGAACACTAGAGTGCCCAGAAATTTGCGCTCACATAGTAGTATGATGGTGGGAATGGGCTTATAGATGCCATTTGGAGATTGATGGATAGGATGATGGGATTATAGATGCCATGTTGAGAGATGATGGATGGTGGATGGGCTTATAGATGCCATCTGGATGTTGATCGCGTAAGAGATTCCTTAGCGAGAGCTTGCGTACCTGAAAAAGAAAAATGATTACCTGACCTGTTACAGGAGCTGGTCTTCAAATTCTTTGTGTAGATGTGTCCTGTCTGGTTTACATGAGCTGGATTTGGAGCTTCAAAAGGTGATGAATGAACCAGGGGTGGTTACTACCTCAACGGGATGGTGAGAGAACCTTGGGCGATTACTACCTCAGCAGGAACGGTGAGAGAATCTTGGGCGACTTCAACCTCAACAGGAACGCTGAGAGAATCTGGGGACGATTACTACCTCCACAGTAACGGGGAGAGAATCATAGGCGACTTCAACCTCAACAGTAACGCTGAGAGAATCTTGGGCGACTTCAACCTCAACAGTAACGCTGAGAGAATCTTGGACGATTTCTACCTCAACAGTAACGCTGAGAGAATCTTGGACGATTACTACCTCAACAGTAACGCTGAGAGAATCTTGGACGATTACTACCTCAACAGTAACGCTGAGAGAATCTTGGATATCTTCTACTGAGTCTTCATCAGGAAAATCTTTTAGGGGTCGATTTAACTGGACTAGAGAAGGCCTTTGACTGGATAAGAAACAGGAAAATCTTAGGGTCGATTTAACTGAACCGGTCTAGGTCTTGAAATGTCTTCAACTGGATAAGAAACAGGGAGATCTTAGGGTCGATCTGACTGAACCAGAGAAGGCCTTTGACTGGATAAGAAACAGTAAAATCTTAGGGTCGATTTAACTGAACCGGTCTAGGTCTTGAAATGTCTTCAACTGGATAAGAAACAGGGAGATCATAGGGTCGATCTGACTGAACTACAGAAGGCCTTTGACTGGATAAGAAATAGGAAAATCTTAGGGTCGATTTAACTGAACCGGTCTAGGTCTTGAAATGTCTTCAACTGGATAAGAAACAGGGAGATCTTAGGGTCGATCTGACTGAACCAGAGAAGGCCTTTGACTGGATAAGAAACAGTAAAATCTTAGGGTCGATTTAACTGAACCGGTCTAGGTCTTAAAATCTTCAACTGGATAAGAATCAGGGAGATCTTAGGGTCGATCTGACTGAACCAGAGAAGGCCTTGAATATAGCTGAGAACTTAACTGGATCTTTCCTGAAAGGTAAAGGTCAGTCATATGCAATGCATGATATGAATCAAGCGATGATGTTCTCAATATAAATGAGATTTATGAGATATGATGTGTATATGCATGCTATAATGTATGAAAATGTGATATTTATGAATGTATGTTTTCGTCTTAGGAAAATAAATCCTTGACGGGTGTCGGGAAGTCACTCCTGGGCTGATGTTGAAGAATAGATCTTTGCTTCCGCTGGGGAAGATAGTTGCAAGAGTACCAGTAGGAGAAGATAACTCCGTTGGGGAATAAACTTGGCGAATGGATTACTCTGCAGGGAGAAAAGTACTCTAACGATCTTGCTGGGGAGCAATACTCTGTGGGGAGAGAGATACTTTGCTGAAATGTTGATGGTAACTTCGCTGGGGATACCATTGATATATTTGGAAGTGTTAATAGACTTCGCTGGGGATAAGAAGACTTCGTCGAGGACGCTCTACTCGTGGCCTTTGGCTGAGGATAACCCAGTTATACCCTGGTAGGGAAATAACTCTTTGAATAAAGCCGGGGGATGCGTTCGTGCTCTGCGGGGGTAAGCTTCCAGAATCTACTGAGGATAAGCTTACTGCTTGGGGAGATGGATTCCAACTTTCCTTGGGAACTAGATTGGACTCTCCTGGGGAAGTTTTGAGCTGTATCAGGGAAGTGACTCCATTGAATGTTTGGTATACCGCCGGGGAACAATCTTTAGACTAAGACTGTCGGGGATGCTTGTTAAGAATGTGTGTGCATTGCTAGGGAATATTGAGATCTGCTGGAGGATACCCAACTTCCTTAAGGTTGACTGTAACTTTTCTTGGGGAGAGTGTATTGACTTGCTGGCTCACTCTCTGGGGAATTAAGATATCTGGTTATGTTCTTCAGCTGAACTCACCTTGGTACCTTGGTGGACGGAACAATCAGATCGCTTAGACAACTCTTTATTACCCCTGTTTCTACTGTTACCTGTAATTGATCCTTTGTTTCGTATGTAAATATTCATGAGTTAGCAAATTATTGTCAATGCATATATCATAAATTGAACCTTGGACGTTCTTCGCAAAACAAAACAGAAAAGGAAAAAACAATTGGCAATTTTAACTGACAAGTGTATTTGTATTGATTTTTTGAATTTGCCTGTAAAATAGGCGTTTATGTACAAGAGGCTGACGTCCTAGTAAGAGAATGCCGCCGAACAAAAGAGTTTATACAAATTTTGTACAAGAGAAAATAAAACAGCTGTGTGAAATGAATGATCCACTGGGTTTCAACTCTGCTATTGCCTTTATATCTCCGAGCATCTCATCACTTGATGACCTTAGTTGAAGATGAAGCTGACTGATCGATGCCGTCTGAACTTGATGTAGATACCGGATTCTGGATGCAGAGTGATCCAATGAGACATAGTATTACGCTTTATCCCTAACTTTTGCCTGGACCGCCCTTTCGGGTTTTCAGTCCACCGGGATACCCATTTTTGTCCAAGCCGCCTTTTCAGGTTTTCGACTTGCCGGGTGTACAGATTTTTTTCATTTCATCCCTTTATTTTACCCGAACCCTTTTGGTTCGCCGGGAAGCCCTAATTTTTGCCTAGGTATGTCAACCTAGCGGGTCTTTTTCATGCGTAGTATCTTTTTACTATGTCTGCATTGGCGGGGTGAGGAAGGTCGTCACCATCCATGTTGGTTAGAATCATGGCTCCTCCTGAGAACACATGTTTTACCACAAATGGCCCTTCGTACGTAGGGGTCCATTTGCCCCTTGGATCACTCTGAGGAAGGATGATTCGCTTGATTACCAGATCCCCAACTCGATATTCCTGTGGTCTGACCTTTTTGTTAAATGCCCTGATCATCCGTTTCTGATACGTCTGACCATGACAGATAGCAGCAAGTCTCTTTTCATCAATAAGGTTTAACTGATCAAGTCGTGTCTGGATCCAATCATCTTCGTTCATATCTGCATCCTTCATTATCCGGAGAGAGGGTATTTGCACTTCGATCAGTAAGACTGCCTCCATACCGTAGACCAAGGAGAAAGGAGTTGCCCCGGTTGACGTCCTGGCTGAGGTACGGTACCCATGTAGAGCGAACGGTAACATTTCGTGCCAATCTTTATAAGTCACTGTCATCTTCTGCACGATTTTCTTGATATTTTTATTTGCTGCTTCTACAGCCCCATTCATCTTCGGTCTGTAAGGAGAAGAGTTATGGTGTTGTATCTTAAACTGCTCGCAGAGCTCAGTGATCATCTTGTTATTGAGATTGGTACCGTTGTCTGTAATGATCCTTTCTGGGACGCCGTATCGACAGATCAGGTTGTGCCGAATGAACCGTGCCACAACAGTCTTGGTTACCGTAGCGTAGGATGCTGCTTCAACCCACTTCGTGAAGTAATCAATCGCTACCAGGATGAAGCGATGCCCATTGGATTCCGTAGGTTTAATTTCACCGATCATGTCTATGCCCCACATTGCAAATGGCCAAGGCGCTGTCAAGACATTCAGAGGAACTGGAGGAACATGCACCTTGTCTGCATATATCTGGCATTTATGGCATGTCCGGGAATGTTGGTAGCAGTCAGCTTCCATTGTGGACCAGAAATACCCTGCCCGAAGGATTTTCTTTGCCATAGTGTGTCCACTAGAACGTGTTCCGAATGTCCCTTCATGTAGCTCTTCCATAATCATTTCTGCTTCTGTCTTGTCCACACAACGCAGTAAGGTTGAATCATGGTTTCGCTTATACAGGATGCCGTTGCTAAGGAAGAATTTCACTGCGAACCTTCTCAGAAACTTCTTATCATTGACAGAGTCACCTTCAGGATACTCCTGGACTTCCAAATATCTTTTCACCTCATGGTACCAAGGCTTCTCAGTTACCAACTCAGTCTCAAGATCACAACAGTATGCCGGTTCGTCCAGTTTCTAGATGATGATCCGGGGAGCCTCATTGTCCCATTTGACCTTGAACATAGAAGACATCGTAGCTAACGCGTCCGCCAGCTGATTCTCCTCTCTCGGGAAATTTTCAAAGGTTATCTCTGTGAAGTGGGGATCAATGTCAACACACATTCTCTGTAAGGAATAAGATTCGGATGTTTTGTATCCCACTCTCCTTTGATCTGATTGATCACAAGAGCGGAATCTCCGAAGACACTCAGATACTTGATCCTTAAGTCGATCGCAGCTTGAAGACCCATGATGCACGCCTCATACTCCGCCATGTTGTTGGTGCAGTTGAAACATAGCCGGGCAGTGAGTGGAGTATGAGTGCCTTGAGGGGATATGATTACAGCGCCGATACCGTTACCCAAAGCATTGGAGGCTCCGTCAAAGTGCATAGACCATCGGGATCCTTCCTCAGGTCCTTCATCCGGTCCAGGTACTTCACAATCAGTCACTATCATGATGCTCTCGTCTGGAAACTCGAAGTTCATTGACTGATAGTCGTCTACTGCCTGATGTGCCAAGTGATCTGCCAATACACTTCCTTTGATGGCTTTCTGGGTCGTATACTGAATGTCGTATTCCGTCAAGATCATTTGCCATCTTGCTATTCTCCCAGACAGAGCAGGCTTTTCAAATATGTACTTTATAGGATCCATCTTTGAGATCAACAAGGTAGTGTGAGTCAGCATATACTGTCTCAGCCGGCGAGCAGCCCATACCAAAGCGCAGCAAGTTTTCTCAAGCAGTGAGTATCGGGTCTCACAGTCGGTAAACTTTTTGCTAAGGTAATAAATGGCGTGCTCTTTTCGGCCATACTCGTCATGCTGCCCCAGCACACACCCCATTGAGTTGTCAAGCACTGTCAGGTATAATATCAGAGGTCTCCCCTTAACCGGTGGCATAAGGATGGGTGGTTCTTGGAGATACTCCTTGATTCTGTCAAAAGCAGCCTGACATTCATCATTCCAACGTACTACCTGATCTTTCTTCAGCAGCTTGAAGATTGGCTCACAGGTAGCAGTTAGGTGCGAGATGAAGCGAGCAATATAATTCAGGCGTCCTAAAAAGCCTCTAACTTCCTTCTTTGTCTTAAGAACTGACATCTCTTGAATAGCTTTAACCTTGGCAGGGTCCACTTGAATACCCTTATCACTTACAACGAAGCCTAGCAACTTTCCAGATCTTACCCCGAAGGTGCACTTGTTCGGGTTCAACCTCAGCTTGTACAACTTCAGACGGTCAAACAACTTCTGCAGATGATCTAGGTGCTCTTCCTCAGTCTGAGACCTTGCAATCATGTCGTCAACATACACTTCTATCTCATGATGGATCATGTCATGAAATAAAGCAACCATGGCACGTTGGTAGGTTGCCCCAGCGTTCTTCAGTCCAAAAGGCATGACCTTGTAGCAGAAGGTGCCCCACTGAGTAACAAAGGTAGTCTTTTCCATGTCTTCAGGTGCCATCTTGATCTGATTGTAGCCTGAAAAACCATCCATGAAAGAGAACACCTTATGCTGAGCTGTATTGTCAACAAGGACATCAATATGAGGCAGAGGGAAGTCATCTTTGGGGCTGGCCCTGTTCAGATCCCTGTAGTCGACACACATTCTGACCTTACCGTCCTTCTTTGGTACCGGCACCACATTAGCAACCCATTGAGGGTAAGAAGTCACTGCAAGGAACCCGGCATCAAACTGTTTCATAACCTCGGCTTTGATCTTCTCAGACATCTCTGGACGCATACGGCGGACCTTTTGCTTAACCGGAGGGCAGTCTTCCTTAGTAGGCAAGTGATGGACCACAATATCGGTATCCAACCCGGGCATGTCTTCGTAGGACCAGGCAAAGATCTCCATATAATCATGTAGCATCTGAGTCAACCATTGCTTCACGCTGAGCTCTAGGTTGGCACCAATATTTACCTCCTTTCTGTCTGCCTCAGTACCCAGATTTATTGTTTCCACTGGCTCTTCGTGTGGTTGAATTGCCCTCTCTTCCTGGAGTAACAGTCTTGCAAGCTCGCCAGGCACTTCGCAATCATCTTCACCTTCGTCTTCGGCTAAGTTGATCGGATTTTCGAAGTCATAACTGGAAGTAGCAGAGTCGTTACCAGTGAGATCCAGAGTGGATTGAAACCTGTATGAGTGAGTGTGTGTAAATACAGCTGTTTTGCAATATAAAGAAAGGAAAGAAAGAAAAGGAGCATAAGATTTGAAATGCGAGAAAACGTCCAAGGTCTTTATTCATGATATATGAAATGACAATTTATATGCCCTCACAAATGAAGCCACGGTGCCCCGGGTAAGACACCGGGCCATAGAGTTTTAATTATTTATTACAAATAACAAAACAAAGAAGTTTATTACTGCGTAACAAAAGTAACAGGAGTATGATCCTTAGCAGTCCAATTGGTCAATCCACCATCGGTCGTCGGGTAGATCCAGCTATTGAACTCCGACTCCTCCACTTCATCTCCGTCCCCAACAGCATTCACTCATGTGTTGGTAATGAGTACAGGAGGTCTTCTGGTCTTTGCCTTGCGCACAGCTTTCTGACCCTCTGCAGTAAAACCCAGTCCAAACTTGTCAGTTTTCTATGTAAAATCAGGGAGTCTGCCCCAGTTAGCACATTCACCTTTCTTGACCACAGCCCGGGCATCCTTCAAGGAAGCCATCTTCAAAGGAACATCCTCTTCGACCACTGTTTCTGCTGCTGCCAAAGTTGGAGGTACCTCTTCGAAATGCTGAAATGGGGTTTCAATAAACTCCCCGTCCATCTCAATATATCTGAAGGAATTCAAATGGCTCACCATATACTCCTCCTCTCCCTGCACAGTGACAATCTTCCCTCTGACGGGGTACTTGAGCTTCTGGTGCAAGGTAGAGGTCACTGCCCCAGCTTTGTGGATCCAAGGTCGACCCAGTAGACAAGAATACGATGGACGGATATCCATCACATAAAATGTAGAGTCAAATACTTGAGAACCCACACGAATAGGAATGTCTACCTCTCCATGAACCATCCTCTTAGAACCGTCAAAGGCTCTGACGATGATATTGCTAGGTTTCAGCTCCAGGCCTTCACAATCCAAACGGTCTAAGGCTTTCTTGGGTAGCACATTTAGGGAAGAACCAGTGTCCACCAACACGTGCGCCAGAGTAGTGCCCCTGCATTCGATAGAGACATGCAGGGCGTCATTGTGGTCCTTTCCCTTAGCAGTAAGGTCAGCATCCAAGAAACCCAAACCGTTATCCGCTGTCAGATTTGCTACGCAATCAGTGAACTGGACTGCAGATGTCTCCTGTGGCACATGGGCCGTCTTGAGAAATGAAATCAAGGCCTTAGCATGGGCCTCTGAGCACAGTAGCAAGGAGAGCATGGAGATTTTGGAGGGGGTATGCCCCAGCTGCTCGACAACATTAAAGTCACTCTTCTTGATTATTTTTAGAATTTCCTCCATCTCTTGTTGGGAGGCCTCAGCAGTTACAGATTTTGGTGCCTCCATCCGGGCAGGCTCATCTTCAATCCATTTGCCCCGAGCATTAGATGACTCGGCAGCAGGGGAAACAACTTGATCAAAATTGGGAACGGGTATACTTGCAGGTGTTATAGTGAGGGGTCTTCGAATAGTTGGTGGTGCAATGTCAGGCGAGAAGAGCCTGCCACTGCGGGTAACTTTTGCTGGACCAGTGATATTGCTGATACTGGTGCCAGTATTGAACTCTTGCTTGATTCCTTGTACATACACGTCTGCCCCATAATGCCAGGGGACAGCCTTATCAGATTCGTAGGGGAGAGGCCCCGGAACAGTAATAACAACAGGTGCGATAGTCATGATTTGAACAGGCTTCCTTGGGAGAGCCTTGATTGGATTATTAAAGATTGTAACAACAGAAACTTCTTCTACCGGAACCAACTGAACAGCGGTCTTCTTGAACAGAATCTCTTTGCTGTCCATTAGGCTTTGGATGCCCAACTTCAGCAAAGGACAACCAGAAAGGGAAACAGCACAGAAAAGGCAACCCTCACTACAACCCGGAAATAAATCGGCCAGCAGTAGGTTCCTCTTGACAGTCATTAAGGGAGTAGCTACATCATTCACAGAAATGGCATATACCTCTTCATCAACGGCATTTACTCCATGCTGGGGCATAGGAGCAGTCATCACATTTGGCCTCTCAGGCGCTTCAAACTGTATCTCTTTTGCGTCGATAAGGTCTTGCACCTTATTCCTTAAGGCCCAACAGTCATCAGTGGAATGCCCCGGGCTATCGGAGTGATAAGCACAGCGAGCATTTGGATTGTACTTAGGAGAAGCCGTATTCACAACCTTCGGGGCCTCTCTAACAGTCACTAGGTTGGTGGATAGCAACTGCGGAAAGATTTGCGATAAAGTCATACTCAAACGGGTGAACTCTCTCATGGGTCTTTCAGCCCTTTGAGGATTGGTTTTCCGAGGAGCGGCAGCAGGCTTAGCAATCATCACCGCGTTGACAGACTGGCGGTGCTCGGGTTTCTCTTGTCTTCTAGACCCATATACAGCACTGGCCTCCTTTTTAAAGGGCTTCTTCTCAGAACTTGACGATGCACCCTTCTGAATTTTACCAGACTTCATCCCAGCCTCTATTCTCTCTCCAGTCAGAATAAGATCAGTAAACCCTGCAGACGAGTTACCGATAAGATGGTTGAAAAATGGCCCAGATAGGGTCCCCAAGAACAGGTCTACCAACTCCCGGTCAGTTAACGGAGGCTGCACCCTGCCAGCCAGATCCCTCCACTTCTGTGCGTACTCTTTGAAACCTTCGCTTGACCCTAGCGACATACCCTGGAGTTGGGTACGTGTAGGGGCAAGGTCGGCATTATATTGATACTTCTTGTAAAAAGCAGTAGCCAACTCCTCCCAGTTACGAACCTTGGTCCCATCCAGCTGATAGAACCATTCGAGATGAGTCCCTGAAAGACTCTCCTGGAAGAAGTGGATCCACAAGTTCTTGTCCACTGAGTACGGTTGAATCTTCCGCACATAAGACCTGAGGTGTAGCTTGGGACAAGAAGCCCCGTCATACTTGGTAAAGGATGGTGCTTTGAACTTATGAGGAATGATCACACCAGTAGATAAGCCCAAATCTCCAAAATCCAGCCCAAGCACTTGTTGGATCTCCATAGCATTCAGCCTGTCCTCCAACTGCTTGTACCGGTCTTCAGCCGGAGGATGCTGTTCCTCATCAGAATCAGTCTCGTTGTCAGAGACTACCGGACTAGGACCTTTTCCCTCTTGGGGACTACTCTTGCCTATAGAAGAACCAGCCTCTTCATTTTGCAGAGTGTTGCCAAACCTTCGGCCCGAGTTGAAAAGAACAGTTCTCCTCTTCTTCTTCTTCTCCTTCTTCAGGAGCAGAGCCTTCAGCTCTTCTTGGCCCTGAGCCAAACCCATGATTAGTTCCTGAAATTGCGCATTCTGCGCCTGAAGAGCCTTGATGGACATCTCGGTTGATGATGAGTCAGGATTCATGATGCTGAAATAAAAAGCGAAGAACGGTAAGCAACCTGGAAAGAAGAAAACCTGCTATGCACATGATGAATGATATGTGTTTATGCAATGCGTTCAAGGGTTCGAAAGTTCAAATTTGTTGTAGACAAAAAGGAACACACGTTATCATTAAGGAAATAATTGTTCAGTACATCAAAGCCTTATGGGCACAAATAATACAAAAGCAAATCAATCCCAAAAGACACTACGCATCCTCTTTGGAGCTATGTAGGTGTTGAGATTCCTCTCCTCATGCAATAGGCGGGTGAGCTCCAGGACCTTCTTTTCACTAGCATGTAGACTGGTCTCAAGAGAATTTTGTTCTTCCTTAAGCTGGATCCAGCTCTTCTGCATCTCTTCCCAGGACGTGGGCATGTCAGGATGCTGAATGGTGTAGGACACTTCTCCTTCCAAGACTGGCTCTTTGATCACAGGGAGCATATGAGGATATGGCATCACTAACTTCTGGGAGCGGGCTCGTACCCACTTGAGATAGGGTTCCAATGGGATGGAGTTCCTGTGCCCCAGTGTCTTGCTGTCTATCCTACTTGGCATCCTCCAAGCTCTGATAAATCTCTGGCGAAGTCCTTGTGCATCGTTGTCGAAGTCAAAAACTATGTCAGGAATTAACATGTCATGAGGGTCATCCCTTCGAGCATAACCAAACTGTCTCCAAGCCAGGCATGGGTTGTAAGTAATACCTCCTCTGATTCCAAGTAAAGGAACATTAGGGTACTCCCCGCAACAATCAATGATAGTGACATCCTCTCTGGACCGAGGGCACCAATGTATATCTGCATGTGTAAGAGTCATCAACCGTTGTGACCATCTCAAACCCCGCTCGTTCTTTAAGACTGATTGTGGAAGGTGCGAAATAAACCACCTTCCCAGGAGGGGAGTGCAGCACATAAGGACACCTCTCTTTCTCATGGTTCGAGTGTAACATGAATGAAGGATATCCCCCAACAACGTAGGTATAGGATTCCTGGACATGAAGATCTGGACAACACTGATATCTATAAGCTGATCTGGGTTAGGGAACAACACCAAACCATAGACAAGGAGGGCCACAACTTCTTCAAAAGCTTGTAAGTCAAGGGAGTTCCAACATTCATGGGCCTTTTCAAACAGAAACCTGGCTAAGAACCCTTTGATACCACTTCTAACTTCCCAATGTCCCTTGAGATCAGATGATTGTAGGTGTAAGGCTTTAGCAATCTCTTCAAGCTTGGGTTCCTTTTCCGTACCGTTGTAGGGTAGTTGATCAAGGATAGGGATCTTCAGGAGCCGGGAGAACTCCTCCAATGTAGGTACCAGCTGATAATCCAAGAAAGTGAAACAGTGATGCAGAGGGTCAAAGAACTGGAACAAGACCTTTACCATATCTTCCTCAATGTTGGTATTGACCAAGCTGATGAGTCTTCCATGTCTTTCACTGAATGAAGAGCTCTCGGGAATCCTGGATATAAGCTCCTTAAGCTGAGGAGGGATCCTTACAAGGCTGATTTGAATTGTCTTTCTGCGAACAGTTTCCATGTCCTACAAAACAAGAACAAAGATGAAAATTTGAACCCCTGAAATGGTTAGTCAATGCATATGATGCTGGATGATGTCATGATGCTATGATTAAACACACCACATATATTTACAAAGGCAAACATGTAAGGCACACAAGTCACACAAGACAAGCCCTTAGAGTTTAGGCCAGCATGGGGTCTAGGTATTACCCTCTTGAAGTTGGTGGGTTCAACCTGTCCTATTAGAAGTAATCGGGTTCTAAGGGTCCCAATATCACCGGATTTCTTTCATTGTTCATCGTTTCGATTTAGCCACTGAACTGGCGACCGAAATATTCCAGGAAAGCAACCCTCAATTGAGTGTAGTATCGAGTATCAACCAACCTCGGACTGCACCAAAGTCAGTTATCTCACTACCCTAAAGAGGCCAAGATAGTTCAATTAAGGTTCCTAAGGTCTGTTGATGCTTCACGACACCATGCGGAGGCCCCGTACTCTCCTTGACTGAACTCAAGGGTTACCGGTACACACCAAAGTGCCACATCAACGTAGCAGGCTGCTTCAACCATGTCGGTATACCCCGCACAGTTCCCTCACAGCCTTTTGCTACTTTCTAAGAAGGTATCCCCCAGATCCGGGTTAGGATCTATAGAACTCCCAAGACAGTCCCACAATAATAAAGCAAGCAAGTCAATACAATTGAAAACACAGTTATGAACTATCCTAAGGTACACCTCACTTTAAGTTTAAGTCCCTAGCAGAGTCGCCAGTTCTGTGATCGGTGGATCTGGAACTGACTGTTTAAAGTTGGTTCGCGAAATGTCGCGGAAGCAAGAGTCGCCACCGTCTTTTATTTTCTCCAATATGGAAATGACAAAAGCACAGAAAAATTCCTTATAGAGATTGCTCTCGGTTCGGGAGGTAGATTATAGAAAGGGAATGTGTTAGCACCCTTTCTATCCATGGTTATCCATGGGCTCTTAGATACTTTCTCATTGTGTTTTCAAAAGTGGTTTGTTTGCTTTTCCATTGTGGGTTTTAAAAAGTTTCTTTGAAAATTCCAGTTCGAATCTTGTATCGGTCCTCAAGAGTGTTTGAAAAATTGCTTTCGAAAGCTTTTTGAAAAGGTGTCGGTGTGAAAAGTATTTTTGATTTGTTTTGAAATTAGAGCAAGTATCTAGAGTCGTTTACCTACCCTAAGGAATTCGTCTGTGTAAATGTCCTTAAAGTAGTGCCATCCCACCATTGAGAGGTAGGTAGCACCACCGTTGGAGGTGTTCGGGTCAATTTGAAGGTTCGGGACATGCTGATCACCGGAGCAATAGGAAGACACCTTAGAAGCTACCCTCATGCCAGGTTCCCGGATCATGAGGACTTACTAAAACATCTTCTACTCGACGATTACCTTTCGAGGGGCAAGGCAACAGTGAGACGTACCCTAGGGGTGGTGTGTGATTCGTGTGTCGTTTTCAGATATTTTTGTCTTATTCATGTAATTGGTGATCTACGCGTTTCTTTTTATTTTAACATTCATTCTTGCATGCAAATTTATTAACAGTTAAAAAAGTGCGGAATTTAAAAGTTCTACGCTATTACAAAGGCGCGGGTCCACATTGCCAAATTAAATCCAGGACCCGATTTAAAATAAAATAAAGTGCGAGAAATATAAATGTCTCATTTACATGGCTTTGGGAGAATTACATAAAAAGAGGAAATAAAATAAGCGCGCGAGTTGGAATTACGATCGAATGCGAGGGCGTTGGACCCTTTTTAATGACATTAAAGTACGATTAACAAATTAACTAAATTAAAATAAAAAGAAAAGATTTTTTGGAGTTTTTGGTATTTATGGAATTTTAGTGAGAAGATTATGGAATTAAAAAATTAATTAACCCTAATTCTAACTATTTTTATTTATTAAAAAAATATGTTAAAATTGAATCTACAATTAACCTAATTAATTAATGCAATTTTATTTACAAAAATAAATAATAATAATTAATATGGTGAAAAAGAAAAGATAAAAATATAAAAGTGTTTAAAACCCTAATTCTACCAATTTTTAAGTTTATTAAGAAAAACGTTAAAATTAATCCTAGAATTAAAAAGACTAAATTAATTAATATCATTTATTTACAAGAAAACATTTAAATAAAATATGTTTTTATATTTTTTGTGACTTTCTGATTTTTTTGTTATTTTTTATGTTTAAAAGATCAATTTTATGGAATTAAATAAAATAGAGAAAAGAATTAAAATAACTAAAAAATAAAAGAAATATAGAAAAGAAGGCAAGCATGGGGGGTTTGTAGGCCCATTTGGAGGTATGCTGATAGCAATCAAGCCCAATTGATCCCTGGCCTTGTTGACTTCTGGCAATCACGTGTGGATTTGTTGACTGAATTATTCCATAGGCCTTAGATCTGGACCATTGGACTGATGCCATGGGACGTGTGGCATGGCAGATCATGAGGCTGCATGGTATACCTCAGGGAACGAGCTACATAGAAACACGTTTAGAAGAAAAATATGGAAATAAGGAGGGGGACCTGGGAATCGAACCCAGGTCCCAGAGGTTACCAACCCAACGCCTTGCCACTTGATCCACCTAAACGCTTTGTATATAATATAACAAATAAACAATATCAGTCAAAACGAGAGTTAGTGATATTTTTCCGCGCGAAATTCAAATGTGCCAATCCCCTGCTTACACCTCACCTTCTTCTCCAAGTGTCCTGCGTTTGCCTGAAAAAACATAAACAAGATTGCGGGGGTTTTAAACCCCCACTATATGATGTATGAAAAAATAGCGAATAGAAATCCTTTGATCATAAATTGATCGCGAGTTATGCATTGAATTCGTCTGAAGCTCCTGGTTTTAATGGCCTAAGTCTCATGTCCCAATTTTTCTTTAAACGCAGAGCCCCAATTTTGCACTTTGGAAACCCTAGCGAGCTTCAATGGTGATTTCGCGTGTGATGCACAAAAACTCAATCAAAACACATGGTTAGCTTCAGAATCAATCAACTAACACAAATCAAACATTAAAAATTAAAAATAATGCATGAATCATGATACATTAATATGAAAAAAATCGTGAACAGGACACGGTCGTTCTACCAGTTCCTTGTGTTAGGGACAATGGTTTTGATCCAGACACCTTCCTTGAAGCCTCAGGAATGCAATGGGACAGTTATTTTGCCTTGAAACGCCTTAGAATCGAGTTTTCAGTTTTTGAATTTTCTTGAAAAAGTGCAAAGTTGTTTATGGCTTTTGGGCGCAGCTTTCAGGTCCTCAGGCATTAGGTTTTGATCAGTCTTATATGAGTGATGGATTAGGGTTGAAAAATATGTCCAAAACCTTTTGCATTGATGGAATGAATATTTGATTTTCATGCATATTTTTCAAATCTTTTTCCATGTGATTTTGATGTCAATCATAGCCAATCTTCCCAATTTGAGTTGTGCATGAATCTTGAGTGAATCATGAGTGATTATACTGCATAAAAAGATTCACATACATTTGTTTAGTATTTTTTTCCATATTTTAATTAATTAAATGAATTATTTGTAATTAAAAATTCAAATAAATAATAAAAATGATGAAATAAATCCCCTTTGGGCCAAATGGTCGTGCATATGCTTTGGATGATGAATCTTGGAAGAAAATGTGGCCCATTAGCAATTTTAAGGCATTTGAAGCAAAGTTGACTTTTCAAAATTCCCAAAAATTTCCCAACTTCCACAAGGCATATCTTGCTCAATTTTTAAGCTTTGATCATGTTCTTTGACATTTTGGAAAGGTATTGAAGTCCTCTAACCAATTACTTTGGTCCCATGTCATTTTAATTTACCAATCTCAAGTTATGGTCTTTGCCTTAAAGTCCCTTTTTGTTGACTTTTGAAAATGACCTATAATGTTGAAATTGATAACTTTTTGTGAGAGCATTTCTTGGACTTGAAGTGTGAAGAGGAGTTGTAGGAAATGTCTTTCTCTTCAAAATTAGCTTTGTATGGAATTTTTCTGATAAACCATGTGGAAGTTATGCCTTGGTCAAGTTACAGTTGACTTTTTCAACTGTCTAAATATGGAAACTTTTGCATCTTGAGACTTTTTGAGCCATAATTTGAGAATCATGATCAAGCATTGATCAATTGATGTTTATGCTTCAAAATGAGATGTTGACCAAAAATTTGAACTTTTGACTGTCAAATGACCATTTTGCCCCTGCAGTTGACTGTAGTGCAATTAGGGTTTTTGGCTGTGCAATTTTGTGCTGTAAGTCTTGAAACTTGGTATGAGGATGCTTGACCATGTTTGTAGGCATGTGGGACTTGATTGGACCCTTGGAAACTTTAATTACTTTGCCAGAACCAAAACCCTAGTTCTTGACTGTTACGAGGCCCTTGACCTGTGCAACCCTTGGGGAGATTTTGAAGCATGCTCTTTGCAATTCTTGAAGAATATGGGAGGGCAAATTTTGGGGTACAACATTGAGAAACTTTGATTTTATTAATCTTCTAATGAGTTTTCAAATGCAAGTTTCAAGATGGTCATTCAACTAACCTCAAAATTATAAATTCACTAACAATTTACTTTTACTTTGTTCTTTTACTTTATGCCTTTATTTTATTTCCGTTACTTTTATGCACCATTTACTTTAGCATTTACATTTCATGCTATCTTTATCTTTTCTCACTTGAGCATTTATCTTTATGTCATTTTTATTTTGCTCACTTGAGTTTTAATTTTCTTTTTTAAGACACTTAATAACTAACTTAAACAATAAAAAACTTTAAGGTTACTTGGACTATTTGGTTACTATCCTTGACATTATGGAGATTGTGGACCTCTCGGACTTAGGATTATAAGCCTTGTGTTGTACCCCAAAATTTTCCCTCCCATATTTCTCAAAACATTTCAAGAAAGATCTTCAAGTTGCTCAAGGAAGTCCAAGGGTTGACTAGACAAGCTCACTCCTAAGGCAGCCTACCTCAAATTAGAGTTTCATGTTGCATCAAGATACTTGAGTCCAAGGGATAACAAATGCTCACCATTGTTCTAATATGTTCTCAAGATCATCCATGCCAAGTTTCAAGCCTTGCAGAGAAAGTTTACTCAATCAATTGCTCAAAAGCCTGAAAATCGATTATGTTAGGGCAAAAGTCAACTGTGGCCCCCATACGGTAAAACTTCAAGATTTTTGGTCAACATCATCATTTTGAAGTATATTTCATCATTTGATAAAGGGTTGATCATGATTCCTCAAGGATTGCTCATAATTCATCAAGAACCAAAAGTTGCTAAATTAGGGTTTTGTAGGAAAAGTCAACTCAACTTTGACCAATCATAACTTTCTCATACTTTATGAGAAATGACCCATCCAAAGCTCATTTTGAATAGGATGACATGATCTACAATCCATATTCATCTCCAAATTTCAAAATATGCACTCAAAAAAAGTTATGAATTTGGACATTATAGGTCATTTTGAAAAGTCAACAAAAACACCCTTTTTGTCAAGGCTTCATACATGAGCATGGAATATCATATTGATATGAGACAAAAAGGGTTTCTTAGAGGACATCTCAATATTTCTAAAAAGTCCAAGAACACCTTCAAAGAGTCAAAATTGAGGAAGTTATGCATTGGTGAAGTTGACCCTTTTTGCAAAATTGCCAAAAGTCAACTATGCCTAAAACTTCAATTTTTGACAAATGGGCCCAATCTTTTTCACTTGTTTTGAGTTGGCAACATGGTCCACGAGCCCTAGCCCTTGCCACTTGTTATTATCTTATTTTTATTATTTATTTTGATTTTTATTTAAATTAAATCATTTTAAATCAAAACAAATCATAGAAAATCCAAAATATTGAAAACTTAAGATTTTTTACATGATTCAAGTCTTAATATCCAGCTAGCATGAGATCAAATTCGTGTAAAGGCATGGTGTGGAAAAAAAGATTGAATTAGGATGTTTTTGGAATGATATTCAAAGTGAATCAAATCAAGATCAAAAGCATTGATGGAAGAAGATTATGATCATTCTTTCAACCCTAATTCATTCCTCAATACATATAGAAGGTGTGCAGACCAAAAGAGGCTATAGAAAGAGGCGCAGCATCAAGAACAAAAACATGAAAAAACAAGAAAAAGTGCAAACATGAATTCCTACTTAGAGTCAATTTCAAGACCCATGGACCATTCCAGTCGCTTCCTCGGATCCCCGGCAAGCAAAAGCAATCCAGAACAAGCACTTTTAGGCCCTATATCTCGCTGTAAGTCCATCACGACATCGCTACTTTCTTGAATTCGAATTTCATGATATGGACATTATTAGCGCGAATTAACCATATATTCTTGATCCATGAAACCTTTGCAAGCTTTCTATATTGTTTAATTGCATTTATATGGCTTGTATAAAATTTCACCATGGCTAGGGTTTGTAGCTTCGATTTAGGAGTTTTATGTGCAAGCAAAATTGGCCCATAAAAAGGTCATCATGATATTCAGCAGGTCCAGACGAATCCAACCATGGCATTAGAAGTCATTTATCTTTCTCATGGTGGATTTTAAGAGAACGCAGGTTTGTAGTGACGGACAAACGTCCGTAGATAAAAGTCTGGGACTTTTACCAACGGAGAAGGGAAGAAGACAACCAACGTGGCAGCCTCCCACTTGTCCATTTGAATTTTCGTGCAGATTTCTTTCATTCCATTTGTTCATAATATAATATTTGTTATTTGTTTTACATACAACATAAGCAACTGGCTCAGTTGGTAAGTGGAGCGTGGAAAAGTACCTTGGGGCCTGGGTTCGAAACCCAGATCCCCCAAATATTTCATATATTTTGTCTTTCAGTGTGCATGCATAGCTAAGGAGCATCATGCATCCTCACCATCCAATCAGCCAAGCGTCCTGAGGGCCAGATCTAAGGGCCATCAATGAGGGAGTACAATAAGCCATGCTCAATGCATCATAGAGAATTCAACAAGTCAACGTGAACAGTTTTGTTTTGGGCCCAGTAGCTGCTATCTACACCCTCTCAATTTGCTTGCAGACCCGAGTTTCTTATTCTTTTTCTTTTTATATTTGTTTTATTTAATTTATTTTATTTATATTCTACTAACCAATTAATTATTTTCTTTTGTCAAAAAATAACAAAAAATAATACTTTCCAAAAATTAGGTTTAGATTTTATTTTTTTATCAAAAAAATTAATTAATTTAATTAGGTTGTTAATATTAGATAACTTTAATTCTTTTTTGTAAATAATTAAAATTAATTAGAACAATTAGGTTTTTTATTTCTAACTTAATTATATTTTATTTTCCTTAAAAATAACAAAACCAAAAAATAGGCCATGTAATTATTTTCATTAATTAATTTAATTAACTAATTAATTGTACATTTAATTTAAAAAACATATTTCTTTTCTTAAAAAATGATTAAAAACAACAAAAACATTTTTCTTTTAATTAGGTTAGAAAGGGTCAAAACCCTAGTTCTCTCCTGATCTAAATTTCTTCGCGCGCGCTTTATTGTTTTATTATTTACCATATTATTGTAACTGCTCACAAGGTGTAATAGTTAATTAGGACTTCTCTTTTCATTTATCGCTTTATTCTTTTTAAAGGGTTTGTTTTTGGCTATGTAAATACCTGAAGCCTTGTAATAGCTTAATTTAATTTCCACACTTTAAATTCCGCAAAATAATAAACTGTTAGATGTATGATATAGGGATGCATGACAAGAATGTATGTAAAATTTTAAAACGGTTAGATAACCCTAAAACGTGCAAAGATAAATAATCTGAAATTGAATCACTCGCACATGCGCACTCCTAGGGTACACTCCCACTTGGTTTCCTTCGGTAAATAATCATTGAGTATAGGGTGCTTTAGTGGTCGTCCTTTTGTCCAAAGATCAACGTTGCCTCGGAAAGATTGCCTCGGATATTGTTGCCTCGGATAATTGATCTAAGACATTAGGGATATTAATAAGACGTCCTAACATTGCTTTAGTGACCATACGTCCCTTTAGAATTAACCCTCAAAACTCCAACGACGGTGCTACCTACTCACTAATAGTGGGATATCACTGTCTAAAGGAAACGAACATAGAACGATTCTTTTTTCGAGTAGGTAGATTAGTTCTTAAGTACTTGCTCAAACAAAACAAACCTTTTCACACTTACACTCCTTTACAAACAAAGTTTTCAAAAACACTTCATTACACTCTTGAAGACAGAAGTAAGAGTTAAATCGAAGTCAAAACAAAAACTTTTCAAATCACACAAACACAGAGAAGCAATTTTGAAAATGATGAGCAAGTACCTAAGAGCCCGTAGATAACTACGGATAGAAAGGGTGCTAATACCTTCCCTTTCTATAATCTACCCCCGTACTCAGAAATATCTCGAAAAAGGAATTTTTCTGTGATTTTTTCCTTTCCTTTGTTGGATAAAATAAAAGTCAGTGGCGACTCTTGCTTACCGCGACATTTTGCAAACACAAACGCAAAATGCAAACCAGCATAACTAAAAAACAGTCCCGGTTCTGGCCACCGTATCATAGAGTTGGCGACTCTGCTGGGGAATATAATAAGTGGGGTGTACCTTAGGATTAGTTCATCATATTGTTTTCTATTGTTTGATTTGATTGCTTGATTTTTGTGGGCTTTGTATCAGAGTTGCTATAGATCCTAACCCGGATCATGGGGACACCTTTTAGGTAACTAGCAATAGAATGTGAGGAAATTGTACGACATAGACTGATACGGTTGAAGCAGTAGCTACGTTGATGTGGCACATTAGTTGGTACCGATATCCCTTGTGGAGGAACATGGAGAGTATGAGGCTGTTATATGGGTCATTAAGCATCAACTGACCTTAGAACCTATAATTGACCAACTTGGCCATAGAAAGTAGCAAGATGCTACACTCATTGAGACCATACTCTCGCGATGGTTCCGGCTGGAAGAAAAGATTGCGTGAGTTGAAACTATGACCGATGGAGGATGGTCAGTGATATTGAGAACCTCTAGAACCCGATTACTATTATTAGGATAGGTTGAACCAACTAAACTGCAAGAGGGTAGTACCTAAACTCCATGCCAGCCTGAAATTTAAGGGCTACTGTGTGACTTGTTTGCCCTTACCATGTTTGCTATCTGTGATACCTGTGGTGTGTTTTTATCATGACATCATGCATCATGACATCACATGCATATTTCATTAGACTAACCATTTCAAAGACCGAGGGGATTCATCTTTGTTCTATTTTGCAGATCATGGCCTCTATGCGCAGAAATACCATTCGAGTCAACTTCGTGCAGATACCTGCTCAGCTCAGAGAGTTGGTTTCAAAAGTTCCTGATACTTCCTCCTTTGTTAGAAGACATGGTCATCTTGTTACCCTGGTTGCTTCAAAGTTGGATGAGCAAATGATGAGCGTGTTGTTCCAGTTCTTTGACCCGTTGCATCACTGTTTCACCTTCCCGGACTATCAGTTAGTCCCTACTTTGGAGGAGTTTTCTGACTTACTGGGAATATCTATTCTAGAGCAGATACCCTTTACAGGTTTGGAGATTGCTCCTAGGCCAGAGGATATTGCTTCAGCCTTACATCTAAAAATGGATGACGTGGTATCTAACTGGAAGATTCGGAGTGGGGTTAAAGGTTTATTGGCTATGTTTTTGATTAATCAAGCTCAACAGTTATGGGATAGTTTGGACTTTCACGCTTTCGAAGACATCCTGGCTCTCCTCATCTACGTCTTAGTTCTTTTCCCGAATCTGGATGCCCTCATAGACGTGAATGTAGTTAAGATCTTCATGTCTCATAACCCAGTGCCTACTCTCTTGGGTGATATTCTACATGCTCTCTATACCCGTACTGTGTGGAGAAGGGGAACTCTCATGTGTTGTACACCGCTACTGGCGAGGTGGTTTATTTCGCACCTCCCCAAGTCTGTATTGAAGAATGAGGAAGGTGTAGGTTGGGCCTACAGAATCATGTCCCTTGCTCATACGGACATCCTTTGGAGTACTAAAGATATGGAAAAAGTAGCTGTCATTGATCGATGCGGGGAATAACCTAATGTCCCATTACTTGGAATTCGAGGGGGAATAATCTATAATCCTTGTTTGGCTTTACGACAGTTTGGACGAGCTCGGAGAGATGTTCCCCGTGAGCTGCTGCTTACAGGCATTGTCTTTGACTACAAGGTGGATGTTGAGGGACATCGCCGCAGGTTTATACAAGCCTGGGACAGGGTGAACAGGTCTGACCCACATGAGCTAGGATTGAAGACTTCTCTCCCGATGCAACCTTATCTCCAGTGGGTTCGAGCCCGTGCTCAAAAGCTAGGGATGCCATATGAAGCTGTTTTGTTGGTGATTGTAGAGCATACTGATGAAGAAGGGGTTCCTTATACAGTCCTCCATCCCTATATGCCTACTGATCTGGGGGAATTGAAGAGATCTTGGATCCAGTTGAAGGAAGAAAGGGATACTTACAGAGAGAAGTATCATGAGAAGGAGATGAAGATCCTGAAGCTTACAAGGCAGCTTGAGAATGAGAGGACAATCAACGATTATGTCAGCACGAAGGGAAAACGAACATGGGATTTCTGACGACTTTTATTGTTTCTAGTTTAAATTTTCTTTTCAGTTTATTTCTGTTGTAAGGCCTTAAAGGCATTTGTTAAACATGGTTACAAGTTTCAATCTAATAAAGTGTGTTTTATTTTGGTTTACAAATTTGAATCTCCCAAAGTCTTTGAAATCATTTCATATGCATTCCATTACCATGCACCTCATCACATGTACCATTACAGGTCTCTTATCTTCTGCGCTGTTTATTTCAGCACAACTTGTCTTCTGAAACACCTACTGATCAAGCTATCAAGGCTCTTCAAGCTCAAAATGCTCAATTCCAGGAGATGTTCTTGAACTTGGCCAACAGCCAACAAGATTTGAAGACTCTTATCTTGAAGGGCAAGAAAAAGAAGAAGAAGAGGGTGGTTGTGCTGAATATGGGTCACAGATTCGGGAACAATTTACGACAGGAAGCTGATCTGTCTCATTCATCTGGAGGAGGAGAGAATCAAGAGGAAAGGAAGGGTCTTAGCCTCGTGGTTTCTGACAATGACTGATTTTGATGAAGACTAGTATCCTCCTGCTGAGAATAGGTACAAGCAACTTGAAGACCGTCTGAGTGCCATGGAGATTCAGAAGGTTCCCGGTTTGGATTTTGGAGATTTGGGGCTGGCATCGGGAGTGGTGATTCCTCACAAGTTTAAAGCACCTGTCTTTGCTAAGTATGATGGGGTATCTTGCCCAAAGCTACACCTCCGCTCATACATCAGAAATATTCAACCATATACTGCTGATAGGAACCTCTGGGTTCATTTCTTTCAAGATAGTCTATCAGGGACTCAACTTGAATGGTTCTATCAACTAGAAGGAGCTAACGTCCGCAACTGGGAGGACCTCTGTGATACGGTGGGAGAACTGACTTGAGGTTTTGCGTTTGTGTTCGCAAATGTTTTGGTTTAGCAAGAGTCGCCACTGACTTTTTGTTTTATCCAAAGGAAAGGTCAAAAATCACAGGAAAGATCTTTGAGATGTTTTCTTGGGTTCAGGGGGTAGATTATGAAAAGGGAATGTGCTAGCACCCTTTTCATCCATGGTTTTCCATGGGCTCTTAGTTACTTGTTTAGATCACTTGCTTTTGCTTTTCAATTGTTTGAAATGGTGCTTTGTGTGGTTTTGAAAGTATTTTGAAAAGAGGCCTTTGTTTAGGCAACCTTTGTAATGATTCTTGTTTGAATGTATACAAAGGTGTTTGTCTTTTGAAAAATGTTTCAATGTTTGAAAGTTTGTTTTGGGAAATGTTTTGAAATTGTGTGTGTGTTTTTTTGAAAATAGCAAGGAAGTTTGCAAATTGATCAAGTAACTAGGAGTTGTCTACCCTAATCAAAAGTCTTTCTTGTACATTTTTACCCCTTTGACATTGTTGTTTTACCATTGTATTTGGTAAACAACCTTGTCTTTGGATGTTAAACGGGATGGGCGTGGGTCATCGTATGACCATGATAACAATATTGCCAAGTATCTTAGCAAGTTTTGAGGGTCTAGATCATTTTTGTACAGGCAACCAAGATAGCGTCATCGAGGGACTATGATCTTTTTATTTTGTTTTTGCCAAGATACCTAGCATGCATACCATGGCCATTTTAAGGCAACAAAGTGGATGAAACCCTAGGGGTACTTTTGTGCAAGGTGTTGTCATTTTTCATGCATTTTGTCTTGTGTTTAGTCATGGTATTTGTTCTGATTTTAGGTCTTTCCATAAAAACCCTAATTTACTATCATGGCATTTGAAAGCGATAAAATGCGTAAAAGTAAATCTAAGACTATTACAACATTATTATGGGGAGGGGGATACAAGTTTGAATAGTGGGTATTGCATAAAATAAAAACCCTAATTTACTATTACAACCCAATTGAATCTATTGTACAAATAAATAAGTAGGCAAATATTTAAATATGCAAATAAATGTAAATATGAACAAATGTTTTTGTATTATTTTTATGTATGTAAAATAAATTTGTTTAATGTCTTAAAAATAAAAATAAAAATGATTATTTTTTTTTGGAAAGGGTGGAAACCCTAGTTTTGTTTTAAAAGAAAAAATATATATATATCCTTTTATTATTTATGTATAAGATGATAAATAAAAATATATACAAAGATGTTAAAAAATAAAACATGTGAGAAAATAATATTTTAAGTGTATAATATAATAAAATAAAAATATGTAAGTATTTTAATATTATTTACAATTTATTTAAGAAAATAAAAGTATTTAACCTAATAAACTATTTTTTGTCATAAAAAAAATAATAAAAATAATAAAATAAAAATGTAAAAATTAAGAAAATATTTTTGGTGATTTTTAATATTTAGAAAAAAAATAATAAAGTCAGAAATCACAAAAGAAATGAAAAATAATACAAAATATATTAAATGGGCCAAGGGGGTGCAAAAAGTAAGCAGGGGGTGTCAAAAGTCAACCAAGCCAGGCCCAGCCCAATGTCACTTCATCCCTGTCCTTCAGACAGAAAAATGCGCATGCCATGTACAAACTTGTAACTCCTGCATACGTGCTTAAAAACAAAATCTTGCAACATGAAAGTTATAGCTCATCATCACACGATTCTAATGATATAAAAAACTTGATCTAACTCTCAAAGATCAGAGAGAATTTCAGTGGCCCTAAATTCTAACCTAACTTTTTCAGCAAGTTCATCATCCAAATTCTCCTAGCTCAGTTAATATAAATGGAAGCTATGCATATGTACAACTCAAGGAAATTAAGGACTACATTTTTGCTTCAAAACCCTAAGCCTAATGATGCCTAAATAAGGAGTTAGAATCTTGACAAATACCTGTTTCAGTTGAAGTTGGCTATGCAATGCAGCAGCTTTGAGTGAGGCCTGAAGGTCTTTTGAGCTTGCTTGAAGTTGTCTCAACCTTTCCCAATGCTTTGCTTGCTTTGAAGTGGCCTGAATCTCCTTGTAGAACTCGACCTGCAAAGCTTCAAAGTGAAAATGGTGAAGTGTGAAAACAAGGTTACAGTTTCTTGAGAAAGGTCTGGACAACTTAGGTGTGATGTATGGAGTGTGTTGGAAGTGATTCAAGATAAAACGCACGAGGGAATTTGGTTTTGGCTTGGTGTTTGCAGAAGTTGTCCTGTTTTAGGAAGAAGTTGGGTTTTTGGTGTATTTGGGTGTTTGAGAAGTTGCAAACTCGTACTTCTGGCTTGGTGTGTGTGATCGGTGGATTTAGAACTGACTGTTTAACGCTGGTTCGCGAAATGTCGCGGAAGCAAGATTCGCCACCGTCTTTTATTTTCTCCAACATGGACAGGACAAAAGCACAGCAAAATTCCTTATGAGATTGTCTCTCGGTTCGGGAGGTAGATTTATAGAAAGGGAAGGTGTTAGCACCCTTTCTATCCATGGTTATCCATGGGCTCTTAGATACTTGCTCTTATGTTTTCAAAATGTTTGTTCGCTTTTCAAAATGTGAATGGGTTTTGCAAAAGTTTCTTTGAAATATTTCTGAATAACTCTTGTATCTGTCCTCAAGAGTGTTTGAAAAATTGTTTTGAAAGTGTCAGTGTGAAAAGGTTTTTGTTTTGTTTTTTTAGAGAGCAAGTATCCATGAGTCATCTACCTACCCTAAGGAATTAGGCTGTGTATAAGTCCTTAAGGTAGTGCCATCCCACCATTGAGAGGTAGGTAGCACCACCGTTGGAGATGTTCGGGTCAATTCGTTTTTAGGGACAGTGTGGTCACCAGAGCAATAGTAGGACACCTTAGAAGCTACCCTAATGTCCTAGATCCTTTTATCCGAGGCAACCGTTTCGAGGCGACTGGATCTTAGACATCAGAGCGACCGCTAAAACGTCCTATACTCGACGACCACATTTTGAAGGCAACAGGTGAGGCGTACCCTAGAAGTGGTATGTGTATTTTTGTGTTGTTTTCAGCTTAACAGTTATCTTTGATCATGGCATTGTAAGCTACGCTTGTTTTTAATTAGCATACATTCTTTCATACAAAGTTAGAATTTAAGAGTGCAGAAAGTAAAATACGGAAAGATAAAAGCTACGCTATTACAAGGCGCGGGTCTATACATCGCCAAATTACAAAGACCCGTTTTTTATAAAAAATGCGGAAAGTAAATAAATGCGGTAAACCTAATTACTATTACATCCGGAAAGCAGTTACATAATAATCAGACAAATAATAATAACGTGCGAAAAGAAATAAAACTGAAAGTTCGAGGGCGTTGGACCCTTTTGAGAAATTAAATTGAATTAAGAACTAATTATTATTTAATTAAAGAAAGGTGTTTTTTGTATTTATGAAAATAAAGAAAATTAAAATTAGAAGGAAACCCTAGTTCTAAATTATTTTAATTATTAATAAAACGTCAAAGTTGACCTAATTTACTAATTAATTAATTATTTACACATTTATTTACAAAAATAATAATTAATAATAATAATTAATAATGAGGAAAAATTAATTAAGAAAAAAGATAAAATGTCAAAAACCTAATTCTATGCATTTTTATTTATTAAGAAAAGTGTTAAAATTAAAACCTAATTTAACTAAGTTAATTATTAGTTATTTATTTACAAAAATAAATTAATGGTAAATTAAATATTAATTAAACATATTTTACAATTTTGATTTTCTGTTTTTATTATGGAAAAAATTATTTTAGTGAATTAATAATAATTATAAAAAAAAGCAATTGAAAGAAATTAAAAGAAAGAAAAGAAAATTAAATTGCAAACCAGGGGGGGTGTCTGGCCCATATGGAGGTTAATTGTGCAATTCTGGCCCATCAAGACAAGGCCTTGTTTGAATTTCCCAATCAGGTGCACGTGGTTGACTGGAGTGTCCCATGGAATTCACCTTCTGACCATTGAATTGCTCATCAGGGCCACTTGGCAAGCATAGGCGTGGGACTCATGGTAGGCCATTGAATGAGTGCTGCACTAGAATACATTGAAACAAAAATTAAGAATTATGTGGGGGGACCTGGGAATCGAACCCAGGTCCCTATACCTGCAAGACACGTCTTCCAACCAACTGAGCTACCAAGCGCATTTGTAAACAATATACTAAGGAATTATAATATATGAAAAAAAAACCATTATGCTGGAAACGTTAAAAAACGCGCTAAAGTTTGAATCTCCCACTCACGCTTAGCCACACATGCTTCTTCTTCATCTTTTTCCTGTAAATATAAAACAAGTAGCGGGGGTTTTAAACCCCCACAAATTGAAAGTGTGGAAAATAGCGATTACGCCCACAGATTATATAAATTGGACGCGAGTATCTCAATGGATCAGGCTTGCTGCAACGAGTTCGTCCATGTAGGTTTGGTGGTCCAATTTTACAGTATGTGGAAACCCCTAATATTGAAACTCTGAAACCCTAATGTCCTTCAATGGTGGATTTTGATACAAGCAGTGTTAGAACAATTAAACTATACCAAACGCTTCAGGAAGGTGTCAATAATACAAATCCACAAGCAAAATATGTTAATGATGCATATAAATTAGGTTTCGATTAAGAAAATATTTGATCAAATCCTGACTTTGCTTTACCGTTTCTTGGAGTATGAGAGCTGGAAAGTGGTTGCAACACGTTCAGGGAACTCTCAGCAAGGGTTTGGAATCAACAATCTTCTCTGAATTGGACTGTAAATCAGAAAACAGTTTTTGAGTTTTTATGAAAATTTTGCAAAGTGAGTATGTTGTTGCAGCAGCTTTTTCGTGTCTTGTGGAATAGGGTTAGGTTGTGCATAAGTATGTGAATCAAATTAGGTCAAGAAAGAGCCCAAAAGTCCATGAATTTATGATTTGAATATTTGATTTTCAATCATGAAATTTCAATCTTTTTTCCAATGAAACCTTGCCAATTATGGAAGATCTTGTCTCCTTGGATGAGAAACGACTTTGCCAACTTGCCCTAGTTTGATTTGCTGCACAAAAAGATCTAAAAAATCATATCTTTGAATTTTCTTATAATAAAAACTAATTAAAATAAATATAAATTCAATTAATTAATTAAAAATAAGAAAATAAATTATTTTGAGCTCATTGGGTCATGCATAGGCTTTGGGTAATGATTCAAGGAAGGATTTGAGGCCCATTAGCAAATTTGAAGTGTTTTAGGCAAAGTTGACTTTTGAAAATTCCCAAAAATTTCCCAACTTCTCCAATGCATATCTTGCTCAATTTTGAAGCTATGATCATGTTCTTGGACATTTTGGAAAGGTCTTGAAGTCCTCTAACCAATGTCTTTGGTCCCATGTCATTTTGATTTACCAATCTCAAGTTATGGTCTTTGACTTAAAGTGCCTTTTTGTTGACTTTTGAAAATGACCTATAATGTTGAAATTGATAACTTTTTGTGAGAGCATTTCTTGGACTTTAAGTGTGAATATGAGTTGTAGGAAATGTTATCCCCTTCAAAATGAGCTTTGGATGGGATTTTTCTGATGAACCATGAAGAAGTTATGCCTTGGTCAATTTGCAGTTGACTTTTCAACTATCCAAAAATAGAAACTTTTGCATCTTGAGGCTTTTTGAGCCATGCTTGTGGAATCATGATCAAGAATTGATCAAATGATGATTGTGGCTTCAAAATGAGATGTTGACAAAAAAATTTGACTTTTGACTGTCAAATGACCATTTTTCCCCTGCAGTTGACTGTGAAGCATTTAGGGTTTTTGACTGTGCAACTTGATGCTGTGAGTCTTGAAACTTGATATATGGATGCTTGACAATTTATATAGGCATATGGGACTTGATTGGCCCCTTGAAAACCTCAATTTCTTTACCAGAACCAAAACCCTAATTTTGACTGTGTTAGGAGGCAATTGGATTGTGCAGCTCTTGAGAGATTTTGAACCTTGATCTTGCCAAATCTTGAAGAATATGGGAGGGCAAATTTTGGGGTACAACAGTGTGATATGCTGAAGTTGTTTGAAATGATACAAAACTTTTCTCTTATCAGTTTTTCAAGTTCTGGACCTTTTGCACAATTGCTTGCTTTTGAAGAAAAGGTTGAAATGACAAAGGCCAAGGTTGTACAAGCTAGTTCAAGGTCTGCACATAGTTGGTATACTTTTCCTGATATTTTTGGAGTTTGTTTGCTGCAAGAGATTGGGTCCAATGCTCAAGATAAACAAAATTGCATAAAGTGTGCTTTATGGAAATGGCATTGTTACCTTTATGCCATTTTTGGATTAAACCCATGTATGATGCTCTAAAGCTCAGAATCAAACCTTTGTCCAATGTATTTGCATTAAATTAAGGAGTGTGGAAAGGTTTAAGACCTGTAAAACAAGTACAAGCATGCTTAGGACAGATTTGCAAGTTGTAACATGGTGCAAAATGCCTTGGTCAAAAGTGAGAAAATGTCATTTTCATTCCTTCGATTCTCCCTAACCATAAATGATCTTGTAGAGTTCTTGGACATTTTGGAAATCTTGTAACATGCTATAAAATCCATCTTTGAAATGCATTTTGAGATTCCACTTGGAACTATGTGAAAAGTTGCCATGAAAATAGGTCAAAATCATGCCTAAACTAGGGCAAAATTTCACTAAGTTAAAAGTTTCATGGACCCTTATTCACAAAATCATAACTTGAGATCCAAGCATATTTTGGGAAAACTTTGTGAATCAAAGTTGTATATTTTGTTGAGGAAT
The DNA here is from genome assembly GCA_948472305.1 of Vicia faba. Lineage (NCBI taxonomy): Eukaryota > Viridiplantae > Streptophyta > Magnoliopsida > Fabales > Fabaceae > Vicia > Vicia faba. The sequence goes on along the minus strand of OX451741.1, from coordinate 1,223,514,011 downwards.
ACAACTTTCATGTTGTAAGTTTTCTTTGAATCCAATTGAATCATGGTGAAAAAGTTAGGGAAAGTTGGGAAAAAATAAGAAATTTTCATAACTTAGAAAATTTCTAAGTTATGAAAATTTTCCATTTTAAACCCTAATTTCCAAAATTAGGTTTCTTGATGAACAAGTTTCATGTTTTGACACATCTTGATGAAAAATGACCCTTGGCACCTAATTTTGACCAAAATGTCAAAGTTTGACTTTTTAGTGTATAGTTGATTTTTGATCAATTGACTGGAAAATCCATCTGTCAATCCAATGCATTTGAGATCTTTTGAACCTTTTGATTAGGTCAAAATGATTACATTTAGTCCTTTAAACCATGTTTGAACCCAATTTGCCATTGGCTAGGTGAAAAATCAGAAATTGCCCTTCTACAGTCAAAACCCTAATTTTGAACATTTTGCCCTTTTGATGATCTGATCAAATTTCTTGAGGAGTTGTGGTCCAAACTTGATCAAATGGTTCATATGAGTCTATAATGTCGATGTGGATCAAAAACCATTTTGCCACAATTGACTTTTTCCCCAATACAATTGATTTTTAGGTCAACTGTCCAATTGACTGGGCAAAAATTTGATTCAAGGCTTGAAACTTGGTATGAGCAATCTTAGAGGTCCAAAATGAAGCATGAAATTCACATGAGGCATTGGAAATCCAAAAATCCTTGTGCAAACTCAAACCCTAATTTCAGGTCAACAGTGCAAGGAGATGTCTTGAGCTGAGCAAACCCTAATCTGGTCCTGAGTCCAAAGAGTCTTGTGAGGAGAAATCTTGATAAAATGAGAGGGAAAATTTTGAGGTACAACAGCTGCCACTGTTCAATCTTCTTGAACCTGAAGAGTTAGATTGGCGAGTTTTCTATTCGTGACTCGAAGGTAAAAGATGATTGGACACTAGAGTTCCTGTAAATTTGCACTCGTCAAAGTATAGTTGAGGGAATGGGCTTAAAGATTCCATTTGGAAAGGTGACAAAATCTTGTCGGAGATGGGATTGTAGATTCCATCCAAGAATGTTTGTTGAAAATCAGGAGAATGAACATCAGAATGGTATCCGTATCTGGAACGCATCTGAGCTTTATCTGGAGATTGGATATGTATGAGTAAGGGAATAGCATCCGTGTCTGGAGCGTATCCGAGCTGTAACTGTATTTGAATCTGAATTCTGAATATGAGACAGAATAACGTCCGTGTCTGGAGCATCTCTGAGCTGGGGAAAAATTCAGAATAAGTGACATCATGGCTGCCGTGTCTGGAGCGTATATGGACTGTATCTAAATCTTGTATTTGAATAAGAAACAGAATAGCATCCATGTCTGGAGCATCTCTGAGCTGGGGGAAAATTCAGAATAAGAGACAGCATGGCTACCGTGTCTGAAGCGTATCTGGACTGTATCTAAAGTTGAATATGAATAAGAAATAGAATGGCTTTCGTGTCTGGAGCGTATCTAATCTGTATCTGGTTGTTGAAGTCTGAATGAGTGACAGAATGGAGACCGTGTCTGGAGCGTATTTGTACTCTATCTTGACTTGAAATTCTGAATGAGTAGCAGAATGACTTCCGTGTCTGGAGTGTATTCGTACTGTATCTGAATAAGAGATCTGAATGAGTAGCAGAATGACTTTCATGTCTGGAGTGTATCCGTACTGTATCTGAAATATTTGAATTTTTGTTAAAGATAGCTGTTAATCTTATCCTGAAAAAGGGTAAAATGTTAGTTGAAACACAGAGTTATGTTGCATGAAATGTATGATGCAATAAAATGTGCTTTATCAATGTTTATGATATATGAATGTAATGTATGCGCATGTAAGCTGATTTGTTGTCTTGCTGAGGAAAATAAATCCTTGATAGCTGGAGATAATAAGATCCTTGACTGCTGCCGGGGAAAATAAATCCATGACCGCAGCCGGAGATTCAAGATCTTTGAAAACTTCTGTGGGGATGTGAGAATCCTTCATGACTTTCCTGGGGATATAGGGATCCTTCAAGTCTTTGAAGTTGGAGTATTGACAAAAACCCTGCTTGGGGAATCCAGAGAACTTTGACGACTATGGCTGGGGATTACACAATGGGAATCCTTACTCGGCTGGGGAATAAGGAAACTCCGATGATCTCTATCGGGGATCGAATAAAGGAAAACCTTGATCTGCTGGAGAATAAGGAAGGCTCTGATGGCTTCCACGAGGAATTAAGAATGAGAATCTTAAATCTGCTAGGGGAATTTGAATCCTTGGGGGGTTTATGCTAGGAAGTCAAGAATGAGAATCTCCGATCTGTAGGGGATTAAAAATTCTGACAAATTCATGCTGGGAGTAATGAAGACTCTGGCAACTTCACTGTGGAATCAAGAATGAGAATATTCATTCTTTTTAGGAGTAAGAACTCTATGGGGAATAGTTATACTGCTGGGGAGTAGCTATCATGCTGGAGAGTAAGTTCAGGACTCTGGGGGAAAAGCTTATTCTTGTTTGGAAAAAGTTCAAGAGTTTGGGTTGTATGCTGCTCTACTGGGGAGTTATCCTAGTTTGAGGATAAGACAAAAGTTAACTGTTATCTGGTTGATTCCCAGACTTTAAGACAACTTGCTGGGGAATCTGGGGAAAACTGAATGGTTTCCACTGTAGATTGATAGTTGGAAATTTGACCCTGTTGGGGAAGAAGGTTTCATCTTCGTTGAGGGTCTGTAGTTCAAAGTTTTTGCTCCGCTGGGGATTGGGAGTTTGAAGTTTAACTCTGATGGGAATTACGGATTTGAAATTGTAACTCCGCCGGGGATATGTATTTCAAGGTTTTAGCTCCGCTGGGGATCTGGATGATGTACTGCAGGGGATTTCTCTTGGAATAGCCTAAAGATGTCTTCCCATACTTTCAAACTGTCAGTAATTATTCTTTCCCATTTCGTTTATTTGTAAACATGTGATTATATTCAAATGCATATGCTCATTTAATAAATCATTGGACATTTTCAAATAAAACACAAGTGTAAAAAAGAAGAAAAGGCAAATAGTTTTCTGCACTTTGAAGTATCTTTATATTAACTTTGTGTAAGTATTTTGTACAAAGGAGACAGACATCCTAGTAAGAGAATGTTGTCATAAAAATGAGAAAATTGTATACAAAGAAAGATGGTTATGTGTGAAAATTCCATGGGGTTCCCATTCTTCTATAGCATTCGTAGCTCTGGATATCTTATCCATTCGTTGCTTCGTCCGAAGATGATTGAGTTAATCAGAAACCCGGAGCTTGTCTGTGAAGAGATTGTCCTTAAAGTGATCCGACGAGACATAGTCATACGCTTTAATTCCCTAACTTTTGCCTGGACCGCCCTTTCGGGTTTTCGATCCACCGAGAAACCCCTTTTTTGCCCAAGTCGCCCTTTCGGGTTTTCAACTTGCCGGGTGTACAGATTTTTTTATTTATCCCTAATTTTTTCCTGAACCGCCCTTTCGGGTTTTCGATTCACCAGGATGCCTTTTTTTGCCCAAGTCTCCCTTTCGGGTTTTCAACTTGTTGGGTCATTTATGCATAGTATCTTTTGACTATGTCTGCGTTCGCAGGGTGCGGTAGGTCGTCGCCATCCATGGTGGTTAAGATCATTGCCCCACCAGAAAAGATGTTTTTGATCATAAATGGTCCTTTGTAGGTAGGAGTCCATTTTCCCCTGGGATCACTTTGCGGTGAGATGATCCGCTTGATTACAAGATCCCCGAGTTGATATACCTGGCGCCTGACTTTCTTGTTGAAAGCCTTGATCATCCGTTTTTGATACGTCTAACCATGGAAAACAGCAGTAAGTCGCTTTTCGTCAATCAAGTTAAGTTGATCAAGTCGGGTATGAGTCCAATCGTCTTCACTCAAACCAGCATCCTTCATGATTCTCAAGGAGGGAATCTGAACCTCAATAGGCAAAACAGCTTCCATGCTGTATACCAAAGAATAGGGTGTTACCCCAGTTGATGCACGCGCCGTCGTACGGTACCCGTGAAGAGAAAACGGTAACATCTCATGCTAGTCCTTGTAGGTTATTGTCATATTTTGTATGATCTTCTTGATATTTTTGTTTGCAGCTTCGACAGCACCGTTCATCTTTGGCCGATAGGGAAATGAATTGTGATGTTGAATCTGGAACTGCTCGCACAAGGCGGTAATCATAGTGTTGTTCAGGTTTGTACCATTGTCAATAATGATCCTTTCTGGGATGCCGTACCGGCAAATGAGGTTCTGCTTGATGAAGCGGGCAACAACATTCTTTGTGACGGATGCAAAGGAATCTGCTTCGACCCACTTGGTAAAGTAATCAATGGCCACCAGGATGAAGCGGTGTCCATTAGATGTTGTAGGCTTGATCTCTCCAATCATGTCGATTCCCCACATAGCGAATGGCCAAGGAGCTGTTAAGACATTGAGAGGAACTGGAGGTATATGTACCTTGTCCGCATAGATTTGGCATTTGTGATAAGTACGGGAATGTTGATAGCAGTCAGCTTCCATGGTAGACCAGTAGTAGCCTGCCCGTAGAATATTCTTAGCTATCATATGTCGGCTAGAGTGAGTGCCAAAAGTACCATTATGCAGTTCAGCCATAATCTGTTCAGCTTCAACCTTGTCCACACAACGGAGCAGGATGCAATCATGATTGCGCTTATACAGGGTACCATTGCTCAGGAAGAACATGGCAGAGAACCTCCTTAAGAACTTTTTGTCGTTGACTGAAGCTCCTTCAGGATATTCTTGAGCCTCGAGATACCTTTTGACTTTGTGAAACCAAGGTCGGTCCACTACTTCTTCGGTATTAATCTTGTGACAATGTGCAGGTTCGTCCATCCGTTCAACGGTGATTTGGGGAGCCTCATTATCCCAGTTAAGTTTAAACATGGATGACATTGTAGCTAGAGCATCTGCTAGCTGATTTTCTTCTCGTGGGAAATGCTCGAAGGTAATCTTCTCGAAATGTGGTAACAATGTCAAGACATGTTCTTTGTAAGGGATGAGGTTGGGATGCTTAGTGTCCCACTCTCCTTTGATCTGACTGGTGACCAAAGCTAAGTCCCCAAACACAATCAAGGATTTGATTCCCAAGTCTATGGCAGCCTTGAGTCTAAAGATACAAGCTTCATACTCGGCCATGTTGTTGGTGCAGCTGAAGCAAAGTCAAGCAGTGAAAGGTGTATGGAAACCTTGTGGAGAGATGAGTATCGCGCCGATACCGTTGCCAAGTGCATTGGAGGCACCATCAAAGTACAGGGTCCATCGGGATCCTTGTTCAGGTCCGTCATATGGTATGAAGTCTTCAACGTTGTCCAATGTCATGATATCCTCGTTGGGGAAGTCGAACCTCATGGATTGGTAATCTTCGACAGCTTGATGGGCCAGATGGTCAGCTAGTACACTCCCCTTTATAGCTTTTTGGGTCGTGTATTGTATATCGTATTCGGTCAGGATCATCTTCCATCTAGCAATTCTTCTGGATAAAGCAGGCTTCTCAAAGATGTAGTTGATCAGATCCATCTTAGATATCAGCAGAGTGGTATGAGTCAACATGTACTGCCTTAGCCGGCGAGCAGCCCATACCAAAGCGCAGCAAGTTTTCTCAAGCAGTGAGTATCGGGTCTCACAGTCGGTAAACTTTTTGCTAAGTTAATAAATGGCATGCTCTTTTCGGCCAGACTCGTCATGTTGGCCCAGTACGTACCCCATTGAATTCTCTAGGACAGTCAGATACATGATTAGCGGTCTTCCTTCGACGAGTGGCATTAAGATAGGAGGTTCTAGCAAATACTCCTTGATTTTATTGAACGCAACTTGACAGTCATCATTCCATTTAACCACCTGATCTTTCTTCAACAGCTTGAAGATTGGTTCACAGGTAAATGTTAGGTGAGAAATGAACCTTGCAATGTAGTTTAGGCGTCCCAAGAAACCTCTGACCTCCTTCTCAGTGCGAGGGGAAGGAATTTCTTGTATAGCTTTGACTTTGGCCGGATCAACCTTGATGCCTTTATTGCTGACTATGAAACCCAAGAGTTTACCGGACCTGACTTCGAAAGTGCACTTGTTAGGGTTCAGTCTGAGCTTGTACTCCTTCAACCTGACAAACAGCTTTTGCAGATGGTCGAGGTGTTCTTCTTCAGTTTGCGAACGGGCTATCATGTCATCTACGTAGACCTATATCTCATGATGTGTCATATCATGAAACAAAGCTACCATGGCGCTTTGATAGGTTGCCCCGGCATTCTTCAGTCCGAATGGCATCACTTTGTAGCAGAACGTACCCCATTGTGTAACGAAAGTAGTTTTCTCCATGTCTTCAGGTGCCATTTTGATCTGGATATAGCCTGAGAATCCATCCATGAAAGAAAATACCTTGTGCTGAGTTGTATTGTCAACCAAGATGTCAATGTGCGGTAGTGGAAAGTCATCTTTAGGGCTAGCCCTATTTAAATCTCTGTAATCCACACACATTCTGACTTTGCCGTCCTTCTTAGGCACGGGCACAATGTTAGCAACCCATTGGGGATAGGAAGTAACAGCAAATAATTCAGCATTGAACTACTTCATAACTTCTACTTTGATCTTTTCTGACATGTCAGGCCTCATGCGTCGGACCTTTTTGTTTGACTGGTGGACAATCTTCTCTTGTGGGTAGATGGTGTACCACAATGTCTGTATCAAGTCCCGGAATCTCTTCGTATGACCAGGCGAAGATCTCGACATATTCATTCAACAGCTGAATTAAGCGCTCTTTGACACTTGGCTCTAGGTTGGCACCCACTCTGATTTATTTTATGTCTTCGTCATTACCCAAGTTGATTGTCTCTAACAGCTCCTCATGAGGCAGAATAGCCCTTTCTTCCTGTTGTAGCAGTCTAGCCAATTCTCCAGGCACCTCACAGTCTTCCTCACCTTCGTATTAGGCATGGTAGACCAGATCTTCAGAGTCACTGAAGGTCATAGTAGAATTGTTACCCATGGAATCCGGAATGGAAGGGTACCTGCATTTATGAGTGTGGGTGTGTGTAAGGGATAGCCATCTTTAAACAAATAAAATTCAAAAAGGAAAGACAATTAACACAAAAGTTTATATGTGAAAACGTCCATGATTCATTAAAATGGCATATGAAGATGAAAAATCAAACCCTTACAAATGGACCTATATACCTCGGGTAAGGCACAAGGTTAAAAGTGTACGAATTGTTTAGGAATTATTACAAACCAACAGAAATGTTTGAAATATAAATTACTGATTTATGAAAGTAATGGGAACAAAGTCTTTTGCCTCCCAATTGTTCAGTCCTCCGTCAACACTAGGGAAAATCCGGTATTCTAAGTTTCTCTCCTCTTCATTATCCTCTAAAGCATTGACTCCATGATGGGTGATCTTCACTGGTGGCCCTCCAGCCCGGGAGCGACGCACAGCCTTCTGACTAGCCGAAGTGAAACCTAAGCCGAATTTATCTGATTTGTGAGGAAAATCTGGAAGTTGCCCCCAGATTGTGCTTCCTCCTTCTTCAATCACAGCCTTTGCATCTTTGAGAGACGACATCCGAGGCGAAGGTCTGGTAATCATGGGTACAGAAGACACTGTCTTGGTTGCTGCAATCTCCTCAGAAGCTTCCTCGAAGTGTTAGAAAGGAGTCACTATGAATTCGCCATCTAATTCCACATAGCGGAAAGAATTAAGATGGCTTATCATATATTCCTCTTCACCGTGAACAGTTACAATTTTACCTTGGATAGGGTACTTGAGTTTTTGATGCAGAGTAGAAGTGACGGCTCCAGCATGGTGAATCCAGGGTCTTCCCAACAAGCAAGAATAGGAAGGATGGATGTCCATCACATAGAATATGGAGTTGAAGGTTTCAGTTCCCACTTTAATCGGGATGTCCACCTCCCCGTGAACCATCCTTTTAGAACCATTAAAGGCTCTAACAATTATATTGATGGGCTTCAAGGTTAGGCCTTCACAGTCCAGCCTATCCAAGGCTTTCTTCGGCAAGACATTCAGCGAAGAACCAATGTCCACCAGTACATGTTCCAGAGTAGTCCCTCTGTATTCCACCGAGACATGCAAAGCGTCATTATGATTTCTCCCTTTAGATGTTAAATTGGTATCGGAGAAACCTAGACCATTGTCAGCTGTTAGGCTAGCTACACATTCCTAGAACTGATCCGCGGAGGTTTCCTGGGGCACATGGGCCGTCTTCAAAAATCTGATCAGAGCTTTAGCATGAGCTTCTGAACAGAGCAACAGGGCCAGCATAGAGATCTTCGAGGGGGTTTTCCACAGTTGTTCCACAACATTATAATCGCTTTTCTTGAATATTTTCAAAATCTCTTCCATTTCTTTTTGAGAGGTCTCAGGGATGACCAATGGTTGAGCCCTCATCCTGACAGGCTCTTCTTGGATCCCTTTCCCTTTATCATCAGCAGCAGTAGAGGGGAAAACCACAGGAGTTACAACTTCTTCAATAATCGGAGTTCTTGCAGATATGTTGATTGGTACAGGGGTAACCTTAGGAGCAGCTGAGGGTCCGAAGATTGCCTTTGGATGGGCAATCTCCGGAGAGAAAATTCTTCCATTGCGGGTGATTTTACTTGTTCCAGCAATGTTTCTAATGTCGGAAGTCTCTTTATCAGAACTCTCTTAAGTTGATTCAATTTGTTTAATACCGTGGTAGAAGATCTCTCCCCCATATTTCCACGGTATTGATTTGTTGGACTTGTACGGGATAGGCCCCGACATGGCTATCTTCAAAGGTGCAATCTTCGGATCGGATGTAATCTTAACAGGTCTTTTGGAGACCTTGGAATGATTGGCGGATATGGTAATTATCGAAACATCATTGACAGGAGTCAGTGTAACATGAGTCTTTTCAAAAAGAATTTCTTGGTTATCCATTAGGCGTTGGATGCCTAACTTCAACAATGGACAGTCGGTTGGTAAGGATGAACAAAGGCAACAATCTTCTTCACAACCTGGGAAAATCCTAGCCTTTAGCAAATTCAACTTGATTATCGGTAGTGGAGTCATCAAATCATCAACAGTAGAAACAAAAAGATCCTCTTCAACAGCATGGGCATTGTGGCCATGCTTTGGCATTGGAGCAGAGATCACATTCAGCTTTTCAGGGGCATCGAATTCAACTTCTTTAGCGTCTATTAAATCCTGAATCTTATTCTTGAGGGCCCAACCACTGTTGGTGTCGTGCCCCAGGCTGTCTGAATGATAAGCACACTTGGCATTTGCATGGTAGAACATATAAGTTGTATTCAGATTCTTCGGGGCCTCTTTTAGACTGGCAAGATTTAGCTTCAAGATATGGGGTAGAACCTGAGCAAGAGTCATATTTATCCGGGTATATTGTCGTGCAGGCCTTTCTACCCTTGCTTGGTTGGTTCTGGGTTGATTGTTTCTGGGCTGATCAGCTGCAGACTTCTGAATCATTACGGCCCCCACTGCTGGCCAGCGCTCAACTCTTCCTTGACCTCTTTGGGAGTAGACAACTGAGACTTCTTTCTTTGTTGGAAAAGTCTTTTTGATGGCAGCGGAAGCAGATGCATCTTTTTGAATTTTTCCGCTCTTGATTTCGGCTTCAACTCTCTCACCAGTTAGAATCAACTCGGTGAACCCCGCAGACGAACTTCCAATCAGGTGGTTGAAAAATGGACCTGACAGAGTCTCCAATAACATATCAACTAGCTCTCTCTCAGATAGAGGTAGTTGTACTCGTCCCGCCAAGTCGCTCCATTTCTAAGCATACTCTTTGAAACCTTCATTTGAGACCATGCCCATACTCTGTAATTGAGTACGGGTTGGTGCTAAGTCTGCATTATATTGATACTGCTTGTAGAAGGAAGCAGCCAAATCCTCCTAATTATGCACGCCAGACCTATCTAGCTGGTAGAACCAATCCAACTGCGTCCCCGCCAGACTGTCCTGGAAGAAATGGACCCACAGATCCTTTTCAGAAGAATGTGGTTGGATTTTCCTGACATAAGACCGTAGGTGCATCTTGGGACAAGATAACCCATCGTACTTAGAAAACAGAAGAACTTTAAATTTGGGAGGGATCACAATTCCAGAAACCAAACCTAGCTCTTCAAGTCCAGCCCAGGTACTCTTTGCACTTCCATAGCTGCCAGACGTTTTTCCAGATTCTTGTACTTGTCATCTGCAGGAGGATACTGCTGTTCAGAATAGTCCTCATCCTCTTCTTCCTCTGCCTTGGAATCAGATGCCACTGCAGTTTCTTTACCCTTTCCTTCTCCTTCCTCAGACGTTGATGGAAAATCTAGGACCCTTCTGGTTTGACCTTCAAATCTTCTGCCCAATGTAGCCACACCAGCCCTCTTCTTCTTCTTTTTCTCTTTTTCCTTTTCCAGTAGAGTCTTGAGCTCCTCCTGACCCTTAGCCAAGGTCGTGAGTAGCTGTTGGAACTGTGAATTCTGCGCTTGCAAGTCTTTGACCGTCTGTTCTATATCCATCTTGCTGAAATAAACAGCAGAGAGATGAGGAAACTTGGTGTGAAGATATGTTTATGTATATGATGAATGATATGTATTCATGTAATGCATTCAAGGATTCAGAAATTCAAATTTGTTTTAAAAAAAAAGGAACACATGTCATATTAATAAGATAGAATTTGTTAGTACATCAATGCCCCATGGGCAAAATAATACAAAATTCTAATGTAAAAAGATGTTGCGCATCCTCTTTGGTGCAATGTAGGTGTTGAGAGTCTGCTCTTCGTGAAGTTGACGAGTAAGTTCTAAAACCTTCTTCTCACTTGCGTAGAATTGGGCTTCAAAAGTATCGCGTTCTCCCTTGAGTTGTATCCAACTCCTTTGCAGATCTTCTAGTGATGCTGGCATGTCAGGATGTAGGAGGGTGTATGGAACCTCTCCTTCCATAACAGGCTCTTTAATCACAGGAAGAATGTAGGGGTAAGGCATCATAAGACTTTGGGCGCGGGTTCGTACCCACTTGAGGTATGGCTCAAGAGGGATGGAATTCTTGTGTCCCAATGTCTTACTGTCCACTTTGTTGGGCATCCTCTAAGCTCGGATAAACCTTTGTCAAAGTCCTTGATCGTCGTTGTCGAAGTCAAAAACCAAGTCTGGAATCAGCATATCATGTGGGCCATCCCTTCGGGCATACCCAAACTGTCTCAGAGCCAAGCAGGGGTTGTAGGTAATGCCTCCCCTAATGCCTAGTAGAGGTACATTAGGGAATTCCCCATAACGATCAATGATGATAACATTTTCTCGGGATCGAGAACACCAATGAACGTCTGAATATGTAAGAGTCATCAATTATTGTGACCACCTCAAACCTTACTCATTCTTCAAGACTGATTGGGGAAGATGAGAAATAAACCATCTCGCCAATAGAGGAGTACAGCACATGAGAACACCTATTTTCCTCATTGTTCGAGTGTGAAATTAGTGGAGGATATCCCCAAGCAATGTAGGCACCGGGTTGCGAGCCATGAAGATTTTAACAGCATTCACATCTATAAGCTTATCAGGGTTTGGGAACAAGACCAACCCATAGATGAGAAGAACTACAATCTCCTCAAAAGCTTGCAGGTCTAGAGAATTCCAGCATTCTTGAGCTTTCTCAAACAGAAACTTTGCCAAGAAACCCTTGACACCACTTCTGGTTTCCCAATTACTTATGACATCAGATGGTTGCAAGTGTAGGGCTTGAGCAACATCTTCAGGCTTTGGATATCTTTCCGTACCATTGTAGGGTAGTTGATGGAGAATAGGAATCCTCAAGAGTTGAGAAAATTCCTCCAAAGTAGGCACAAGTTGGTAGTCAGGAAATGTGAAGCAGTGGTGTATGGGGTCAAAGAATTGGAAGAGAACTTTCACCATGTCTTCATCTGTGTTGGTGTTGACCAAGTTGAGAAGTCGACCGTGTCTTTCAATGAATGGAGAATACTCTGGAATCTTGGAAGCAAGCTCCTTGAGTTGAGGAGGAATTCTCACAAGGTTGACCTGAATAGTTTTCCTGCGGAGTGATTCCATTACCTACAAAATAGGAACAAAGATTAAAATCCAAATCCTTGAAATGGTTAGTGGATGCATATGATGCTTCATGATGCTTATGATGTTATGCACAAGTATATGTACAAACAAATCACACAAGTTCCTAGTTTCAGGCTTGCATGGGGTTTCATAGGTAAGTACCCTCTTGAAGTTTAGTTGGCTCAACCTGTTCTATAAATAGTAACCGGGTTCTAAGGAGCTCAATATCACTGGATTATTATTTTTGTTCATTGTTTCAGTTTAGCCACTTTATTGGCGATCAAAATATTCCAAGAAAACAACCCTCAATGAGTGTAGTATCGAGTATCTACCAACTTCGGACTGCACCAAAGCCAGTCATCTCACTACCCCTAAAAAGGCCAAGATGGTCAAGTAAAGGTTCTAAAAGTCCATTAGTGCTTCATGACATCACTCAGCGGCCCCGTATTCTTTTTTATTAACTCAAAGGCTATCGGTACCCACAAATATGTCGCACTAATATAGTTATTGCTTCGACCATGTCAGTATACCCCGCACAGTTTCCACAACGTATTGCTATTTACCTATGAATGTTTCCCAAATCCGGGTAGAGGATTCAAACCCAAACAATAGAAACAAATAAAAGCATACAAATCAAGCAAGATAAGCATGTAAAGGTGATCTAAAACCCTAAGGTAACCCCACTTTTATCTATATCCCCAACAGAGTCGCAAGTTCTGTGATACGGTGGGAGAACTGACTTGAGGTTTTGCGTTTGTGTTTGCAAATGTTTCGGTTTAGCAGGAGTCGCCACCGACTTTTTATTTTATCCAAAGGAAAGGTCAAAAAGCACAGGAAAGACCTTTGAGATGTTTTCTTGGGTTCAGGGGGTAGATTATGAAAAGGGAAGGTGCTAGCACCCTTTTCATCCATGGTTTTCCATGGGCTCTTAGTTACTTGTTTAGATCACTTGCTTTTACTTTTCAATTGTTTGAAATGGTGCTTTGTGTGGTTTTGAAAGTATTTTGAAAAGAGGCCTTTGTTTAGGAAACCTTTGTAATGATTCTTGTTTGAATGTATACAAAGGTGTTTGTCTTTTGAAAAATGTTTCAATGTTTGAAAGTTTGTTTTGGGAAATGTTTTGAAATTGTGTGTGTGTTTGTTTGAAAATAGCAAGGATGTTTGCAAATTGATCAAGTAACTAGGAGTTGTCTACCCTAATCAAAAGTCTTTCTTGTACATTTTTAACCCTTTGACATTGTTGTTTTACCATTGTATTTGGTAAACAACCTTGTCTTTAGATGTTAAACGGGACGGGCGTGGGTCATCGTATGACCATGATAACAATATTGCCAAGTATCTTAGCAAGTTTTGAGGGTCTAGATCATTTTTGTATAGGCAACCAAGATAGCGTCAACGAGGGACTATGATCTTTTTATTTTGTTTTTTCCAAGATACCTAGCATGCATACCATGGACATTTTAAGGCAACAAAGTGGATGAAACCCTAGGGGTGCTTGTGTGCAAGGTGTTGTAATTTTTCATGCATTTTTGTCTTGTGTTTAGTCATGTTATTTGTTCTGATTTTTGGTCTTTGCATACAAAACCCTAATTTACTATCATGGCATTTGAAAGCGATAAAATGCGTAAAAGTAAACCTAAGACTATTACAACATTATTATGGGGAGGGGGATACAAGTTTGAATAGTGGGTATTGCACAAAATAAAAACCCTAATATACTATTACAACCCAATTGAATCTATTGTACAAATAAATAAATAGGAAAATATTTAAATATGCAAATAAATGTGAATATGCACAAATGTTTTTGTATTATTTTTATGTATGTAAAATAAATTTGTTTAATGTCTTAAAAATAAAAATAAAAATGATTATTTTTTTTTGGAAAGGGTGGAAACCCTAGTTTTGTTTTAAAAGAAAATATATATTTCCTTTTATTATTTATGTATAAGATAATAAATAAAAATATATACAAAGATGTTAAAAAATAAAACATGTGAGAAAATAATATTTTAAGTGTATAATATAATAAAATAAAAATATGTAAGTATTTTAATATTATTTACAAATTTATTTAAGAAAATAAAAGTATTTAACCTAATAAACTATTTTTTGTCATAAAAAAATAATAAAAATAATAAAATAAAAATGTAAAAATTAAGAAAATATTTTTGGTGATTTTTAATATTTAGAAGAAAAAATAATAAAGTCAGAAATCACAAAAGAAATGAAAAATAATACAAAATATAATAAATGGGCCAAGGGGGTGCAAAAAGTAAGTAGGGGGTGTCAAAAGTCAAGCAAGCCAGGCCCACCCAATGTCACTTCATCCCTGTCCTTCAGACAGAAAAATGTGCGTGCCATGTACAAACTTGTAACTCCTGCATACGTGCTTCAAAATAAAATCTTGCAACATGAAAGTTATAGCTCATCATCACACGATTCTAATGATATACAAAACTTGATCTAACTCTCAAAGATCAGAGAGAATTTCAGTGGCCCTAAATTCTAACCTAACTTTTTCAGCAAGTTCATCATCCAAATTCTCCTAGCTCAGTTAATATAAATGGAAGATATGCATATGTACAACTCAAGGACATTAAGGACTACATTTTTGCTTCACAAACCTAAGCCTAATGATGCCTAAATAAGGAGTTAGAATCTTGACAATAACTGTTTCAGTTGAAGTTGGCTATCGCAATGCAGCAGCTTTGAGTGAGGCCTGAAGGTCTTTTGAGCTTGCTTGAAGTTGTCTCAACCTTTCCCAATGCTTTGCTTGCTTTGAAGTGGCCTGAATCTCCTTGTAGAACTCAACCTGCAAAGCTTCAAAGTGAAAATGGTGAAGTGTGAAAACAAGGTTACAGTTGCTTGAGAAAGGTTTGGACAGCTTAGGTGTGATGTATTGAGTGTGTTAGAAGTGATTCAAGACAAAACGCACGAGGGAATTTGGTTTTGGCTTGGTGTTTGCAGAAGTTGCCCTGTTTTGGGCAGAAGTTGGGTTTTTGGTGTATTTGGGTGTTTGAGAGGTTGCAAACTCGTGCTTCTGGTTTGGTGTGATATGTTGAAGTTGTTTGAAATGATACAAAACTTTGCTCTTATCAGATTTTCAAGTTGTGGACCTTTTGCACAATTGCTTGCTTTTGAAGAAAAGGTTGAAATGACAAAGTTCAAGGTTGTACAAGCTAGCTCAAGGTCTGCACATAGTTAGTATACTTTTCCTGATATTTGTGGAGTTTGTTTGCTGTAAGAGATTGGGTCCAATGCTCAAGATAAACAAAATTGCATAAAGTGTGCTTTATGGAAATGGCATTGTTACCTTTATGCCATTTTTGGATTAAACCCTTGTATAATGCTCTAAAGCTTAGAATCAAACCTTTGTCCAATGTATTTGCATTAAATTAAGGAGTGTGGAAAGGTTTAAGACCTGTAAAACAAGTACAAACATGCTTAGGACATATTTGCAATTGTAACATGGTGCAAAATGCCTTGGTCAAAAGTGAGAAAATTCCATTTTCATTCCTTCGATTCTCCCTAACCATAAATGAACTTGGAGAGTTCTTGGAAATTTTGGAAATCTTGTAAAATTATCTACAATCCATATTTGAAATGCATTTTGAGATTCCACTTGGAACTATGTGAAAAGTTGCCATGAAGATAGGTCAAAATCCTGCCTAAACTAGGGCAAATTTTCACTAAGTTAAAAGTTTCATGGACCCTTATTCACAAAATCATAACTTGAGATCCAAGCATCTTTTGGGAAAACTTTGTGAATCAAAGTTGTTCATTTTGTGGAGGAATACAACTTTCATGTTGGAAGTTTTCTTTGAATCCAATTGCATCATGGTGAAAAAGTTGGGGAAAGTTGGGAAAAAATAAGAAATTTTCATAACTTAGAAAATTTCTTAGTTATGAAACTTTTCCATTTTAAACCCTAATTTCCAAAATTAGGTTTCTTGATGAACAAGTTTCATGTTTTGACACATCTTGATGAAAAATGACCCTTGGCACTTGATTTTGACCAAAAAGTCAAAGTTTGACTTTTCAGTGTACAGTTGATTTTTGATCAGTTGACTGGACAATTCATCTGTCAATCCAATGTATTTGAGATCTTTTGAACCTTGTGATTAGGTAAAAATGATGCTATTGAGTCCTTGAAACCATGTTTGAACCCAATTTGCCATTGGCTAGGTGAAAAATCAGAAATTGCCCTTCTACAGTCAAAACCCTAATTTTGAGCAATTTGCCCTTTTGATGATCTGATCAAATTTCTTGAGGAGTTGTGGTCCAAACTCGATCAAATGGTTCATATGAGTCTATAATGTTGATGTGGATCAAAAATTATGAGGTTTGACTGTAAATTGGCCACAATTGACTTTTTCCCCAATACAGCTGATTTTTAGGTCAACTGTCCAATTGACTGGGCAAAAATTTGATTCAAGGCTTGAAACTTGGTATGAGCAATCTTAGAGGTCCAACATGAAGCATGATAGTCACATGAGGCATTGGAAATCCAAAAATCCTTGTGCAAACTCAAACCCTAATTTCAGGTCAACAGTGCAAGGAGATGTCTTGAGCTGAGCAAACCCTAATCTGGTCCTGAGTCCAAAGAGTCTTGTGAGGAGAAATATTGATAAAATGAGAGGGAAAATTTTAGGGTACAACAACCTTGCTGTTGCTTTTTACAAGAAATACCAGTATAATGCCGACCTTGCTCCCACGCGTACCCAACTTCAGGGTATGTCTATGGGTGTGAGCGAAGGTTTTAAGGACTACGCTCAAAAGTGGAGAGATTTGGACGGAAGAGTACAACCCCCTCAGTATGATAGGGAGTTGGTGGATATGTTTCTTGGGACTTTTTCTGGTCCATATTTTAATCATTTGATCGGTAGTTCATCGTCTGGGTTCACTGAATTGATTATGACTGGGGAGAGAGTAGAGGCTTGTATCAGAAGTGGCAAAATACAGAAAGGTACTTCATCTAGTTTAGAAAAGAAGCCTTTCAAGAAGGAGTCTAGTGCAGTTTACAGCTCGAGGAGCCAAAACCGACCAGAGTGCCGCCAAGCAGTCAATATGGTTGTAATATCAAGACCAATTGTTGCCCCATAATGCAACAATCAGCAAAGAGTCGAGAGGCCGTAAAGACAGTATACTCGGCTCAGTATGACCTTGTCTCAAATTCTGCCGCAGTTGTTGAAAACCAACCTGGTAACTCTGAGGGAGACCCCGAAGAATCCCAGTACCACCTCTCCGCTGTATAATCCGAACGCCCGTTGTGCTTATCACTCTGATAGCCCAGGGCATGATACGAACAATTGTTGGGCCCTGAGGAATAAGGTGAAAGATTTGATTGAAGCTAAAGAAATTGAGTTTGACGCACCAGAAAAGCCTAATGTCATGATTTCTCCTATGCCCAAGCATGGAGTAAATGTTGTGGATGATGATTCATTTGTGACCTCTGTGGAAGACATTTATACTTCATTGATGACTGTAAATAAGAACCTTCTGTTAGCCGGTTTATTTCCGGGTTGTGGCGAAGGTTGTCACTTATGTTCAATCCTACCTGCTGGTTTCCATCTATTGAAGTCTGGTGTTCAACGCCTAACGGATAACAAATAGATCTTGTTCGAGAAAACTTTGATTTCATTGATTCTTGTTGAAGATGTTTCCATAATAACCATTTCTGCCAATTCTTCCAAGGCTTCCTCGAGAAATCTTGTTAGGATTACATTTGTTCCGAGAGTTGCTCCATTGATCATTACTATCCCTGGTCCTATCCCGTACACTTCGGATAAGGTTGTCCCATGACACTATGGGGCCGATGTGTATTATCATGGGATCAAACAAGACTTGAAGGTTGAAGAGGTTGATACTGATGTCAGCAATGTTGTCGGGTCTAGAAAGGTCACCCGAAGCGGAAACTCTTCTCTCCTGAGATTTCTCCTCCAATTGTTCAAAAGCCTGTTGTCATTCCATCCGGTAGTACATCTGCTACTGTCCATGTCCATGTTCCAGTCATTACGCCTATCGCCGAGTCATCTGACGCTCGGGGAAAAGAAGTTACAGGCGGGCCTGCCCGGATGGAGGCACCTAAAAAAGTCATTGTTGAAACCTCTAGGCAGGAGATAGAGGAAACTTTGAAAATTATCAAGAAAAACGACTACAACATAGTCGAACAGCTAGGGCAAACCCCCATCGAAGATCTCTATGTTGTCTTTATTGTTGTGCTCAGAAGCCCACGCCAAGGCTTTAATTGATTTCCTTAAAACTGCGCATGTGCTGCAGGAAACATCTGCTGATCAGTTCAAAGACTGTGTGGCTAGTTTGACCGCTGACAACAGGTTGGGTTTCTCCGACGCAGATCTGACTGCCAAAGGAAAGAATCACAATGACGCTCTGCATGTTTCAATCGAGTGCAGGGGCACTACTCTGGCTCACGTGCTAGTGGATACTGGGTCCTCGTTAAATGTTTTACCCAAGAAAGCATTAGATCGGCTGGATTGTGAAGGGTTGGTTCTGAAGCCAAGTAATATTGTGGTTAGGACCTTTGATGGGTCCAAAAGGATGGTACATGGAGAGGTGGATGTCCCTGTTAAGGTGGGTTCCCATACTTTTGCGTCTATGTTCTATGTAATGGACATTCGACCATATTATTCTTGTTTGCGGGGTCGCCCGTGGATTCATAAGGTTGGGGCAGTAACTTCTACGCTCCATCAAATGTTGAAATATCCTATAAAGGGGAAGATTGTTACAGTACGAGGAGAAGAGGAGTACATGGTGAGCCACCTTAACTCTTTTCGGTATTTGGAGATGGATGGGGAGTTCATTGAAACCCCGTGCCAGAACTTTGAAGAAGTCCCCCAGACTCTGGCGTCGACTGAAACTATTGTTGCTGACGAACCTCCAATGAAGATGGCTTCCCTCAAGGATGTCCGGGCTGTTATTGGAAAAGGTAGGTGTTCAAATTAGGGCCAACTCCCCAACTTCGCACATAAAACTGACAAGTTTGGTTTGGGTTTTACTGTAGAAGCTCAAAGGGATGTTCGGCGTGCACGGATTGGAAGACCTCCATTGTGTATCTGTAATCCGAAAGTGAATGCAATTGAAGATGATGATGAAGAGTCTGAGTTTGACAGCTGGATTTACCCGACAACCAACGGTGGCTTGAACAATTGGACGGTGAAGGACTTCGTGCCCGTTTCTTTTATTACACAGAAATAGACTTTTGTTTTGAGACTTGTAACAGACAATTTGAAACTTTTGCGGCCCGGTGCCTTGCCCGAGACATCGTGGCTTTGTTTGTGGGGGCTTATTATGTGTCATTTCGATATATCATCAATAAAGCATTGGACGTTTTTTTACATTACAAATTGTGTGCTCCTTGTTTTTTCTTTTTTATCTTGCAAAACAGCTATTTGTCTTACACACACTCACATATCATAATACAGGTCCACATCCACTCTGGATCCCACTAATAACGACTCTGCTACTGCCAGTTATGACTTCGAAAATCCGATCAACCAAGTCGAGGACGAAGGTGAGGATGATTGTGAAGTGCTTGGGGAACTTGCTAGGCTGTTACTTCAGGAAGAGAGGGCCATACAGCCGCATGAAGAGCCAGTGGAAACAGTGAATTTGGGTACTGAGGAAGACAAGAAAGTGGTCAAGATCGGTGTAAATATGGAGTCTAGTGTCAAGCAACGGTTGATACAGATGTTGTGCGACTATGTTGAGATCTTTGCCTGGTCTTATGAAGATATTCCTGGGTTGGATACCGATATTGTGGTTCACCGCTTGCCAACTAAGGAAGACTGCACTCCAGTGAAGCAGAAAGTTCGCCGAATGCGCCCAGAGATGTCTGAGAAAATCAAGGCTGAGGTTATGAAACAGTTTGATACCGGTTTTCTAGCATTTACTTCTTACCCGCAGTGGGTGGCCAACATGGTTCCGGTGCCGAAGAAAGATGGTAAAGTTCGTATGTGTGTGGACTATAGAGATCTGAACAGGGCGAGTCCCAAGGATGATTTCCCTCTGCCTCATATCGACGTTCTGGTTGACAACATCGCTTAGCATAAGGTCTTCTCCTTTATGGATGGTTTCTCTGGTTACAATCAGATTAAGATGGCTCCCGAAGACATGGAGAAGACAACTTTTGTTACACAGTGGGGTACCTTTTGCTACAAAGTCATGCCTTTCGGGTTGAAGAATGTTGGGGCAACGTATCAGCGCGCCATGATCGCTCGGTTCCAAGACATGATTCATCATGAGATTGAGGTATACGTTGATGACATGATTGTAAGGTCCCAAACTAAGGAAGAACATCTTGACCATATTCGGAAGCTATTTGGCAGGTTGAAGTTGTACAAGCTAAGGTTAAACCCGAACAAGTGCACCTTCGGGGTAAGGTCTGGTAAGCTGTTGGGTTTCGTCGTTAGTGATAAAGGTATTCAAGTGGATCCTACAAAGGTGAAAGCTATACAGGAGATGTCGGCTCCCCGAACAGAAAAAGAAGTCAGAGGCTTTTTGGGACGGTTAAATTACATTGCCCGATTCGTTTCACATTTGACTCCTACTTGTGAGCCAATCTTCAAGCTACTGAAGAAAGATCAAGTGGTAAAGTGGAATGATGAATGTCAAGCCGCTTTCGAAAGGATCAAGGAATATCTCCAAGAGCCTCATATTCTAATGCCTCCAATTGAAGGGAGACCTTTAATCTTATACTTGACAGTACTCGACAATTCAATGGGGTGTGTGCTGGGGCAGCATGATGAGTCTGGCCGAAAAGAGCATGCTATTTATTACCTTAGCAAAAGGTTTACCGACTATGAGACCCGATACTCACTGCTTGAGAAAACTTGCTACGCTTTGGCATGGGCTGCTCGCCGGCTGAGACAGTATATGCTGACTCACACTACCCTGTTGATATCAAAGATGGACCCAATCAAGTATATCTTCGAAAAGCCCGCCTTGTCCGGAAGAAGAGCAAGGTGGAAGATGATCTTGACTGAGTATGATATCTAATACACGACCCAAAAATCAATCAAGGGAAGTGTGTTGGCAGATCATTTGGTGCATCAGGCTATGGACGACTACCAATCCATGAACTTCGAATTCCCGGATGAGAACATCATGTTGGTAACTGACTGTGAGACACCTGGATCGAATGAAGGACCTGAGGAAGGATCCCGATGGTCTATGTACTTTGATGGAGCTTCAAATGCTTTAGGTAATGGCGTTGGCGCCGTGATCATATCTCCTAAAGGCTGTCATACCCGTTCACCGCCCGATTATGTTTTAACTGCACCAATAACATGGCGGAGTATGAAGTGTGCATCATGGGCCTTCGAGCAGCTATTGACCTAAGGATTAAGTTCTTGAGTGTATTCGGAGATTCGGCTCTAATGATCAGTCAGATTAAATGCGAGTGGGATACGAAGCACCCAAATCTTATTCCTTACAAAGAGTATGTACTGATGTTGCTTCCACACTTTGAGGAGGTAACCTTTGAACATTTCCCAAGAGAGGAGAACCAGTTTGTGGATGCGCTAGCTACCATGACTTCCATGTTCAAGGTCAGGTGGGACAATGAGGCTCCCTGGATTACCATTGAGAGGTTGGACGAACCCTCACATTGCTGCGACATTGAGACTGAAGAGGTAACATATAAACCCTGGTTTCATGAGGTAAAGATGTATCTTGAGGCTCAAGAGTACCCCGAGGGTGAATCTGTTAATGATAAAAAATTTCTGAGGAGGTTCGCAGCGAATTTCTTCATCAGTAATGGTATTATTTACAAGCGTAACCATGATTCGACCTTACTACGATGTGTGGACAAAAACGAGGCAGAAAGGATCATGGAAGAGTTACATGAAGGTACTTTCGGAACTCATTCCAGTGGACACACCATGGCAAAGAAGATCCTTCGAGCAGGATATTGTTGGTCTACTATGGAAGCCGACTGTTATCAGCATTCTCAGACCTGTCATAAGTGCCAAGTCTATGCTGATAAGGTGCACATACCTCAAGTTCCTCTGAACGTCTTGACAGCTCCTTGGCCCTTTGCAATGTGGGGCATCGATATGATTGGTGAGATCAGGCCTACCGCATCCAACGGGCATCGTTTCATCCTGGTAGCAATTGATTATTTCACGAAGTGGGTTGAAGCAGCTTCCTTTGCTACAGTGACCAAGAACGTCATGGCACGGTTTATTCGGCATAATTTGATCTATCGATACGGCATACCAAAGAGGATCATTACAGATAATGGTACAAATCTCAACAATACAATGATCACCGAGCTTTGCAAACAGTTCAAGATACAGCATCACAACTCTTCTCCCTACCGGCCGAAGATGAATGGGGTTGTTGAAGCGGCTAATAAGAACATTAAGAAGATTGTGCAGAAGATGACGGTGACATACAAAGATTGGCACGAGATGTTACCGTTTGCTCTTCATGGGTACCGTACCTCAGCGCGGACGTCAACAGAGGTAACACCCTATTCCTTGGTATATGCCATGGAGGCAGTCTTGCCCATTGAGGTCCAGATACCCTCTCTTTGGATTATGAAGGATGCAGGTTTGAGCGAGGACGATTGGATTCAGACCCGGCTTGATCAGCTGAACTTAATCAATGAAAAGAGACTTACTGCTATTTGTCATGGTCAGACGTATCAAAAACGGATGATCAAGGAATTTAACAAGAAAGTTAGACGACAAGAGTATCAAGTCGGGGATCTGGTGATCTATCGCATCATACTGCCACAAGGTGATCCCAGGGGAAAGTGGACCCTTACGTACGAAGGGCTATTTGTGGTTAAGAACATCTTCTCAGGAGGAGCTATGATTCTAACCACCATGGATGGTGACGACCTTCCTCACCCCATCAATGCAGACATAGTGAAAAAATACTACGCATAATCAAAGACCCGCTAGGTCGACTGGCCTAGCAAAAATAAGGGCATCCCGGCGAACCAAAAGGGTTCGGGAAAAAATAAGGGATGAAAATGAAAAAATATGTACACCCGGCAAGTCGAAAACCTGAAAAGGTGGCTTGGGCAAAAAAGGGTATCCCGGTGGACTGAAAACCCGAAAGGGCGGTCTAGGCAAAAATTAGGGATCAAAGCGTAACACTATGTCTCATTGGATCACCTTGCAACCAGACTTCGGTATCGACTATCAATCTCGGATGGCACTAATCAATCTGATCTACCTTCAACCAAGTAGCAAAGGGATGAGATGCTCGAGGATATAAAGGCAATAGCAGAGTTGGAACCCAGTGGGATTGTTCACATAGCTGTTTTTCTTTGTTTTTCACAAACTGTATAAATTCTGTCTTTCGGCGGTGTACTCTTACTAAGACGACATCCTCTTGTACAAAAACGCCTATTTACAGGCCAAACTTCAAAATCAATACAATTCATTTTCACAAAGAAATTTCAAATTGTTTTTCTTTTTCTGTTTTGTTTTGCAAGAACGTCTAATGTTCATTTGTGATATATGCATTTGACAATAATTGCTACTCATAAATATTTACATGCGAAACAAAAGACAATTACTCGTAATATCATAAACAGGGGCAAACGAGAAATGTCCAAACCTTACAGTTGCTCTATCCACCAGGTATAAGGATAAACCTAGCTGGAGAATACGATTAAAGGTACATTCACTCCTCGCAGAGTAGGAAATACCAGAATACAGTATTATCAACTCTCCCCAGCTGAGGTTCGCAACCGCGAATGAGTCGGTGAGAGTCTCCCTAAGCAGAGTTTATCTATCACCAACACTGGAAGATTATCCCCAGTAGGGTATGGAAGATTATCCCCAGTGAAGTCGCCGTAAAAGATTATCCCCAGCGGAGTTCATTTCTTTCACAAACAGAAACTCAATCCCCAACAGAGTTTATCATCGCCAGCAACGGTAATTCATCCACACCTGAGTTTATTTCTCTAAATCAACAGATACTCTAGCAGAGTATCTCTTCCCCACAGAGTCATTTCCTGGTTAGTTTATTCCCTAGCGGAGTTATTCTCTCCTGCAGGATTATGCTCACAATCATCTTCGTTCACTATCCCCAGCGGAAACGGAGAATTCAACTTCTTGCACTCTCCAGCAGCAACCCGGGATTTATTTTCCCAGCTAGAGAATATCATCTAAAACATTGCATGTCCATACATCATGACAGGCGCATACGCATCATACAGCACAATATCATTTATTTTGAGAACATCATTACCTGATACATATCATGCATTACATATGACTAACCTTTACCTTTCAGGAAATATACCATCAAATTCTCACAAAGTTCAAGCTATGAAGCCCGGGTATGACCGGATAATATCTTGATTTCTACAAGCATATTGTGAAGCCCGGAGAATGACCGGATAACAATATTAGACTACCGCAAAGCCTGGATTACGACCAGATAGTGGCATCTCTTAAAAGCAAGCTATGAAGCCCGGATTCGACCGGATAATAGTTTAACCCCCAGCAAGCCGTGAAGCCTAGATTACGACCGGATAACAACTCAGCAAGTTACCATGAAGCCTGGATTCGACCAGATAGTGGTATATCATAAACACAAGCCGCGAAGCCCAGACTACGACCGGATAACAGCTCAGCAAGCTATTGTGAAGCCTGGATTACAACCAGGTAGCAATACAAGACCATGAAGCCTGGATTACGACCAGATAATGGTAGAAGACGTTGTGAAGCCAAGATTACGACCAGATAGCAGCCAAAGACACCGCGAAGCCTGGATTACGACCAAATAGTGGTATATCTTTAATACAAGTTATGAAGCCCGGATTCGACTGGATAGTATCTTGATTCCTCCAAACACCATGAAGCCTAGATTTCGACCAGATAGTGGTATGAGACGTCGAGAAGCCTGGATTACGACCAGATAGCGGTAAAGAACACCATGAAGCCTGGATTCGACCAGGTAATGGTATAACACATCGTGAAGCCTAGATTACGACCAGATAGCGGTACAAGTCACTGTGAAGCTTGGATTTCGACCAAATAGCAGTTTACATGGAGAATTACTAAGAAGCACGGAGTCGATCGGATATTAGTGTGCCCTGAATTCAAGTTGAAGCCCGGATGCGACCGGATAACAACTCAATTCCTTCTGAAGCTTGGATTACGACCAGATAAGAATCGAGAAATTGCAAAGCCTAGATTATGATCGGATAACAAGTATAATCTTATCTCCCCAGTAAGTCACTGTAAATCCTGGATTACGACCAAATAACAGTCGGCCTTATCACTATGAATCCTGAACCACAACCAGATAGTAGTTCATTTTCACCTCCTCGACTAAAAGAGACGGTTCCTCAAGTAGAATAACGGATGACCGAAGCTCCTAAAATTCAACTTTTCTCAAGAAACAGAGACGATTCACCAGTAGAATAACGGACGACTAAAGCTCCTAAAATTCTATTTCTCTCAAGACAGAGATCATCATTCCCCAGCGAAATCTTCCTCAACAACAGGTATACAAACTCTCGCTAAGGAATCTCTTATGCGATTGACACTCTTTAGGATGGCATCTTTAAGCCCATCCCTCGTCAGCAATTTCCAAATGGCATCTATAAGCCCATTCCCGATATCGCAAGACAGACACCACTTCATGCGAGTGCAAATTTTTGGGCACTCTAATGATCAATCATCTTCCACCTTCGGATCACGAAAGGCACGCAAGCCAATCTACATCCTCAGGTTTAAGAAGATTGAACAGGGGAAGCTGTTGTACCCCAAAATTTTCCCTCCCATATTTCTCAAAACATTTCAAGAAAGATCTTCAAGTTGCTCAAGGAAGTCCAAGGGTTGACTAGACAAGCTCACTCCTAAGGCAGCCTACCTCAAATTAGGGTTTCATGTTGCATCAAGATACTTGAGTCCAAGGGATCCCAAATGCTCACCATTGTCCTAATATGTTCTCAAGATCATCCATGCCAAGTTTCAAGCCTTGCAGAGAAAGTTTACTCAATCAATTGCTCAAAATCCTGAAAATCGACTGTGCTAGGGCAAAAGTCAACTGTGGCCCCCATACAGTCAAACTTCAGGATTTTTGGTCAACATCCTCATTTTGAAGTATATTTAATCATTTTATCAAGGTTTGATCATGATTCCTCAATGGTTGCTCATAATTCATCAAGAACCAAAAGTTGCTAAATTAGGGTTTTGTAGGAAAAGTCAACTCAACTTTGACCAAG
This sequence comes from Vicia faba, assembly GCA_948472305.1. Classification (NCBI taxonomy): domain Eukaryota; kingdom Viridiplantae; phylum Streptophyta; class Magnoliopsida; order Fabales; family Fabaceae; genus Vicia; species Vicia faba. Next base: position 1,223,487,717 of record OX451741.1, on the reverse strand, counting down.
CATAATTTTCTCATACTTTATGAGAAATGACCCATCCAAAGCTAATTTTGAAGAGGATGCCATTCTCTACAATCCATCTTCATCTACCAAGTTGAAAATATTCACTCACAAAAAGTTATTAATTTGGACATTATAGGTCATTTTGAAAAGTCAACAAAAACACCCTTTTTGTCAAAGCTTCATACATGAGCATGGAATATCAAATTGAGATGAGACCAAAAGGGTTAGAGGACATCTCAAGATTTCTAAAAAGCCCAAGAACACCTTCAAAGAGTCAAAATTGAGGAAGTTATGCATTTGTGAAGTTGACCCTTTTTGCAAAATTTCCAAAAGTCAACTATGCCTAAAACTTCAATTTTTGCCAAATGGGCCCAATATTTTTCACTTGTTTTGAGTTGGCAACATGGTCCACGAGCCCTAGCCCTTGCCACTTGTCATTATCTTATTTTTATTTTTTATTTTTATTTTTATTTAAATTAAATCATTTTAAATCAAAACAAATCATAGAAAATCCAAAATATTGAAAACTCAAGATTTTTTACATGATTCAGGTCTTAATATCCAGCTAGCATGAGATCAAATTCGTGTAAAGGCATGGTGTGGACAAAAAGATTGAATTAGGCTATTTTTGGAATGATATTCAAAGTGAATCAAATCAAGATCAAAAGCATTGATGGAAGAAGATTGTGATCATTCTTTCAACCCTAATTCATTCCTCAATACATATAGAAGGTGTGCCGACCAAAATAGGCTAGAGAAAGAGGCGCGACATCAAGAACAAAAACTTGAAAAAACAAGAAAAAGTGCAAACACGAATTCCTACTTAGAGGAAATTTCAAGACCCTTGGACCATTCCAGTCGCTTCCTGGGATCCCTAGCAAGCAAAAGCAATCCAGAACAAGCACTTTTAGGCCCCATATCTCGCTGTAAGTTCATCACGGCATCGCTCCTTTCTTGAATTCAAATTTCATGATATGGACATTGTTAACGCGAATTAACCATATATTCTTGATCCATGGAACCTTTGCAAGCTTTCTATATTGTTTAATTGCATTTATATGGCTTGTATAAAATTTCACCATGGCTAGGGTTTGTAGCTTCGATTTAGGAGTTTTATGTGCAGGCAAAATTGGCCCATAAAAAGATCATCATGATATTCAGCAGGTCCAGACGAATCCAACCATGGCATTATAATTCATTTATCTTGCTCATGGTGGATTTTAAGAGAACGCAGGTTTGTAGTGACGGACAAACGTCCATAGGTTAAAGTCTAGGACTTTTACCAACGGAGAAGGGAAGAAGACAACCAACATGGCAGCCTCCCACTCGTCCATTTGAATTTTCGCGCGGATTTCTTTCATTCCATTTGTTCTTAATATAATATTTTTTATTTGTTTTACATACAACATAAGCAATTGGCAGTTGGTAAGTGGAGCGTGGAAAAGTACCTTGGGGCCTGGGTTCGAATCTGAGGTCCCCCAAATAATTCATATATTTTGTCTTTTAGTGATTCAGTGTGCATGCACAGCTAAGGAGCATCATGCGTCCTCACCATCCAATCAGCCAAGCGTCCTGAGGGCCAGATCCAAGGGCCATCAATGAGGGAGTACAATAAGCCATGGTCAATGCATCATAGAGAATTCAACAAGTCAACGTGGACAGTTTTGTTTTGGGCCCAGTAGCTGTTATCTACACCCCCTCAATTTGCTTGCAGGCCCAAGTTTCTTATTCTTTTTCTTTTTATATTTGTTTTATTTAATTTATTTTATTTATATTCTACTAACCAATTAATTAATTTCTTTTATCAAAAAATCACAAAAAATAATACTTTCCACAAATTAGGTTTAGATTTTATTTTTTTATCAAAAAAATTAATTAATTTAATTAGGTTGTTAATATTAGATAACTTTAATTCTTTTTTGTAAATAATTAAAATTAATTAGAACAATTAGGTTTTTTATTTCTAACTTAATTATATTTCCTTTTCCTTAAAAATAACAAAACCACAAAATAGGCCATGTAATTATTTTCATTAATTAATTTAATTAACTAATTAATTGTACATTTAATTTAAAAAACCTATTTCTTTTCTTAAAAAATGATTAAAACAACAAAAAAAATTTCTTTTAATTAGGTTAGAAAGGGTCAAAACCCTAGTTCTCTCCCGATCTAAATTTCTTCGCGTGTACTTTATTATTTTATTATTTACCATATTATTGTAACTGCTCACAAGGTGTAATAGTTAATTAGGACTTCTCTTTTCATTTATCGCTTTATTCTTTTTAAAGGGTTTGTTTTTTGCTATGTAAATACCCGAAGCCTTGTAATAGCTTAGTTTAATTTCCTCTCTTTAAATTCCGCAAAATATTAAACTGTTAGATGTATGATATAGGGATGCATGACAAGAATGTATGTAAAATTTTAAAACGGTTAGATAACCCTAAAATGTGCAAAGATAAATAATCTGAAATTGAATCACTCGCACATGCGCACACCTAGGGTACACTCCCACTTGGTTGCCTTTGATAAACGGTCTTTGAGTATAGGGTGCTTTAGTGGTTGTCCTTTTGTCCAAAGATCAAAGTTGCCTCGGAAAGGTTGCCTCGGATATTGTTGCCTCGGATAATTGATCTAAGACATTAGGGATATTACTAAGACGTCCTAACATTGCTTTAGTGACCATACGTCCCTTTTGAATTGACCTTCAAAACTCCAACGATGGTGCTACCTACTCACTAATAGTGGGATAGCGCTGTCTAAAGGAAACAAACATAGAACGGTTCTTTTTTCGAGTAGGTAGATTAGTTCTTAAGTACTTGCTCAAACAAAACAAACATTTTCACACTTACACTCCTTTACAAACAAAGTTTTCAAAAACACTTCATTACACTCTTGAAGACAGAAGCAAGAGTTAAATCGAAGTCAAAACAAAAACTTTTCAAAGCACACAAACACAGAGAAGCAATTTTGAAAATGATGAGCAAGTACCTAAGAGCTCGTAGATAACTACGGATAGAAAGGGTGCTAATACCTTCCCTTTCTATAATCTACCCCCGTACTCAGAAATATCTCGAAAAAGGAATTTTCTGTGCTTTTTTCCTTTCCTTTGTTGGATAAAATAAAAGTCGGTGGCGACTCTTGCTTACCGCGACATTTTGAAAACACAAACGCAAAACGCAAACCAGCATACCTAAAAAACAGTCTCGGTTCTGGCCACCGTATCACACCTTGAATCTTTGGGACCTTGTGACTTTGTTGTTATTTTTTCTGGAGTTCTTGGGGTTTACCCTAAGACATTGGGTTGATTTTATTTGTGTGTAGGTTATTCTGATTATGTGCTTTGTCTGTGATTGGGAATTCCTCTGTATACAACTGTTACTCTGCCTAATTTTTTAGAAGACTTAATTCATCCGAAGCATGGTATTCCTAAGAGGTTTGGTATCTTTACTTGCTTGGTTTCAATCCAAAGGATGAGAATTCTACATTGACTTATTTATGTCAAGTGTTGACTTCTTGTTGGTTAGACATTTCTTTTCCTTATCTTTTACTTTATGCTTTATGATAGTCCCTTCATCCCCTCCCATCTTCTTTAATTTCAAAAATCTTCTCCCTTCTTTTCAAAACTCTTTTGGCTTTCTAACTTGAACCGATTTCACAATAAACTTGGACTAGGTCCATGCATTTTCAAAAATATTTTCTTAATCAAACTTTAACCAACTTAATCATACTTTGACATTTTTTGTGAGAAGACTAAAAGTCAATCCATCTCATTCAAACCATTTTTTCCACTTTGGCTTTTTACTTTAAAATTTTCTCAAAAGATTAGACTCCTGTCAATCCTTGTAGTGATGCAAGCTACTATACTTCTATGATATATAGTGAAGTGAGATATTTTCCACTTGAGTGTTGAGTGAGACTTTTTTCATTTTAAAATTCAAGCTATATCCTCCACTTTGATATGATGTAAATTCTCCTTTCTCATAATCATGGGTAGTAAGTATGTTTTCCACTCGGATATGACGATGATGTCTCATCTCTTAAAATTAACAAACACGCTTATGGTTTTTTAAAATTTTTAAAGGAGAACTACGAGTACCCTGATACCCTATTGCACAGAAGGTGGTACGTAGGCACTAAAGGTTCGCGACCGCGGCGGGTGAAAAATTTGTAAAAAATACTTCTTTTCTCATCTCCACCATCTATTTTTGTATACAACATTTATAGCCAAAATACACAAATTTTCAAAGAGGTTCCTGCAGAGTACCATAGATGTTTAGGGTGCTAATACCTTCCCTTTGCATAACCAACCCCCGTAACTAGATTCTCTCCCCCCTTATTTTTGGGTTATTTGCTCTTTTCCCATTCCTCTGGAAACAATAAAGCGCGGTGGCGATTTTTATTTGATTTGGGCAAGTTAAGTCAATCCAATGGCTTAGTCTCAATATTTCTATCGCTATAGAAAAATTGGCGACTTCACTGGGGAAAGATCAACCAATTGTTGGTTCATCTTTAAGTGGGTTGAGCCTATCTTTATTTATATTGTGTATGTGCTATTATTTGTTGTATATTATATGTTGTATATATGTTTGTCTGGATTTTCCTGGTTTTCGGGGTGCTTGGTGATTTATCTTAAGTCCTCTACCCAGACTCGGGCAAACTTACGATAGGATGGGCGGTATAGTCATGTTTTAATGGAGGAATCCCAAAAAAGTAGACATGAGATCCCCCACTCAGTGGAGGCCCCTTTGACTGTAGTATTCGTTTATCGAATAATCGAGAAGATGTGTTGCTTTTGACCTGGGAGCCTGCTGAAACTGAGGACCGTAGAACCCTTAACCCATCTTGGCCTTTTATGTGTAGTGAGGAAACTATGACGGAGACATCTGGAAGTGGTTGTCATGGGATACTACACTCAGATGACTTTTTATTAAGAACATTACTAATTACCGAGTTAAACGGGACGTTGGTGATATCCGAAGAAAGGATGTAGACTCTAGGAACCTTTTAGAACCTTGTTCAGCATGTGGTAAACTATTAGTCCTTTGACTTCATACTCGTGAAGTCGAACCTATGAACCCCCCATGTTTGTGATCTTGTGTGTGATTATTGAATCATGCATTCATGCACCCATAAGAATTCTTTAAAACAGTTGTTTCAAGGGACTTAAAGTTGAATTTTTACAAATATCTCAGGTACTTTTTAACCATGGATTTTGGAAAAAGAAAGACTCGGAAGTACACTTTCAAGGATCCTAAGATAAAGGAACTGATGAGTTTAATCCCTGAGATTGAGAGCTCTACATATTTCTGAAAGAAGTATGGATCCGCCGTGTCTCTTATGAAACTCAAGATGAAGGAGGCTATTCTTTCTACATTGTTCCACTTCTATGATCCGTTGTGTCGGTGTTTTACTTTCCCGGATTATAGGCTGATGCCTACATTGGAAGAGTATTCATACTTACTTGGTATACCTATTACTGATCGTATTCCTTTCACCGGCTTAGAGAGAGAGCCTAAGTCTCATGAGATTTCTGTCGTGACTAATTTGAAGAAGTCTAAGATTGAGGCTAACATGACTACCAAAGTAGGAATCAGAGGTTTACCTGCTCAATTTTTATTATAGAAAGCTTGTTACTTTTCTAAGACGAAGAGTACGGTTTTGAGGCTATCTTTGTTTTGCTTGCCTATGGGTTATTCTTGTTTCCTAATATTGACAAATTTGTGAATGTCAATGCCATTAGGATATTTTTGATTGGCAATGCAGTCCCTACCTTGCTAGGAGACACTTATTATTCCATTCACCTTTGGAATCATTATCAGGGAGGAATGATCATATGTCTCATGTTGTTGTTATATCAGTGGTTTATTTCTCACTTACCTCAGACTGTTTCTTTTTAGGATCCCAAGAAGGAACCTCATTAAACTCTAAAGATTATGACTCTCATTCATTCTGACATTGATTGGTATCATCAAGCTTATTATGATGTGGAGATAATTGATATCTGTGGCAGTTTCCCAAATGTGCCTCTTCTTGGTACAAAGGAAGGAATTAACTATAATCCTGTTCTCACGCATCGTTAACTTGGATATCCAATGAGAGACACGCAAAATAGCATTCATATGAGTGGTTTCTTTCTAAAATAAGGAGGGGATCATAAGGAAGCTAAGGAAGATATTGCAAAGGCTTGGCATCATATTCATAGGAAGAGTAGAAAATATTTGGGACCAAGAAGAACTGTTTCTTTGGAGCCTCATCTCTGTTGGATACGAGCAAGGGAAATTCAGTTGAAGATGCCATATTCTCATGAAAAACCTATACCTGATATGTTTGTGGGGACTACTCCTCCCCTTTTGGATGATGCAGAAGCACTTCATCTTGCCTTGGTTAGGATGTAACAAGAGAAGGAGGCATGGAAGAACAAGTACCAGACTTTGGAGGTATCCTACTTGACAGAACTGAAAGAGAAGGATGACTTGATCTAGATTCTTAAGTGTCGCGTTGTGGAAATGATGGAGAAGCAACAAGATTTGTTTTCCTCTAGATCTCAACTAGGACCTAGTTGCTCACTGTTGTACCCCAAAATTTGCCCTCTCATGTTTTCCAAGGTCTTCCCTTACATGGTTGGTCGCAAACACTTGCCTAAAGAAAATAAAGTTTTTTGAAGATGTTTTAAGTACCTTTTGATTGGAATTCTAAAAGACTCTTCAATTGGTATTCTGAAGGAGCCTTTCGGTTGGCATGAACAATACCCTTCGATTGGCATTATGGCCAAGCCTTTCGATTGAAATTCCAAAAAATGCTTCGATTGGAATTGTGGCAAAGCCCTTTGATTTGCATGGATACAAGGTCTTTCGATTGGCCTCATGGCCAAGCCATTCGATTGGCATGTATACAAGGCTTTTCGATTGGCCTCATGACAATCCTTTCGATTGGCATGGTGTCAAGGCCTTCGATTGGCATTCTGAAAGATCCCTTCGTTTGGCACCCTGGCCATGCCTTTCGATTAGCATTGCAAGGAATCCTTCGATTTAGCATCTCAAACAAGGAAGCTTCGACATGCATGTTAACCAAGTACCCTTAGATTGGCCTTTTGGCAAGGCCCTTCGATTGGCGTTTCAACAAAAACCCTTCGAGTGGTATTTGGGCAAAGGATTTTCGAATGACAGGAGGACGTTCGAAGGATTCAAATGTCCAGGTTCATCCAAGATTTCAAAAGGGGCATGAATATTTTAAAAAAGAAATATTTTAATATGTCTGATTCTTGTCTCATAGCTTTAAAATCCTAGTTAAATGGTTGTCTCTTGCCGTTACTATGCACCATCACACTCCTATAAATACAAGGCCAAGGACACAGTGCCAAAGGGGGACAAAAAAGTAGAGAGATCACATTTATTGCATCACACACATACAGATTGCCCATCGAAGCTCCCCTAAAATCCCAAAAGCCTCCCAATCGAAACACCTTTTGCAGGTTCCCTTTCCAGGAGTCCACACCAACCCCCAAGCAGACATTTCCACAAACACTTTTGATTGGTAAGGGTTTGCAGAGTCAAAACTGCACCTTGATACCATTTATATATACATTGCACATATACTCTTGTTATTTTCCAATATTTGTGTTGCATGCAAGTTGAAGCACAGGGATAAGATTATGTCATCACTAGGACACAATCTGAGTTTTTTCTTTCTTCGAATCTCACCTGGGACATCCCAGACCAAGCAAACCCAGATTCGAATTGGAGAGAGATCCAAATTGGGGAGGGATTCGAATCAGGGGGTAAAGCCCCCCCTGGATCTCTAATGTGTATTTATGTTGCAGGAAACAATTTCTCAAGCTTTTCCCAACAAAATATTGTGGGGCTTCAAAACAGCCAGGCTGTCGAATCCAGGACCAACTTCGATTCAAGCCCAGGATTTTGATTTTTTTTCTTTTTTTTTTCTAACGAATCCCTTGCAGATCCAGTATCCTAGATCAAAGGAGACACCTTCTATGAATCGAAGCCACCTATTTTCCCCTGGATTGAAAGACACTTCCCTCTGGATCAAAATACATTGCCCTCCTGGATTAAAGAAAGCAGCTCCCTTCTGGATCGAAGGAGACATCTCCTTCCTAGATCGAAGGGCATTCCCTTTCCCAGGATCGAAGGGCAATCCCCTTCCCTGGATCAAAGGACTTTTTTGTGTATTTTTACTTTTCGTTTTGTTTATTTTCTCTTAATGGTTTTCCACCTTAAAACAAACATCAAATCAAAAGATCACAAAAAATTAGGTTCTAGAATTTTTTATTAAAACTAATTTTGTTAATCAACTATTAATTACTTTAACATTTTTTTCTCAAAAAATAAAACAAAACAAACTAAAAGAATTCCTTTCACTTAGGATTTAAAACGTATTTTCAATTCATGCGCGCGATTATTTATTTTGACAGTTTTAGATTTTTGTAATTATCTATCAATTGTAATAGTTTAGGATTTAAATTTTCGTACTTTTTCTGCACTTTATTTTACACCTCTTTTATGTAATTACCCTGAAGCCCTGTAATAGCGTAGGAACCTTTACTTCTTGCTTTGTATTTTCTTATATGCTTGTATATAATTGCTAGTAAATAGGCGTGTATGGAAATACTGTAAATTAAAACGTTAGCTAACCTAATGAAAATACAAAAAATAACTGAATTAAACACATATGCACATATGCACCTCTAGGGTATCCCCGCTTCGGTTGCCTTTCGGAAAATAAAGCAGTCATATCCCTCGAGAATGGGGACTCTTTAGCAAAGACCCATAAAATCAAAAGATCATTGTCCCTTGATGACCCTTACAGTGTTTCCTTTCGGTAAATGATCTCGTCCCTTAAACAAAAGTTGCTAAAGCGTCTCTGTATGTTGCCTTTATGACTGTAAAACGTCTCTTTGAATGTCCCTCAACATCCAACGATAGGGCTACCTACTCACTAATAGTAGGATAGCGATGTCTAAAGGATTGGAGGAAAAGAATTACCATTTTCGAGTATAAAAGTAGATAGTTGTTAGAAGTTTGCTCAAAAATACTTTTTGCACTTACACAAATACTACTTTTCAAAAATAAGTTTCAAAAACATTTGCTTTGTTAACACTCTTGAGGACTAATATAAGAGTTAAACGCAAAGCAAATCGTCGCACTAAGGAATTTTCCAAACATTTTCAAACGCACAAAGCACAAAGGTATTTCAAAATGAGAAAACCTCTAAGAGTCCGTAGATAACTACGGATGGAAAGGGTGCTAACACATTCCCCTTCTATAATCTACCCCCTTACTCAAACTCTCGAAAAAGTATTTTTCTATTCTTTTCACTCTTTCCTTTGTTGGATAAAAGAAAAGTCGGTGGAGACTCTTGCTTACCGCGACATTTGCGAATACAAAATGTAAAACCAGTATATAACAGTCGGTTCTGCCACCGTATCACAGAACTGGCGACTCTGTTGGGGAAAAATAAAAGTGGGGGTTACCTTAGAGTTAGTTCATTTTTAATATGCTTTACATTGTGTGTTTTGTTTGCTTTATCTTCGAGGGTTGTTTGGGTTGTTTCTATAGATCCTACACCCGGATTTGGGGCACACTTTTAGGTAAACAACAATAGATCGTGGAGACTGTATGGCATAGACCGATATGGTTGAAGCGATAGCGGTGTTGGTGTGAAACTTTGGTTGGTACCGGTATCCCTTGTGTTGAATCAAGGAGAATACGGGGCTGCCACGTGGTGTCGTGAAGCACTAACGGGCCTTAGAACCTTAGTTGAACAAATTTGGCCATTGGAAAGTAATGAGATAGTCGGCCTCAGTGTAAAGTTGGGGATTGGTTGATACTCGATGCTACACTCATTGATATCGGACTTTCGAGATGTTTCGGCCGTAAGAAAAGATTGCTAAGCTGAAATAACTCGATAAAGAAAGATCAATGATATTGAGACTCCTTAGAACCCGATTACTATTTCTAAGACAGGTTGAACCAACTAAATTTCAAGAGGGTACTTACCGACAAACCCCATGAAAGCCTAAGGCTGCTTGTGTGACTTGTTTTCTTTCAACTTAAACTACCTGCAGGGTTTTATTATCTAACAACATGATTTCCTTGCAGGATTTGTTTACAGTCATTATCTAATAAACTGGTTTTCTTGCAAGACATACTTGTCTTTATCACCCTACATTTTGCTTGATGCATAGCATACATATCATAACACCATACCATAGCATTTCCTTAACCATTTCAAGGATCTCAAGGGCCTGTGGTGCAGGTTATGATGAACCAGACGTCTAGCAAGGGGCAAAGGGATTTATTTTCCTCTAGCCAATGCCATCAAAAGATCAAAACTAAATAACTTGAGTCAGGGGCTATGACCCACTTGATATGGTGAGCTTGACTCTCGTAGAAGGACACTCAACGATACAAAGTTCTTCAATTAAAGCTGCAAAGTTCAACGCCTAACATTTTTCTTGTTTACCCCGGGAGATCCTTGAAAACATTGCACGCATGTCATTTGCATAACATGTCTTCTAATACAAGTCTCTCATTTTCTCGCTGTTTATTTCAGCAAGGAAAATGGCTCTCCAACAAGACAACAAAGATCTTCAAACTCAAGAGGCTCAGTTCATGGAAATGTTCCTAAACCTATCCAAGGGGAAGGAAGAGTTGAAATCACTCCTCGTTGGGAACCTGGCCAAGAAAAGTCCTGAAGACAATAAGAACGAACGGTTGGAACAACTGCAAGCTGAGGTAGAAGCAATGAGAACCCAGATGTCAGGGCAGATGGCTCTTATCCAAGGCCTAGCCCGGGGACAAGAAGAGTTGAGAGCCATTATTAACAAACTTCATCAAGACGCATACAACCGTATGAAGCAAACAGTCGAGGCAGGAGATCAAGTCATTCATCAACCACTGATGGGACAGAAAGTTGGAGTTTTCCAAATTTCTACTACGTTGCAAGCCCAATCATAACCTCGCCAACAACGACAGGGTAATCAGCGTAGGCAGGATTCATTTACTAGGCGATATACCAAACTTAACATACCAATGTCACAAGTATTACAACACATGTTGAAGTTGAATTTGGTCACATTGAAGGATCCTCCTCGAAATCCTAATACTTCTTCTCCTACTTACAATCCTGATGCAATATGTGCATATCACTCCAACAGTCTGGGGCATGACACTAATAATTGTTGGACGTTGAAATACAAAATTCAAGACCTGATTGATGAAGGAGTATTGGAATTCACACAAGATGGTCAACTAGAATTTTTCTGTCATCCCTCCAAGGCACACCATCTGAAGTGACAAGTTCTGACAAGAAGGCTTTTCGTTCATTAGAATTTTCAAGTTGTAATTGTCTTTTGATTTGTTCGAACACTTATTTATGTCAAACTTTGTTATTTCATCATTGCATTGCATTTGTTTTTCTTGAATAAATTCATTCCTATTCATTATATTCAAACTGTTTTTATACTTCCATTCTTGTGATATTCAACTCTCAATCAAAAGCTCTAAGCCTTTAGAGGGAGGATGACGAGAATGATACCACAATCTCTACAGTATGCTTTTGAACGGACCCCGCTGACGATGTACATGCGTTGTTTCAAATCCTAAACAGTGAAGTTATAAGGAAGATAATCCGTAGTCAACCCCTTTGAGCCTAAGAAGTAGGAGTTTTCTTTTCATAGAAATTAAAATCCTAAATCATAACCTGGGGCAGGTTAGTTTTCTCATTTAATTCAGATGTGCATTCAGTCGCAAGCTTTCCCTTCATACACAACAAATAATGTAGAAGATGCTCTCCAAAAGATGGCGATGGTTCCACATAAACATTAAGAACGTGCAGTCATTATCTCTCAAAATAAAAGCCCATTAAGTCAAAACCTATGAAAGAGACTTAAGAAAAAAATAGGGGCATCCCGCTGGCTGTAATCACAAAAGAAATAGTTCAGGCAAACGACAGGGATTACAAAATCAAAAAAGAAAGAGGTCCTACAAATCCTCAACAAAAAGAAAAGGTCACAAAAATGACTGCATTCTCAAACAAACGTTCAATTTTTGAACCATCACCGGAATACCGGGGCCAACATTCCAGAACTCAATTGGGATTCAAAATGCACAATTAACTGAGCATAGGACTGAAGAACATCACGAAGAACGGGTGGGTACAAATAAATTTTGAGCCTTTATCCTTTGTTTCTTAAACCGTGAACCAAGCCACGTTACAACCCTTAAAAGTCCTAGCTGAAGCATGGGTTAGTTCGAGAGCATATTGTTATAAAGGTATCCTGACTCCTATAAGGTTTGCTATAAATCATGAGTTGATATCACATTCTTGCAAATATTTTTTTACTACAAAAAACGCATTTTTAAAAAATTTCAAGACAGACATAAGCTTTGCATTCTTTAAATGACATTGTTTGCATATGGTTCATTGTTCAAATGGCAGAGAAATTCACACAATAAATATTCAGTGAACGAAGAACCCCCTCAATAGACATAATCACCTCAGACGGAAAAAACATTCCTAATAACAGGCCTTTCATAATCAAGGGGCATGACATGGTGTCTAGTTAATCTGGGGCAGTCAAGCCAATATGAAAAGAATCTCTCAAAAGTGCTGAATAGCCAGGGGCAGATCTCCATCTGAATCACTTGGGGCATTAAACATGAATTCCAGCAACGAATCATATACAATCAAACAAACATTTTTGGCAGTGTGGCAACACTTACTACTATGGACAGTGACAATTCTCCGTACCTGGTGAACATAGTCGGAAAATACTACGCATGAACAAAGACCCGCTAGGTTTACAGGCCTAGGAAAAATTAAGGGCATCTCAGCGAACCAAAAGAGTTCGGGAAAAAATTAGGGATATATACAAAAATTGTACATCCGGCAAGTCAAAAACCTGAAAAGGCGGCTTGAGCAAAAAAGGTAATCTCGGTGGACTGAAAACCCGAAAGGGCAGTCCAGGAAAAAGTTAGGGATTAAAAACATACGACTATGTCCCATCATCTTGTCATTTGTTTATCAGTAGAAGGTTTATCACCCTGATCAGCATTTACCAAGCACCCCAGGAGTTGGGATGACACTCAAACCATCCACAAAGTCTCTGCAAGTACTTTCTCCAGCAGGTACAGAGGCAGGGGCATCTTACTAAAAAGTCGCCACCATATCCTCAGCTTACAACCTAGTGACGTCAGGTGTTCTTGTATCCCCGGCAGAACAAGAATTTCCAACTACTGCCCCGATATCAGGTTTTCCTCAGTAAAGTCATCAAACTTCTCAGGATTCCCAAATAGGATTTCATAAAATCCTCAGGCAGGGCACAAAGCTTTCCTTCCCCAACATAGTTTATTCCTCCAGCTACGGAAGTTCATCCCCCAGCGGAGTTTATTTCTCCAAATCGGAAAAATATTCCAGCAAGGCACCCCCTCCCTCAAACAGAGTTATTCCCCTGAAGAATTATTCTCAGGCAGAGTCTCTCCCCGGCAGAACATCCTCAAATTCAAAGAGGAAAACCCTGGAAAATCATATTCATTCATCATCACCAGTGGAAATGAAGGATTCAGCCTCCTTATACTCTCCAACAGTAGTCTGGGGTTTATTTTCCTAGACTTGGAAACATCTCAATAGCATCCCGTATTCATACATTATGGCATGCGCATACACTTCGCATACAGTAAAATATCATTTATTTTGAGAACATCATCACAATGAATTTCATACATAATGACATTGCATACAACTAACTCTTTGCCTTTTTCAGGGAAAAGATCAAATCAACAAACACAGTTGACTATTTATGTGACATGGTAGTATTCTCAAAAGCTATATCTAATGAAGGGCTATTTCAGCATTCTCCGCAGAAAGATGTCCTCACAAGACCTTCTCTGGTTCAGTTAGATAGACACTAAGATCTCTCTAATTCTTATTCCAGTTGAAGATATTCTAAGACTTTTGTCTGGTTCAGTTAAATCGATCCTAAGATTTTTCTGATTCTTATCCAGTTAATGTTTATTAAAGACCTTCTTTGGTTCAGTCAGATCAACACTAAGACCTCTCTGATTCTTATTCCAGTTGGAGATATTCCAAGACTTTTGCCTGGTTCAGTTAAATTGATCCTAATATTTTTCTGATTCTTATCCAATCAAAGTTAATCCAAGACCTTCTCTGGTTCAGTCAGATCGACACTAAGACCTCTCTGATTCTTATTCTAGTTGAAGATATTCCAAGACTTTTGTTTAGTTCAGTTAAATCGATCCTAAGATTTTTCTGATTCTTATCCAATCAAAGTTAATTCAAGACCTTCTTTAGTTCAGTCAGATCGACATTGAGACCTCTTTGATTCATATTGCAGTTGAAGATATTCCAAAACTTTTGTCTCATTCAGTTAACTCGATCCTAAGATTTTTCTGATTCTTATCCAGTCAAAGTTAATCCAAGACTTTCTCTAGTTCAGTCAGATCGACACTAATATCTCTCTGATACTTATTCCAGTTGAAGATATTCCAAGACTTTTGTCTGGTTCAGTTAAATTGATCCTAAGATTTTTCTGATTCTTATCCAGTCAAAGTTAATTCAAGACCTTCTTTGGTTCAGTCAGATCGACACTAAGACCTCTATGATTATTATTCTAGTTAAAGATATTCCAAGACTTTCGTCTGGTTTAGTTAAATCGATCCTAAGATTTTTCTGATTCTTATCTAGTCAAAGTTAATCCAAGACCTTCTCTGGTTCAGTCAGATCGACACTAAGATCTCTCTGATTCTTATTCCAGTTGAAGATATTCCAAGACTTTTGTCTGGTTCAGTTAAATTAATCCTAATATTTTTCTAATTCTTATCCAGTCAAAGTTAATTCAAAACCTTCTCTGGTTCAATCAGATCGACACTAAGATCTCTCTGATTCTTATTCCAGTTGAAGATATTCCAAGACTTTTGTCTGGTTCAGTTAAATCGATTCTAAGATTTTTATGATTCTTATCCAGTCAAAGTTGATTAAAGACCTCCTCTGGTTCAGTCATATCGACACTAAGATCTCCCTGATTCTTATTCCAGTTGAAGATATTCCAAGACTTTTGTCTAGTTTAGTTAAATCGATCCTAAGATTTTTCTGATTCTTATCCAGTCAAAGTTGATTAAAGACCTTCTCTGGTTCAGTCAATCGACACTAAGATCTCACTGATTCTTATTCCAGTTGAAGATACTCCAAGACCTTTTTCTAGTTCAGTTAAATCGACACTAAGATTTTTCTGATTCTTATCCATTCAAAGATAAACCAAGACCTCTGCTGGTTCAATTTGAATCGACCATTGATTTGTTACTGATTCTTTTCCAGTAGGCCTTTTCTGGTTTAGTTAAATCAACACTATGATTTTTCTGATTCTTATCTAGTCAAAGATAAATCAAGACCTCTGCTGGTTCAGTTTGAATCAATCGTTGATTTGTTACAGATTCTTTTCCGGTAGATCCTTTCTCTGGTTCAATTAACTCGGCACTAAGATTTTTCAGATTTCTATTCCAGATTGAGAAACTGCAAAGCCTAGAGTATGACTAGACAACAATTTAATCTCATTTCCCCAGTGAGTCGTTGTGACGCCTGGAATACGACCAGATAGCAGTCACCCTTATCATCCTCAGCAAGTAACTGCGAAGCCTGGATCCTGACCAGATAGAATTTCACTTCCCTCTCTTCAGTCAAGGGATGACTCCCCAGTAGAGTAATGGACAACCCAAGTTCCTAGACTCTATTCCCCATAGAGTTTTCCTCAAACAGGAAAACAACAGAAATCAACATCCCCTAATGGACTCCTCCTCAGACAACAGGAACAGGAATCCCCACAAAGAGACCTCTTATGAAGTCAGCATCTACTCTGGATGGCATCTTTAAGCCCGTCTCCGACGACTCTCCATCATATTCTTTGGATGGAGTCTTTAAGCCCATCTCCGACGACTTTCAGTCATCTTCTCCAAATGGCATCTATAAGCCCATTCCATACACAATCAACCAACACATCATCGAGTGCAAATTTCTGGGCACTCTAGTGTTTAATCACCTTCCACCTTCAGATCACGAAAGGCGAACAAGCCAATCTACATCTTCAGGTCTAAGAAGATTGAACAGGGTCACAAACACTTGCCTAAAGAAAATAAAGTTTTTTGAAGATGTTTTAACTACCTTTCGATTGGCATTCTGAAAGACCCTTCGATTGGTATTCTTAAGGAGCCTTTCGATTGGCATGGACAATGCCCTTCGATTGGCATTGTGGCCAAGCATTTCGATTGACATTCCAAAAAATGCTTCGATTGGTATTGTGGCCAAGCCCTTTGATTGGCATGGATACAAGGCCTTTCGATTGGCCTCATGGCCAAGCCCTTCGATTGGCATGGATACAAGGCCTTTCGATTGGCCTCATGACAAGCCTTTCGATTTTCATGGTGTCAAGGCCTTCGATTGGCATTCTGAAAGATCCTTTCGTTTGGCACCCTGGGCCAGGCCTTTCGATTAGCATGGCAAGGAATCCTTCAATTTAGCATCTCAAACAAGGCAGCTTCGACAGGCATGTTAACAAAGTACCCTTCGATTGGCCCTTTGGCAAGGCCCTTCGATTGGCGTTTCAACAAATACCCTTTGAGTGTTATTTGGGCAAAGTATTTTCGAATGACAGGAGGATGTTCGAAGGAGTTAAATGTCCAGGTTCATCCAAGATTTCAAAAGGGGCATGAATATTTCAAAAAAGAAATCTTTTAATATGTCTGATGTGACACCCCAAATAATCCGATTATTAAATAATTAGAATTTTTAATTATTAATTTAATTGGAAATTTAATTATTGGTGTTTTTTGGATTATTGGAATTAATTTAATTAATTAAAGGAAAGAAGTATTGGTGGTGTGAAGAGTGATTAGAGGGTGTGAGGGGTAAAATACTCTACTCTTACTAATTACTAATTTAATTATTTTATTGGAATAATAAAAGGAGTATTAAAAGGAAAAAGAAGAGAAAGAGAGTTATTTTGGAATATTCATCATACGTGCATTTGAGAAGAGGAAAAAGAAGGAGAAAACCGGAAGCGTCAGAATTCGAAGAACCCACAAGGTAAGGGGTGATTTCGATTAGTTAATTCGTATTATTGGTTTAGATATTCAATAGTATGGATCATAGTATGTTAGGGAATCCCGTTTTGGAATTCTAGGGTTCCGTAGAATTGTCCCTATTGCGTCGAATTGTAGGTTGAAAACCATTAGGGTGTCAGATGATAAAAAGGAATGATGAAATAATGTTGTTTGATGTTATAATGGTGCAAAATGGATGTGTTTTGGTGTTTCTCATGTTGCAATTCGTATGGGTATGTTTAGAATTGGTTTAGAATGAATAAATGCTGTCAAAAGTGCAGAATTTGACTCTGCAGGTCGTGGGAACCGGTTCCCAGTGGGGAGGAACCGGGTTCCACTGTGTGAATTTATAAAAACTGGCAAAAATGCACGTAGGACCGGTTCCTGTATAGGTAGGAACCGGGTTCCCATACATTTTCCAAAAGCGTGATTTTTGAACTTCGTAGGAACCGGTTCCTGCATATGTAGGAACCAGGTTCTGCTGTAACTTTTTGAAAAATATTAAACTTTGAAAATTCATAACTTTCAAACCGTAAGTCCGTTTTGAGTGCCGTTTTGGACGTTATTTCTTAAATTTAATGCTTTATTTTATAAAATGAAAAGATTTCCTAAAACCTGAAATTATTTTGAAAATGAGTCAAATCCCGGAATAAGTGATTATTGGCTAACGCACATGGGTGTGTGTGTAGCAGTGAACCTGTGATGGATGGATGTATTAGTATTGTATGAAGGAAAGGCATGTTTATGTTGCTAATGATGGTGTGCATGATCGTTGAGATATCATGTTTTTGGTTTTGGTTCAGTTATGATAAATTGATGTATTTCATAGACTGATTTGATGTTGCATGCTAGTGATGTGCGTGCATATGTATTGTTTTGGTGAAGTTAATTCCCATTGTGTGGAATTTGACTTGTATTGCCGTTAACTGATACCCGGGTGATGATGGGTGGTTAGGCTGGATTCGTGTCCGGGTGTTTATGGACAAATCGGTGGTTGCTGTATCTGGTTGATGATGGATCAGTGTTGGGTGACTTGGTCACGTGTTGGTACCACATGCATTGTGTCTGCATTTGTGTTTGCATGGAATTGTAACATGTTAGGATGTCTTCCAGTGTTACAATTCTTTGGTTGATTATTGATTTGTGCATAATGACTTGTATGATTGGAACTGCGTGTTGAATCTGAATTTATGCTAAAATGGGTGAAATAATATGCTTGTGATATAATGTTGATTGAGAAGCTTATAATGCATGTTAATTATGAGAAATCTCACCCTTACTTTAATAATTTCAAATTAAAGTTAGCAGCTCAGGAGTTGGTGAGGATGGCTCTAGAGCTATGTTACTTTAAGTTCGTGTGTCAGTGTCGTGCTCTGATAGGTTGTAACACTGGGGAACGTTTAGTTGAGGAATTAGTTATTATTCAGTTGTTTCTTTGAATTTCATTGGGAATAATTATGTTTTGGTTTATTCCGTTTTGGTTATGGTATTTTTCCGCTGTGTAAGACATGGTCTTAATTTGATTGAATTATTTGAATAATGACCCTCAGTGTAGCATGACTACTGTTTTATTGGAAGTTTTATTTATTTCATAATTGTGACATCCCTTGTTCCGTGTTAACTCTGATGGAATATGTCTTTAATCATTGATATAATTAATATTATTCGGGGTATTTTAGAAGGGGTGTTACAATAGTGGTATCAGAGCATAGTCGGTCTTGTCTTGTGTCGTTATCCCTTTTGTATGCGACTAGTGTAAGATGACAATGCCGATACTTGTGTGCTGACGAGGTTATTTTGTAATGTTACAGAACAATGGCCGGAAGAGGTAACAGAAGAAACGACGATGCTATTGCTGAAGCATTGGGAATGTTGGCTGGAGTACTCTGAGGGAACCAGCAGGGAGTTGTAATTGGTGCTGACCGACAATTGGGGAATTTTCAGAGGAATAATCCTCCGTTATTCAAGGGTGCACATGATCCCGAAGGTGCTCAGAAGTGGTTGAAGGAGATCGAGAGGATCTTCAGAGTAATTGACTGTGCTGAAGGGCTGAAGGTGAGATATGGAACTCACATGTTAGCAGAGGAAGCTGATGACTGGTGGGTTGCTACCAGAACTGAAATGGAAGAAGATGGTATTGCGTTGACTTGGGCTGTGTTCAGGAGGGCTTTTTTGAGGAGGTACTTTCCTGAGGACATCAGAGGCAAGAAGGAGATTGAGTTTCTGGAACTCAAGCAGGGTAACAAGACTGTCATTGAGTATGCTTCGAAGTTTACTGAGTTAGCGAAGTATTATGCTCATTATACTAACGATGCAGATGGAGAATTTTCCAAATGTATCAAGTTTGAGAATGGTCTTCGTGATGAGATTAAGCAGGGTATTTGGTATCAGCGTATCAGAAGATTTCCTGATCTGGTTGACTGTAGTAGGATTTTAGAGGAGGATCTTGCTAGCACTAAGTCGAATGCTCGAGGGTATGTTGATAGGAAGGGTAAGCAACAGATGGATCGTGGTAAGCCTTATGATAGAAGTAATCAGAGACCCGGTGGTTGGAAGAAGTTTGGTGGAGGAGATTCTAGTTCTTCCATTAAGAGCTACAAGTGTGGTGAGACAGGACATCGTATGGTGGATTGCAAAAGTAATGATAAGAAGTGTTTCAAGTGTGGGAAACTCGGCCATGTGGCCAATGATTGCAGAGTAAGAATGGTGACTTGTTACAACTGTGGTGAAGAAGGTCATACTCGTCCTCAGTGTACAAAACCCAAGAAGGAGCAAGCTGGTGGTAAAGTGTTTGCATTGTCTGGGTCAGAGACTAAGCCAGAGGATCGGCTGATTAAAGGTACATGTTTTATTAATGACATACATTTGATTGCGATTATTGATACTGGAGCTACGCATTCTTTTATTGCTTTGGATTGTGCTAAAAGATTGAATTTGGAAATTTCTAATATGGATGGAAGTATGGTTATTGATACTCCTGCGTCGGGTTCAGTGACTACTTCGTATGTTTGTAGGAATTGTCCTATTGTGATTTTTGGTAGGGGTTTCGGTATGGATTTAGTGTGCCTACCGTTAGAACAACTTGATATCATCCTTGGAATGAACTGGTTGGAATTCAACCAGGTTCATATCAACTGTTTTGCAAAGACGGTTATTTTTCCTGAAGAGGTTGGTGTCGAAGATGTGACTATGTCGGTTAAACAGATGAACCTAGCTGTGAAAGATGGTGATGTGGTATTTATGTTGTATTCTGTAAATAGAAGCGGAGGGAAAAGCAAAGAGTGATGAATTGCCAGTGGTGAATGAATTTCCAGAGGTGTTTCCGGAAGACGTTAGTGAATTGCCACCTGAGAGGGAGGTAGAATTTACTATAGATTTGATTCCTGGAACTAGTCTGGTGTTGATGGCGCCTTACCGTATGTCGGCATCTGAATTAGCGGAGTTAAAGAAATAATTGGAGGAGTTACTTGAGAAGAAGTTTATTCGTCCGAGTGTTTCACCGTGGGGTGCTCTGGTGTTGTTGGTTAAGAAGAAAGAAGGTTCAATGAGATTATGTGTTGATTACAGACAACTGAATAAAGTTACAATCAAGAATCAGTATCCTTTGCCGAGGATCGATGATTTGATGGATCAACTAGTTGGAGCTTGTGTATTTAGTAAGATTGATCTGAGATCTGGATATCATCAGATTCGTGTGAAGTTGGAAGATATTCAGAAAACTGCATTTAGAACGAGGTATGAACATTACGAGTATTCTGTTATGCCGTTTGGAGTTACTAATGCACCTGGTGTTTTCATGGAGTATATGAACAGGATATTTCATCCGTATCTTGATAATTTTGTGGTGGTGTTCATTGATGATATTTTAATTTATTCGAAGAGCAATGAAGAGCATGCAGAACATCTCAGAGTTGTGTTGGAATTGTTGAAAGAGAAGAAGCTTTATGCGAAGTTGTCCAAGTGTGAATTCTGGTTAAGTGAAGTAAGTTTTCTTGGCCATGTAATTTCCAAGAATGGAATTGTTGTGGATCCTACGAAGGTAGAAGCAGTATCTCAGTGGGAAGCGCCGAAGAATGCTTCTGAGATCCGTAGTTTTCTGGGTCTTGCAGGTTATTATAGGAAGTTTATAGAAGGATTTTCCAAATTAGCATTATCGTTGACTAAGTTGACCAGGAAGGGTCAGATGATTGTTTGGGATGTTGAATGTGAGAAAGGATTTCAAGAGCTGAAGAGGAGGTTGACAAGTGCTCCGATCTTGATTTTGCCAAATCTGACTAAGTCTTTTATTGTGTATTGTGACGCATCATTAATGGGATTAGGTGGTGTGTTGATGCAAGATAAGCAGGTGGTGGCTTATGCTTCGAGACAATTGAAAGTACATGAAAGGAATTATCCGACTCATGATTTGGAGTTGGCAGCTGTTGTGTTTGTTTTGAAGTTGTGGAGGCATTATTTATATGGTTCTCGATTTGAGGTGTTCAGTGATCACAAAAGTCTGAGGTATCTCTTTGATCAGAAAGAGTTGAATATGAGGCAGAGGAGATGGTTAGAATTTCTAAAGGATTATGATTTCGGTTTGAATTACCATCCTGGTAAGGCAAACGTTGTTGCGGATGCCTTGAGTAGGAAGTCCTTGCATATGTCGATGTTAATGGTCTGTGAGTTAGATTTGGTTGAGCAGTTCAGAGATTTAAGTTTGGTATGTGAAACTACTCCGAATAGTGTGAAATTGGGTATCTTGAAACTGACTAGTGGTATTCTGGAAGAAATTCGGAATGGACAGAAGTCTGATGTTGGGTTAGTTGATAAATTGACATTGATCAACCAAGGTCAAGGAGGCGAGTTCCGGATTGATGAGAATGGTGTTATGAGATTTGGTAATAGGGTGTGTGTTCCTGATGTTGCAGAGAGTAGGAAGAGTATTTTGGAAGAAGGACATCATAGTGGATTGAGTATTCATCCTGGTGCTACTAAAATGTACCATGATTTGAAGAAGTTGTTTTGGTGGCCGGGAATGAAAAAGGAAATTGCTGAGTTTGTGTATGCTTGTTTGGTTTGTCAGAAGTCGAAGATTGGGCATCAGAAACCGTCAGGATTGATGGAACCGTTGTTTGTTCCGGAATGGAAATGGGATGGAATCTCTATGGATTTTGTGTCTGGTTTTCCAAGGACATCGAAGAATTGTGATTCTATCTGGGTTATTGTTGATCGGTTGATGAAATCTGCTCACTTTATTCCGATAAGGATGGATTATCCGATGGAAAGGTTGGCAGAATTGTATGTTGAGAAGATTGTGAGTTTGCACGGTATTCCTTCTAGTATTGTGTCGGATCGAGATCTGAGGTTTACATCTAAATTCTGGACGGGATTCCAATAAGCTTTGGGTACTAAGTTGCGTTTGAGTTCCGCTTATCGTCCACAGACAGATGGTCAGACGGAGAGAACGATTCAGTCGTTGGAATATTTGTAAAGAGCTTGTGTGTTGGAGAAAGGTGGAGCTTGGGATAGTTATCTACCATTGATTGAGTTTACCTACAACAATAGTTTTCATTCGAGCATTGGTATGGCTCCGTTTGAGGCATTGTATGGTAGGAGGTGTCGGACACCGTTGCGTTGGTATGAATCTGGAGAGAGTGCTGTGATTGGACTGGAAATTGTCCAACAGACTTCGGAAAAGATTAAGATAGTTCAGGAGAAGATGAGGACTTCTCAGAGTCATCAGAAAAGTTATCACGATAAGAGGAGGAAAGATCTTGAGTTTAGCGAAGGAGAACATGTTTTTATGCGAGTTACTCCGATGACTGGTATTGGTCGAGCTTTGAAGTCAAAGAAGTTGACTCCATGTTTTATTGGTTTGTTTCAGATTACCAAGAGAGTTGGGAAAGTTGCTTATTAGATTGCTTTGCCGCCGTCACTTGCAAATTTGCATGATGTTTTTCATGTATCTCAGCTAAGGAAGTACATTGCTGATCCGTCTCATGAGATTCGGATAGACGATATACAGGTACGAGAGAATTTGACTGTGGAAGTGGTACCTGCGAGAATTGAGGATCGGAAGTTGAAACAGTTGCGAGGCAAGGAGATCGCGTTGGTAAGAGTGGCTTGGGGAGGACCAGCAGATGGAAATGTCACTTGGGAGCTGGAGAGTCAGATGAAGGACTCGTATCCCGAACTGTTCGTCTAAGGTATGTTTTCGAGGACGAAAACTCTTTTAGTTGGGGAGAGTTGTGACACTCCAAATAATCCGATTATTAAATAATTAGAATTTTTAATTATTAATTTAATTGGAAATTTAATTATTGGTATTTTTTGGATTATTGGAATTAATTTAATTAATTAAAGGAAAGAAGTATTGGTGGTGTAAAGAGTGATTAGAGGGTGTGAGGGGTAAAATACTCTACTCTTACTAATTACTAATTTAATTAGTTTATTGGAATAATAAAAGGAGTATTAAAAGGAAAAAGAAGAGAAAGAGAGTCATTTTGGAATATTCATCATACGTGCATTTGAGAAGAGGAAAAAGAAGGAGAAAACCGGAAGCGTCAGAATTCGAAGAACCCATAAGGTAAGGGGTGATTTCGATTAGTTAATTCGTATTATCGGTTTAGATATTCAATAGTATGGATCATAGTATGTTAGGGAATCCCGGTTTGGAATTCTAGGGTTCCGTAGAATTGTCCCTATTGCGTCGAATTGTAGGTTGAAAACCATTAGGGTGTCAGATGATAAAAAGGAATGATGAAATAATGTTGTTTGATGTTATAATGGTGCAAAATGGATGTTTTTTGGTGTTTCTCATGTTGCAATTCGTATGGGTATGTTTGGAATTGGTTTAGAATGAATAAATGCTGTCAAAAGTGCAGAATTTGACTATGTAGGTCGCGGGAACCGGTTCCCAGTAGGGAGGAACCGGGTTCCACTGTGTGAATTTATAAAAACTGGCAAAAATGCACGTAGGACCGGTTCCTGTATAGGTAGGAACCGGGTTCCCATACATTTTCCAGAAGCGTGATTTTTGAACTTCGTAGGAACCGGTTCCTGCATATGTAGGAACCGGGTTCTGCTGTAACTTTTTGAAAAATATTAAACTTTGAAAATTCATAACTTTCAAACCGTAAGTCCGTTTTGAGTTCCGTTTTGGACGTTATTTCTTAAATTTAATGCTCTATTTTATAAAATGAAAAGATTTCCTAAAACCTGAAATTATTTTGAAAATGAGTCAAATCCCGGAATAAGTGATTATTGGCTAACGCACATGGGTGTGTATGTAGCAGTGAACCTGTGATGGATGGATGTATTAGTATTGTGTGAATGAAAGGCATGTTTATGTTGCTAATGATGGTGTGCATGATCGTTGAGATATCCTATTTTTGGTTTTGGTTCAGTTATGATAAATTGATGTATTTCATAGACTGATTTGATGTTGCATGCTAGTGATGTGCGTGCATATGCATTGTTTTGGTGAAGTTAATTCCCATTGTGTGGAATTTGACTTAGATTGCCGTTAACTGATACCCGGGTGATGATGGGTGGTTAGGCTAGATTCGTGTCTGGGTGTTTATGGATGAATCAATGGTTGCTGTATCCGGTTGATGATGGATCAGTGTTGGGTGACTTGGTCACGTGTTGGTACCACATGCATTGTGTCTGCATTTGTGTTTGCATGGAATTGTAACATGTTAGGATGTCTTCCAGTGTTAAAATTCTTTGGTTGATTATTGATTTGTGCATAATGACTTGTATGATTGGAACTGCGTGTTGAATCTGAATTTATGCTAAAATGGGTGAAATAATATGCTTGTGATATAATGTTGATTGAGAAGCTTATAAGGCATGTTAATTATGAGAAATCTCACCCTTACTTTAACAATTTCAGATTAAAGTTAGCAGCTCAGGAGTTGGTGAGGATGGCTCTAGAGCTATGTTACTTTAAGTCTGCGTGTCAGTGTCGTGCTCTGATAGGTTGTAACACTGGGGAACGTTTAGTTGGGGAATTAGTTATTATTCAATTTTTTCTTTGAATTTCATTGGGAATAATTATGTTTTGGTTTATTCCGTTTTGGTTATGGTATTTTTCCGCTGTGTAAGACATGGTCTTAATTTGATTGAATTATTTAAATAATGACCCTCAGTGTAGCATGACTATTGTTTTATTGGAAGTTTTATTTATTTCATAATTGTGACATCCCTTGTTCCGTTTTAACTCTGATGGAATATGTCTTTAATCATTGATATAATTAATATTATTCGGGGTATTTTAGAAGGGGTGTTACAATAGTGGTATCAGAGCATAGTTGGTCTTGTCTTGTGTCGTTATCCCTTTTGTATGCGACTAGTGTAAGATGACAATGCCGATACTTGTGTGCTGACGAGGTTGTTTTGTAATGTTACAGAACAATGGCCGGAAGAGGTAACGGAAGAAACGACGATGCTATTGCTGAAGCATTGGGAATGTTGGCTGGAGTACTCGGAGGGAACCAGCAAGGAGCCGTGATTGGTGCTGACCGACAATTGGGGAATTTTCAGAGGAATAATCCTCCGTTGTTCAAGGGTGCACATGATCCCGAAGGTGCTCATAAGTGGTTGAAGGAGATCGAGAGGATCTTCAGAGTAATTGACTATGCTGAAGGGCTGAAGGTGAGATACGGAACTCACATGTTAGCAGAGGAAGCTGATCACTGGTGGGTAGCTACCAGAACTGAAATGGAAGAAGATGGTATTGCGTTGACTTGGGCTGTGTTCAGGAGGGCTTTTCTGAGGAGGTACTTTCCTGAGGACATCAGAGGCAAGAAGGAGATTGAGTTTCTGGAACTCAAGCAGGGTAACAAGACTGTCAGTGAGTATGCTTTGAAGTTTACTGAGTTAGCGAAGTATTATGCTCATTATACTAACGATGCAGATGGAGAATTTTCCAAATGTATCAAGTTTGAGAATGGTCTTCATGATGAGATTAAGCAGGGTATTCGGTATCAGCGTATCCGAAGATTTCCTGATCTGGTTGACTGTAGTAGGATTTTAGAGGAGGATCTTGCTAGCACTAAGTCGAATGCTCGAGGGTATGTTGATAGGAAGGGTAAGCAACAGATGGATCATGGTAAGCCTTATGATAGAAGTAATCAGAGACCCGGTGGTTGGAAGAAGTTTGGTGGAGGAGATTCTAGTTCTTCCATTAAGTGCTACAAGTGTGGTGAGACAGGACATCGTATGGTGGATTGCAAAAGTAATGATAAGAAGTGTTTCAAGTGTGGCAAACTCGGCCATGTGGCCAATGATTGCATAGTAAGAGTGGTGACTTGTTACAACTGTGGTGAAGAAGGTCATACTCGTCCTTAGTGTACAAAACCCAAGAAGGAGCAAGCTGGTGGTAAAGTGTTTGCATTGTCTGGGTCAGAGACTAAGCCAGATGATCGGCTGATTAAAGGTACATGTTTTATTAATGACATACCTTTGATTGCGATTATTGATACTGGAGCTACGCATTCTTTTATTGCTTTGGATTGTGCTAAAAGATTGAATTTGGAAATGTCTAATATGGATGGAAGTATGGTTATTGATACTCCTGCGTCGGGTTCAGTGACTACTTCGTATGTTTGTAGGAATTGTCCTATTGTGATTTTTGGTAGGGGTTTCGGTATGGATTTAGTGTGCCTACCGTTAGAACAACTTGATATCATCCTTGGAATGAACTGGTTGGAATTCAACCAGGTTCATATCAACTGTTTTGCGAAGACGGTTATTTTTCCTGAAGAGGTTGGTGTCGAAGATGTGACTATGTCGGTTAAACAGATGAACCTAGCTGTGAAAGATGGTGATGTGGTATTTATGTTGTATTCTGTAAATAGAAGCGGAGGGAAAAGCAAAGAGTGATGAATTGCCAGTGGTGAATGAATTTCCAGAGGTGTTTCCGGAAGACGTTAGTGAATTGCCACCTGAGAGGGAGGTAGAATTTACTATAGATTTGATTCCTGGAACTAGTCTGGTGTTGATGGCGCCTTACCGTATGTCGGCATCTGAATTAGCGGAGTTAAAGAAATAATTGGAGGAGTTACTTGAGAAGAAGTTTATTCGTTCGAGTGTTTCGCGTGGGGTGCTCCGGTGTTGTTGGTTAAGAAGAAAGAAGGTTCAATGAGATTATGTGTTGATTACAGACAACTGAATAAAGTTACAATCAAGAATCGGTATCCTTTGCCGAGGATCGATGATTTGATGGATCAACTAGTTGGTGCTTGTGTATTTAGTAAGATTGATCTGAGATCTGGATATCATCAGATTCGTGTGAAGTCGGAAGATATTCAGAAAACTGCATTTAGAACGAGGTATGGACGTTACTAGTATTTTGTTATGTCGTTTGGAGTTACTAATGCACCTGGTGTTTTCATGGAGTATATGAACAGGATATTTCATCCGTATCTTGATAATTTTGTGGTGGTGTTCATTGATGATATTCTAATTTATTCGAAGAGCGATAAAGAGCATGCAGAACATCTCAGATTTGTGTTGGAATTGTTGAAAGAGAAGAAGCTTTATGCGAAGTTGTCCAAGTGTGAATTCTGGTTAAGTGAAGTAAGTTTTCTTGGCCATGTAATTTCCAAGAATAGAATTGATGTGGATCCTACGAAGGTAGAAGCAATATCTCAGTGGGAAGCACCGAAGAATGCTTCTGAGATCCGTAGTTTTCTGGGTCTTGCAGGTTATTATAGGAAGTTTATAGAAGGATTTTCCAAATTAGCGTTACCGTTGACTAAGTTGACCAGGAAGGGTCAGATGATTGTTTGGGATGTTGAATGTGAGAAAGGATTTCAAGAGCTGGAGAGGAGGTTGACAAGTGCTCTGATCTTGATTTTGCCAAATCCGACTAAGTCTTTTGTTGTGTATTGTGACGCATCATTAATGGGATTAGGTGGTGTGTTGATGCAAGATAAGCAGGTGGTGGCTTATGCTTCGAGACAATTGAAAGTGCATGAAAGGAATTATCCGACTCATGATTTGGAGTTGGCAGCTGTTGTGTTTGTTTTGAAGTTGTGGAGGCATTATTTATATGGTTCTCGGTTTGAGGTGTTCAGTGATCACAAAAGTCTGAGGTATCTCTTTGATCAGAAAGAGTTGAATATGAGGCAGAGGAGATGGTTAGAATTTCTAAAGGATTATGATTTCGGTTTGAATTACCATCCTGGTAAGGCAAACGTTGTTGCGGATGCCTTGAGTAGGAAGTCCTTGCATATGTCGATGTTAATGGTCTGTGAGTTAGATTTGGTTGAGCAGTTCAGAGATTTAAGTTTGGTATGTGAAACTACTCCGAATAGTGTGAAATTGGGTATCTTGAAACTGACTAGTGGTATTCTGGAAGAAATTCGGAATGGACAGAAGTCCGATGTTGGGTTAGTTGATAAATTGACATTGATCAACCAAGGTCAAGGAGGCGAGTTCCGGATTGATGAGAATGGTGTTATGAGATTTGGTAATAGGGTGTGTGTTCCTGATGTTGCAGAGAGTAGGAAGAGTATTTTGGAAGAAGGACATCGTAGTGGATTGAGTATTCATCCTGGTGCTACTAAAATGTACCATGATTTGAAGAAGTTGTTTTGGTGGCCGGGAATGAAAAAGGAAATTGCTGAGTTTGTGTATGCTTGTTTGGTTTGTCAAAAGTCGAAGATTGGGCATCAGAAACCGTCAGGATTGATGGAACCGTTGTTTGTTCCAGAATGGAAATGGGATGGAATCTCTATGGATTTTGTGTCTGGTTTGCCAAGGACATCGAAGAATTGTGATTCTATCTGGGTTATTGTTGATCGGTTGATGAAATCTGCTCACTTTATTCCGATAAGGATGGATTATCCGATGGAAAGGTTGGCAGAATTGTATGTTGAGAAAATTGTGAGTTTGCACGGTATTCCTTCTAGTATTGTGTCGGATCGAGATCTGAGGTTTACATCTAAATTCTGGACGGGATTCCAAGAAGCTTTGGGTACTAAGTTGCGTTTGAGTTCCGCTTATCGTCCACAGACAGATGGTCAGACGGAGAGAACGATTCAGTCGTTGGAAAATTTGTTAAGAGCTTGTGTGTTGGAGAAAGGTGGAGCTTGGGATAGTTATCTACCATTGATTGAGTTTACCTACAACAATAGTTTTCATTCGAGCATTGGTATGGCTCCGTTTGAGGCATTGTATGGTAGGAGGTGTCGGACACCGTTGCGTTGGTATGAATCTGGAGAGAGTGCTGTGATTGGACTGGAAATTGTCCAACAGACTTCAGAAAAGATTAAGAAGATTCAGGAGAAGATGAGGACTTCTCAGAGTCATCAGAAAAGTTATCACGATAAGAGGAGGAAAGATCTTGAGTTTAGCGAAGGAGAACATGTTTTTATGCGAGTTACTCCGATGACTGGTATTGGTCGAGCTTTGAAGTCAAAGAAGTTGACTCCATGTTTTATTGGTCCGTTTCAGATTACCAAGAGAGTTGGGAAAGTTGCTTATTAGATTGCTTTGCTGCCGTCACTTGCAAATTTGCATGATGTTTTTCATGTATCTCAGCTAAGGAAGTACATTGCTGATCCGTCTCATGAGATTCGGATAGACGATATACAGGTTCGAGAGAATTTGACTGTGGAAGTGGTACCTGCGAGAATTGAGGATCGGAAGTTGAAACAGTTGCGAGGCAAGGATATCGCGTTGGTAAGAGTGGCTTGGGGAGGACCAGCAGATGGAAATGTCACTTGGGAGCTGGAGAGTCAGATGAAGGACTCGTATCCCGAACTGTTCGTCTAAGGTATGTTTTCGAGGACGAAAACTCTTTTAGTTGGGGAGAGTTGTGACACTCCAAATAATCCGATTATTAAATAATTAGAATTTTTAATTATTAATTTAATTGGAAATTTAATTATTGGTATTTTTTGGATTATTGGAATTAATTTAATTAATTAAAGGAAAGAAGTATTGGTGGTGTAAAGAGTGATTAGAGGGTGTGAGGGGTAAAATACTCTACTCTTACTAATTACTAATTTAATTAGTTTATTGGAATAATAAAAGGAGTATTAAAAGGAAAAAGAAGAGAAAGAGAGTCATTTTGGAATATTCATCATACGTGCATTTGAGAAGAGGAAAAAGAAGGAGAAAACCGGAAGCGTCAGAATTCGAAGAACCCATAAGGTAAGGGGTGATTTCGATTAGTTAATTCGTATTATCGGTTTAGATATTCAATAGTATGGATCATAGTATGTTAGGGAATCCCGGTTTGGAATTCTAGGGTTCCGTAGAATTGTCCCTATTGCGTCGAATTGTAGGTTGAAAACCATTAGGGTGTCAGATGATAAAAAGGAATGATGAAATAATGTTGTTTGATGTTATAATGGTGCAAAATGGATGTGTTTTGGTGTTTCTCATGTTGCAATTCGTATGGGTATGTTTGGAATTGGTTTAGAATGAATAAATGCTGTCAAAAGTGCAGAATTTGACTCTGTAGGTCGCGGGAACCGGTTCCCAGTAGGGAGGAACCGGGTTCCACTGTGTGAATTTATAAAAACTGGCAAAAATGCACGTAGGACCGGTTCCTGTATAGGTAGGAACCGGGTTCCCATACATTTTCTAGAAGCGTGATTTTTGAACTTCGTAGGAACCGGTTCCTGCATATGTAGGAACCGGGTTCTGCTGTAACTTTTTGAAAAATATTAAACTTTGAAAATTCATAACTTTCAAACCGTAAGTCCGTTTTGAGTTCCATTTTGGACGTTATTTCTTAAATTTAATGCTCTATTTTATAAAATGAAAATATTTCCTAAAACCTGGAATTATTTTGAAAATGAGTCAAATCCCGGAATAAGTGATTATTGGCTAACGCACATGGGTGTGTATGTAGCAGTGAACCTGTGATGGATGGATGTATTAGTATTGTGTGAATGAAAGGCATGTTTATGTTGCTAATGATGGTGTGCATGATCGTTGAGATATCCTGTTTTTGGTTTTGGTTCAGTTATGATAAATTGATGTATTTCATAGACTGATTTGATGTTGCATGCTAGTGATGTGCGTGCATATGCATTGTTTTGGTGAAGTTAATTCCCATTGTGTGGAATTTGACTTAGATTGCCGTTAACTGATACCCGGGTGATGATGGGTGGTTAGGCTAGATTCGTGTCTGGGTGTTTATGGATGAATCGATGGTTGCTGTATCCGGTTGATGATGGATCAGTGTTGGGTGACTTGGTCACGTGTTGGTACCACATGCATTGTGTCTGCATTCGTGTTTGCATGGAATTGTAACATGTTAGGATGTCTTCCAGTGTTAAAATTCTTTGGTTGATTATTGATTTGTGCATAATGACTTGTATGATTGGAACTGCGTGTTGAATCTGAATTTATGCTAAAATGGGTGAAATAATATGCTTGTGATATAATGTTGATTGAGAAGCTTATAAGGCATGTTAATTATGAGAAATCTCACTCTTACTTTAACAATTTCAGATTAAAGTTAGCAGCTCAGGAGTTGGTGAGGATGGCTCTAGAGCTATGTTACTTTATGTCTGCGTGTCAATGTCGTGCTCTGATAGGTTGTAACACTGGGGAACGTTTAGTTGGGGAATTAGTTATTATTCAATTGTTTCTTTGAATTTCATTGGGAATAATTATGTTTTGGTTTATTCCGTTTTGGTTATGGTATTTTTCTGCTGTGTAAGACATGGTCTTAATTTGATTGAATTATTTGAATAATGACCCTCAGTGTAGCATGACTATTGTTTTATTGGAAGTTTTATTTATTTCATAATTGTGACATCCCTTGTTCCGTGTTAACTCTGATGGAATATGTCTTTAATCATTGATATAATTAATATTATTCGGGGTATTTTAGAAGGGGTGTTACAATAGTGGTATCAGAGCATAGTCGGTCTTGTCTTGTGTCGTTATCCCTTTTGTATGCGACTAGTGTAAGATGACAATGCCGATACTTGTGTGCTGACGAGGTTGTTTTGTAATGTTACAGAACAATGGCCGGAAGAGGTAACGGAAGAAACGACGATGCTATTGCTGAAGCATTGGGAATGTTGGCTGGAGTACTCGGAGGGAACCAGCAAGGAGCTGTGATTGGTGCTGACCGACAATTGGGGAATTTTCAGAGGAATAATCCTCCGTTGTTCAAGGGTGCACATGATCCCGAAGGTGCTCATAAGTGGTTGAAGGAGATCGAGAGGATCTTCAAAGTAATTGACTATGCTGAAGGGCTGAAGGTGAGATACGGAACTCACATGTTAGCAGAGGAAGCTGATCACTGGTGGGTAGCTACCAGAACTGAAATGGAAGAAGATGGTATTGCGTTGACTTGGGCTGTGTTCAGGAGGGCTTTTCTGAGGAGGTACTTTCCTGAGGACATCAGAGGCAAGAAGGAGATTGAGTTTCTGGAACTCAAGCAGGGTAACAAGACTGTCAGTGAGTATGCTTCGAAGTTTACTGAGTTAGCGAAGTATTATGCTCATTATACTAACGATGCAGATGGAGAATTTTCCAAATGTATCAAGTTTGAGAATGGTCTTCATGATGAGATTAAGCAGGGTATTCGGTATCAGCGTATCAGAAGATTTCCTGATCTGGTTGACTGTAGTAGGATTTTAGAGGAGGATCTTGCTAACACTAAGTCGAATGCTCGAGGGTATGTTGATAGGAAGGGTAAGCAACAGATGGATCGTGGTAAGCCTTATGATAGAAGTAATCAGAGACCCGGTGGTTGGAAGAAGTTTGGTGGAGGAGATTCTAGTTCTTCCATTAAGTGCTACAAGTGTGGTGAGACAGGACATCGTATGGTGGATTGCAAAAGTAATGATAAGAAGTGTTTCAAGTGTGGCAAACTCGGCCATGTGGCCAATGATTGCATAGTAAGAGTGGTGACTTGTTACAACTGTGGTGAAGAAGGTCATACTCGTCCTTAGTGTACAAAACCCAAGAAGGAGCAAGCTGGTGGTAAAGTGTTTGCATTGTCTGGGTCAGAGACTAAGCCAGATGATCGGCTGATTAAAGGTACATGTTTTATTAATGACATACCTTTGATTGCGATTATTGATACTGGAGCTACGCATTCTTTTATTGCTTTGGATTGTGCTAAAAGATTGAATTTGGAAATGTCTAATATGGATGGAAGTATGGTTATTGATACTCCTGCGTCGGGTTCAGTGACTACTTCGTATGTTTGTAGGAATTGTCCTATTGTGATTTTTGGTAGGGGTTTCGGTATGGATTTAGTGTGCCTACCGTTAGAACAACTTGATATCATCCTTGGAATGAACTGGTTGGAATTCAACCAGGTTCATATCAACTGTTTTGCGAAGACGGTTATTTTTCCTGAAGAGGTTGGTGTCGAAGATGTGACTATGTCGGTTAAACAGATGAACCTAGCTGTGAAAGATGGTGATGTGGTATTTATGTTGTATTCTGTAAATAGAAGCGGAGGGAAAAGCAAAGAGTGATGAATTGCCAGTGGTGAATGAATTTCCAGAGGTGTTTCCGGAAGACGTTAGTGAATTGCCACCTGAGAGGGAGGTAGAATTTACTATAGATTTGATTCCTGGAACTAGTCCTGTGTTGATGGCGCCTTACCGTATGTCGGCATCTGAATTAGCGGAGTTAAAGAAATAATTGGAGGAGTTACTTGAGAAGAAGTTTATTCGTTCGAGTGTTTCGCGTGGGGTGCTCCGGTGTTGTTGGTTAAGAAGAAAGAAGGTTCAATGAGATTATGTGTTGATTACAGACAACTGAATAAAGTTACAATCAAGAATCGGTATCCTTTGCCGAGGATCGATGATTTGATGGATCAACTAGTTGGAGCTTGTGTATTTAGTAAGATTGATCTGAGATCTGGATATCATCAGATTCGCGTGAAGTCGGAAGATATTCAGAAAACTGCATTTAGAACGAGGTATGGACGTTACTAGTATTTTGTTATGTCATTTGGAGTTACTAATGCACCTGGTGTTTTCATGGAGTATATGAACAGGATATTTCATCCGTATCTTGATAATTTTGTGGTGGTGTTCATTGATGATATTCTAATTTATTCGAAGAGCGATAAAGAGCATGCAGAACATCTCAGATTTGTGTTGGAATTGTTGAAAGAGAAGAAGCTTTATGCGAAGTTGTCCAAGTGTGAATTCTGGTTAAGTGAAGTAAGTTTTCTTGGCCATGTAATTTCCAAGAATAGAATTGATGTGGATCCTACGAAGGTAGAAGCAATATCTCAGTGGGAAGCACCGAAGAATGCTTCTGAGATCCGTAGTTTTCTGGGTCTTGCAGGTTATTATAGGAAGTTTATAGAAGGATTTTCCAAATTAGCGTTACCGTTGACTAAGTTGACCAGGAAGGGTCAGATGATTGTTTGGGATGTTGAATGTGAGAAAGGATTTCAAGAGCTGGAGAGGAGGTTGACAAGTGCTCTGATCTTGATTTTGCCAAATCCGACTAAGTCTTTTGTTGTGTATTGTGACGCATCATTAATGGGATTAGGTGGTGTGTTGATGCAAGATAAGCAGGTGGTGGCTTATGCTTCGAGACAATTGAAAGTACATGAAAGGAATTATCCGACTCATGATTTGGAGTTGGCAGCTGTTGTGTTTGTTTTGAAGTTATGGAGGCATTATTTATATGGTTCTCGGTTTGAGGTGTTCAGTGATCACAAAAGTCTGAGGTATCTCTTTGATCAGAAAGAGTTGAATATGAGGCAGAGGAGATGGTTAGAATTTCTAAAGGATTATGATTTCGGTTTGAATTACCATCCTGGTAAGGCAAACGTTGTTGCGGATGCCTTGAGTAGGAAGTCCTTGCATATGTCGATGTTAATGGTCTGTGAGTTAGATTTGGTTGAGCAGTTCAGAGATTTAAGTTTGGTATGTGAAACTACTCCGAATAGTGTGAAATTGGGTATCTTGAAACTGACTAGTGGTATTCTGGAAGAAATTCGGAATGGACAGAAGTCTGATGTTGGGTTAGTTGATAAATTGACATTGATCAACCAAGGTCAAGGAGGCGAGTTCCGGATTGATGAGAATGGTGTTATGAGATTTGGTAATAGGGTGTGTGTTCCTGATGTTGCAGAGAGTAGGAAGAGTATTTTGGAAGAAGGACATCGTAGTGGATTGAGTATTCATCCTGGTGCTACTAAAATGTACCATGATTTGAAGAAGTTGTTTTGGTGGCCGGGAATGAAAAAGGAAATTGTTGAGTTTGTGTATGCTTGTTTGGTTTGTCAGAAGTCGAAGATTGGGCATCAGAAACCGTCAGGATTGATGGAACCGTTGTTTGTTCCGGAATGGAAATGGGATGGAATCTCTATGGATTGTGATTCTATCTGGGTTATTGTTGATCGGTTGATGAAATCTGCTCACTTTATTCCGATAAGGATGGATTATCCGATGGAAAGGTTGGCAGAATTGTATGTTGAGAAGATTGTGAGTTTGCACGGTATTCCTTCTAGTATTGTGTCGGATCGAGATCTGAGGTTTACATCTAAATTCTGGACGGGATTCCAAGAAGCTTTGGGTACTAAGTTGCGTTTGAGTTCCGCTTATCGTCCACAGACAGATGGTCAGACGGAGAGAACGATTCAGTCGTTGGAATATTTGTTAAGAGCTTGTGTGTTGGAGAAAGGTGGAGCTTGGTATAGTTATCTACCATTGAT
This sequence comes from Vicia faba, assembly GCA_948472305.1. Classification (NCBI taxonomy): domain Eukaryota; kingdom Viridiplantae; phylum Streptophyta; class Magnoliopsida; order Fabales; family Fabaceae; genus Vicia; species Vicia faba. The sequence goes on along the minus strand of OX451741.1, from coordinate 1,223,451,936 downwards.
TGAGTTTACCTACAACAATATTTTTCATTCGAGCATTGGTATGGCTCCGTTTGAGGCATTGTATGGTAGGAGGTGTCGGACACCGTTGCGTTGGTATGAATCTGGAGAGAGTGATGTGATTGGACTGGAAATTGTCCAACAGACTTCGGAAAAGATTAAGATGATTCAGGAGAAGATGAGGACTTCTCAGAGTCATCATAAAAGTTATCACGATAAGAGGAGGAAAGATCTTGAGTTTAGCGAAGGAGAACATGTTTTTATGCGAGTTACTCCGATGACTGGTATTGGTCGATGTGATACGGTGGGAGAACTGACTATATTTTTGCGTTTGTTTTTGCAAATGTTTCGGTTGAGCAAGAGTCGCCACCGACTTTTTATTTTATCCTAAGGAAAGGTTAAAAAGCACAGCAAAAACCTTTGAGATGTTTTCTTGGGTTCGGGGAGTAGATTATAGAAAGGGAAGGTATTAGCACCCTTTCTATCCATGGTTATCCATGGGCTCTTAGTTACTTGCTTAGATCAACTTGCCTTAATTTTCAATTGTTTGAAATGGTGCTTTGTTGTGTGTGTTTGAAAATGTTTTTGAAAAGAGGCCAATGTGGTGGCAACCTTTGTAATGATCCATGTTGGGATGTATACAAAGGTGTACGTCTTTTGAAAAGGTTTTCATTTGTTTTTGAAAGTTGTTTTGAAAGTGTAGTGATGTGTGGTTTAGAAAATAGGCAAGTGTTTTGTTTTGCAAGTATGATTCAAGTAACTAAGAGGTTGTCTACTCCTAAATTTTTCAAAGATTATTGCTATGTTTTAACCCTTTTAACAATTTTGTTCCACCATTGCATTTGGTGGACAATCTTGTGTTAGGATGTGAAAGGGACGGGCGCGGGTCATCGTTTAGACCATAATTGCAATGGTTCCAAGTATCTTTGGGAAATTTTCCTTAAGGGACTTGATCATTTTTTAGGCAACTTTCGAAACCGTCATCGAGGGACTATGATCATTTGATTGTTTGTTTTGTTTTTTTTCCCAAAGAGACCTAACATGCAATATGGCCCAATTTTGAAAGGCAACAAGTGGAGGTAACCCTAGGGGTGTTAGTGTGCAAGTGTGTTTTATTGCATACAAGAGTTTTTCTTTGAATTAGGATTTTCTATTTCGTTGATTTTATCTTGCCATACACGTCCTAATTACTAGCAATAAGAAGCGGAAATATAAAATCCTACGCTATTACAACAATTAGGGGATGGGGATACACATTTGTACATGGGGGGTTCAACGAGAAAAATAGACAAAAAAGAAAATAGCAAAAAACAAGATATATAGAGAGAGAGAGAGGGAGCCAGCGCACTGTTGAGAGGCCATCAGAAGTTCTGACTCAGATCCGCTGCCAGATGATCAACCTCTTGGTTAAACTGTATGAGTCAGAACTTCTGACTCTGGCACCTGCAAAACAGAACCCTGTTAGTGGGGAAATCAGAAGTTCTGACCCCCCTGCGCTGCAAGACAGAAGTTTGTTAGTGGAGATACCAGAAGTTCTAATTCTGCTGGAAAGGCAATAACTCTCAGAGGTTCTGATATCATTGACATCAAAACAGGCTTCAGATGTGCTAACGTCAAAGTCAGCACTTGGCTTTTCCCTGTACTAATCAGAACATCTGCAATTTTGTTGTTATTCCACAAAACAGGAAACATATTTGGAACAGACCCAGCAAATGTCAAAATGTTTCAGAGGGCAGAACCAACAAGGTCACAGGCAAGTCCTACACTGGCTCAGAACGTTCTGAGGTATGAAAATCCTCAGAATATAAACAGCAACAACATGATATTTACATTATGTTTATTTGAGTATGCACATCTGATGATGCTTAGCAGCGTGATGAAGGTCAGCAGGTGCTTACCTGGCTGTTGGAAAAGTTGGTGGGTGAAAGCTAGCTTTTGGTTCTGGTGGTGTTCTGGACAGATCCCTTTTTTTTTTGGAAAAAAGGCAGGCGAAGGTGTATGCGTATGTAGGGTCAGAAGTTTGAAAAGAGGTTTTTTTTGTTCACACAGAAAACTGGGTATTGGATAAAGTTTGAAGATGAGAAATTCAAAGTTATGAAACAAACTGGAGATTTTGGCAGAGTTTCAGAATGCTATGTTGCTAAGGGTTTCTGTTTCTCTCTTAGCAATTTTTCTGTTTCTTGAACGCCCTTTTGCAGTGGACAATGACTCTCTATTTATAGGCAAAGTTCTTGTGGGTGCCTTGAACATTAAAGCGCCAACAGAGTTTGAATTTGTTCTTTGACAGAAATTCCTGGGAAGTTGTGATAACAGATAGCCTTCAGCCTAGGCTGCAGCAGCAGGCGTGGATTGGAGATAAGTGACCTCTTAAGTGGGCGGTGGCGTGTAGACCCATGCCAGAATCTGCATAAAGGCGTTTTCCAAGCCACACGTGAAGGGATTACTTGGATGAATGTTCAGGAGTGGTTGGAAGCATTAATGAGCATTAAATGGTGATAAGACCTATCAACATCAATATTATGGTAATGGAAACCAACGTTGAATTAGCAGTTCTGTTTCAAAAAGAACAGCGTAAACCATGCTCTGGCCTTGGCTTCCTGTTGTCTTAGTAAGTTCTGGAGATTCTCCTGATTTTCTGATACGTTCCTTGGATTTGCTTCTGGACCTCCTGGGCTTAGAGATTCTGTATCAGTGTAACACCCATTCTTCTGACCTTTTCATCTTCTGATTTCAACATGTTCTGAAAGAGCCTTCAGACTTCCCTGCTTCTTTTGCATTCCTTTAGCAAATTCTGACTGAGCTTGTGTAACTGCTGAAAGAGTCATGTTCTGTCTGAGGCTTACATACTGAACCACGTTTATAACTTCTGATTGAGCTGATGTAGCTGCTGAAAAGCTAACTTCTGACTACGCTGAGCCAAGCTTGCAACTTCTGACCGTCTTTATCTGGAATTGGTCCAGAAGTTCTGAAGCGCTGATTTTTTCTTAAACACTCATTTTTTAGAGAAACGTTCCAAGTACTTAGAATTTGATTTTTCTCAAGATAAAAGCGTTGTCTTTAGAGCTTGTGTGATCATCTTGCTCTTGTAAGTGGTTTGCTTGGGAAAAAAAGATAACTCAGGACTTGGATTTGTTTCAGAGGGACCTTGAAAATCCAAGATGGTTTCCTGAAGAAAGAGAGGGCAAATTTTGGGGTACAACAGTTGCCCCTGTTCAATCTTCTTGAACCTGAAGAGTTAGATTGGCAATTTTGCCTTTCACGACTCGGAGGTAAAAGGAGATTGGACACTAGAGTGCCCGGAAATTTGCACTCGCATAGTAGAGTATTAGCAATGTGATGGCGGGAATGGGCTTATAGATGCCATTTGGAGAGATGGTGGATAGAGAGATGGGCTTATAGATGCCATCTGGAGACGTGACAGAACCTTATCGGGAATGGGCTTATAGATGCCATTTGGAAGTGTCGATCGCGTAAGAGATTCCTTAGCGAGAACTTGTGTATTTTGAGAAAGGAAGATGGTTTCCTGGCTTGTTACAGGTGTTGATCTTCAATCTCTTCATGCAGACACGCCCTGGCTAGATACAGGAATCGAATCTACAATCGGTTGCTCGCAGATGTGCCCTGGCTGGATACAGGTATCGAATCTGGAATTAGTCGTCAACAGATATGTCCTGGCTGGATACAGGAATCGAATTTGGAATTGTTGTCAACAGATATGCCCTGGCCGGATACAGGAATCGAATCTGGAATTGTTGTCAACAGATATGCCCTGGCCGGATACAGGAATCGAATCTGGAATTGTTGTCAACAGATATGCCCTGGCTGGATACAGGAATCGAATCTGGAATCGTTGTCAACAGATATGCCCTGGCTGGATACAGGAATCGAATCTGGAATCGTTGTCAACAGATATGCCCTTGCTGGATACAGGAATCGAATCTTCAAACTCTTCGGATGTGCCCTGGCTAGATACAGGAATCGAATCCGGAATTGTTGTCAACAGATATGCCCTGGCTGGATACAGGAATCGAATCTTCAAACTCTTCGGATGTGCCCTGGCTAGATACAGGAATCGAATCTGGAATTGTTGTCAACAGATATGCCCTGGCTGGATACAGGAATCGAATCTGGAATTGTTGTCAGTTGATAGATATGCCCTGGCTGGATACAGGAATCGAATCTTCAAACTCTTCGGATGTGCCCTGGCTAGATACAGGAATCGAATCCGGAATTGTTGTCAACAGATATGCCCTGGCTGGATACAGGAATCGAATCTGGAATTATGACAGTTGAAGGTAGTTGTCTCTTTCCTGAAAAGGCGAAACATCAGTTGTATGTAATGTCATGATGTATGACATGCATGATGTCATGACGTAGAAAATGAGATAGTGTTGTATGCACTTTATCATGTACGTAAGCAAGATGTATGAAATGCGAAATGTTTATGAATGTATTTTCGTCTAGGAAGAGACGACCGGCCGGGGAATCAAATCCTGGGCTGACGTGGAAGAATAGAGCTCTTTTCTTCCGCTGGGGAGGATGGTTGCAAGAATACACCGGTAGGAGAAGATGGCTCCGTTGGGGAATAAACTTGTTGGAGAGATTGCTCTACGGGGAATTGCTCTGTGGAAGAGATACTTTGCTGAAGTTTTGATGAGAGGCCCGCTGAGGATTTCAATGATGGATTCCGCTGGGGATAATGATGATAAACTCTGCTGGAGATTGTGTTGATAAGTTATGTTGGGGAACTTCGATGAACTCCGCTGGGGATAGGAAGAACTTTGCCGAGGGCGATCTTCCGTGACAATTAGCTGAGGATAACCCAGTTATAAACCCTTATGAGGAATAACTTTGAACAAAGCTCGAGAGAGACGTCCATACTCTGCAGGGGATAAGCTTCCAGAATCTACTGGGGATAAGCTTCAAGACCTGTTGGGGATATGAATTCCGCTTTCCTGGGGAAACCTTCAGACTGTATTGGTAAATGATTCTACTGGAGTGTCTGTATTCCGTCGGGGAACAATCTTAGATCAAGACTGCCGGGGATGCTTGCTGATGAATGCCTTTACTCCGCTGGGGAATATTGCTATCTTGTCTTACTTTGTGGGAGGTTGAGGTAACTTGGTCACATTCTTCAGTTGAATCTACCTTGGTACCTTGGCGAAACAAGCAACTAGACTGCCTGGACAACTCTACATTGCCCCTACTTTTGATGTCATCGGTAATTAGTCTTTAGTTTCGTATGCAAGTATTTATGAATTAGCAATTTAATGTCAAATGCATATATCAAAAATGAACATTGGACGTTCTTCGCAAGACAAAACAGAAAAAGGGAAAAGACAATTGGTAATTTGTTTGGAAAACTGAATCTGTATTGATTTTGAAATTTGCCTGTAAATAGGCGTTTTTTGTACAAGAGGCTGACGTCCTAGTAAGAGAACGCCGCCGAACAACATAAAGTTTATACAATTTTGAAAAAGGAAACAAAACAGCTATGTGCACAATATTCCCACTGGGTTCCAACTCTGCTATCGCCTTTATGTCTTCAAGCGTCTCATCACTTTGCTGCTTAGTTGAAGATGAAGCTGATTGATCGATGTCGAAGTCCGAGCCAGATAGTTGATGCCGAATTCTGGATGCAAGGTGATCCAATGAGACATAGTGTTACGCTTTATCCCTAACTTTTGCCTGGACCGCCCTTTCGGGTTTTCAGTCCACCGGGATACCCATTTTTGCCCAAGCCGCCTTTTCAGGTTTTCGACTTGCCGGGTGTACAGATTTTTTTTCATTTTCATCCCTTATTTTTGCCCGAACCCTTTTGGTTCGCCGGGAAGCCCTTATTTGTGCCTAGGTATGTCAACCTAGCGGGTCCTTTATTCATGCGTAGTATCTTTTCACTATGTCTGCATTGGCGGGGTGAGGAAGGTCGTCACCATCCATGGTGGTTAGAATCATGGCTCCTCCTGAGAACACATGTTTAACCACAAATGGCCCTTCTTACGTAGGGGTCCATTTGCCACGGGGATCACTTTGAGGAAGGATGATGCGTTTGATTACCAGGTCCCCAACTTGATACTTTTATGGTCTGACTTTCTTGTTAAATGCCCTGATCATCCGTTTTTGATACGTATGACCATGACAGATAGCGGTGAGTCTCTTTTCGTCAATTAGGTTTAATTGATAAAGTCGAGTCTGGATCCAGTCATCTTCGTTTAAGTCTGCATCCTTCATTATCCGAAGAGAGGGTATCTGGACTTCAACCGGCAAGACTGCCTCCATGCCATAGACCAAGGAAAAGGGTGTTGCCCCGGTTGACGTCCTTGATGAGGTACGGTACCCATGAAGAGAAAACGGTAACATTTCGTGCCAATCTTTATAGGTCACTGTCATCTTCTGCACAATTTTCTTGATATTCTTATTAGCTGCTTCTACAGCCCCATTCATCTTCAACCGGTAAGGAGAAGAGTTGTGGTGCTGTATCTTGAATTGCTCGCAGAGCTCAGTAATCATCTTGTTGTTGAGATTGGTACCATTGTCCGTAATGATTCTTTCCGGGACGCCGTACCGACAGATCAGGTTATGCCGGATGAAACGTGCCACGACGCTCTTGGTTACCGTGGCGTAGGAAGCTGCCTCAACCCACTTCGTGAAGTAATCGATCGCTACCAAGATGAAGCGATGCCCGTTGGATGCCGTCGGTCGGATCTCACCGATCATATCGATGCCCCACATTGCAAAAGGCCAAGGTGTCGTCAGGACATTCAGAGGAACCGGAGGGATGTGCACTTTGTCCGCATAGATCTGGCATTTGTGACAAGTTCGAGAGTGTTGGTAACAGTCGGCTTCCATTGTGGACCAGAAATATCCTGCCCGAAGGATTTTCTTTGCCATGGTATGTCCACTGGAATGTGTTCCGAATGTACCTTCATGTAGTTCTACCATGATCTTCTCTGCTTCAGCCTTATCCACACAACGCAGTAGAGTTGAATCATGATTCCGTTTGTAGAGAATGGTGTTGCTGAGGAAGAATTTTGCCGCAAACCTTCTCATGAACTTCTTGTCGTTGACAGATGCACCTTCAGGGTATTCCTGAGCTTCCAAGTATCTCTTCACCTCATGATACCAGGGTTTTTCAATCACCTTTTCGGCCTCAAGATCGCAGCAGTATGCAGGTTCGTCCAACTTCCAAATAATGATCCGGGGAGCCTCATTGTCCCATTTGACTTTGAACATTGAAGACAACGTAGCTAGTGTATCCGCTAACTGATTCTCCTCTCTTGGGAAGTTCTCAAAAGTTATCTCTTCAAAGTGGGGAAGTAAAGTCAACACATACTCCTTGTAAGGAATAAGATTCGAGTGTTTCGTATCCCACTCGCCTTTGATCTGATTGATCACGAGAGCGGAATCTCCGAAGACACTCAGAAACTTGATCCTTAAGTCGATTGCAGCTTGAAGACCCATGATACATGCCTCATATTCTGCCATGTTGTTGGTGCAGTTGAAACACAGTCGGGCGGTGAGTGGAGTATGAGTTCCTTTGGGGGATATGATCACAGCGCCGATACCGTTACCCAAAGCGTTGGAGGCTCCGTCAAAATGCATAGACCATCGGGATCCTTCCTCAGGTCCTTCATCCGGTCCAGGTACTTCACAATCTGTTACTACCATGATATCTTCGCCCGGAAATTCAAAGTTCAATGATTGGTAATCATCCATAGGTTGGTGTGCCAAATGATCTGCCAATACACTTCCCTTGATTGCTTTTTGAGTTTTGTACTGGATATCATATTCTGTCAAGATCATTTGCCATCTTGCTATTCTTCCAAACAGAGCAGGCTTTTCGAATATGTACTTGATGGGATCCATTTTTGAAATCAAAAGAGTGGTGTGAGTCAGCATATACTGTCTCAGCCGGCGAGCAGCCCATACCAGAGCGCAGCAAGTTTTCTCGAGCAGTGAGTACCGAGACTCACAGTCGGTAAACTTTTTGCTCAGGTAATAAATAGCGTGCTCTTTTCGGCCAGACTCGTCATGCTGCCCCAGCACACACCCCATTGAATTGTCAAGTACTGTCAGGTATAGTATTAGAGGTCTCCCTTCCACTGGTGGCATAACAATGGGTGGCTCTTGGAGATACTCTTTTATATTTTCGAAAGCAGCCTGACATTCATCGTTCCAACGTACTACTTGATCTTTCTTCATCAATTTGAAGATTGGCTCACAGGTAGCAGTTAGATGTGAGATGAATCGGGCTATGTAATTCAGTCGTCCTAGAAAGCCTCTGACTTCTTTCTCTGTCTTAGGAGACGGCATCTCTTGTATGGCTTTCACCTTGGCAGGGTCCACCTGAATACCTTTATCGGTTACAATGAAACCTAGCAATTTTCTGGACCTCACCCCAAAAGTGCATTTGTTGGGATTCAACCTCAGCTTGTATAACTTTAGTCGGTCAAACAGCTTCCGCAGATGGTCAAGGTGTTCCTCCTCAGTTTGGGACCTTGCAATCATGTCATCAACATATACCTCAATCTCATGATGGATCATATCATGAAATAAGGCGACCATGGCACGTTGGTAGGTTGCCCCAGCATTTTTCAACCCGAATGGCATGACCTTGTAGCAGAAGGTGCCCCACTGAGTCACAAAGGTAGTCTTTTCCATATCTTCCGGAGCCATCTTGATCTGATTATACCCTGAAAAACCATCCATGAAGGAGAACACCTTGTGTTGAGCAGTATTGTCAACAAGAACGTCGATGTGAGGCAGAGGGAAATCATCTTTGGGGCTGGCCCTATTCAAATCCCTGTAGTCAACACACATTCTGACCTTACCGTCCTTCTTCGGCATTGGCACCACATTGGCAACCCACTGAGGGTAAGAGGTTACTGCTAGAAACCCGGCATCGAATTGCTTCATAACCTCAGCTTTGATCTTTTCGGACATCTCTGGACGCATACGACGGACTTTTTGCTTTACCGGAGGTCAGTCTTCCTTGGTAGGCAGGTGATGAACTACAATGTCGGCATCCAAACCAGGCATGTCTTCGTAAGACCACGCAAAGATTTCCATGTAGTCATGTAGTATCTGGATCAATCGTTGCTTCACGCTGAGCTCTAGATTGGCACCAATCTTGACTTCTTTTCTATCTGTCTCAGTACCCAGGTTCACTATTTCCACCGGCTCTTCATGCGGCTGAATGGCCCTCTCTTCCTGGAGTAGCAGTCTTGCGAGCTCACCAAGCACTTCGCAATCCTCTTCACCTTCGTCTTCGGCCAAGTTGATCGGATTCTCGAAGTCATAACTGGTGGTAGCAGAGCCGTTACCAGTGAGATCCAGAGTGGATTGAAACCTGTATAAGTGAGTGTGTGTAAATATAGTTGTTTTGCAATATATAACACAGAAAGAAAAAGAGCACAAGATTTGAAATGCAACAAACATACAATGTTGTGATTAATGATATATGGAAATGTCATACAAAAAGCCTTCACAAATGGAGCTACGGTGCCCCGGGTAGGACACCGAGCCAATAAAGTTTCAACATATTATTTGTTACAAATTGAAAATCAAAAGAGTTAATTACTGCGTGACAAATGTGATAGGTGTAAAATCCTTTGCCGTCCAGTTGCTTGGTCTGTTGCTGGTGGTTGGATAGATCCAACTGTCAAACTCTGCTTCCTCTACGTCCTCCTCGATAGCATTCACCCTTGGATTGGTTATGAACACTGGAGCCTTTCTGATCTTTTCCTTGCGCACAACCCTCTGAGCCTCTGCAGTAAAGCCCAGCCCAAACTTGTCAGTCTTTTGAGTGAAGTCAGGAAGCTGACCCCAGTTTGCACATTTTCCTTTCTCGATTACTGCCCGGGCATCCTTCAGGGAAGCCATCTTCAACGGAAAGTCTTCTTCAACCATTGTTTCAGCTGATGCCAATGTTGGAGGTACCTCCTCAAAATGCTGAAAGGGGGTTTCAATAAACTCTCCGTCCATCTCGATATACCGGAATGAATTCAAGTGACTAACCATGTATTCCTCCTCACCCTGCACAGTAACAATCTTCCCTTTGACAGGGTATTTGAGCTTCTGGTGTAGAGTGGATGTTACTGCCCCAACCTTATGAATCCAAGGTCGACCCAACAAGCAGGAATAAGATGGGCGGATATCTATTACATAGAATGTTGAGTCGAAGACTTGGGAACCCACACGAATAGGAATGTCTACCTCACCGTGCACCATCCTCTTAGAACCGTCGAAGGCTCTAACAATGATGTTACTAGGTTTCAATTCCAGGCCCTCACAATCCAAGCGATCCAATGCCTTCTTGGGCAAAACATTCAGGGAAGAACCGGTATCCACCAACACGTGTGCGAGAGTAGTGCCCCTGCATTCTATAGAGACGTGCAAGGCATCATTATGATTTTTCCCTTTGGCGGTAAGGTCAGCATCCGAGAACCCCAAGCCATTGTCAGCCGTCAAATTAGCCACACAGTCAGTGAATTGATCTGCAGAGGTCTCTTGCGGCACATGGGTCGTTTTCAGAAATGAAATCAGGGCCTTGGCGTGGGCCTCTGAGCACAGCAGCAATGATAGCATAGAGATTTTGGAGGGGGTATGCCCCAGCTGTTCAACAACATTGAAGTCACTCTTTTTAATGATTTTAAGGATTTCCTCCATCTCTTGTTGGGAGGCCTCAACAGTCTTTTTTGGTGCCTCTGTCCTGGCAGGCAAATCGGTAGCAGCTTCTTTGCCCCGAGCATCAGGGGACTCGGCGGCAGTAGTAGACACAGGAACTTGATTTGGAACATGCACACTTGCGGGTGTGATGATAAGAGGCTTTCGGATAACTGGCGGTGCAATGTCAGGCGAGAAGAGCTTGCCACTGCGAGTAATCTTGGCGGGACCAGTGATGTTACTGATACTGGTATTGGTGTTGAACTCCTGCTTCACTCCAAGCACATACACGTCTGCCCCATCATGTCATGGGACAGCCTTGTTAGATTCATAGGGGAGAGGCCCCGGAACAGTAATAGTAATGGGTGCAACAGACATAATTTGGACTGGCTTTCTCGGGGGAGCCTTGGTAGGATTGACAACTGTGACGATAGATACTTCTTCAGTGGGATCAAACAGAACAGCAGTTTTCTTGAATAGAATTTCTTTGCTATCCATCAGGCTTTGGATGCCTGATTTCAGCAGCGGACAACCGGTAGGGATAACAGCACACAGGAGACAACCCTTGCTACAACCCGGAAATAAATCGGCTAGTAGTAAGTTCTTCTTAACAGTTAAAAGAGGGGTAGCAACATCATTCACCGAAACAGCATATAAATCTTCCTCAATGGCATTTACTCTATGCTGGGGCATAGGAGCAGTTACAACATTTGGCCTCTCAGGCGCCTCAAACTGAATTTCCTTCGCGTCGATAAGGTCTTGCACTTTATTTCTCAGGGCCCAACAATCATCAGTAGTATGCCCGGGGCTATCGGAATGATAAGCACAACGGGCATTTGGGTTATACTTAGGAGATGCAGTATTCACGACCTTTGGAGCCTCTTTGATGGTCACCAGGTTGGTTGATAACAGTTGTGGTAAGATTTGTGACAAGGTCATACTCAGCCGAGTATACTGCCTCTTGGGCCTTTCACCTCTTTGTTGATTGTACTGTTGAGGAGCAGCAACAGGCTTTGAAATGACCAAGGCATTGACGGCTTGGCGGCTTTCTGGCTTGACTTGTCTTCTAGGACCATAGACGGCACTTGATTCCTTCTTGAAAGGTCTCTTCTTAGTACTTGCGGAGGCAGCTTTTTGTATCTTTCCTGACCTGATGCCAGCTTCAATCCTTTCACCTGTCAGGATTAAATCTGTAAACCCAGCGGAGGAGTTACCAACCAAATGATTGAAAAATGGACCAGACAAAGTCCCTAGAAACATATCAACCAGCTCACGATCAGTCAATGGAGGCTGCACCCTGCCAGCCAAATCTCTCCATTTTTGTGCATATTCTTTGAACCCTTCGCCCGTTCCTAGAGACATACCCTGAAGTTGGGTACGCGTAGGAGCGAGGTCAGAATTGTATTGATATTGTCTATAAAATGCGGTTGCCAAATCTTCCCAATGTCGGATACTAGTTCCATCTAGTTGATAGAACCACTCAAGCTGTGACCCCGAAAGGCTATCTTGGAAGAAGTGAATCCAAAGGTTCTTATCTGCCGTGTAAGGTTGGATCTTCCTTACGTACGACCTTAGATGAAGCTTTGGACAGGAAGCCCCGTCGTATTTGGCAAAGGCAGGCGCCTTAAACTTGTGTGGGATTACTACCCCAAAAGATAACCCCAAATCTCCGAAATCCAGCCCCGGCACATCCTGAATCTCCATGGCACTTAAGCGGTCTTCTAATTGCTTGTATCTGTCAGCAGCAGGTGGGTATTGTTCGTCATTGTAGTCCGTCTCGTTGTCAGAGACTGCAGGACTAGGAGCACCTCCCCCTTGGGGACTATCTTTCTCTGCAGAGGAAGTAGTTGGATCAGCCTCGTTGTGGAGTGTGTTCCCAAACCTGCGTCCAGTGTTGAATAACGCAGTTCTCTTCTTCTTATTCTTCTTCAGGAGTAGAGCCTTTAACTCTTGCTGACCTTGGGCCAGGCTCAGGACCATTTCTTGAAACTGGGCACTTTGGGCCTGAAGGGCCTTGATTGCTTGCTCACTGGATGAGTCTAGATTCATGATGACTGTTCCAAATAAACAGCGAAGAAGATTAAGCAACCTGTAGAAAAATGGGTACCTGTTATGCACATGATGCATGAGATGCTATCTATGCAATGCATTTAAGGGTTTTGGAAATTCACAATTGTTGCAGACAAAAAGAACGCACGTCATATTAATAAGAAAAGATTTGTTAGTACATAAATGCCCCATGGGCCAAATATTACAAAAACAACTTCTCAAGGTAAAAAGACGTTGCGCATCCTCTTTGGCGCAATGTAGGTGTTAAGGGCCTCTTGCTCATGGAGTCCGCGGGTGAGCTCTAAAACCTTCTTCTCGCTGGTGTAGAAGCTGGCTTCAAAAGTGTTCTGTTCCTCCTTGAGTTGGATCCAACTCTTCTGCATTTCCTCCCACGATGTAGGCATGTCAGGATGTAGGATGGTGTGGGGAACCTCTCCTTCCTTGACGGGCTCTTTAATCATAGGGAGAACATGAGGATAAGGCATCATTAGACTCTGGGCTCGGGCTCGTACCCACTTGAGATAAGGTTCAAGAGGGATGGAGTTCTTGTGTCCCAGTGTCTTGCTATCAACCTTGTTGGGCCTCCCCCAAGCTCTGATGAATCTTTGGCGAAGTCCTTGCGCATCGTTGTCGAAGTCAAAAACTAGGTCAGGAATCAACATGTTGTGAGGGCCATCTCTTCGTGCATATCCAAATTGTCTCAAAGCTAGGCAAGGGTTGTAGGTGATACCTCCTCTGATTCCAAGTAAAGGAACATTAGGAAACTCTCCACAACGATCGACGATGATGACATTTTCTCTAGACCGAGGACACCAATGTACATCAGAGTGAGTAAGAGTCATCAACCGTTGGGACCACCTTGAGCCTTGGTCATTCTTTAAGACAGATTGTGGAAGGTGTGAAATAAACCACCTTGCAAGGAGAGGAGTACAGCACATGAGAACACCCCTCTTTCTCATTGTTCGTGTGTAAAATCAGTGAAGGATGTCCCCAAGCAATGTTGGTATTGGGTTTCTGGACAAGAAGATTTTGACGGCGTTGACATCTACCAATTGGTCAGAATTTGGGAATAGGACCAACCCATAGATAAGGAGTGCCACAATTTCTTCAAAGGCTTGTAGGTCCAATGAATTCCAACATTCTTGTGCCTTCTCAAACAAGAATTTTGCTAAGAAGCCTTTGACGCCACTTCTAGTTTCCCAATGCCCCTTGATGTCAGAAGGCTGTAGATGTAATGCTCGAGCAACATCTTCAGGCTTTGGTTCCTTTTCCGTACCGTTGAAAGGTAGTTGATTAAGGATAGGAATTCTCAGGAGTTGAGAAAATTCCTCCAAAGTGGGTACCAACTGATAGTCGGGGAAAGTGAAACAGTGGTGAAGAGGGTCAAAGAACTGGAATAGCACTTTCATCATATCTTCTTCAATGTTGGTGTTGACTAAGCTGAGCAGTCTACCATGTCTTTCACTGAAGGATAAGCTTTCCGGAATTCTTGAGGTGAGCTCCTTGAGTTGAGGAGAGATTCTCACAAGGTTGACTTGGATGGTTTTTCTGCGAGGAATTTCCATGACCTACAAAACAAGAACAAAGATGAAGATCTAAACCCTTGAAGTGGTTAGTGAATGCATATGATGCTTTATGATGTTCATGATGTATGCACAAACATATGTACAAGCAAATCACACCAAACCCTAGTTTCAGGCTTGCATGGGGTTCCATAGGTAAGTACCCTCTTGAGTGTAGTTGGCTTAAAAACCTGCCCTATAAATAGTAACCGGGTTCTAAGGAGCTCAATATCATTGGATTATTTTCATTGTTCATTGTTTTGGTTTAGCCACTTAACTAGCGACCAAAATATTCCAAGAAAACAACCCTCAATGAGTGTAGTATCGACTATCTACCAACTTCGGACTACACCAAAGCCGGTCATCTCACTACCCCTAAAAGGCCAAGATGGTCAAGTAAGGTTCTAGGTCATTAGTGCTTAGTGACATCACTCAGCGGCCCCGTACTCTCCTTGATTGAACTCAAGGGTTACCGGTACTCACAAATATGTCGCACTAATATAGCTATTGCTTCGACCGTGTCGGTATACCCCGCACAGTTTCCACAACGTATTGCTATCTATGAATGTTTCCCAAAATCCGGGTGTAGGATTGCAAACCCAAACAATAGAGCCAAGATATAAAGCAATCAAGACAAACAATTAGTCATGCAAGAGGGTGATCTAAGCCCTAAGGTTACTCCACTTTTAAATTCTTCCCCAGCAGAGTCGCCAGTTCTGTGATACGGTGGGAGAACTGACTATATTTTTGCGTTTGTTTTCGCAAATGTTTCGGTTGAGAAAGAGTCGCCACCGACTTTTTATTTTATCCTAAGGAAAGGTTAAAAAGCACAGCAAAAACCTTTGAGATGTTTTCTTGGGTTCGGGGAGTAGATTATAGAAAGGGAAGGTATTAGCACCCTTTCTATCCATGGTTATCCATGGGCTCTTAGTTACTTGCTTAGATCAACTTGCCTTAATTTTCAATTGTTTGAAATGGTGCTTTGTTGTGTGTGTTTGAAAATGTTTTTGAAAAGAGGCCAATGTGGTGGCAACCTTTGTAATGATCCATGTTGGGATGTATACAAAGGTGTACGTCTTTTGAAAAGGTTTTCATTTGTTTTTGAAAGTTGTTTTGAAAGTGTAGTGATGTGTGGTTTAGAAAATAGGCAAGTGTTTTGTTTTGCAAGTTTGATTCAAGTAACTAAGAGGTTGTCTACTCCTAAATTTTTCAAAGATTATTGCTATGTTTTAACCCTTTTAACAATTTTGTTCCACCATTGCATTTGGTGGACAATCTTGTGTTAGGATGTGAAAGGGACGTTCGCGGGTCATCGTTTAGACCATAATTGCAATGGTGCCAAGTATCTTTGGGCAATTTTCCTTAAGGGACTTGATCATTTTTTAGGCAACTTTCGAAAGCGTCATCGAGGGACTTTGATCATTTGATTGTTTGTTTTGTTTTTTTGCCCAAAGAGACCTAACGTGCAATATGGCCCAATTTTGAAAGGCAACAAGTGGAGGTAACCCTAGGGGTGTTAGTGTGCAAGTGTGTTTTATTGCATACAAGAGTTTTTCTTTGAATTAGGATTTTCTATTTCGTTGATTTTATCTTGCCATACACGTCCTAATTACTAGCAATAAGAAGCGGAAATATAAAATCCTACGCTATTACAACAATTAGGGGATGGGGATACACATTTGTACATGGGGGGTTCAACGAGAAAAATAGACAAAAAAGAAAATAGCAAAAAACAAGATATAGAGAGAGAGGGAGCCAGCGCGCTGCTGAGAGGCCATCAGAAGTTCTGACTCAGATCCGCTGCCAGATGATCAACCTCTTGGTTAAACTGTATGAGTCAGAACTTCTGACTCTGGCACCTGCAAAACAGAACCCTGTTAGTGGGGAAATCAGAAGTTCTGACCCCCCTGCGCTGCAAGACAGAAGTTTGTTAGTGGAGATACCAGAAGTTCTGATTCTGCTGGAAAGGCAATAACTCTCAGAGGTTCTGATATCATTGACAGCAAAACAGGCTTCAGATGTGCTAACGTCAAAGTCAGCACTTGGCTTTTCCCTGTACTAATCAGAACATCTGCAATTTTGTTGTTATTCCACAAAACAGGAAACATATTTGGAACAGATCCAGCAAATGTCAAAATGTTTCAGAGGGCAGAACCAACAAGGTCACAGGCAAGTCCTACACTGGCTCAGAACGTTCTGAGGTATGAAAATCCTCAGAATATAAACAGCAACAACATGATATTTACATTATGTTTATTTGAGTATGCACAGCTGATGATGCTTAGCAGCGTGATGAAGGTCAGCAGGTGCTTACCTGGCTGTTGGAAAAGTTGGTGGGTGAAAGCTAGCTTTTGGCTCTGGTGGTGTTCTGGACAGATCCCTTTTTTTTTTGGAAAAAAGGCAGGCGAAGGTGTATGCGTATGTAGGGTCAGAAGTTTGAAAAGAGGTTTTTTTTGTTCACACAGAAAACTGGGTATTGGATAAAGTTTGAAGATGAGAAATTCAAAGTTATGAAACAAACTGGAGATTTTGGCAGAGTTTCAGAATGCTATGTTGCTAAGGGTTTCTGTTTCTCTCTTAGCTATTTTTCTGTTTCTTGAACGCCCTTTTGCAGTGGATAATGACTCTCTATTTATAGGCAAAGTTCTTGTGGGTGCCTTGAACATTAAAGCGCCAACAGAGTTTGAATTTGTTCTTTGACAGAAATTCCTGGGAAGTTATGATAACAGATAGCCTTCAGCCTAGGCTGCAGCAGCAGGCGTGGATTGGAGAGAAGTGACCTCTTAAGTGGGCGGTGGCGTGTAGACCCATGCCAGAATCTGCATAAAGGCGTTTTCCAAGCCACACGTGAAGGGATTACTTGGATGAATGTTCAGGAGTGGTTGGAAGCATTAATGAGCATTAAATGGTGATAAGACCTATCAACATCAATATTCTGGTAATGGAAACCAACGTTGAATCAGCAGTTCTGTTTCAAAAAGAACAGCGTAAACCATGCTCTGGCCTTGGCTTCCTGTTGTCTTAGTAAGTTCTGGAGATTCTCCTGATTTTCTGATACGTTCCTTGGATTTGCTTCTGGACCTCCTGGGCTTAGAGATTCTGTATCAGTGTAACACCCATTCTTCTGACCTTTTCATCTTCTGATTTCAACATGTTCTGAAAGAGCCTTCAGACTTCCCTGCTTCTTTTGCATTCCTTTAGAAAATTCTGACTGAGCTTGTGTAACTGCTGAAAGAGTCATGTTCTGTCTGAGGCTTACATACTGAACCACGTTTATAACTTTTGATTGAGCTGATGTAGCTGCTGAAAAGCCAACTTCTGACTACGCTGAGCCAAGCTTGCAACTTCTGACCGTCTTTATCTGGAATTGGTCCAGAAGTTCTGAAGCGCTGATTTTTTCTTAAACACTCATTTTTTAGAGAAACGTTCCAAGTACTTAGAATTTGATTTTTCTCAAGATAAAAGCGTTGTCTTTAGAGCTTGTGTGATCATCTTGCTCTTGTAAGTGGTTTGCTTGGGCAAAAAAGATAACTCAGGACTTGGATTTGTTTCAGAGGGACCTTGAAAATCCAAGATGGTTTCCTGAAGAAAGAGAGGGCAAATTTTGGGGTACAACAGTCGAGCTTTGAAGTCAAAGAAGTTGACTCCATGTTTTATTGGTCCATTTCAGATTACCAAGAGAGTTGGGAAAGTTGCTTATCAGATTGCTTTGCCTCCGTCACTTGCAAATTTGCATGATGTTTTTCATGTATCTCAGCTAAGGAAGTACATTGTTGATCCGTCTCATGAGATTCGGGTAGACGATATACAGGTACGAGAGAATTTGACTGTGGAAGCGGTACCTGCGAGAATTGAGGATCGGAAGTTGAAACAGTTGCGAGGCAAGGAGATCGCGTTGGTAAGAGTGGCTTGGGGAGGACCAGCAGATGGAAATGTCACTTGGGAGCTGGAGAGTCAGATGAAGGACTCGTATCCCGAAATGTTCGTCTAAGGTATGTTTTCGAGGACGAAAACTCTTTTAGTTGGGGAGAGTTGTGACACCCCAAATAATTTGATTATTAAATAATTAGAATTTTAATTATTAATTTAATTGGAAATTTAATTATTGGTATTTTTTGGATTATTGGAATTAATTTAATTAATTAAAGGAAAGAAGTATTGGTGGTGTGAAGAGTGATTAGAGGGTGTGAGGGGTAAAATACTCTACTCTTACTAATTACTAATTTAATTATTTTATTGGAATAATAAAAGGAGTATTAAAAGGAAAAAGAAGAGAAAGAGAGTTATTTTGGAATATTCATCATACGTGCATTTGAGAAGAGGAAAAAGAAGGAGAAAACCGGAAGCGTCAGAATTCGAAGAACCCACAAGGTAAGGGGTGATTTCGATTAGTTAATTCGTATTATCGGTTTAGATATTCAATAGTATGGATCATAGTATGTTAGGGAATCCCGGTTTGGAATTCTAGGGTTCCGTAGAATTGTCCCTATCGCGTCGAATTGTAGGTTGAAAACCATTAGGGTGTCATATGATAAAAAGGAATGATGAAATAATGTTGTTTGATGTTATAATGGTGCAAAATGGATGTGTTTTGGTGTTTCTCATGTTGCAATTCGTATGGGTATGTTTGGAATTGGTTTAGAATGAATAAATGCTGTCAAAAGTGCAGAATTTGACTCTGCAGGTCGTGGGAACCGGTTCCCAGTGGGGAGTAACCGGGTTCCACTGTGTGAATTTATAAAAACTGGCAAAAATGCACGTAGGACCGGTTCCTTTATAGGTAGGAACCGGGTTCCCATACATTTTCCAGAAGCGTGATTTTTGAACTTCGCAGGAACCGGTTCCTGCATATGTAGGAACCGGGTTCTGCTGTAACTTTTTGAAAAATATTAAACTTTGAAAATTCATAACTTTCAAACTGTAAGTCCGTTTTGAGTGCCGTTTTGGACGTTATTTCTTAAATTTAATGCTCTATTTTATAAAATGAAAAGATTTCCTAAAACATGAAATTATTATGAAAATGAGTCAAATCCCGGAATAAGTGATTATTGGCTAACGCACATGGGTGTGTATGTAGCAGTGAAACTGTGATGGATGGATGTATTAGTATTGTGTGAATGAAAGGCATGTTTATGTTGCTAATGATGGTGTTCATGATCGTTGAGATATCATGTTTTTTGTTTTGGTTCAGTTATGATAAATTGATGTATTTCATAGACTGATTTGATGTTGCATGCTAGTGATGTGCGTGCATATGCATTGTTTTGGTGAAGTTAATTCCCATTGTGTGGAATTTGACTTGTATTTTCGTTAACTGATACCCGGGTGATGATGGGTGGTTAGGCTGGATTCGTGTCCGGGTGTTTATGGACGAATCGATGGTTGCTGTATCCGGTTGATGATGGATCAGTGTTGGGTGACTTGGTCACGTGTTGGTACCACATGCATTGTGTCTGCATTTGTGTTTTCATGGAATTGTAACATGTTAGGATATCTTCCAGTGTTACAATTCTTTGGTTGATTATTGATTTGTGCATAATGACTTGTATGATTGGAACTGCGTGTTGAATCTGAATTTATGCTAAAATGGGTGAAATAAAATACTTGTGATATAATGTTGATTGAGAAGCTTATAATGCATGTTAATTATGAGAAATCTCACCCTTACTTTAACAATTTCAGATTAAAGTTAGCAGCTCAGGAGTTGGTGAGGATGGCTCTAGAGCTATGTTACTTTAAGTCCGCGTGTCAGTGTCGTGCTCTGATAGGTTGTAACACTGGGGAACGTTTAGTTGAGGAATTAGTTATTATTCAATTGTTTCTTTGAATTTCATTGGGAATAATTATGTTTTGGTTTATTCCGTTTTGGTTATGGTATTTTTCCGCTGTGTAAGACATGGTCTTAATTTGATTGAATTATTTGAATAATGACCCTCAGTGTAGCATGACTATTGTTTTATTGGAAGTTTTATTTATTTCATAATTGTGACATCCCTTGTTCCGTGTTAACTCTGATGGAATATGTCTTTAATCATTGATATAATTAATATTATTCGGGGTATTTTAGAAGTGGTGTTACAATAGTGGTATCAGAGCATAGTCAGTCTTGTCTTGTGTCGTTATCCCTTTTGTATGCGACTAGTGTAAGATGACATTGTCGATACTTGTGTGCTGACGAGGTTGTTTTGTAATGTTACAGAACAATGGCCGGAAGAGGTAACGGAAGAAACAACGATGCTATTGCTGAAGCATTGGGAATGTTGGCTCGAGTACTCGGAGGGAACCAGCAGGGAGCTGTGATTGGTGCTGACCGACAATTGGGGAATTTTCAGAGGAATAATCCTCCGTTGTTCAAGGGTGCACATGATCCCGAAGGTGCTCAAAAGTGGTTGAAGGAGATCGAGAGGATCTTCAGAGTAATTGACTGTGCTGAAGGGCTGAAGGTGAGATACGGAACTCACATGTTAGCAGAGGAAGCTGATGACTGGTGGGTTGCTACCAGAACTGAAATGGAAGAAGATGGTATTGCATTGACTTGGGATGTGTTCAGGAAGGCTTTTCTGAGGAGGTACTTTCTTGAGGACATCAGAGGCAAGAAGGAGATTGAGTTTCTGGAACTCAAGCAGGGTAACAAGACTGTCAGTGAGTATGCTTCGAAGTTTACTGAGTTAGCGAAGTATTATGCTCATTATACTAACGATGCAGATGGAGAATTTTCCAAATGTATCAAGTTTGAGAATGTTCTTCATGATGAGATTAAGCAGGGTATTCGGTATCAGCGTATCCGAAGATTTCCTGATCTGGTTGACTGTAGTAGGATTTTAGAGGAGGATCTTACTAGCACTAAGTCGAATGCTCGAGGGTATGTTGATAGGAAGGGTAAGCAACAGATGGATCGTGGTAAGCCTTATGATAGAAGTAATCAGAGACCCGGTGGTTGGAAGAAGTTTGGTGGAGGAGATTCTAGTTCTTCCATTAAGTGCTACAAGTGTGGTGAGACAGGACATCGTATGGTGGATTGCAAAAGTAATGATAAGAAGTGTTTCAAGTGTGGGAAACTCGGCCGTGTGGCCAATGATTGCAGAGTAAGAGTGGTGACTTGTTACAACTGCGGTGAAGAAGGTCATACTCGTCCTCAGTGTACAAAACCCAAGAAGGAGCAAGCTGGTGGTAAAGTGTTTGCATTGTCTGGGTCAGAGACTAAGCCAGATGATCGGCTGATTAAAGGTGCATGTTTTATTAATGACATACCTTTGATTGCGATTATTGATACTGGAGCTACGTATTCTTTTATTGCTTTGGATTGTGCTAAAAGATTGAATTTGGAAATTTCTAATATGGATGGAAGTATGGTTATTGATACTCCTGTGTCGGGTTCAGTGACTACTTCGTATGTTTGTAGGAATTGTCCTATTGTGATTTTTGGTAGGGGTTTCGGTATGGATTTAGTGTGCCTACCGTTAGAACAACTTGATATCATCCTTGGAATGAACTGGTTAGAATTCAACCAGGTTCATATCAACTGTTTTGCGAAGACGGTTATTTTACCTGAAGAGGTTGGTGTCGAAGATGTGACTATGTCGGTTAAACAGATGAACCTAGCTGTGAAAGATGGTGTTGTGGTATTTATGTTGTATTATGCAAATAGAAGCGGAGGGAAAAGAAAATAGTGATGGATTGCCAGTGGTGAATGAATTTCCAGAGGTGTTTCCGGAAGACGTTAGTGAATTGCCACCTGAGAGGGAGGTAGAATTTACTATAGATTTGATTCCTAGAACTAGTCCGGTGTCGATGGCGCCTTACCGTATGTCGACATCTGGATTAGCGGAGTTAAAGAAACAGTTGGAGGAGTTACTTGAGAAGAAGTTTATTCGTCCGAGTGTTTCGCCGTGGGGTGCTCCGGTGTTGTTGGTTAAGAAGAAAGAAGGTTCAATGAGATTATGTGTTGATTACAGACAACTGAATAAAGTTACAATCAAGAATCGGTATCCTTTGCCGAGGATCGATGATTTGATGGATCAACTAGTTGGAGCTTGTGTATTTAGTAAGATTGATCTGATATCTGGATATCATCAGATTCGTGTGAAGTCGGAAGATATTCAGAAAACTGCATTTAGAACGAGGTATGAACATTACGAGTATTCTGTTATGCCGTTTGGAGTTACTAATGCACCTGGTGTTTTCATGGAGTATATGAACAGGATATTTCATCCGTATCTTGATAAGTTTGTGGTGGTGTTCATTGATGATATTCTAATTTATTCGAAGAGCGATGAAGAGCATGCAGAACATCTCAGTGTTGTGTTGGAATTGTTGAAAGAGAAGAAGCTTTATGCGAAGTTGTCCAAGTGTGAATTCTGGTTAAGTGAAGTAAGTTTTCTTGGCCATCTAATTTCCAAGAATGGAATTGTTGTGGATCCTACGAAGGTAGAAGCAGTATCTCAGTGGGAAGCACCGAAGAATGCTTCTGAGCGTAGTTTTCTGGGTCTTGCAGGTTATTACAGGAAGTTTATAGAAGGATTTTCCAAATTAGCGTTACCGTTGACTAAGTTGACCAGGAAGGGTCAGATGATTGTTTGGGATGTTGAATGTGAGAAAGGATTTCAAGAGCTGAAGAGGAGGTTGACAAGTGCTCCGATCTTGATTTTTCCAAATCCGACTAAGTCTTTTGTTGTGTATTGTGATGCATCATTAATGGGATTAGGTGGTGTGTTGATGCAAGATAAGCAGGTGGTGGCTTATACTTCGAGACAATTGAAAGTACATGAAAGGAATTATCCGACTCATGATTTGGAGTTGGTAGCTGTTGTGTTTGTTTTGAAGTTGTGGAGGCATTATTTATATGGTTCTCGGTTTAAGGTGTTCAGTGATCACAAAAGTCTGAGGTATCTCTTTGATAAGAAAGAGTTGAATATGAGGCAGAGGAGATGGTTAGAATTTCTAAAGGATTATGATTTCGGTTTGAATTACCATCCTGGTAAGGAAAACGTTGTTGCGGATGCCTTGAGTAGGAAGTCCTTGCATATGTCGATGTTAATAGTCTGTGAGTTAGATTTGGTTGAGCAGTTCATAGATTTAAGTTTGGTATGTGAAACTACTCCGAATAGTGTGAAATTGGGTATGTTGAAACTGACTAGTGGTATTCTGGAAGAAATTCGGAATGGATAGAAGTCCGATGTTGGGTTAGTTGATAAATTGACATTGATCAACCAAGGTCAAGGAGGCGAGTTCCGGATTGATGAGAATGGTGTTATGAGATTTGGTAATAGGGTGTGTGTTCCGGATGTTTCAGAGATTAGGAAGAGTATTTTGGAAGAAGGACATCGTAGTGGATTGAGTATTCATCCTGGTGCTACTAAAATGTACCATGATTTGAAGAAGTTGTTTTGGTGGCCGGGAATGAAAAAGGAAATTGTTGAGTTTGTGTATGCTTGTTTGGTTTGTCAGAAGTCGAAGATTGAGCATCAGAAACCGTTAGGATTGATGGAACCGTTGTTTGTTCCGGAATGGAAATGGGATGGAATCTCTATGGATTTTGTGTCTGGTTTGCCAAGGACATCGAAGAATTGTGATTCTATCTGGGTTATTGTTGATCGGTTGACGAAATCTTCTCACTTTATTCCGATAAGAATGGATTATCTGATGGAAAGGTTGGCAGAATTGTATGTTGAGAAGATTGTGAGTTTGCACGGTATTCCTTCTAGTATTGTGTCAGATCGAGATCTGAGGTTTAGATCTAAATTATGGACGGGATTGCAAGAAGCTTTGGGTACTAAGTTGCGTTTGAGTTCCGCTTATCATCCACAGACAGATGGTTAGACAGAGAGAACGATTCAGTCGTTGGAAGATTTGTTAAGAGCTTATGTGTTGGAGAAAGGTGGAGCTTGGGATAGTTATCTACCATTGATTGAGTTTACCTACAACAATAGTTTTCATTCGAGCATTGGTATGGCTCCGTTTGAGGCATTGTATGGTAGGAGGTGTTGGACACCGTTGTGTTGGTATGAATCTGGAGAGAGTGTTGTGATTGGACTGGAAATTATCCAACAGACTTCGGAAAAGATTAAGATGATTCAGGAGAAGATGAGGACTTCTCAGAGTCGTCAGAAAAGTTATCACGATAAGAGGAGGAAAGATCTTGAGTTTAGCGAAGGAGAACATGTTTTATGCGAGTTACTCCGATGACTGGTATTGGTCGAGCTTTGAAGTCAAAGAAGTTGACTCCATGTTTTATTGGTCCGTTTCAGATTACCAAGAGAGTTGGGAAAGTTGCTTATAAGATTCCTTTGCCGCCGTCACTTGCAAATTTGCATGATGTTTTTCATGTATCTCAGCTAATGAAGTACATTGCTGATCCGTCTCATGAGATTCGGGTAGACGATATATAGGTACGAGAGAATTTGACTGTGGAAGCGGTACCTGCGTGAATTGAGGATCGAAAGTTGAAACAGTTGCGAGGCAAGGAGATCGCGTTGGTAAGAGTGGCTTGGGGAGGACCAGCAGATGGAAATGTCACTTGGGAGCTGGAGAGTCATATGAAGGACTCGTATCCCGAACTGTTCGTCTAAGGTATGTTTTCGAGGACGAAAACTCTTTTAGTTGGGGAGAGTTGTGACACCCCAAATAATCCGATTATTAAATAATTAGAATTTTTAATTATTAATTTAATTGGAAATTTAATTATTGGTATTTTTTGGATTATTGGAATTAATTTAATTAATTAAAGGAAAGAAGTATTGGTGGTGTGAAGAGTGATTAGAGGGTGTGAGGGGTAAAATACTCTACTCTTACTAATTACTAATTTAATTATTTTATTGGAATAATAAAAGGAGTATTAAAAGGAAAAAGAAGAGAAAGAGAGTTATTTTGGAATATTCATCATACGTGCATTTGAGAAGAGGAAAAAGAAGGAGAAAACCGGAAGCGTCAGAATTCGAAGAACCCGTAAGGTAAGGGGTGATTTCGATTAGTTAATTCGTATTATCGGTTTAGATATTCAATAGTATGGATCATAGTATGTTAGGGAATCCCGGTTTGGAATTCTAGGGTTCTGTAGAATTGTCCCTATTGCGTCTAATTGTAGGTTGAAAACCATTAGGGTGTCAGATGATAAAAAGGAATGATGAAATAATGTTGTTTGATGTTATAATGGTGTAAAATGGATGTGTTTTGGTGTTTCTCATGTTGCAATTCGTATGGGTATGTTTGGAATTGGTTTAGAATGAATAAATGCTGTCAAAAGTGCAGAATTTGACTCTGCAGGTCGTGGGAACCATTTCCCAGTGGGGAGGAACCGGGTTCCACTGTGTGAATTTATAAAAACTGGCAAAAATGCACGTAGGACCGGTTCCTGTATAGGTAGGAACCGGGTTCCCATACATTTTCCAGAAGCGTGATTTTTGAACTTCGTAGGAACCGGTTCCTGCATATGTAGGAACCGGGTTCTGCTGTAACTTTTTGAAAAATATTAAATTTTGAAAATTCATAACTTTCAAACCGTAAGTCCGTTTTGAGTGCTGTTTTGGATGTTATTTCTTAAATTTAATGCTCTATTTTATAAAATGAAAAGATTTCCTAAAACCTGAAATTATTTTGAAAATGATTCAAATCCCGGAATAAGTGATTATTGGCTAACGCACATGGGTGTGTATGTAGCAGTGAACCTGTGATGGATGGATGTATTAGTATTGTGTGAATGAAAGGCATGTTTATGTTGCTAATGAAGGTGTGCATGATCGTTGAGATATCATGTTTTTGGTTTTGGTTCAGTTATGATAAATTGATGTATTTCATAGACTGATTTGATGTTGCATGCTAGTGATGTGCGTGCATATCCATTGTTTTGGTGAATTTAATTCCCATTGTATGGAATTTGACTTGTATTGCCGTTAACTGATACCCGGGTGATGATGGGTGGTTAGGCTGGATTCGTGTCCGTGTGTTTATGGACGAATCGATGGTTGTTGTATCCGGTTGATGATGGATCAGTGTTGGGTGACTTGGTCACGTGTTGGTACCACATGCATTGTGTCTGCATTTGTGTTTGCATGGAATTGTAACATGTTAG
Organism: Vicia faba; assembly: GCA_948472305.1. NCBI lineage: Eukaryota > Viridiplantae > Streptophyta > Magnoliopsida > Fabales > Fabaceae > Vicia > Vicia faba. The sequence continues at coordinate 1,223,425,596 of OX451741.1, read as the reverse complement.
GATGTCTTCCAGTGTTACAGTTCTTTGGTTGATTATTGATTTGTGCATAATTACTTGTATGATTGGAACTGCGTGTTGAATCTGAATTTATGCTAAAATGGGTGAAATAATATGCTTGTGATATAATGTTGATTGAGAAGCTTATAATGCATGTTAATTATGAGAAATATCACCCTTACTTTAACAATTTCAGATTAAAGTTAGCAGCTCAGGAGTTGGTGAGGATGGCTCTAGAGCTATGTTACTTTAATTTCGCGTGTCAGTGTCGTGCTCTGATAGGTTGTAACACTGGGGAACGTTTAGTTGAGGAATTAGTTATTATTCAATTGTTTCTTTGAATTTCATTGGGAATAATTATGTTTTGGTTTATTCCGTTTTGGTTATGGTATTTTTCCGCTGTGTATAACGTGGTCTTAATTTGATTGAATTATTTGAATAATGACCCTCAGTGTAGCATGACTACTGTTTTATTGGAAGTTTTATTTATTTCATAATTGTGACATCCCTTGTTCCGTGTTAACTCTGATGGAATATGTCTTTAATCATTGATATAATTAATATTATTCGGGGTATTTTAGAAGGGGTGTTACATCTGATTCTTATCTTATAGCTTTAAAATCCTAGTTAAATGGTTGTCTCTTGTCGTTACTATGCACCATCACACTCCTATAAATACAAGCCCAAGGACACAGTGCCAAAGGGGGATAAAAAATAGGAGAGATCGCACGTATTGCATCACACGCATACAGATTACCCATCGAAGCTCCCCAAAAATCCCAAAAGCCTCCTAATCGAAACACCTTTTGCAGGTTCCCTCTCCAGGAGTCCACACCAACCCACAAGCAGACATTTCCACAAACACTTTCAATTGGTAAGGGTTTGCAGAACCTAAACTCCACCTTCATACAATTTAGATATACATTGCACATATACTCTTGTTATTATCCAATATTTGTGTTCCATGCAAGCTGAAGCACAGGGATGAGATCGTGTCATCACTAGGACACGATCTGAGTTTTTTTTCTTCGAATCTCACCTGGGACGTCCCAGGCCAAGCAAACCCAGATTCTAATTGGAGAGAGATCCGAATTGGGGTGGGATTCAAATCAGGGGGTAAAGTCCCCCTTGGATATCTAATGTGTATTTATGTTGCAGGAAACAATTTCTCAGGCTTTCCCTAATAAAATATTGTGGGGCTTCAAAACATCCAGGCTGTCGAATCCAGGACCAGCTTCGATTCAAGCCCAGGATTTTGTTTTTTTTTCTTTTTTTTCTAATGTATCCCTTGCAGATCCAGTATCCCAGATCGAAGGAGACACCTTCTCTGAATCGAAGCCGCCCATTTTTCCCTAGATCGAAAGACACTGCCCTCTGGATCGAAAGACATTGCCCTCTGGATCGAAGAAGGTAGCTCCCTTTTGGATCGAATGAGACATCTCCTTCCTGGATCGAAGGGAATTCCCTTTCCCAGGATCGAAGGGCAATCCCCTTCCCTGGATCGAAGTACTTTTTGTATATTTTTACTTTTCGTTTTGTTTATTTTCTCTTAATGGTTTTCCACCTTAAAACAAACATCAAATCAAAAGATCACAAAAAATTAGGTTCTAGACTTTTTTATTAAAACTAATTTTTTTAATCAACTATTAATTACTTTAACATTTTTTCTTAAAAAATAAAACAAAACAAACAAAAAGAATTCCTTTCACTTAGGATTTTAAACGTATTTTCAATTCATGCGCGCGTTTATTTATTTTGACATTTTTAGATTTTTGTAATCATCTACCGGTTGTAATAGTTTAGGATTTAAATTTCCGTACTTTTTCCGCACTTTATTTTGTACCTCTTTTATGTAATTGCCCCTGAAGCCCTCTAATAGCGTAGGAACCTTTACTTCTCGCTTTGTATTTTTTATATGTTTGTATATAATTGCTAGTAAATAGGTGTGTATGGAAAGACTGTAAATTAAAACGTTAGCTAACCTAATAAAAATACAAAAAATAATTGAATTGAACACATATGCACATATGCACCTCTAGGGTATCCCCACTTATGTTGCCTTTCGGAAAATAACGCATTCATGTCCCTCGAGAATGGGGATGCTTTAGCAAAGACCCGTAAAATCAAAAGATCATAGTCCCTCGATGACCCTTACAGTGTTGCCTTTCGGTAAATGATCTTGTCCTTTAAACAAAAGTTTCTAAACCGTATCCGTATGTTTCCTTTATGACTGTAAAACTTCCCTTCGAATGTCCCTCAACATGCAACAATATGGCTACCTACTCACTAATAGTAGGATAACATTGTCTAAAGGATAGGAGGAAAAGAATGACCATTTTTCGAGTATAAAAGTAGATAGCTGTTAGAAGTTTGCTCAAAAATACTTTTTGCACTTACACAAATACTACTTTTCAAAAACAAGTTTCAAAAACATTTGCTTTGTTAACACTCTTGAGGACTGATACGAGAGTTAAACGCAAAGCAAATCGCCGCACTAAGGCATTTTCCAAACATTTTCAAACGCACAAAGCACAAATGTATTTCAAAATGAGTAAACCTCTAAGAGTCCGTAGATAACTACAGATGGAAAGGGTTCTAACACCTTCCCCTTCCATAATCTACCCCCTTACTCAGAAACTCTCAAAAAGGTCTTTTCTGTTCTTTTCACCTTTTCCTTTGTTGGATAAAAGAAAAGACGGTGACGACTCTTGCTTACTGCGACATTTGCGAATACAAAATGCAAAACCAGTATATAACAGTCGGTTCTGCCACTGTATCATACTCACTTTCTGACTTTGGTGGTTGGAAAGAAGTCGTCGACATGTATGCATAAGAGAACAAGTAGTTGAAGGCTCAGATTCTAAGACTCGTGGGAAAGTGTCGGTGTATGGAGAGATCTTCGTCAGCTTTGGTTCCTTAGGATTTTAGATTCTATCTTTATTCTCTTGTACCTAGGATCATTGAAACTTGTACTAAAAGTTATAATCCATTCTGAAGTTATTATAATAAAATTTTCAGTATTTCAAAATGTGTTAGTACATTAATATTTGCAATTGCCTATAATTCTTTGAGTTCCTTGAACTAAAAATAATAATGAATAAGTCATATGCATTGCATATCATGCATCATTTTGCACATATTCTTGCATTTTTATTCATACCCAGGTGTCTTACTGTGTTTCTCTACTTTATTCAGTCAGCAAGATGTCTCATCGTTACAATACTCGGGCTAATTCTAGGAAGAAAATGGAGAATCTTGAACAAGAGAATCGTGAGCTGCACAAAGAAGTTACTGCTTTGAAGGATGGTATGATGACCAATATGTCTTCTTTGGTGGAATCATTGGTGGTTGCTCAGAATCAGACACCACCTTCTCCTCCATCTCCTCATCCTACTCAGCCACAACAGACAACTATTACTTTTGAGGTTCCGTCGGTTTCCATTTTTGTTACTCCAGTTACTGCTTCTCAATACCGTATACCTCAAGGTTACCCATGGGGGAATGCTTGAAAATTTCATTCCAGAAGGTTACTATCATGATGCTCAAGTTGCTTCATTTGCTCAAACTGCTGTTGTTTCTACACCTCATGTGGTGCATGCTACTCATGTTGCTAATAATGAGATTCATCATGTTTTGCCTCCTACAATGAATGTTATTCCTGTTATCATTGATGAAATTTATCATCCTGCTCCTCCACCAAGCGAAAGTTGGGGCTTCTATGACCGATTGGATGATTTTCAAGACCAGATCAATGAAATGTAGAAAGAAATTAAGGCTCTTAGAGGAAAAGAATTATTCTGATATAACGTTAGTGAACTCTGCTTAGTTCCTAACGTAAAAGTACCAGCGAAGTTTAAGGTGCCAGAATTTCAGAGGTATAAGGGCAACTCTTATCCCCGTGACCACCTAGTGATGTATATGAGAAAGATGTCCACCCATACTAATGACCAATGCTTGCTTATTCATTTCTTCCAGGATAATTTAACTTGTGTCGCTTTGAAATGATATATGAGTTTGGATAGTAGCAACATTTGCACCTTCAATGATTTAGGTGAAGATTTTATCAAGTAGTATAAGTAAAATATGTTTATGGCACCTGAACATGACCAATTAATAGCGATGGCTCAGAAAGATAAAGAGTCGTTCAAAGAATATGCACAGAGTTGGTGCGAGGTTCTTGCTCAAGTGGTACCCCCAGTGAGAGATCAAGAAATGATCAAGGTCTTCCTGAAAACCCTTGGATGATTTTATTATGAAAGGATAGTTTCCAGTGCTCCAAGTGATTTCACTGATATGGTAAGTATGGGTGTTCTTCTAGAAGAAGCTGTCAGGGAAGGGCGCTTGACAAAAGACGAAGGAACAAAGAAATCATCATATGTGTTTTCTAGAAAGAAAGAAAGTGAAACAAATGTTGTCATTGAGGAAAGAAAGTTTAGACCATCAAGAAGACATCATCAGTACCAATAACAAGCTGCTTCCATGACTCTAGTCGTTAATGTAGCTCCAATTGATGTTGCCTATTAGAGAGCATATCCTCAAGGTAATCAGGGGCAAGGTTACAAGAGAGAAGCTTTTGACCCTATTCCAATGAGTTATACATAGTTGTTTTCGGATTTGATTCAGAAGAAATTGGTGCAGACTAAGCCTCCCTCTGTTATACCTTCACCTTTACCATGGTATTATAAGGCGGATCAAACTTGTTCTTTTCATCAAGGAGTTCCAGGGCACAAAATTGAAAACTGTTATCCCTTGAAGTCTGAAGTGTAGAAGATGGTGAGATCTGGTCTCCTATCTTTTAAAGATGTTGGTCCTAATGTGAAGGATAATCCACTACCCAAACATGGAGGTGGAAATGTTGTAAATATGGTTGCAAGTTGTCCTGGGAACTTCCAGATTTTTGATATCAACCTGGTTAGAGGTGATATAGTGAAGATGCATGCTTATCTTTGGGAATTCAACTATTATACACATGACCATGTTGGTTGTAGTATTTGAAGTACAAATATCCATGGATGTGATAAAGTGAGAGTTGATCTTCATGAAATGATAGATTAATGCCTTATCCACATAATCAGACCAAGGGTTGAATATGAAGAAGAGGTGAATATGGTTTATAGATGTCCCTGTGAATTCCAGATTTTTGATGTGAATTATATGAATGATGGTCTGGTATAATTGCACACTATGTTTTGTCACATGGATGGCCAAGAAGAACATCATTATGGGCCCTTTCAGATCTGCTGTAAGGATTCTCGTGGTTGTTCTATCGTAAGAAAAGGTGTTAAGTTATTTCTAGATAATGGTACTATCAAAGTCACGGGCAATAGAGATGATTGCAATGGAGTTAATGTGACTGAAGATTACTTAGTTAAGGCCATGCCTGATGATGAATATGTTTTTGCTGATGAGTTATTTTCTTCTGATGAAGGTATGTTCTCTGATAATGATTATGCACTTCCTAAATATTATGAAGTAGGGGTGAATGTCATTTTTCCGTGTTTTGGTGTTCCTGCTCCTATAGAGATTGAGTACCATAACAAGTCTGTTGTTGCTCCCGTAGTTATTTGTCTGCCTGGTCATGTCCCATATGAATTAGACAAAGTTGTGCCTTATAAGTATAATGCAACTATCCTAGAAGATGGTGTGGAAATTCTTATCCAAACTTTGCTCCATGTTGAGAATATTGCTGAAGTTAGTCGGGTAACCCGCAGTGGTCGTGTCTTCTCCCTACCTTTCGAGGGGATGTTAATTATGATTAAAAGGTTGTTAAGAATATTTTACATAAGAAAATGGTAGGAGAATCTAGTGGCGTTGCATTGGAAAAGGATGTGGATGACTTGTTGAAAATCATCAAGATGAGTGATTACAAGATTGTGGATCAGTTGTTGCAAACTCCATCTAAGATTTCTATTCTAGCCTTGCTAATGAACTCTTCTGCTCATCAAGAATCTTGATGAGAGTGTTGTATCAGGATTTTGTTGAAAGTGACATGTGTTGTACCCCAAAATTTTCCCTCTTATTTTACTTAACACATGCCCATTGAGGTCCTCAACTTGCTCAAGGATGCCCAAGGATTGACCAGACAAATCCTCCTCCTAAGGAAACAAGCTTCAAACTAGGGTTTAACTCCTCATCAAGATGGTTGAAGTCCAAGGGTCCAAAATACTTTCCATGGTCCTAATATGTTCTCAAGATCATCCATGTCAAGTTTCATTCCTTGCACAAGAAGTTTGTCAGTCAATTTCCCAGATGCCTGAAAATCAATTATACTAGGTCAAAAGTCAATTGTGGCCCACATATAGTCAAACTTCAAGATTTTTGGTCAAAATCAACATTTTGAAGAGATATCCATCATTTTATCAAGGTTTGATCATGATTCCTCAAGGAATGCCTCCAAATTCATCAAAACCCAAAAGTTGCTAAATTAGGGTTTCTCAGGAAAAGTTAACCAAACTTTGACCAAGCATAACTTCTTCATGCTTTATCAGAAAGTTTCCATCCAAGGCTCATTTTGAAGAGGATGCAATTCCCTACAACTCATCTTCAGCCCACAAGTTCAAAATATGCACTCATCAAAAGATATGAATTTCTACATTATAGGTCCTTTTGAAAAGTCAACAAAAACACATTTTCGGTCAAAGATTCGTACATGAACATGGAAGACCCAATTGAGATGAAACCAAAAGGGTTGTTTAGGGGACATCCTAAGCTTTCTAAAAGTCCAAGAAAACCTCTCTAGGATTAAAATTGGAGGAGATATGCCGTGTCAAAGTTGACCATTTTTGCAAAATTGCCAAAAGTCAAATGTGCTCAAAAATACATTTTTTTGTCAAATGGGCCTAGCTTTTCATGCTTGCATCTTGCTTGTGACATGGTCCACGACACAAATCAGCATCCACACATTTTTTGCTTTATTTATTTATTTTATTTTTATTTTTTATTATTTAAAAGTTAAATTAAATCGAATAAATTGCAAAAAAATATATAAAAAGATTGGTTTTGATCTGGTTTTTTGTAGGAATCAAATCCAATTAAGCTGGCATAGCATATCAAATTGTGCAAGGGATGATTGAAGCAAAATTGGCATGATTAGGCTATTTTGGAAAGATATCATACAAGGAGCAAAATCAAATCAAATCTCCATGATTTTCAAAGATACAATTTGTTTTTGTTAACCTAATCTGTCCTAGTACATATACAGAACACAACCAATGCAAAAAACAAGGGATTGCAGGTCGTGAGGGCACAAAACAAAACTCAAAAGTTTGCAAGAAAGTGGTGGATTGGTTTCTACTCTAGAGGACAATTGAAAACATTCCAAAGCTCCTAATAGATTCCTGGACATCTTTAGAATGTTTTCCAATCGGTTGCAAGCTTCCACAAGCCCAGAAACACGACATACGACTCTCACAGTTTGGCTTATCTCTTGAATCTGAGTTTGATTATTCACGCATGATTAACCACTTTTAAGCATAGCATTGTATTTGTATCATCATTTGGAATGTTTTGGTTTAGTTAATTTTGTGTTTTGATGCCTGTATTCATAATTGCCATTGTTAGGGTTTACCTTGTCATTTTAGGGTTTTTCTATACAGGTTTAATTGGCCCAAGAAAAGGGTATCGTGATGCTCGTGAGATCAAGACGAATTGATATATGTACTCACAATTGATTTATCATGCTTGCTGTGAATTTTTTAAAGTTACAGGGTTATAGTTACAGAAGTTTGTCTGTAGGTAAAGGTACCACACCTAAAATGACGGACAGGGGAAGAAGAAGCTAACGTGTCTAACCATCATTGGCCTATTTGAATAATGGGCGCGTGTTTTTTTGTTTGTTTCAGTTATCCACTTTGTTTTATATATTATATATTGTTATCATTATATTAACAATTAAACACTGTAGCCTAGATGGCAAGGCGTGTCTGGTATTGAGTGGGAGGACCTGGGTTCGATCCCAGGTCCCAACATTTTCTCTATTTTCTTAACATTTAAATGCAGATTTCGTGCATACACGTTTCAAGCGTCCACCATGCGCTCCAACCATCCAGCCATTGGATCATCGCCATCACCAATCCAGCGCCTCAGGATGCGTCCCTATGGTACATCTCCAAGCTTGAACAACACTGAATCAGGCGCAAGGATGGGCTGAACAAAGAACAGGCCTAGATAATTCAGGAATATACCCCCCTGGATTGCTTCTAACAGGCCCATCTCTTTTCTTTTCTATTTTAATTCTTTTTTATTATTTATTAATTATCTCTTTTTTCATAAAAATAACATAAAATCATCTTTTTTATCAAATCAAAAAATCACAAAAAACATTAAAAATCTTTTTTTATATAAAATATTTTGTTTCTTTAATTAATTAGCTTAATTAAAATTAGGGTAATTTAAATCCTTTTTTCTTAATTTAAAATAAATAGAATTAGGGTTAACTTGTACATAACCTAATTTTTCCTCAAAATAACCTAAATCTTTTTCAATTAGATTTTTAGGTTTTGCTAATTATTCTCGCATTTAATTCGTTGCACGCATTTTTTAATTTCCTTTTTATTATTATTGTAACTGCTCTGGGTTTGTAATAGTAATTAGGGTTTTAAATTCCGCATCTTTATTTTCAGTCCAAGTTAATTATGTATCTGCAAAAGCCTTGTAATAGCTAGGACTTTTAACTTTCCCGCATTTTATTTCCGCAAACTATAAACTGCTTAGATGTATGTTAATAGGATTGTATGGAAAGACTAACTGAAAATTAATACACTAGAAAACCCTAAATGTGCAAAGATAAATTAACTGAAAATTACACTCGCACATGCTCACTCCTAGGGTTTACTTTACTCTGGTTGCCTTCGGTAAACGGTCATGAAGTATAGGGTTTGTTAGTGGTTGTCCTCTAGCCCTGAAAGATCTAAAATGACCCATTCAGATGTTGCCTCGGAAAAAAGATCTTTAAAGATTTAGGATGATTACTAACATTTCCTAACATTGCTTTTGTGATCGTACTTGTCCCTTCGAATAACCCTAAAAACTCCAACGGCGATGCTACCTATTTCTCAATAATGGGATAGCATTGTCTAAAAGGAAAATGAACATACTTTTTTCGAGTAGGTAGATTAGTTCCTAGGTACTTGCTCAAACAAACAAAAACTTTTTCACACCAACACTTTTCAAACAAAGTTTTCAAAAACAACTTCGTAACACTCTTGAGGACAGAAACAAGGGTTAACACGAAGTAATACAAAACTTTTCAAAACAAGCACACACAAGCAGTTTTCAAAATGGGCAAGTACCTAAGAGCCCGTGGAAAACCACAGATAGAAAGGGTGCTAACACCTTCCCTTTCTATAATCTACCCCCCCCCCCCCCCCCCCCCGTACTCAGAAACATCTCAAAAAAGGTTTTTTCTTTTCTTTTTCCTTTTCCTTATTGGATAAAATAAAATTCGGTGGTGACTCTTGCTTACTGCGATATTTTGCGAACAAAAAATGCAAACCAGTATTAACAGTCGGTTCGGCCACCGTATCACAGAACTGGCGACTCTGTTGGGGAATAAAATATAAAGTGGGGTAAACCTTAGGATCTAGGTCATATTTAATTGCTTTCTCTTGATTGTCTTGCTTGCTTTATATTTATGGGAACTGTTTGGGTTATTTGATCCTACACCCAGATCGGGAAACACCTTTTAGGTAAGTAGCAATAAACTATGAGAGGGTTGTGTTGAGGTATACCGACACGGTTGAAGCAGTAGCTACGTTGATATGACATTTTGGTTGGTACCCATAACCCTTGAGTCAATCAGGGAGATGTACGGGGCCGTTGCGTGGTGTCATAAAGCATCAATTGACCTTAGAACCTTTAATTGCACAACTTGGCCAGTAGGACGTAGCGAGATGGCCGACTTTGGTGTATGCCCAAGGTCGACAGATACTCGATGCTACACTTATTGAGGTTTGACTTTTGAGTTTTTTTTATTATGAGTCAATCGTCAATTGAACAAGGCTTGGGGGAAAGATCGGTGATATTGAGATCCCTTTAGAATTCGGTTACATATTTATAGGACAAGTTGAACCAATCCAGCTTCCAGAGGGTATGACCATAAAACTCAAGCAGGCCTTAAACCTAAGGACTTGGTGTGATTTGTATGTGTTTTCTATACTTGTGATTTATCATGACATTATAAACATCATACCCTAGCATATCATACTAACTATTTCAAGGGTTTCTAGGGCTCGTCTTTGCTTTGTTTTGTAGGATATGGCATCTTCCCGCAGGAACACTATTCAGATTAACCTTGTGAAAGTATCTCCCCAATTAAGGGACTTGGCAGTAAGGATTCTGGAAAGTTCTCCTTTCACTGAAAAGCGTGGTCGGTTGCTTAACTTGGTCACTGCAAAACCTGACGAAGAAATGTTGAAAGTGTTGTTTCAGTTCTTCGATCCTCTGCATCACTGTCTCACATTCCCAGATTACCAGTTAGTGCCTACTATGGAGGAATTTTCTCCGTTATTAGGGATACCCGTTCTTGATCAGCTACCTTTCAGCGGTATGGAAAGACATCCCAAACCTGAAGAAATTGCTAAAGCTCTATCCTTACAACAGTCCGACATAGTGACAAATTGGGAAACCAGAGGGAGTGTTCAAGGAATTCCAGTTAAATTTCTATTTGAGAAGGCTTACTATTTTTGGGATACCCTGGATCTACAAGCTTTTGAAGAGGTTTTGGTTCTCCTTGTCTACGGGATGGTATTGCTCCCTAATGCATATCAACTCGTAGATATGAGCACAATCCAGGTTTTTCTGTCTCAGAATTTGGTACCTACATTACTCGGGGATATTCTACACTCTCTTCATGCTCGCACTCTAAAAAGAAGGGGGACCCTCCAGTGTTGCACTCCTCTATTGGCTAGGTGTTTTATTTCGCACCTACCCAGATCTACTTTGAAGAATGAACAGGGTAAAAGATGGTCTCATCGACTGATGTCCCTTACGTATTCAGACATTCATTGGTGTTCATGGTTCTCGGAAGATGTTACTATCATCGATCGCTATGGTGAATTCCCTAATTTTCCTCTCTTAGGAATTAGGGGAGGAATCACTTATAACCCTTTCTTAGCATTATGACAGTTTAGTTATGCGATAAGGGGTGGTCCTCATGATACACTTATTCAAGGAATCGCCTTCAACTATAAGAATGATGTTCAGGGTTACTGCAAAAGGTTCATACAAGCTTGGAGTATGGTACATAGGGTTGACAGCAAGACACTTGGGCATAAGAATTCCATACTTCTCGAGCCTTATCTCAGATGGGTACGAGCCTGCGCTCAAACTCTTATGATGCCTTATCTCGATATCCGACCTATGATTATGGAACTAGTTGCCGAGGGAGACACTCCTCATCTTGTTCTTCCTCCAGATATGCCAACTGATCACGAAGAGTTACAAAAGTCACGGGTTCAGCTTAAAGAGGAGCGGGATACGTTTGAAGCCCAATTCTACGCCAGCGAGAAGAAGGTCTTGGAACTTACTAGGCTACTTCATGAAGAGAGGAATATCAACGCCTACATCGCGCCAAAGAGGATGCGCTCATGGGAAACCTAGTCTTCTTTTTGTTTTATTTTTCTTACTTGTACTCTCAAAATACATTCTTTGTAACAATTCAAGTTTACTAATACAATTCGCATTTGTTCCTTTTTGTTTAAGCAAATTTGAGCCTTTAAGAACCCTTGAAAACATTGCATACATATCATACATATCATTGCATAACAAGATTCATAACAGGTTTCTCATCTCCTCCGCTGTTTATTTCAACAATGGCTCTTGAACAAACTTTGAAAGATCTTCAGACTCAGAACATGCAGTTCCAGCAAATGATTATGGCTCTGGCTAAAGGACAGGAAGAGCTGAAGGCTCTGATTGTTAAGAAGAACACTAAGAAGACCAAGAGGACAGTCGGTATGGCACAGATGAGCAGAAGGTTCAGAGGGCCTCCAAGACGGGTTGTTGATTTAGCTTCTTCATCTAAAGAGGGAGAGAATCAACAGGGTGAATCCAGAGAAGAGGACCCTAGTCCTAAAGAGTCTGGAAATGAAACTGATTATAATGAGGACCAGTACCCTCCGGCTGATGAAAAGTATAAGCAGTTAGAAGAGCGTCTGAGTGCTATGGAAATCCAGAAGGTTCCTGGGGTGGATTTTGAAGAATTGGGTCTGGTCTCCAGGGTTGTCATCCCCCCAAAATTCAAGGCACCGGTATTTTCTAAGTATGATGGGGTCTCTTGTCCTAAAATGCATCTCTATTCCTATGTGAGAAAGATACAGCCTCATACTGCTGACAAAGACTTATGGGTTCACTTCTTCCAAGACAGTCTGTCTGGAACACAACTGGATTGGTTCTATCAGCTGGAAAGAGCCAATGTTCGTAACTGGAAAGACCTTGCTGATGCATTTTATAAGCAATATCAGTATAATGCAGACCTCGCTCCCACCGTACACAACTTCAAAATCTGTCTATGGGTTCGAACGAGGGTTTCAAGGATTATGCTCAGAAGTGGAGATATTTGGATGGAAGAGTTCAACCTCCCTTGGCTGACAGGGAGCTCGTGGATATGTTTCTGGGAACTTTGACTGGGCCATTCTTCAACCATCTGATTGGAAGTTCATCGACGGGTTTTACTAAACTGATCTTAATGGGAGAAAGAGTGGAAGCTAGAATCTGAAGTGGAAAAATTTAGAAGGATGCCTCTTCTAGTGCTACAAGGAAGCCATTTGCAGGTAAAAAGGAAGTCAATGTCGTCTATAACCAAAAGAATCAGAATCAAACCGAGCACCATCCGGCGATAGGGGCTGTTATGATTCCCAAACCTGCACCTGCTCAGCAAAGAAACAATTAGCCAAGAGCAGAAAGGCTAGCTAGACAGTTCACTCAGATCAACATGACGTTGTCTCAGGTTTTACCTCATTTGCTGAAGTCCAATCTGGTTACTCTGAGGGAAGCTCCGAAGAATCCGAACACCACCTCTCCCTACTATAAACTGAATGCTCGTTGTGCTTACCATTCGGAAAGTCCAGGCCATGATACTAATGACTGCTGGGCTTTGAAAAACAAAGTACAGGATCTGATTGACGCCAAAGAGATTGAATTTGACCCTCTAGAGACTCCCAACATGATCACTGCTCCCGTGCCAAAACATGGCTAGGATTGAAAACATTTTTGTTCATTAAATTCTCAATTTGTATTTTCTTTGCTTATTCGAACAATTATTGTCATGTCAAAACTTTGTTATTTCATTAATGCATTATACATGTTTGTCTTGAATTAATCTGTTTTCACTATGCATAAACTTCTCTATACTTCCTTTTCGTGATATTTAACTCTCGATTAAAAACTCTAAGCCTTATAGGGAGGATGACGAAAATGATTCCACAATCTCTACATTATGCTTTTGAACAGACCCCACTGACGATGTACAGGCGTTGTTTCAAATCTTAAACAGTGGATTTATAAGGAAGATAATCCCTAGTCAACCCCTTTGAGCCAAAGAAGTAGGAGTTTTTATTTTCACAGAAATTAAAACCCTTAATCATAACCTGGGGCAGGGTAGTTTTCTCAGTTAATTCAGAGGCGCATTCAGTCACAATCTGCCGCTTCGTACACAATGAATGGCATTGAAGATGTCCTTCTAAAACAAAAGACGGTGATGGTTTCGTATAATCGTTAAGACAGGCAGTCATTATCTCTCGAAATAAAATCCCATTAAGTCAAAACCTATGAAGGAGACTTAAAAGAAAAATTGGGGCATCCTGTTGATTGTAATCGCAAAAGAAACAGTTAGGGTAAAAGAAGGGATAACGAAAACCAAAAAAGAGAGGTTACTACAAATCCTCGACAAAAAAAATATTACAAAAATGATTGTCTTTTCAAAACAAATGTTCAGTTTCTAAATCATCACCAAGTATCAGTGAAAAGATTCCAGACTCAATCGGGATCTAAACACGCAATTAACTGAGCATAGGACTGAAGAACATCACGAAGAGCGGGTTAGGTACAAATAAAATTTGAGCCTTTATCCTTTGTTTCTTGAACCGTGAACCAGGCCACGTTATAACCCTTAAAAGTCCTAGCTGAAGCATGGGTTAGTTCGAGAGCATACTGTTACAAAGGTATCCTGACTCATGTAGGCTTTGTTGCAAATCTTGGGTTGATATCACATTCTTGCAAATTTCGTTTCACTACACAATACACATTTTCAAAAAAAAATTCAAGACAGACATGAGTTTTGCATTCTTTAAATGACATTGTTTGCATATGACTAATTGTTTGACAGCAGAGAAATCCGCACAATGGATATTCAATGAATAGACATCCTCTCAATGGACAGAATCACCTCAGCAGGAAAGACACTTCCAATAAAAGGTCTTATATAAGCAAGGGGCATGACATGATGTCTAAACACACCTGGGGCAGTCTCTCCAAAAGTGCCAAATAACCAGGGGAAGATCTCCATCTGAATCGCTTGGGGCATTACGCATGCATTCCAGCAACGAATCATGTGCCATCAAGAAAACATTTTTTACAGTACTACAACACAACACTATGGATTGTGATAACTCTCTACATCCTAAAAGAATGGGCATAGTCGGAAAATACTACGCATGAAAAAAAGACCTGCTAGTTTGACACACCTTGGCAAAAATAAGGGAATCACGGTGAACCAAAAGGGTTCGGGCAAAAGTTAGGGATATACTTTAAGAAAATTTGTACACCCGACAAGTCGAAAACCTGAAAAGGCAGCTTGGGCAAAAAGGTATCCCGGTGGATTGAAAACCCGAAAGAGCGGTCCAGGAAAAAGTTAGGGATTTAAAATATACGACTATGTCCCGTCACCTGTCTATCAGTGGAAGACTTATACCTTGATCAGCATTCATCAAAAGCACCAGAATCGAGAAACAGTTCAGATACGATCTAGATGCAAATGTCATTCTGCTACTTATTTAAGATTTTCATACATCGAGAAATGGTTCAGATACGATACGGATACGGCTGTCATTCTGATGCTTATTCAAGATTTTCATATATTGAGAAACAGTTCAGATACGATCCATATACAGATGTCATTCTGGTACTTATTCAAGATTTGCATACATTGAGAAATAGTTCAGGTACGATCCAGAGACGGATGTCATCATGATACTTATTCCAGATTTCTCTTCTAGAAACGGTTCAGGTACGATCCAGAGATTGATGTTATCCTGATACTTATTCCAGACTTCTCTTCTAGAAACAGTTCAGGTACGATCTAGAGACGGATGTTATCCTGGTACTTATTCCAGATTTCTCTTCTAGAAAAAGTTCAGGTACGATCTAGAGACAAATGTTATCCTGGTACTTATTCCAGATTTCTCTTCTAGAAACAGTTCAGGTACGATCCAGAGACGGATGTCATCCTGATACTTACTCCAGATTCTCCTCTAAATACAGTTCAGATATGATCCAGAGACGGATGTCATTCTGACACTTATCCAACACATGTTTCAAATATAGTTCAGATACGATCCATAGACGGATGTCATTCTGACACTCATTCAACACATGTTTCAAGTACAGTTTAGATACGATCCAGAGACGGATTTCATCCTGACACTCATTAAATACATGTTCAATTACAATCACGACATAGATCCATTCACAAAATCTCTGCATGTACTTTTTCCAGCATGGTACAAGGGGAAGAGACAGTTGGAAGGGAAGTCACTATCACATATACGCCTGTGATATTTATATTCCCCACAGAGTAAGGACAACCAAAGACTGATTTCCAGATCCCAAAACAGGAATCACTTCCCTAGCAGGCTCTTTCAGAAAGCTAATGTATGTATTCCCCAGTCGAGCTTTATAATCATAAAAAATTTATAAAGTTTTCTCCCAAGCAGAGTTTATTTCTCTGACTGTAGAGGCTCAATCCCCAATAGAGTTCTGCTCTCCAGCAACAGAAGTTCATCCCCAGCTGAGTTTATTTCTCCAAATCAGCAGATCTTCCAACAGAGTATCTCTCTTCCCCACAAAGTCATTCCCCTGTAGGATTATTCTCAGACAGAGTCTCCTCCGGCAGAATGTTCTCAAGCAGAATGGATGTAAATCCCCAGCTAATCATCTTCAGTCACTATCCCCAGCGGAAACAAAGAACTCAACTCCTTATACTCTCCAGCAGCAGTCCAGGATTTATTTTCCCTAGCTAGAGAATATCACAATAGCATTGTATATCATACATCATGGCATGTGCATACATATTATACAGCACAATCTCATTTATTTTGAGAACATCATTACTCAATACATTTCATACATCATGACATTACATACGAATAACTCTTTACCTTTCAGGGAAAGATGCAATCAAATTCTTACAAGTCCCCTTTGGTTCAGTCAAACCGACACTAAGGTTTCTATTCCAGTTGAAGATATTCCAAAACTTTCGCCTAGGTCAGTTGAATCGCCACTAAGATTCTATTGATTACTATGCCAGTCAGAGTTAATCCAAGATTTCCCTCTGGATCAGTCAGATCGACACTAAGATCTCCCTGATTACTATGCCAGTTGAAGATACTCTAAGACTTCCGTCTGGGTCAGCCGAATCGCCGCTAAGATTCCCCTGATTTTTATGCCAGTCAAAGTTAATCCGAGACCTCTCCCAGGTTCAGTTAAATCGATACTAAGATTTCTCTCCCAATTGAAGATAACTCGAGACCTTTCCCTGGTTCAGTAAAATCGATACTAAGATTTCTATTCCAGTTAAAAAAGCTATGAAGCCCGGAAACTAACCGGATAACAGCTTAATTTCCCTAAATTACTGAAGCCTGGAGCACGACCAGATAACGGTATAAGACACTGTGAAGTTTGGAGCACGACCAGATAGCGACAAGAGACACTGTGAAACCTAGAGCACGACCAGATAACAGTATGAGGTACTGCGAAGCTTGGAATTTGACCAGATGGTAGTTTACTCAGAAAATTACTGAAGCCTGGAGCACGACCAGATAACATTATAAGACATTGTGAAGTCTGGAGCACGACCAGATAGCGGCAAGAGACACTGTGAAACCTGGAGCATGACCAGATAATAGTGTGAGGTACAACGAAGCTTGGAATTCAACCAGATAGCAGTTTACTCGGCCAATTACTATTGAATCCTAGAAATGACTGGATGTTAGTATGCCATAAATTCAAGTTGAAACCCGGATGCGACCGGATAACCACTTAATTCCTTCTGAAGCCTGGAGCACGACCAGATAACAGTTTTTGAGATTGCAAAGCCTGGAGAACAACCAGATAGCAAGTGTAATCTCATCTCCCCAGTAAGTCACTGTGAAACCTGGAGCACGGCCAGGTAGCAGTTAATCTTATTATCCTCAGCAAATCACTGTAAGGCCTGGAGTACGACCAGATAGCAGTTCATTTTCATCTCCTCGACTGAGAGATGATTCCTCAGTAGAGTAACGGACAACTGAAGTTCCTAAAATTCCATTTCTCCCAAGACAGAGACCAACATTCTTCAACAGATTCCTCCTCAACGACAGGAACAGGAATTCTCATCAAAGGAATATCTCGTGAAATCAATATCCTCTAGATGGCATCTTTAAGCCCATCTCCGACGATTCTCCATCATATCTTACGGATGGAATCTTTAAGCCCATCTCTGGTGACCTTCCGTCTTCTCCTCAAAATGGCATATGTAAGCCCATTCCCGATACTACCTACACAGTCCAGCACCATCTCAGACGAGTGCAAATTTCTGGGCACTCTAGTGTTCAATCATCTTCCACCTTCAGATTACGAAAGGCAGACAACTAATCTACATCCTCAGGTTTAAGAAGATTGAACAAGGGAAGCTATTGTACCCCAAAATTTTCCCTCTCATTTTACTCAACACATGCCCATTGAGGTCCTCAACTTGCTCAAGGATGCCCAAGGATTGACCAGACAAATCCTCCTCCTAAGGCAACAAGCTTCAAACTAGGGTTTCACTCCTCATCAATATGGTTGAAGTACAAGGGTCCCAAATGCTTTCCATGGTCCTAATATGTTCTCAAGATCATCCATGTCAAGTTTCATTCCTTGCACAAGAAGTTTGCTCAGTCAATTGCCCAGATGCCTGAAAATTAACTATATTAGGTCAAAAGTCAAATGTGGCCCACATACAGTCAAACTTTAATATTTTTGGTCAAAATCAACAATTTGAAGAGATATCCATCATTTGATAAAGGTTTGATCATGATTCCTCAAGGAATGCCCTCAAATTCATCAAAACCCAAAAGTTGCTAAATTAGGGTTTCTCAGGAAAAGTCAACCAAACTTTGACCAAGCATAACTTCTTCATAATTTATCAGAAATTTTCCATACAAGGCTCATTTTGAAGAGGATGCAATTCCCTACAACTCATCTTTATCCCACAAGTCCAAAATATGCACTCATCAAAAGATATGAATTTCTACATTATAGGTCCTTTTGAAAAGTCAACAAAAACACCTTATGGGTCAAAGCTTCTTACATGAACATGGAAGACCCAATTGAGATGAAACCAAAAGGGTTGTTTAGGGGACATACTAAGCTTTCTAAAAAGTCCAAGAACACCTCTCTAGGGTTATAATTGGAGGAGATATGCCTTGTCAAAGTTAACCATATTTGCAAATTTGCCAAAAGTCAAATGTGCTCAAAAGTGCATTTTTTGTCAAATGGGCCTAGCTTTTCATGCTTGCATCTTTCTTGTGACATGGTCCATGACCCAAATCAGAATCCACACATTTTTTTGCTTTATTTATTTATTTTATTTTGATTTTTTATTATTTAAAAGTTAAATTAAATCGAATAAATTACAAAAAATATAAAAAGATTGGTTTTGATCTGATATTTTGTAGGAATCAAATCCAATTAAGCTGGCATAGCATATCAAATCGTGCAAGGGAAGATTGAAGCAAAATTGGCATGATTAGGCTATTTTGGAAAGATATCATACAATGAGCAAAATCAAATCAAATCTCCATGATTTTCAAAGATATAATTTGTTTTTGTTAACCTAATATGTCCTAGTACATATACAGAACACAACCAATGCAAAACACAAGGGATTGCAGGTCGTGAGAGCACAAAACAAAACTCAAAATTTTGCAAGAAAGTGGTGGATCGGTTTCTACTCTAGATGACAATTGAAAGCATTCCAAAGCTCCTAATATATTCCTGGACATCTCCAGAACGTTTTCCAATCGGTTGCAAGCTTCCACAAGCCCAGAAACACAACATACGACTCTCACAGTTTGGCTTATCTCTTGAATCTGAGTTTGATTATTCATGCATGATTAACCACTTTTAAGAATAGCATTGTATTTGTATCATCATTTGGAATGTTTTGGTTTAGTTAATTTTTCATTTTGATGCCTGTATTCATAATTGCCATTGTTAGGGTTTACCTTGCCAATTTAGGGTTTTTCTATACAAGTTAAATTGGCCCAAGAAAAGGGTATCATGATGCTCGTGAGATCAAGATGAATTGATTTATGTACTCACAATTGATTTATCATGCTTGTTGTGAATTTTTTAAAGTTACAGGGTTATAGTTACAGAAGTTTGTCTGTAGGTAAAGGTACCACACCTAAGACGACGGACAGGGGAAGAAGAAGCTAACGTGTCTAACCATCATTGGCCTATTTGAATAATGGGTGCGCATTTTTTTGTTTAAGTTATACACTTTGTTTTATATATTATATATTGTTATCATTACATTAACAATTAAACACTGTAGCCCAGGTGGCAAGGCGTGCGTGGTATTGAGTGGGAGGACCTGGGTTCGATCCCAGGTCCCAGCGTTTTCTCTAATTTCTTAACATTTAAATACAGATTCCATGCATACACGTTTCAAGCGTCCATCATGCGCTCCAACCATCCAGCGCCTTAGGATGCGTCCCTATGGTACATCTCCAAGCTTGAACAACACTGAATCAGGCGCAAGGAGTGGGTTGAACAAAGAATGGGCCTAGATAATTCAGCAGTATACCCCCCTGGATTGCTTTTAACAGGCCCATCTCTTTTCTTTTCTATTTTAATTATTTTTTATTATTTATTAAGTATATATTTTTTCATAAAAATAACATAAAATCATCTTTTTTAGCAAATCAAAAAATCACAAAAAACATTAAAAATCTTTTTTTTATATAAAATATTTTGTTTCTTTAATTAATTAGCTTAATTTAAATTAGGGTAATTTAAATCCTTTTTGCTTAATTTAAAATAAATAGAATTAGGGTTAACTTGTACATAACCTAATTTTTCCTCAAAAATAACCTAAATCTTTTTCAATTAGATTTTTAGGTTTTGCTAATTATTCTCGCATTTAATTCGTCGCACGCATTTTTTAATTTCCTTTTTATTATTATTGTAACTGCTCTGAGTTTGTAATAGTAATTAGGGTTTTAAACTCCGCATCTTTATTTCCAGTCCAAGATAATTATGTATCTGCAAAAGCCTTGTAATAGCTAGGACTTTTAACTTTCCTGCATTTTATTTCCGCAAATATAAACTGCTTAGATGTATGTTAATAGGATTGTATGGAAAGACTAACTGAAAATTAATACAGTAGAAAACCCTAAATGTGCAAAGATAAATTAACTAAAAATTACACTCGCACATACTCACTCCTAGGGTTTACTCCACTCCAGTTGCCTTTGGTAAACGATCATGAAGTATAGGGTTTATTAGTGGTTGTCCTCTAGCCCCGAAAGATCTAAAATGACCCATTCAGATGTTGCCTCGGAAAAATATCTTTAAGTCTTTTGGATGATTAATAACATTTCCCAACATTGCTTTTGTGATCGTACTTGTCCCTTCGAATGTCTCTAAAAACTCCAACGGCGATGCTACCTATTTCTCAATAGTGGGATAGCATTGTCTAAAAGGAAAACGAAAAGACTTTTTTCCAGTAGGTAGATTAGTTCCTAGGTACTTGCTCAAACAAAGAAAAACTTTTTCACACCAACACTTTTCAAACAAAGTTTTCAAAAAAAACTTCGTAACACTCTTGAGGACAGAAACAAGGGTTAACACGAAGTAATAAAAAACTTTTTAAAACAAGCACACACAAGCAGTTTTCTAAATGGGCAAGTACCTAAGAGCCCGTGGAAAACCACGGATAGAAAGGGTGCTAACACCTCCCCTTTCTATAATCTACCCCCCGTACTCAAAAACATCTCAAAAAAGGTTTTTTCTATTCTTTTTCCTTTTCCTTATTGGATAAAATAAAAGTCAGTAGCGACTCTTACTTACCGTGACATTTTGCGAACAAAAAATGCAAACCAGTATTAACAGTCGGTTCTGCCACCGTATCACAACATGTCTCTGGTTCTTCAGCAGTGTTGTGGGGAATATTACATCTTGTAATAATCTGAGCTTTTGTGATGACGAGTTGCCTGATGAAGGTAGAAACCATAACCTGGCTCTACATACTTCCATGAATTGTAAGAATGACTCTTTGTCCAATGCGATGATTAACAATGGGCTTGCTTTGAATATCATACTAAGAAGTACGCTCATAAAGCTTAAGTACCAGGGAGCTCCCATGCGCCCAAGTGGCATTATAATGAAAGCATTTGATGGTTCGGGGAAGTCTGTCATCGGAGAAGTAGATTTTCCTATTCACATAGGTCCACACTTATTCCATATCACTTTCTAGGTTATGGATATTGTCCCCGCCTAAAGTTGTTTATTGGAACGACCATGGATCCATAAAGTAGGAGTTGTTACTTCAACCTTGCACCAGAAGCTGAAATATGTTCGTGAAGGGAAGGTAGTCACTGTGAATGGTGAGCAAGATTTGTTGATATCTCATTTGTCTTCCTTTAGCATTGTAGAAGTTGATGAATCCGCTATTGGAAATCAGTTCCAAGCTTTATCCATTGATAATATAAGGAAGAATAAGAATCATATCGCCTCATTTAAGGATGCACATCAGGTAGTGCAGAAAGGCCCTAGCAAGGTGTGGGGGCAGGTTATTAATCCTCCTGTGAACAGGAAAGACACTGGTTTAGGTTTCTACATGAAGAAGGAAGTCGTGAAGCTGAAGTCCGCTTTGAGTAAATATCAAGACATCTTTCACAGTGCCGGATATCTTCATCCAACTGCTCTAAGGATCAACACTATTCTCGAAGATGAATCAGAGCAAGAGATGCCAAACTTCGTGACACATGGAGTCAGAGTCCAGAATTGGGTCACTATTGATGTTCCTTCTTGCATTCACATTTCATTGTAATTTGTTTTTTGTTAGTCTTTTCAAAAATCTTTCACTCTGCTCAAGGTGAAAGTAATGATGTTGTATAGGCATATATGTTGTTTTGATTTTTAAAATCATTAATAAAAGTTGTTTTTGATTCCCAAATTATGTCTTTATTTTTTGCTTTTTCTTGAAAAATGGTAATCAGAAAAAGCCTTTCGAAATAAATAATAACTGTAAATAAATATGCATAATCACATGTTACATGTGTCAATTTCTAAAATCAATCATAAATCACATGTGCAAGTTAAATAAAAAAACCCGTTAAGTACAATGACCCTGCACCCTCTCCCAGCTTTGAATATTCTGCGTATGTGGATGAATAAGAAAAATATGATGAAATCCCAGAAGAGGTTTCACGGTTGCTTGAGCGCGAGGAAAGTACCATTCATCCATATAAGATGGAGATGATTAACTTGGGTTCAGAGGAAGATCCAAAAGAATCAAGATTGGGGAACTGCTTCATTCCGATGTGAAAAGTAGGTTTATTGAATTATTGAAAGAGTATGTGGATATCTTTGCTTGGTCTTATCAAGACATCCTTGGTTTAGATACTGATATTGTGAAACATTATTTGCCGCTAAAGCCATAATGTCTACCAATCAAGCAGAAGCCGCGAAGAACCCACCCTGACATGGCAGTGAAAATTAAAGAAGAGGTTTTGAAGCAGATGGGTTTCGGTTGTCTTGTGACATCAGTATACCCTCAGTGGATTTCCAATATTGTTCCAGTACCAAAGAAAGAAGGAAAAGTCCGCATGTGCGTTGATTATAGAGATTTAAACAAAGCTAGTCCAAAAGATGACTTTCCATTGCCACGTATTGATATGTTGGTTGACAGTACAGCAAAATTCAAAGTGTTTTCATTCATTGACGGATTTTCTGGATTCAATCAAATCAAAATGGCTCTTGAGGACATGGAAAGAATAACGTTTATCATACCCTGGGGAACATTCTGTTATAGAGTGATGCCCTTCGGGTTGAAGAACGCTGGTGCAACGTACCAGAGGGATATTACAACCATATTCCATGATCTAATGCATAAGGAAATTGAGGTATATGTTAATGATATGATTTCCAAATCTCATATTGAGGAAGGGCATATAAAGGATTTGTTGAAATTGTTTCAGCGTTTGAGGAAGTATCGTCTCCCCTTGACTCCAAATAAGTGCACTTTTGGTGTTCGTTCAGGAAATTGCTAGGTTTCATTTCCATCCAAAAATGAATTGAAGTCGACCCTGATAAAGTTAAGGAAATTCAAGAAATTACTTCACCAAGAACTGAAAAGCAAGTTAGAGGCTTCCTTGGACGTCTGAATTACATTTCCAGATTTATTTCCCATATGACTGCAACATGTGAACCAATCTTCAAGCTGTTAAAGAAAGATCAAGGTTGTGTGTGGACTGACGATTGCCAAAGGGCATTTGAAAGCATTAAAGAATATTTGCTTGAACCTCCTATCTTGCTCCCTCGTGTTGAAGGAAGACCATTGATTATGTATCTGACTGTGTTAGATAATTCTATGGGTTGTATTTTGGGACAACAAGATGAAACGGGAAGAAAATAATATGCCATTTATTATCTCAACAAGAAGTTTACTGATTATAAGTCACGGTATTCTATGTTGGAAAAAACATGTTGTGTTTTGGCCTGGGTGGCAAAGCGATTGCAATAATATATGTTGAATTATACCACTTGGTTGATTTCAAAAATGGATCCAATAAAGTATATTTTTGAAAATTCTGCTCTTACTGGAAGAATTTCTCGTTGGCAGATGTTGTTGTTTGAATATGATATTGAATACCGTACTTAGAAGGCTATAAAAAGTAGTGTATTAGCAAATTATCTTACTCATCAACCAATTGATGATTATCAGTCTGTTAAATATGATTTCCCTGATGAGGATGTGATGTATTTGAATGTAAAAGATTTTGATGAACCTTTTCCTGAGGAAGGTCCTGTTCCTGAATCCTGATGGGGTATGGTGTTTGATGGAGCTGTAAATTCTTATGGGAAAGGAATTGGTGTCGTGATTATAACTCCCCATGGTCACATATCCCTTTTAATGCAAGGTTTTCATTTTATTGTACCAATAATATGGTAGAGTGTGAAGCTTGTATCATGGGTCTTGAAGAGACTATAGATCTCAGAATCAAAATTCTAGATGTATATGGCAATTCAGTTTTGATAATAAATCAGATTAAAGTAGAATGGGATGCTCTCCATGTTGGTTTGATTCCCTACAAATATTATGAAAGAATATTATTACCTTTCTTTAATAAGGTTTAATTCTATCATATTCCCAGAGATGAGAATCACATGGCAGATGCTCTGGACACTTTGGCTTCTATGTACCAAGTAAATGCTTGGAACGATGTACCTCAGATCATAGTTAGACGTCTGGATAGGCTAACTCATATGTTTGCAACGAAGGGAACATCAGACAAAAAAACCTTGGTATTATGATATCAAACACTTTCTCCAGACTCAAGAATACCCAGTTGGTGCGTCGAACAAAGATAGAAAGACATTGAGAATATTGGCAGGTAGCTTTTTCCTCAATGAAGATGTGTTATACAAAATAAATTATGACATGGTCTTGCTCAAATGCATGGATAGACACGAAACATGCATGTTGATGCATGAAATCCACGAAGGTTCCTTTGGTACCCATGCCAATGGATATTCAATGGCAAAGAAGATGCTTAGGGTAGGTTACTATTGGCTGACAATGGAATCTGACTGTTACAAATTTTCTAAGAAGTGCCATAAGTGTCATATTTATGGTGACAAGATTCATGTACCTCCAACGCTTCTTAATGTTATTTCTTCCCTGTGGCCTTTTTCTATGTGGGGTATTTCTATGATTGGAATGATTGAACCCAAGGCGTCGATTGGACATCATTTAATCTTGGTGGAAATTGACTACTTCACCAAGTGGGTGGAAGCAACTTCCTATGCCAATGTCACCAAGCAGGTGGTAGTACGCTTTATCAAGAACAATCTTATATGTCAGTATGGTGTGCCAAACAGGATTATCACTTATAACGACTCGAATTTGAACAACAAGATGATGAAATAAATTTGTGAAGAATTCTAGATTATCCATCACAAATTGCCTTCTTACAGGCCTAAGATGAATGGGACTGTTGAAGCTGCTAACAAAAACATTAAAAAGATCATCCAGAAGATGGTTGTTACCTATAAGGATTGGCATGAGTTGCTCTCTTTCGCTTTGCATGGGTATCGTACATTCGTTCGCACTTCAACATGGGAAATATTATTCTTTATTGTGTATGGTATGGAAGCAGTGCTCCCCGTCGAGGTTGATATTTCCTCTTTGCGTGTGATAATGGAAACCAAATTGTCAGAGGCTGAATGGGTCTAGAATAGGTTTGACCAATTGAATTTTATTGAATAAAAGAAAATGACAACTTTGTATCATGGTCAGTTATAACAGAAAAGAATGAAGAAAGCTTTTGATAAGAAGGTCAAGCCTTGTGAATTGAGAGAAGGTGACCTCGTGCTCAAAAAGATCATGTCTTTTAACACTGATTCTAGGGGCAAGTGGACTCCCAATTGTGAAGGCCCATATGTTGTCAAGAAAGCCTTCTCTGGAGGTGCATTGATTCTTAAAACTAAGTATGTCGAGTGTTGTACCCCAAAATTTGCCCTCTCATTTATCAAATATTTTCTCACAAATATCTCCTTGGGTTCAAGACTGCACAAGGGTTAATCAGCTCAAGACACCTCCTTAAGCACTGATGAAGGAAATTAGGGTTTAAGATTGCACAAGGATAATTGAACTTTAAATCCATCATATTACTTTCATGGATCATTATGGACCCCTAATATTACTCATGTCAAGTTTCAAGCCTTGGATCACTTTTTTGCTCAGTCAATTAACCAGTTGACCTAAAAATCAGTTGTACTGGGGAAAAAGTCAATTGTGACCAATTTACAGTCAAACTTCATAATATTTTATCCATATCAACATTATAAACTCATATGTATCATTTTATCAAGTTTGAACCATAATTCCTCAAGAAATTTGATCAAATCATCAAAAGGGCAAAATGGTCAAAATTAGGGTTTTGACTGAGAAAGGGCAATTTCTAATTTTTGACCTAGAAATGGTTAATTGGTTTGAGGTATGATCTAAAGAGTTCAATTTCATCATTTTAACCTAATGGAATGACTCAAAACATTGCTCAAGGTCATTTGATTGATAGTTGATTTTCAGTCAACTGATCAAAAGTCAATTGTATACTGAAAAGTCAAACTTTGACTTTTTGGTCAAAATCAAGTGTCAAAGATCACAATTCATCAAAACATGTCAAAATATGAAACTTTTTCATCAAGAAATAAAAAAGACAATATTTCATTTTGAAAAGTCAAAGTTTTCAAACTTAGAAATTTTTTTAAGTGTTGAAAACTTCATATTTATTCACAACTTTGAACCAATTTTTCACCATGATGCAAGATGATCCAAAAGAAACTTTCAACATGAAAGTTGTAGATCTCCGTGAGATCTATAACATTTCTTTACACAACTTCTCCTACAAATTATTGGATCTCAAGTTATTAATCCATGAAGTCATGGTCATGAAACTAAACACTTAGTGAAATTTTGAGCATTTTAGGTCAGGATTTTGACCTAACTTCTGACCCAAGTTTCACATAGTTCCATTTGGATTTTGCAAAGGTGATTCAAAGAGGGGTTGTATAGCACATTACAAGCTTTCCAAAATGTCCAAGAACTCATTGAGATCATTTGTTATCAAGGAGAATCGAAGGTCAGAAGTTGGGGTTTCAAGTTGTTTTATAAGGCAAATTTTGTGATGAACAAAATTCAAATCTCAAGCATATGCTGCACAATCTTGCTTTGCAGGCCTCTAAACATCAAGATCTCTCCATAATCATAAGATTACACTTTATTTTAAGATATTATCCACTTGATTCAAACTTTATCTGAGTTAATTTTCCATTAATGGCACAAAGGCACCATTGCCATTTACATAAAGCAAACTTTATGCAAAGTCAACTTGCATTGAGCTTTGCACTTGTTCCTTCTGCACAAACTTCCTCTACAAAGTCAGATAAGCATGTTTAAAGTTGGTAACCACTCTAGATAGCTTTGGACTATGCATTTAAACCATGTTTTTCAACCTTACTTCAAAAACAAGCCAAGAAGCAAAAACATGTGATCTTGTACTTCTGACCACCTCAAGTATCCAAACCTTTTCCATACATAAACACAAGTCATTTACAAGAAAACACACGCATGCTCAAGCCCTGAAACCTCCTAAAACACAGAACCACCAAAAACATCTCAAAACTTGCCATTTCTGAGTTTTAAATCCAATCTCCAAATTTGCTCGTGTGTTTCTTGGCCTTTTACTTTCAAAACTTCTAAATAACATATATAAACAATTCCAACACCTGCAACACGACTGTAACACCTCCATCACCATCCACCATTTTCAAAAACAGAACCTTGCACCTTAACTTCTCCAGGACTCCTTATTCACTTTCAGCTCAAGCCAAGCATCACATTAGCTTCCTGGGAACTTGAGGAAGCTAACCCAATCACTGGAACTCATCAAAAGGTGCTCAAACTCAAAACCTGATACCCTCTTGCAAGGTGAGTTTTCTGACTTTTGAACTCTTCATACAAGCATCATTAATGGTTTATTTGTGAATAAGAAATGTAGATATCATTGTCCTTAAGCTAACCATGTCCTTAAATTTCATTATTGTTGCTTGAGTAGTTAGAATTTCGAATTTGAACCTCATAAAATAATTAGGTCAAAATTTGGTACTTTCAAAAATTCTCATTCATCTTTGATTTATAGTTCATGATATTTATATGGTTGGATTCGTATGCAAAAATGGAGCAACTTTCATGTTTACATTTTCCATTTTTGTTGAGAAATGATGAAGTTACAGGTGGTCTGGCTGGAGGTTGAAGATGAAGTGTATTCAGGACATGTTTTGTATTATATATTTATCATTTCAGTCATATTAACGGATGTATAGCCACCCCAGTGGTAAGGCAGTGCGCTGATAATCAAGAGGTCATAGGTTCGAACCTCAGCGCGCTGCCTTTTGCATTTTTTTCCCATTTTTTGATATCTTTTTGTTTTTGCAGCGCCTGGGCCAACAGTTTTGGGCCTTTGTTCTTTTTTTTTTACCTTCTAACCCCTTTAATCATTTCCAAAAGCCCCCTTTGACTTATCTTTATATTTTATTTTTTATTTTTTTTATTTCCTTTATTATTATTTTTTTTAATTATTATTATTATTAATACCATTTTTTGGTTACTAATAAAAAGAAACCCAAAAATATTTATATTTTTATTTAGTTTATTTTTCATAAAACTAAAAGAACAAAAATATTTTCTTTAATAAATTAATTTCCTTTTTTTTAAATACTTAGATAATAAATTTTAATTATTATTATATAATTTTCTTGTAAATTAAAATCAATTTAGAATTTAGGACTTTTATTTAATTATTTTTATTTACTAATTTAATTAAATTCACAAAAAACCCTAAAAAACTTGTTTTATTTAAATTAATTTATTTTACTAACTTAATCTTAATTTTCTTATTTTTAGTTAATTATTTTTATTTTAATTAATTAAGTCAAAAACCCCTTTTCATGAAAAACCAAACAAAAATCACATTTTCTTTTTACATTTACATTCTTGCATTTTTACTTATTCAATTTTGTACATTTATTCAAATTCAATATGGTTGTAATAATTATTTAGATTTAATTTCTTGCAATTTCCCATTTGTAATTTGTACACCCCTCCCCTAAATCATGTAATAGCTTAGTATTTTTACTTTTCGCAATTTAAATGCTTTATATACAAATGTTAGTAATTAGGGTTTTGTATGGAAAGATTAAAACCAATAAGTAGCAAACCCTAATCAAGACAAATCGAGCATGTAAATCAATACACTGGCACACATACACCCCTAGGGTAAATCCACTTTGTTGCCTTACAAAATGGTCATATTATGCATGTGAGGTATATTAGCAAAAACAAGCAAAATACAAGATCATAGTCCCTCGATGACGCTATCCATGTTGCCTTTCAAAATGATTTTATTCCCTAAAGAAAATGCTAAGATATCTTACAACATTGCTAATCATGACTATACGATGACCCACGCGCGTCCCTTTTACATCCAAAGATAGGGTTACTTACCAAATCAATGGTAAGATAACAATGTCAAAGGAAAGAGGAAATGAACATGAAAGACTTTTGAGTAGGTAGAATGTTCCTAGTTACTTGCTCAATTTCAAAACCAAAAACATCCTTGCTATTTGCAAAAAAAAACACCAACACTTTCAAAAAATATCTTTCAAACTTGAAAACATTTGCAAAAGATTAACACTTTGTATGCATTCTTACGAACGAGAATCATTACAAAGTTTGCCTAAACGATGACGCCTTTTCAAAATACTTTCAAAAACCACACAAAGCACATTTTCAAAGAAAAGCAAGTGATCTAGAAAGTAACTAAGAGCCCATGGAAAACCATGGATAAAAAGGGTGCTAATACCTTCCCTTTCCATAATCTACCCCCCGAACTCAAGAAAACGTCTCAAAGGTCTTTCCTACTCTTTTCAGCCTTTTTTTTGGATAAAAGAAAAGTCGATGGTGACTCTTGATAACTGCAACATTTGTGATCAAACGCAAAACAACCAAGTCAGTTCTCCCACCGTGTTAGAGCGAGGAGTTCCCATGTCCTATGAATGCTGATGCAGTCAAGAAATACTTTGCCTAAAGAAATAAAAGAACAAATCACTAAGTAGAAAACCCAAAAGAGCGGCTTAGGCAAAAAAGAGCGTCTCGGTAGGTTGAAAACTAGAAAGGGAGGCCTAGGAAAAAGTAAGAGACACAAACAGAATAAATTTTTCCGCTAGGTTGAAAACCCGCGAGGGAAACCTAGGCAAAATTTAGGGATTTCTTGGCAAGTAACTGCGTCAGACAAGACTTGATCATTGAAGCAACAATATTCTCGGATCCTCATCACACTTCAACTGAAGTCTTTGCTCAGGAGTTCAAAGTTGTTATGGAGAATAGTGGTAATTTCATTTCAATGTATCTTTTCTATATATTTACCATTTTCCAAATTTTGTAATCATCTATGGAGTCTCGCCATTCACAGACTACCATTCTATTAATAAAGTTTGAACCTTTATCCAATTACTTGTAGTTCTTATTTTATTTTGTTTGCAAAGATTTCATTTATTATTGATAGTAATTTTCAAAACAGAAAGATTTTTTAATAAAAATGCTTTTTGAAAAGAATTTACAAATTACATTTTACTTTAGATTTTTTGATTCAAGTAGAACAAAAGTAGTGACTCCAAGGATGGACGAACTCCAAAGTTTTGAAAATATTCCCCAAGAAAGCTCTCCTAGGTTACTCTTGTTAATATACGTGTGATCCTCTTGTGTTGATTTCCTCGAATAATTGGAGTTCATACCAATTGATATATGGAACGATGTTGGGCATGTAATCCCATTTTCCCCAGTTAAGTCTTGGTTCATATTTTTCTCCAGGTTGATTATTTGGTTTGGGCGGTTTGATACCTCTATCTCATATTCCCTGTAGCGGTGAAAATCGGAGATCAAACTATTAATTAACTTGACTCACAAAAGCAAGAGTCACCACCGTGCTTTATTATTTCCTAAGGGAAAAGGGAAAAGAGTGAAATAAAACCCTAAAAAAACATGCAATGTAAAGTCATATTTAAAAGTAATGAAAATACAATGCGTTTTTGAAAAGAGATCAAGAGTTCGGGGGTTGTTTATGCAATAAAGGTATTAGCACCCAATGCATCTGTGGTACTCCACAAGAACCTTTTGAAATATCTGTTTTTTGGTTAAAATTGTTTGTTATGTACAAGGGTGTATCTATCTACAACTATGTTTGTTTAAGGGGAGAAAAATGAGTTTTTATTATTGCGTTCGTGAGGGTTTCGCGACCCTTTGCCTACGTATCCAATGAAGGAATTAAAACACCGTAGTTCCTCTAGAAAAAGGTTGATTTGTTTTGTGTTTTTTTAGTGGACGACATCATTCTAGCAATAGGCACGGCCGGTATCGCGTTAGAACGGGGATAACATGCCCTTGGGGAGTTTTTGATTTGTTGAGTGTTTTTACATTTTTTAAAGTATGTTCAAGTAAGGACTAAAGAGTCTTTTGATCTTTTTGGTTTGTTTTTGGTTGACTTTATCTTGCCTAATTACTAGCATTTGTACATAGTAAATAAAATGCAGAAAGATAAAAAAAACCTACGCTGTTACAAACATATCAAAAAGCATAAAAAATATGAAGGAAAAAAAGTAAGAAAACTGAGTGCATTTCGACCCAGGCAGTAGCACACTTCGACTGGCATTTTGTTGGCCTCCTTCAACTGGGGCTGGAGCGGTGAAGTTTTTTCCTTCGATTGGGACTTTGGCAGAGGCGAAGTCCTTTCCTTCGATTGGGCAAAGGCAGCAGCAAGGTCTTGTCTTTCGATCTGGGCTTGGAAGCAGTCAGGTTGTATCTTTTGATTGGAAGCTGGAAGTCAATGAGGGGATGTCTTTCGATTGGACATGGCTTGCCTCTTATTTGTCTCCTTCGTTCGACCTGGAGAATGAGGGTAGAAGCCAGAAGCTTCATTTCTTCCTTCATGTTTCCTGTATCTTTCGTTTCAAACATTAAATGGCAACATGGCCTGAGGCCATGCTAGTAAAAAAGTTTAAGAATTACAGCTAGTTCAAGTAAACAGTAAGCAGAAACGAAAGAGCTCAGTTCTAAAAAATATGTTAAAAGCCTAGAAACAAAATAAACAATGGTATGTACAAAGTTTCAAACGAAAAGGAATTGTATTTACATGTCATGAAACGAACAAAAGTATTATTTACATGTCATGGCATGAAACGAAATGTTCAAGGTGTTATGTACATGCTTGAAACGAACAGAGGAATTATTTCCATGTTATGCTGGAAATGAAAATTTTGAAGGTAAGAGTGACTTACCTGGCTTCAGTCTGAAACGTGTGTTGAGGGACCTTGAGTGGTGGATGCCTGGATGCTAGATTCGAAGGGGATAACAGGCTGTGCTGGGAGCGTTGGATTCGAAAGAGGATAGCAAGCGCTGGGAATCCTGGATTCGAAGGAAGGGAAAAAGCAAGTGTGCTTCTTTGATTCGAAGGAGACTGAAGTGTAGTTGTTCTTCAGAATCGAAGGGAGTATGTGTTTGGGATTTTTTTTGTTCTCACAAGTATTGAAGGGACTTGAGAGATTTTTGTGTTTAGGAAAATTTGGGTTTGTTCTCACAAATGTTGAAGAACTTTGAGAATTTTTATGTTTGAGAATTTTTCTGGGTTGGAGAAAATTGGTGAGAGGTTCGTCTGGCCCAAAGTCCTTTAAAAAATCCCCCTCTGAAATGTGTGTGAAGCCTTGTATTTATAGGCGAGCTTGCTGAAGTTTTTGGGGGAAAACAAAATAATGTTTGAACAGTTTGGGAATGATGTTTCGACCCTTTCTCCTACGCAGCTCTTGTGCACTCCATTTTGGGCAAGTACAGGACTGTGACAACGCAGGCTTGCAGTATCTTGGAATTTAGTGGTTGGTGGGTGCAGGCTCAGTAGTGTTTGTTTCATGGCAGTACAGTGGTCCAACTTGTAAATCGAAGGAGATTGTACTGCCCATCGAAGCTTGTGGATCGAAACCTACATATTGCTCAATCGAAGGCTGTTGATCGAAAGAAGCAATGTTGTGAAATCGAAGCTTGTGGATCGAATGGAGACTGTTGCCCAATTGAAACATGCTTGCAGGCAGCAAATTCTATCTAGGTCGAAGCAGGCTTGCAGGCAGTAACCTTGGTGAATCGAAGTAGGCTTGCAGGCAGCAAATTTGTCCAAATCGAAGTAGGCCTAAACTTGCATTCGAAGGAGGCTTTAAGTTCAAAATTAAGGACATGCCCAAGCTGCATTCGAAGGATACCTTGTCAACACATGAAATCAAAGAAACAAAAACACACATTTCGTGCTTGATTAGAAGTTAGTGATACATAGGCAAAAAATGTTCAAAACACTTGACAATTTCTGCATAATCAATGCTCAAAGGTGAGAGGTTGAAAACCAACTGTATTTAGTGACCTTGACCTTTTGTATAAAAAATGCAAAAATGAAAATGGGATCTTAGGTCAAAAATTGGGGTACAACAGCTGCCCCTATTTAAGTTTCTTCTATCTGACGAGATTGAAGGGACTTAAATACAGAATACACAATTTTTGGCCTTAAGATACCGCAATTATGTTTATGATATGATATGAATGTGATGTTTTGAATTTTATGGGGAATGACGCCATATGAGACAAACTATGCTGGAGAAACCAAGCACATTATACAGTAATCCCACAGGGGAAGAGGTTATAACTCTACTGGGGAAACATAGTCATAGACTTCAAATGAGAGAATCTTAAATGATTTACATCAGTATTGAGACTGGAAAAGGAAATGATTTACATCAGTACTGAGACTGGAAAACAAAATGATTGACATCAGCACTGTGGATGGAAAAGAAATCATTGACATCAGCACTGTGGCTGGAAAACAAAATGATTGACATCAGCACTGTGGCTGGAAAAGAAATGATTGACATCAGCACTGTGGCTGGAAAACAAAATGATTGACATCAGCACTGTGGCTGGAAAAGAAATGATTGACATCAGCACTGTGGCTGGAAAAGAAATGATTGACATCAGCACTGTGGCTGGAAAAGAAATGATTGACATCAGCACTGTGGCTGGAAAAGGAATGATAAAATGCAAACTTCCCCACGGGACTTTTCCGAAGGGATTCCATTTGCTGAGTAGACATTATTGTTGGGGATACACAAGCTGCTCAAATAAAGAGGCCGCCACTTGTTGTCTTCCAAAAATACTATGACATACAAGCTGCTCAAATAAAGAAGCTGCCACTTGATGTCTTCAAAGAATATTAAAGCACACAAGCTACTCATGAAGAGTCTGCCACTTGTTTCTTATAACCCACAAGCTGCTCATGAAGAGCTGCCACTTGTCGTCTTCAAAGAATATTAAAGCACGCAAGCTACTCATGAAGAGTCTGCCACTTGTTGCTTATAACCCACAAGCTACTCATGAAGAGCTACCACTTTCCGTCTTCAAATAATATTAAAGCACACAAGCTACTCATGAAGAGTCCGCCACTTGTTGCTTATAACCCACAAGCTGCTCATGAAGAGCTGCCACTTGCCGTCTTCCATACAAGCTGCTCATGAAAAGCTGCCACTTGCCATTTTCTGTACAAGCTGCTCAGGAAAAGCTGCCACTTGCCGTCTTCAAAGAATATTAAAGCACACAAGCTGCTCATAAAGAAGCTGCCACTTGCTGCTTATAGCCCACAAGCTGCTCATGAAGAGCTGCCACTTGCTATTTTCCATACAAGCTGCTCATGAAGAGTTGCCACTTGATGTTTTTCAAAGATACCCATAAAATATCATGAAGATATTGCTGGAGGTGAGAATCAATAATTTCATCTGGGATGGACAAACTGCTCATGAAGAGACCGCCATTTGTCATAACATGAAGAAATTCAGATATAATCAAACTGCTCAAATAAAGAGTCAGTCGCTTGTTGTCACGTCGATATTCCAGAAGAAGGTTATGATAATACTACTAGGGAATAAATTTCATCTTCAATGGGGAACCATGAATAAATCCTTCTTAAGGAGACCAAGTGTTGTACCCCAAAATTTGCCCTCCCATATTCTTCAAGATTTGCCAAGATCAAGCTTCAAAATCTCCCAAGGGTTGCACAGTCCAATGGCCTCCTAACAGTCAAAAACTAGGGTTTTGGTTCTGGCAAAGAAATTGAAGTTTCCAAGGGTCCAAACAAGTCCCACATGCCTACATACATTGTCAAGCACCTACATGTCAAGTTTCAAGGCTCACAAAGTCAAGTTGCACAGTCAAAAACCCTAATTGCTTCACAGTCAACTGCAGGGGCAAAATGGTCATTTGACAGTCAAAAGTCAAAAATTTTGGTCAACATCTTATTTTGAAGCCACAAACATCATTTGATCAATTCTTGATCATGATTCTCAAAACATGGCTCAAAAAGTCTCAAGATGCAAAAGTTTCTATTTTTGGACAGCTGAAAAAGTCAACTGCAAATTGACCAAGGCATAACTTCCACATGGTTCATCAGAAAAATCTCATCCAAAGCTCATTTTGAAGAGAATGACATTTCCTACAACTCATCTTCACACTTCAAGTCCAAGAAATGCTCTCACAAAAAGTTA
Organism: Vicia faba; assembly: GCA_948472305.1. Taxonomy (NCBI): domain Eukaryota; kingdom Viridiplantae; phylum Streptophyta; class Magnoliopsida; order Fabales; family Fabaceae; genus Vicia; species Vicia faba. The sequence goes on along the minus strand of OX451741.1, from coordinate 1,223,389,950 downwards.
TCAATCTCAACATTATAGGTCATTTTCAAAAGTCAACAAAAAGGGACTTTAAGTCAAAGACCATAACTTGAGATTGGTAAATAAAAATGACATAGGACCAAAGGCATTGATTATAGGACTTCAAGACCTTTCCAAAATGTCCAAGAACATGATCAAAGCTTAAACATTGAGCAAGATATGCCTTGTGGAAGTTGGGAAATGTTTGGGAATTTTGAAAAGTCAACTTTGCTTCAACTGCCTCAAAATTGCTAATGGGCCTCAAGTTCTTCCATGAATCATCACCCAAAAGCTATGCAACACCCATTGACTTTAAAGGGAGTTAGTTTATCATTTTTTATTAATTATTTGAATTTTTATTATTATTAATTCACTTAATTAAACTTAAATATGAAAAAAATATCAAATGCCACCTTTCAAATATTTTTATGCAGCATATGCACTCTTTATGGACTCAATATTCGTGTATCATCCAAAAGGGAAAGAATCTCCCATGATTGGCAATGATTGGCATGAAAAAGATTTGGAAAAAGATGCTTGAAAATCAAATATCAAAATCATCAATGCAAAGGCTTTGGGCTTGATTTTTCTGACCTAATTCCTTCCACATATATGCACAAACATAAACCTAATGCTGAGAACACAGAAGCTGCGCTGAGAATAGGAGAACAAACTTGCATTTTTTCACAAAAAAGTCAAAACTGTTTTCATAGCTAGAGGGTGATTTAAAGCTCAAAAAGTATTCCACAAGCTTTCCAAGACTACCAGGAAGCTTTTGCAATCGAAACCAACCTTCCATACTCAAGGAGTTGGTATAACCGAGTCACCCTGTTCATAAAATATTTGATATTCGTATTTGAACTTACATGCATTGTTCATGCGTTTTTAATGTTGATTTATACTAACATGGCCCTTCTGAAGCTAATGACATAACTTAATTGGATTAATATTGCATGTATCACGATTCACCATTAACAATTGCTAGGGTTGCAGAAGCTTTGAATTGGGGCTTTCCTCGTTTGGAAAAATTAGGCCACGAAACCTGTACCACTGGATTCAGAACGTCCAAACGAATCAATTCCCCCCATCGCGCCCTTTTTATATTCGCATATGACCTAATCGCTATTTTCAGGTTCTGCACTTAGTGGGGGTTTAAAACCCCCGCTATCTATTTGATAATTTCAGGCAAAACGAAGAACCAAGGAAGGAGATGCTGAGCTGTTGGACTATGGTTGGCTAGTTTGAATAATTGGCGCTTTTTTTTATTGTCAAGCATAATCTTGCTTTTTCACATATAATAATCATCGTCCACTAAACGTACAACTAAACGCGTTGGTTCAATTGGCAAATGAAGTGGCATGCAGGTATTGGGACCTGGGTTCGATTCCCAGGTCCCCCACTTCCTCTATAATTTTTTCTTTAACGCGCTTCTGTGCAGTATGCTCATAAGGGACCATTGTACAACCTCATCTCCTGGCCTGCCAAGTGTACATAGGCTCTGATCTGAAGGCCACAAAAGTGGCTCACCATGTGCGTTAGTCAACTGAGTCCCATGTGATCGTTGAAAGTCAAAGAGGCTTGGAATCTGTTGGGCCAAAATGCTTCCCAAACACCTCCAAAAGGGTCCGAACACCCCCAGGGTTTGCTCAATCTTTTTATTCTTTTTCTTTTATTATTTTTAGCCTTTTATTCTTTTTAATTTGTTTTATTGTTTTAATTAATTCGCCAAAATAATTTTCATAAATATAAAATCCAGAAAAAGTCAAAAATAAAAATATGTTTATTAATATTTAATTCATTATTATATTTTTGTAAATAAATTTCTAATAATCAATTTGGTTTAATTTTAGGTTTAATTTTAATGTTTTCTTAATAACTAAAAAATATAAAAATTAGGTTTTTAGCATTTTTTATTCTTTTTCTCAATAAATGAATTTTTCTTATTATTATTATTAACTATTAATTAATTTTGTAAATAAAACTTGTAATTAAATAATTAGTGTAAATTAGGTCAAAACTTAAACATTTTTTATATAATTAAAAATAATTTAGAATTAGGATTTCTAATAATAATTAATTTTCTTTCTTCATTTTCATTAAATACAAAAAAAAAATATCAAAAAAATAATTTCTTTTCTCATTAAATAATTAATTAACCTTCCAATTTCAATTTAATTTCTTTAAAGGGTCCAACGCCCTCGCACTCGATTCTAATTTCTTTTCGCACGTTTATTTTTATTTCCTTTTTAAATATAATGTATTTGCCCCAAAGCTTTGTAATAGTAATTAGGACATTTATTTATTTTTCGCACTTTTATTCAAAATCGGGTCTTTGTTAATTTGGCGATGTATAGACCCGCGCCTTGTAATAGCGTAGGACCTTTATTTTCCGCATTTTAATTTCCGCACCCTTTAAACTACTAATCACATGAAAGAATGTATGCCCAAATAAAATCAAAGCGTAGCTCACCCAATGCATGACCAAGATAAAACATAACTGAAAATGACACACAATTCACACACCACTCTTAGGGTACGCCTCGCTGTTGCCTTGCCCCTCGAAACGTGGTCGTCGAGTATAGGACGTTTTAGTAAGTCCTCATGTCCATGAACATGGCATGGGGGTAGCTTCTAAGGTGTCCTACTATTGCTCTGGTGACCACACTGTCCCTAATCCTCGAATTGACCCGAACACCTCCAACGGTGGTGCTACCTACCTCTCAATGGTGGAATGGCACTACCTTAAGGACATTTACACAGCCTAATTCCTTAGGGTAGGTAGATGACTCGTAGATACTTGCTCTATTCAAAAACAAAAACAAACTCTTTTCACACCGACACTTTTCAAAAAGCTTTCAAAACAATTTTTCAAACACTCTTGAGGACTGATACAAGAGTCATTCTGAAACTTTCAAAGAAACTTTTTCAAACTCACTCACAATTGAAAAGCAGACACTTTTGGAAACACAATGAGCAAGTATCTAAGAGCCCATGGATAACCATGGATAGAAAGGGTGCTAACACCTTCCCTTTCTATAAATCTACCTCCCGAACCGAGAACTAATCTCATAAGGAATTTTTTCTGTGCTTTTGTCCTTTCCATGTTGGAGAAAATAAAAGACGGTGGCGACTCTTGCTTCCGCGACATTTCGCGAACCAACGTTAAACAGTCAGTTCCAGATCCACCGATCACAGAACTGGCGACTCTGCCGGGGACTCTTATAAAGTGAGGTGTACCTTAGGATAGTTCATAACTGTGTTTTCAATTGTTTTGACTTGTTTGCTTTAAATTGTGGGTTGCATCGGAGTTACATAGATCCTAACCTGGATCTGGGGATACCCTGTTTAGGTAGCATAAGCTGTGAGGGACCTGTCCCGCGTAGACCGACATGGGTGAAGCAGTGGCTACGTTGGTGTGGCACCTTTGTCTGTACCGATATCTCTTGTGTTGCAACGAGGAGAATATGGGTCTTCTGAGGAGTCATTAAGCACCAACCGACCTTAGAACCTTAAATGACCCAACTTGGCCAATAGAACAGTAGCAGTATGCTACGCCCATTGAGGCTAAACTCTCGTGATGGTTCTGGCCGCAAGAAAAGATTGCGATGCTGGAGTTATGACCGATTGAGGGTAGTCAGTGATATTGGGATCCTCTAGAACCCGGTTACTTTTGATAGGACAGGTATGAACCAAAAAACTGAAAAAGGGTAATACCTAGACCCCATGCTGGCCTAAACTCTAAGGGCTTATCTTGTGTGACTTATGTGCCTTATCATGTTTGCCTTTGAAAATATTTGTGGTGTGCTTTATCATAACATCATGCCATCATATCATTGCATGCATCCTGCATAAGGACTGACCTATTTCAAAGACAAGAGGGTTTCACCTTTGCTCTGTTTTGTAGGACATCATGATGCCTATGAGAAGGAATACTATCCGGTTCAACTTTGTTCACCCGCCTGAGTTGCTTGAAGAGTTGGTTAGCAGAATTCCAAATACTACTTCCTTCATCCAGAGGCATGGTTCTCTTCTCAGTTTAGTCACGGCAAAGCGGGACCAACAGCTGATAAGTGTCCTAACCCGGTTCTATGACCCTCTGTACCAGTGCTTCACCTTTCAAGACTTCCAGCTGGTCCCTACCCTGGAAGAGTTCTCTGATTTGCTTGGTATCCCTATCTTGGATCAGACTCCCTACACCGGTTGGGAAAAGACTCTTAGGCTTGAGGAGGTTGCTGCAGCTCTTCCCTTGACTCACCAAGAAGTAATGGACAACTGGGTGACTAGAAGCGGAGTTAAGGGTTTCTTGGCCAAGTTTCTGATTGGTAAAGCTAACAGTTTCTGGAATGACCTGGACTTTAGGGCATATGAAGACATTCTGGCTCTCTTAATCTATGGTTTAGTTTTGTTCCCTAATCCTGATAACTTCATTAACGTCACTGCCATAAGGATCTTCATGTCTCAGAACCCTGTGCCCACTCTCTTGGGTGATATCTTGCAACAACTTTATGCTCGACTGCCCGAAGACGAGGAACTCTGTGGTGTTGCATCCCTCTGTTGGTGAGGTGGTTTATTTCGCACCTCCCTAAGTTCGTGCTGAAGAATACAGAAGGAAGAGGTTGGGCTCATAGGTTAATGTCTCTCACTGATAAGGACATCATTTGGACTTTCAGAGGTTTGGATGAGGTAGCTGTTATTGATCGTTGCGGAGAATACCCTAATGTCCCTTTGATTGGTACTCAGGGTGGAATCTCTTATAATCCATGTCTAGCTCTACGTCAGTTTGGAAGAGCCAGAAGAGCAGGGCCTCATGAGATGTTGGTGCCTCACATCAGTTTTAAGTTTCAGGTGGATAGTGACGAGCTGCGTCGTAGGTTCATCAAGGCTTGGGACAGAACTCACAAAGCTGACCCACAAGAGTTGGGGCCAAAGACTTCTCTACCTTTGGAAGCCTACTACAAATGGGTCCGCATCCGTGCCCAGAAGTTAGGTATGCCCTATGAGGCTGTCCGACCCATCATTCTCGAGTATCCTGATAAAGATGGGGTTCCTCCAACTGTCTTCCCTCCTCAGATACCTACTGATTATGAGACATTAAAGAGGTCTTGGTCGCAACTGCGAGAAGAACGGGATTCTTATCAGGAAAAGTTCAACGAGCAGGAATTGAAGATCCAGAAGCTGACAAAGCAATTGGAGAATGAGCGAGCTCTGAATGACTACCTCCGTACTGAGAAGAGAAGACCCTGGGATCAATGAGGAGATTTGAATTTTCTTTTATAGTTTTATTTCCCTTTTCAGTATTTCCATTTCTATGTAACGCCTAAGGGCAATCTGTTGAACAATTTAAATTTCAAAGTTGAATCTAATGAAGTGTGTTCCTTTTTGTTTACAAAGTTGATTCCCGATTGTCTTTGAAAACATAAATCATACGCATTCCATTCATCATGTGCATAGCAGGTACTCTTCTTTTCAGGTTGCTTACTGTTCTTCGCTGTTTATTTCAGCATCATGAACCCCAAATCATCTACCGAGCATTCTATCAAGACCCTTTAGGCGCAGAACGCACAATTTCAAGAGCTGATTATGGATTTGGCTAAAGGTCAAGAGGAGCTGAAAGCTCTGCTGGTGCAGAAGAAGAAGAAGAAGAAGAGAACTGTTCTATTCAACACGGGCCGGAGGTTTGGTAACACTCTGCAGAATGAGGAAGCTGGTTCTTTTGTAGGCAAAGACAGTCCCCAGGGGGGAAGAGCTCCAAGTCCGGTGGTCTCTGACAATGAGACTGATTTTAATGAGGAACAGTATCCTCCAGCTGAAGACAGATACAAGTAGTTGGAAGACCGGCTGAATGCCATGGAAATTCAACAAGTGTCTGGGCTGGATTTCGGAGACTTGGGTTTATCTTCTGGTGTGGTCATCCCGCACAAGTTTAAAGCACCATCTTTCACCAAGTATGACGGGGCGTCTTGCCCTAAGCTGCACCTCAGATCTTATGTGCAGAAGATTCAGCCGTATACAGCGGACAAGAACTTGTGGATCCACTTCTTCCAGGAGAGTCTTTCAGGGACTCATCTCGAGTGGTTCTATCAGCTGGATGGAACCAAGGTTCGTAACTGGGAGGAGTTGGCTACTGCTTTTTACAAGCAGTATTAATATAATGCCGACCTCGCTCCTACGCGTACCCAACTCCAGGGTATGTCGTTAGGATCGGGAGAAGGTTTCAAAGAGTATGCGTAGAAGTGGAGGGACCTGGTTGGCAGGGTGCAGCCTCCATTAACTGACCGTGAGCTGGTAGATATGTTCTTGGGGACCCTATCCGGGCCGTTCTTTAATCATCTTATTGGTAACTCATCTGCAGGGTTCACAGACCTTATTCTGACTGGGGAAAGGATAGAGGCTGGCATGAAGTCCGGAAAGATTCAGAAAGGTGCATCTTCAAGTGCTGAGAAGAAACCTTTTAAGAAAAAGGCCAGTGTTGTGTATGGGCCTAGGAGGCAAGATAAACCAGAGCGCCGCCAAGCTATCAACGCGGTGGTTATTTCTAAACCTGATGCCGCTCCTCGGCAACTCAATCAACCAAGGGCTGAAAGACCCAGAAGAGAATTTACCCGGCTGAGTATGACCTTGTCACAAATCTTGCCGCAGCTGCTATCAACCAACTTGGTGACTTTTAGAGAGGCCCTGAAGGTTGTGAATACTGCATCCCCCAAGTATAATCCAAATTCCCGCTGTGCTTATCACTTCGATAGCCTGGGGAATTCCACTGATGACTGCTGGGCCCTGAGGAATAAGGTGCAGGACCTTATTGATGCGAAGGAGATACAATTTGAGGCGCCTGAGAGGCCAAATGTTATGACTGCTCATATGCCCCAGCATGGAGTAAATGTTGTTGATGAAGATTTGTATGTCGTTTCTGTGAATGATGTAGCTACTCCTCTGTTGACTGTTAAGAGGAACCTATTGCTAGCCGGTTTATTTCCGGGTTGTGGCAGGGGTTGCTTTTTGTGTGTTGTTTCCCTTACTGGTTGTCCGTTGCTGAAGTTAGGCATCCAAAGCCTGATGGACAGCAAAGAGATTCTGTTCAAGAAGACCGATGTTCCTTTTGTTCCTGTGGAAGAAGTATCCGTCGTTACAATTTTCAACAATCCAATCAAGGCTCCCCTAAGGAAGCCAGTTAAAATCATGACCGTTGCACCCATTATTATTATTGTTCTGGGGCCTCTCCCCTATGAATCTGATAAGGTTGTCCCATGGCACTATGGGGCAGATGTATATGTACATGGTATAAAGTAAGAGTTCAACACTGGTACCAGCATCAGCAATATCACTGGTCCAGCCAAAGTTACCCGCAATGGCAGGCTCTTCTCGCCTGACATTGTGCCACCAGCTATTCGAAGACCTCTCATTATAACACCTACAAATGCGCCTGTTCCCACTTCTGATCAAGTTGCTTCCCCTGCTGCCGAGTCATCTAATACTCGGGGCAAAGGGATTGAAGATGAGCCTTCCCGAATGGAGGCACCAAAATCTGTGAATGTTGAAGCCTCCCAGCAAGAGATGGAGGAAATTCTGAAGATAATCAAGAAGAGCGACTTCAATGTCGTTGAACAGCTGGGGCATACACCCTCCAAGATCTCTATGCTCTCTATGCTGCTGTGCTCAGAGGCCCATGCTAAGGCCCTGATTTCATTTCTGAAGACGGCCCATGTGCCACAAGAGACATCTGCAGACCAGTTTACTAATTGCATAGCCAATTTGACAGTTGATAATGGTTTGGGTTTCTCAGATGCTGATCTTACCGCTAAAGGGAAAAACCACAATGATGCCCTGCATGTCTCTATTGAATGCAGGGGCACTACTCTTGCGCACGTGTTGGTAGATACCGGTTCTTCCCTGAATGTGTTGCCCAAGAAGGCCTTGGATAGGTTGGATTGTGAGGGCCTGGAATTGAAACCTAGCAACATCATTGTTAGAGCCTTCGACGGTTCTAAGAGGATGGTTCATGGAGAGGTGGACATTCCTATTCGTGTTGGTTCCCAAGTATTTGACTCAACGTTCTATGTGATGGACATACGTCCATCTTATTCCTGTTTACTGGGTCGACCTTGGATTCACAAAGCTGGGGCAGTGACCTCCACCCTACACCAAAAGCTCAAGTACCCTGTCAGAGGGAAGATCGTCACTGTGCAGGGAGAGGAGGAGTATATGGTTAGTCATTTGAATTCCTTCCGGTATATCGAGATGGACGGGGAGTTTATTGAAACCCCCTTTCAACATTTTGAAGAGGTACCTCCAACATTGGCAGCAGCGGAAACAGTGGTTGAAGAGGACTTTCCTTTGAAGATGGCTTCCTTAAAGGACGCCCGGGCTATAATCGAGAAAGGTGAATGTGCTAACTGGGGCAGGCTCCCTGATTTTACACTAAAGACTGACAAGTTTGGACTGGGTTTTACTGCAGAGGCTCAGAGGAACGTGCGCAAAGCTAGGACCGGAAGACCTCCTGTGCTCATTACCAATCTAAGAGTGAATGCTATTGGGGACGAAGACAAAGTGGAAGAATCAGAGTTCGATAGCTGGATCTACCCGACGACTGACGGTGGATTGAACAATTGGACCGCAAAAGATCATACGCCTGTTACTTTTGTTACGCAGTAATGAATTCCTTTGTTTTTGTTATTTGTAATAAACAATAAACTGAAACTTTATGGCCCGGTGTCTTACCCGGGGCACCGTTGGCTTCATTTGTGAGGGCTTATAACTGTCATTTACATATATCATGATTAAAGATCTTGGACGTTTTTTCGCATTTCAAATCTTGTGCTCCCTTCCTTTCTTTCTTTCTTTCGTTATATATTGAAAAACAGCTGTATTTACACATACTCACTCATACAGGTTCCAATCCACTCTGGATCTCACTGGTAACGACTCTGCTACTGCCAGTTATGACTTCGAAAATCCGATCAACTTAGCCGAAGACGAAGGTGAAGATGATTGCGAAGTTCCTGGCGAGCTTGCAAGACTGTTACTCCAGGAAGAGAGGGCAATTCAACCACATGAAGAGCCAGTGGAAACGATAAATCTGGGTACTGAGACAGACAGAAAGGAGGTTAAGATTGGTGCCAATCTGGAGCTCAGCGTGAAGCAACGGTTGACTCAGATACTACATGATTATGTGGAGATCTTTGCCTGGTCCTACGAAGACATGCCCGGGTTGGATACCGACATTGTGGTCCATCATTTGCCTACCAAGGAAGACTGCCCTCCGATTAAGCAAAAGGTCCGTCGTATGCGTCCAGAGATGTATGAGAAGATCAAAGCTGAGGTTATGAAGCAATTCGATGTCGGGTTTCTTGCAGTGACTTCTTACCCTCAGTGGGTTGCTAATGTGGTGCCGGTACCGAAGAAGGATGGTAAGGTCAGAATGTGTGTTGACTACAGGGATCTGAACAGGGCCAGCCCCAAGGATGACTTCCCTCTACCTCACATTGATGTTCTTGTTGACAATACTGCTCAGCACAAGGTGTTCTCCTTCATGGATGGCTTTTCAGGTTATAATCAGATCAAGATGGCTCCTGAAGACATGGAAAAGACTACCTTTGTTACTCAGTGGGGCACCTTCTACTACAAGGTCATGCCATTCGGGTTGAAAAATGTTGGGGCAACCTACCAACGTGCCATGGTTGCTTTATTTCATGACATGATCCATCATGAGATTGAAGTGTATGTTGACGATATGATTGCAAGGTCTCAAACTGAGGAGGAACACCTTGACCATCTGCAGAAACTGTTTGACCGTTTGAAACTGTACAAGCTGAGGTTGAACCCGAACAAGTGCACTTTCGGGGTTAGATCAGGAAAGTTGCTAGGCTTCGTCGTAAGTGACAAGGGTATTCAAGTGGACCCTGCCAAGGTTAAAGCCATTCAAGAGATGCCAGTCCCTAAGACAGAGAAAGAGGTCAGAGGCTTTTTAGGACGTCTGAATTACATTGCTCGATTCATCTCGCACCTAACCGCTACCTGTGAACCAATCTTCAAGCTGCTGAAGAAAGATCAGGTAGTACGTTGGAACGATGAATGTCAGGCCTCTTTTGACAGAATCAAAGAGTATCTCCAAGAACCACCCATTCTTATGCCACCGGTTGAAGGAAGACCTCTGATACTATACCTGACAGTACTTGACAACTCAATGGGGTGTGTGTTGGGGAAGCATGACGAGTCTGGCCGAAAAGAGCATGCCATTTATTACCTTAGCAAAAAGTTTACCGACTGTGAGACCCAATACTCACTGCTTGAGAAAACTTGCTGCGCTTTGGTATGGGCTGCTCGTCGGCTGAGACAGTATATGCTGACTCACACTACCTTGTTGATCTCAAAGATGGATCCGATAAAGTACATATTCGAAAAGCCCGCTCTGTCTGGGAGAATAGCAAGATGGCAAATGATCTTGACGGAATACGACATCCAGTACACGACTCAGAAAGCTATCAAAGGAAGTGTATTGGCAGACCACTTGGCACATCAGGCAGTAGACGACTATCAGTCGATGAACTTTGAATTTCCGGACGAGAGCATTATGATAGTGACTGATTGTGAAGTACCCGGACTGGATGAAGGACCTGAGGAAGGATCCCAATGGTCTATGCACTTTGACGGAGCCTCGAACGCTTTGGGTAACGGTATTGGCGCTGTGATCATATCCCCTCAAGGCACTCATACTCCACTCACTGCCCGGCTATGTTTCAACTGCACCAACAACATGGCGGAGTATGAGGCATGCATCATGGGTCTTCAAGCTGCGATCGACTTAAGGATCAAGTTTCTGAGTGTCTTCGGAGATTCCGCTCTCGTGATCAATCAGATCAAAGGCGAGTGGGATACGAAACATCTGAATCTGATTCCTTACAGAGAATGTGTGTTGACATTGATCCCCCATTTCACAGAGATAACTTTTGAACACTTCCCGAGAGAGGAGAATCAGCTGGCGGACGCGTTAGCTACGATGTCTTCCATGTTCAAAGTCAAATGGGACAATGAGGCTCCCCGGGTTATTATCTGGAAACTGGACGAACCGGCATACTATTGTGATCTCGAGGCTGAGACAGTGACTGAAAAACCCTGGTACCATGAGGTAAAGAGATATTTGGAAGCTCAAGAATACCCTAAAGGTGCATCTGTCAACGACAAGAAGTTTCTGAGAAGGTTCGCAGCAAAATTCTTCCTCAGCAATGGCATCCTGTACAAGAGAAACCATGATTCGACTTTACTGCGTTGTGTGGATAAGACTGAAGCAGAAAGGATCATGGCGGAGCTACATGAAGGTACCTTCGGAACACATTCCAGTGGGCACACCATGGCAAGGAAGATCCTTCGGGCAGGATATTTCTGGTCCACTATGGAAGCTGACTGTTACCAACATTCTCGGACATGTCATAAATGCCAGATCTATGCTGATAAGGTGCACGTTCCTCCAGTTCCTCTGAACGTCCTGACTGCACCTTGGCCGTTTGCAATGTGGGGCATAGATATGATCGGCGAGATTAAACCTACAGCATCTAATGGGCATCGCTTCATCCTGGTAGCGATCGATTACTTTACGAAGTGGGTTGAAGCAGCTTCCTACGCTACGGTAACCAAGAATGTCGTGGCACGGTTCATTCGGCATAACCTGATCTGTCGGTACGGCGTCCCTGAAAGAATCATTACAGACAACGGTACCAATCTTAATAACAAGATGATCACTGAGCTCTGTGAGCAATTTAAGATATAGCACCACAACTCTTCTCCTTACCGGCCGAAGATGAATGGGGCTGTAGAAGCAGCGAATAAGAATATCAAGAAGATTGTGCAGAAGATGACAGTGACCTATAAAGATTGGCATGAGATGTTACCGTTCGCTCTTCATGGGTACTGTACCTCAGCAAGAACGTCAACCGGGGCAACTCCTTTTTCCTTGGTCTACGGCATGGAGGCAGTCTTACCAATCGAAGTGCAGATACCCTCTCTCCGGATAATGAAGGATGCAGATCTGAGCGAATATGATTGGATCCAGACTCGACTTGATCAGCTAAATTTAATTGACGAAAAGAGACTTACTGCTATATGTCATGGTCAAACGTACCAAAAACGGATGATCAGGGCATTTAACAAGAAGTTCAGACCACAAGAGTATCAAGTTGGGGACCTGGTAATCAAACGCATCATCCTTCCTCAGAGTGATCCCAGGGGCAAATGGACCCCTACGTACGAAGGGCCATTTGTGGTTAAACATGTGTTCTCAGGAGGAGCCATGATTCTAACTACCATGGATGGTGACGACCTTTCTCACCCCGCCAATGCAGACATAGTAAAAAGATACTACGCATGACAAAAGACCCGCTAGGTTGACATACCTAGGCAAAAGTTAGGGCTTCCCGGCGAACCAAAAGGGTTCGGGAAAAATGAAGGGATGAAATGAAAAAAAATCTGTACACCCGGCAAGTCGAAAACCTGAAAAGGCGGCTTGGGCAAAAATGGGTATCCCGGTGGACTGAAAACCCAAAAGGGCGGTCCAGGCAAAAATTAGGGATAAAGCGTAATACTATGTCTCATTGGATCACCTTGCATCCGGAATCCGGTATCAACTGTCAAATTCAAACGGCATCGATCAATCAGCTTCATCTTCAGCTAGGTCATCAAGTGATGAGACGCTCGAAGATATAAAGGCGATAGCAGAGTTGGAACCTAGTGGGATTGTTCTCTTCACATAGCTTTTTTGTTTTCCCTTTGTACAAAATTGTATAAACTCTTTTATTCAGCGGCGTTCTCCTACTAGGACGTCAGTCTCTTGTACATAAAACGCCTATTTACAGGCAAATTCAAAAAAATCAATACAAATTCACTTTTTAGCTAAAATTGCCAATTGTTCTTCCTTTTTTACGTTTTGTTTTGCGAAGAACGTCCAAGGTTCAATTTGTGATATATGCATTTGACAATAATTGCTAACTCATAAATATTTGCATACGAAACAAAGGATTAATTACAGGTAACATTAGAAACAGGGGCAATAATGAGTGGTCTAAGCAATCTAATTGCTCTGTCCACCAAGGTACCAAGGTAGGTTCAGCTGAAGAACATAACCAAGATATCTTAAGTCCCCAGAGAGTGAGTCAACAAGTCAATACACTCTCCCCAAGCAGAGTTATCCTGTCAGCCTTAAGGAAGTTGGGTATCCTCCAGCATATCTCAACATTCCCCAGCGCAATATACGAACATTCTTAACAAGCATCCCCGGCAGTCTTGATCTAAGATTGTTCCCCGGCGGTATACCAGACATTTAGTGGAGCCACCTCCCCGATATATCTCAAAAAACTCCCCAGGAGAGTCCAGTCTGAAGATTTCCTCAGGAGAGTTTGAATCCATCTCCCCAACAGGAAGCTTATCCCTAGTAGATTCTGGAAGTTTATCACCTGCAGAGCACGAACGCGTCTCTCGGCTTTATTCAAAGGTTATTTCCCCACCAGGATATAACTGGGTTATCCTCAGCCAAAAACCACAGAAAGATCGTCCCCGGCGAAGTCTTCCTATCCCCCAGCGGAGTTCATCAATTCCACAACATAACAACGGTATCCCCAGCACAGTTATCATCAAACATCTCAGCAAAGTATTTCTCTTCCCACAGAGTATTGTTCCCCAGCAAGATCGCTAGAGTAATTTTCTCCCTGCAGAGTAACCCATTCTCCAAGGTTATTCCCCAACGGAGTCATATTCTCCTACCGGTATTCTTGCAACAATCGTCCCCAGCTGAAATAGCGAAATGCTATTCACATCAGCCCAGGATTTAACTTCCCGGCACCCGTCAAGGATTTACTTTCCTAGAAAAAAACATACATTCATAAACATCGCATTTCCATACATTATAGCATGCATATACGCATCATGAACATATAATCTCATCACGCATGTCACACATCATGACATCGCATACAACTAACATTTTGTCTTTTCAGGACAAAGGTTAATACCAAGATGATTGCTATCAACGGTCGCAACTAAAGATCTGATTCCTGTATCTCGCCAGGGTGTATCTGTTGACGATCGATTCCAGACCCGATTCCTGTATCTTGCCAGGGTGCATCTGAAGAGTTCGAGGATCCGATACCTGTATCTTGCCAGGGTGTATCCGTTGAAGACTAACAGTACCAGATCAGATTCCTGTATCTTGCCAGGGGGCGTCTGAAGAGTTCGAGGATCCGATGCCTGTATCTTGCCAGGGTGTATCCGTTGACGACTAACCGTACCAGATCAGATTCATGTATCTTGCCAGGGTGTGTCTGAAGAGTTTGAGGATCTGATGCCTGTATCTTGCCAGGGTGTATCCGTTGAAGACTAGCATTACCAAACCCGATTCTTGTATCTTGCCAGGGTGCGTCTGAAGAGTTCGAGGATCCGATGCCTGTATCTTGCCAGGGTGTATCCGTTGAAGACTAACATTACTAGGCCCGATTCTTGTATCTTGCCAGGGTGCGTCTGAAAGGTTCTCTCATCGTTACTGTTGAGGTAGTAATCGCCCAAGGTTCTCTCATCGTTACTGTTGAGGTAGTAATCTCCCAAGGTTCTCTAATCGTTACTGTTGAGGTAGTAATCGTCCAAGGTTCTCTCATCGTCCCGTTGAGGTACACAAGTTCTCGCTAAGGAACTCTTACGCGATCGACACCCAGATGGCATCTATAAGCCCATCCACCTATCCAGCACCTCTCAACATGGCATCTATAAGCCCATCTTCCTATCCATCAATCTCCAAATGGCATCTATAAGCCCATTCCCTGCATCATACTGCTGACACTCTACTATGTGAGTGCAAATTTCTGGGCACTCTGGTGTTCAATCATCTTCCACCTTCGGATTACGAAAGGCACGTCAGCCAATCTACATCCTCGGGTTTAAGAAGATTGAACAGGGGAAACTGTTGTACCCCAAAATTTTCCCTCCCATATTCTTCAAGATTTGCCAAGATCAAGCTTCAAAATCTCCCAAGGGTTGCACAGTCCAATGGCCTCCTAACAGTCAAAAACTAGGGTTTTGGTTCTGGCAAAGAAATTGAAGTTTACAAGGGTCCAAACAAGTCCCACTTGCCTACATACATTGTCAAGCACCTACATGTCAAGTTTCAAGGCTCACAAAGTCAAGTTGCACAGTCAAAAACCCTAATTGCTTCACAGTCAACTGCAGGGGCAAAATGGTCATTTGACAGTCAAAAGTCAAAAATTTTGGTCAACATCTTATTTTGAAGCCACAAACATCATTTGATCAATTCTTGATCATGATTCTCAAAACATGGCTCAAAAAGTCTCAAGATGCAAAAGTTTCTATTTTTGGACAGTTGAAAAAGTCAACTGCAAATTGACCAAGGCATAACTTCCACATGGTTTATCAGAAAAATCCCATCCAAAGCTCATTCTGAAGAGAATGACATTTCCTACAACTCATCTTCACACTTCAAGTCCAATAAATGCTCTCACAAAAAGTTATCAATCTCAACATTATAGGTCATTTTCAAAAGTCAACAAAAAGGGACTTTAAGTCAAAGACCATAACTTGAGATTGGTAAATCAAAATGACATGGGACCAAAGGCATTGATTAGAGGACTTCAAGACATTTCAAAAATGTCCACGAACATGATCAAAGCTTAAAAATTGAGCAAGATATGCCTTGTGGAAGTTGGGAAATGTTTGGGAATTTTGAAAAGTCAACTTTGCTTCAAATGCCTCAAAATTGCTAATGGGCCTCAAGTTCTTCCATGAATCATCACCCAAAAGCTATGCACGACCCATTGACTTTAAAGGGAGTTATTTTATCATTTTTTATTAATTATTTGAATTTTTATTATTATTAATTCACTTAATTAAAATTAAATATGAAAAAAAATATCAAATGCCACCTTTCAAATCTTTTTATGCAGCATATGCACTCTTTATGGACTCAATATTCGTGTATCATCCAAAAGGGAAAGAATCTCCCATGATTGGCAATGATTGGCATGAAAAAGATTTGGAAAAAGATGCTTGAAAATCAAATATCAAAATCATCAATGCAAAGGCTTTGGGCTTGATTTTTCTGACCTAATTCCTTCCACATATATGCACAAACATAAACCTAATGCTGAGAACACAGAAGCTGCGCTGAGAATAGGAGAACAAACTTTCATTTTTTCACAAAAAAGTCAAAACTGTTTTCATAGCTAGAGGGTGATTTAAAGCTCAAAAAGTATTCCACAAGCTTGCCAAGACTACCAGGAAGCTTTTGCAATCGAAACCAACCTTCCATACTCAAGGAGTTGGTATAACCGAGTCACCCTGTTCATAAAATATTTGATATTCGTATTTGAACTTACATGCATTGTTCATGCGTTTTTAATGTTGATTTATACTAACATGGCCCTTCTGAAGCTAATGACATAACTTAATTGGATTAATATTGCATGTATCACGATTCACCATTAACAATTGATAGGGTTGCAGAAGCTTTGAATTGGGGCTTTCCTCGTCTGGAAAAATTAGGCCACGAAACCTGTACCACTGGATTCAGAACGTCCAAACGAATTAATTCCCCCCATCGCGCCCTTTTTATATTTGCATATGACCTAATCGCTATTTTCAGGTTCTGCACTTAGTGGGGGTTTAAAACCCCCGTTATCTATTTGATAATTTCAGGCAAAACGAAGAACCAAGGAAGGAGATGTTGAGCTGTTGGACTATGGTTGGCTAGTTTGAATAATTGGCGCTTTTTTTTTATTGTCAAGCATAATCTTGCTTTTTCACATATAATAATCATCGTCCACTAAACGTACAACTAAACGCGTTGGTTCAATTGGCAAATGAAGTGGCATGCAGGTATTGGGACCTGGGTTCGATTCCCAGGTCCCCCACTTCCTCTATAATTTTTTCTTTAAGCGCTTCTGTGCAGTATGCTCATAAGGGACCATTGTACAACCTCATCTCCTGGCCTGCCAAGTGTACATAGGCTCTGATCTGAAGGCCACAAAAGTGGCTCACCATGTGCGTTAGTCAACTGAGTCCCATGTGATCGTTGAAAGTCAAAGAGGCCTGGAATCTGTTGGGCCAAAATGCTTCCCAAACACCTCCAAAAGGGTCCGAACACCCCCAGGGTTTGCTCAATCTTTTTATTCTTTTTCTTTTATTATTTTTTCCCTTTTATTCTTTTTAATTTGTTTTATTGTTTTAATTAATTCACCAAAATAATTTTCATAAATATAAAATCCAGAAAAAGTCAAAAATAAAAATATGTTTATTAATATTTAATTCATTATTATATTTTTGTAAATAAATTTCTAATAATCAATTTGGTTTAATTTTAGGTTTAATTTTAATGTTTTCTTAATAACTAAAAAATATAAAAATTAGGTTTTTAGCATTTTTTATTCTTTTTCTCAATAAATGAATTTTTCTTATTATTATTATTAACTATTAATTAATTTTGTAAATAAAACTTGTAATTAAATAATTAGTGTAAATTAGGTCAAAACTTAAACATTTTTTATATAATTAAAAATAATTTAGAATTAGGGTTTCTAATAATAATTAATTTTCTTTCTTCATTTTCATTAAATACAAAAAAAACATCAAAAAAATAATTTCTTTTCTCATTAAATAATTAATTAACCTTCCAATTTCAATTTAATTTCTTTAAAGGGTCCAACGCCCTCGCACTCGATTCTAATTTCTTTTCGCACGTTTATTTTTATTTTCTTTTTAAATATAATGTATTTGCCCCAAAGCTTTGTAATAGTAATTAGGACATTTATTTGTTTTTCGCACTTTTATTCAAAATCAGGTCTTTGTTAATTTGGCGATGTATAGACCCGCGCCTTGTAATAGCGTAGGACCTTTATTTTCCGCATTTTAATTTCCGCACCCTTTAAACTAATAATCACATGAAAGAATGTATGCCCAAATAAAATCAAAGCGTAGCTCACCCAATGCATGACCAAGATAAAACATAACTGAAAATGACACACAATTCACACACCACTCTTAGGGTACGCCTCGCTGTTGCCTTGCCCCTCGAAACGTGGTCGTCGAGTATAGGACGTTTTAGTAAGTCCTCATGTCCATGAACATGGCATGGGGGTAGCTTCTAAGGTGTCCTACTATTGCTCTGGTGACCACACTGTCCCTAATCCTCGAATTGACCCGAACACCTCCAACGGTGGTGCTACCTACCTCTCAATGGTGGAATGGCACTACCTTAAGGACATTTACACAGCCTAATTCCTTAGGGTAGGTATATGACTCGTAGATACTTGCTCTATTCAAAAACAAAAACAAACTCTTTTCACACCGACACTTTTCAAAAAGCTTTCAAAACAATTTTTCAAACACTCTTGAGGACTGATACAAGAGTCATTCTGAAACTTTCAAAGAAACTTTTTCAAACTCACTCACAATTGAAAAGCAAACACTTTTGAAAACAAAATGAGCAAGTATCTAAGAGCCCATGGATAACCATGGATAGAAAGGGTGCTAACACCTTCCCTTTCTATAAATCTACCTCCCGAACCGAGAACTAATCTCATAAGGAATTTTTTATGTGCTTTTGTCCTTTCCATGTTGGAGAAAATAAAAGACGGTGGCGACTCTTGCTTCCGCGACATTTCACGAACCAGCGTTAAACAGTCAGTTCCAGATCCACCGATCACACCAAGTATTTACAGGTGCAAGATCAATGCACTCTCCATCTAGGTTTCACAGCCTAGAGAGATCCACAGGGTATCATTCACAAGAGACAAAGCTCAATCCAGGAATAAACTGGAGAGAAAACAGTCAAACAAGACTCCACCTAATGAGGAAACAACTCAAATGGGGATTTATCCTATCCAGAGATGGAAAAGGAAAGCTAAAGCAAGATTCTTCCACGAGAGTTAACTCAGTGGGGAATTAGAAAGGAGGCGCACTTTCTGCTTAAGTTGACACTCTATTTGGAAAGAGGAAATACGTTATTTGAATAGACACAACCAAGGTATACGAACTCAATGACATCAACAAATACAAATGTGCATGCATGATGCAAGTATGAACGAATGAATGAATGTCATGTATATGCTGACAAAGCAGACAGGGGAGACAGACAGGAGATGATAAGACGTCCCAGTACAACTCAACACTCGGCTAATCTCAACAGGATGGGAACATTACTGGAGATAGAACAAAAGCCATCATTGGAGCAAGGTCCTTTCACAAGGCTTAAATCTCTTTGGAGAGGAAGATATTTTCAGGTAGAAACCCAAAATCTAGTCTTCTATTGTCAACAATCCATTGAAAGGATAACAACTCAAACAATGTTTTAGCTGGAAAAAGTCATGCTTAGCTGGAGATACTGGAACACCACCCTCTGATAATGTGTGCAAAACATATCACATATCTTGACAGATCTGGATTGCCCCTGGGACTCATTTTGGATGCCCCAAGTTTACTGCTGATAAGTTGTGTGTTGCTCAATGATTCTTGCAAATAACTTCACTTCTAAAATTCCCCAAGCTATATGGTTGATGAGGAGAAATCGTCTCAAGAGGATTTTACAAAAGACCTGGAATCCACAATGCTCTGGTGTCTTCAAACTCTTAGAGAGATTCATCACATCTTGACGTGATTGCCCCGGATTAACTGTAGTTGGCACAACAAAGTCTTCAAATTTTGCCCCAAAAGAGTAAACAAGTTGGGAAAGCATTAATTGGGAGAAGCAACATGTCTGTGCTTAAGGTCTTCAGCTGACATGCCCCTGGATATGATTTTTTCTTGAAATGATTCTCCAATTACTCAACAGAGCTTCAGGCTTTAAAAGAATAAACTCATCACTGGTGCTTATATATAAGCTTCCTTGATATCAAACAAATGTTTTGCAGTTAGAAAAAGTCTATTATGAGCATGAAAATTCTAATGCAACAGTTATGTAAGTCTTGAAGATTTTGAAAAGATATCGCACAAATTTTGCGAGTTAGAGCACCATTTATTTTTGTATAGGAAAAACAATATGATACCAACACAACTATTTAGAACATTCATGGGAGTCAGGAACACTATCTCACTGAAATATGCTTTCAAAATAACCTTGCTTCAATTAGGACTTTTGAAGGTTGTAACGTGGTCTGGTTCACGACTTTAGAAAAAAATATTTTAAGGCTCAAAATATTTGGTTCCCACCCCCTTCATGATGTTCTCCAATCCTATGTTCAGTTAATTCAAACATGAGTGTTCATCTCTCAAAAGGATTTTGTGACGGTCAAGGAAACGACGAGGCCTTCGGAGTAGAAACCACCCTTATGTCTTCGTGTTTGTAGTCACCAATTTGTTCTTTGCTGAGGAATTTTTCTTTGTATTCCTTTCTTTGCAATTCTTTTTATTTTCCCTAACTTTTGCCTGAACTAATTCTTTTGAATTGATAGTCCAGCGGGATGCCCTAATTTTTGCCTAAGTCATTTGTTTTCAAGTTTTTTTTGACTTAGCAGGCTTTTTCTTTTTCTTGATTTTTGACTTTTCGAACAAAATGTGTGACATTAGCTTGTATTTGCTTATTGAGAGGATTGTGATTGCCTCGTTTCTTGATGAATGAGGGTTAACATTGTGGTTCCACATCCTCTAGCTTCATTATACATGGAGGATATCCCTCGTAGTTTCTCTTCAAAAAACATCTTCCTTATGAATTTTGAACACTCAGTCAGATTAACTGAAAACTACCCTGCCCCAGGTTAAAATTTGAGGGTTTTTTCGTATAGAAAAGAAACTCCTACTTCGAGGCTCAAAAGGGGTTAGCAAGGGATTATCTTCCTTATATCTCCAGTGTTTATGGATTTGAAACAATGCTTGTACATCATCAGCAAGATTTTATTCAAAAGCATACAACCAGAGATTTTGTTTTTTTTCAGATCATCATCCTCCCTTCAATCTCCGCCTAGGCAAGAGAATGGGCAACAAGTTGGTATCATAATGCAAAAATAAATTTCAAATTTGAAAACAAATATGACTGAAACAAATGAATTTCTTCAAGACAAACATACTCATTGTATTAAGATGATCATTCAGATGCAAACAAGTTCTTACATGCAAACAATGTTTTGATAAACAAGGAAAACTGCAAAAAACAGAAATAAGTTAATGATTTGGGAAGGCTTTCCATCTGGATTTGAATCACCGAAAACATCCTTCAAAACTCAAAGTGACCATCAATCGTGTTTATTCTTTGGCATATGCTTGATTTAAACTTCAACCAGAATTGACTTGGGCAGCAACCAAATTTTCAACTAAAACAGTTGAATGCTCCACACTAGCTTTCAAATTAGTCACCTCTCTGCGGAGTTTAGAAATCTCTTGCTTGATACTCTCCATTGTTCTCTTAGCGTCAGTGTTGTACCGGTCAGACCAAAAGAAGAAAAAAAACTTGGAAAAAGACCTTTGAAAGTGAAAGAAAAAATGTAGAATGATGCATGATATGCAAAAGAGAGTTTTTATTTGACCTTCAAGGAACTCAAGATATTGAGTTGTAAACATCAAAGTATTGGATCAAAGCGTTGATCAAGTTATCATCAAGATCAATCATCCATTTTGGTGGATTAGGGTTTTCACCCTATCAACACCCAAGATCCATTGAGCTTGACGAAACTTGTGAGGTTTACAAAGAAAGACCTCTAAATTCCTTGAAAATCAAGTGAAAAGGGTTTTATGGATGCATGAATGCATGGATATGCAACAACCAAAAGCAAGGTCACAAATAAAGTTGGAAAGGTTCAACGTCACGAGCATGGAGTCAAGGTAAAAACATCCCCAAGGTATGTACTAAGGGTTTAATCATACATGTAGAACAAGGTTCTAAAAGTTCCCAGAGTCTACAATCCTCCTTCGGATATTACCAACGTCCCAATTACTCGGTAATCAGCAATATTCTCAAGAGAAACTCGTCTGAGTGCAGTATCGCGTGATAATTACTTCCGGATTACTCTGTTATAATCTTCGCACTACACCTAAGAGGCCAAGATGGGTTAGGGTTCTACGGTTCTCAGCTTCACTGGCTCCCAGGTCGACAATAATAATGTCTTCCCGATTACTCGATAAACAAATATTACGTTCAAAAGGGCCTTCCACTGAGTGGGGGATTCTCATGCCTCCTTCTTCGGGATTACTCCCTCAAAGTTAACATGACTATACCGCCCGTCCTAATCCTATGTGTAACCCAAGTCCGGGTATAGGACTTATCCCTTGTAATCAACACCCCAAATAATCACAATATATACATGTAATCAAACAATCAAATAATGATAAAACAGATAAAACAAATTAGGCTTAACCCACTTAGGGATGGACCAGCAAGAGGTCAATCTTTCCCCAGCATAGTCGCCAATTCTGTAGCGGTGAAAATCGGAGATCAAGCTATTAATTAACTTGACTCACAAAAGCAAGAGTCTCCACCGCGCTTTATTATTTCCTAAGGGAAAAGGGAAAAGAGCGAAATAAAACCCTAAAAAACATGCAATGTAAAGTCATATTTAAAAGTAATGAAAATACAATGCGTTTTTGAAAAGAGATCAAGAGTTCGGGGGTTGTTTATGCAATGGGAAGGTATTAGCACCCAATGCATCTGTGGTACTCCACAGGAACCTTTTGAAATATCTGTTTTTTGGTTAAAATTGTTTGTTATGTACAAGGGTGTATCTATCTACAACTATGTTTGTTTAAGGGGAGAAAAATGAGTTTTTATTATTGCGTTCGTGAGGGTTTCGCGACCCTTTGCCTACGTATCCAATGAAGGAATTAAAACACCGTAGTTCCTCTAGAAAAAGGTTGATTTGTTTTGTGTTTTTTAGTGGGCGACATCATTCTAGCAATAGGCACGGCCGGTATCGCGTTAGAACGGGGATAACATGCCCTTAGGGAGTTTTTGATTTATTGAGTGTTTTTACATTTTTTAAAGTATGTTCAAGTAAGGATTAAAGAGTGTTTTTTATCTTTTTGGTTTGTTTTTGGTTGATTTTATCTTGCCTAATTACTAGCATTTGTACATAGTAAATAAAATGCAGAAAGATAAAAAACCTACGCTATTACAAACATATCAAAAAGCATAAAAAATATGAACGAAAAGAAAAAAAGTAAGAAAACTAAGTGCATTTCGACCCAGGCAGTAACACACTTCGACTGGCATTTTGTTGGCCTCCTTCAACTGGGGCTGGAGAAGTGAAGTTCTGTCCTTCGATTGGGACTTTGGCAGAGGCGAAGTCCTTTCCTTTGATTGGGCAAAGGCAGCAGCAAGGTCCTGTCTTTCGATCTGGGCTTGGAAGAAGTCAGGTTGTATCTTTCGACTGGAAGCTGGAAGTCAGTGAGGGGATGTCTTTCGATTGGACATGGCTTGCCTCCTGTTTGTCTCCTTCGTTCAACCTGGAGAATGAGGGTAGAAGCCAGAAGCTTCGTTTATTCCTTCTTGTTTCTTGTATCTTTCGTTTCAAACATTAAATGGCAACATGGCCTGAGGCCATGCTAGTAAAACAGTTTAAGAATTACAGCTAGTTCAAGTAAACAGTAAGCAGAAACGAAAGAGCTCAGTTCTAAAAAATATGTTAAAAGCCTAAAAACGAAATAAACAATGGTATGTACAAAGTTTCAAACAAAAAGGAATTTTATTTACATGTCATGAAACGAACAAAAGTATTATTTACATGTCATGGCATGAAACGAAATGTTCAAGGTGTTATGTACATGCTTGAAACGAACAGAGGAATTATTTCCATGTTATGCTGGAAATGAAAAATTCGAAGGTAAGAGTGACTTACCTGGCTTCAGGCTGAAACGTGTGTTGAGGGACCTTGAGTGGTGGCTGCCTGGATGCTAGATTCGAAGGAGATAACAGGTTGTGCTGGGAGCGTTGGATTCGAAAGAGGATAGCAAGCGCTGGGAATCCTGGATTCGAAGGAAGGGAAAAAGCAAGTGTGCTTCTTTGATTCGAAGGAGACTGAAGTGTAGTTGTTCTTCAGAATCGAAGGGAGTATGTGTTTGGGATTTTTTTGTTCTCACAAGTATTGAAGGGACTTGAGAGATTTTTGTGTTTAGGAAAATTTGGGTTTGTTCTCACAAATGTTGAAGAACTTTGAGAATTTTTATGTTTGAGAATTTTTCTGGGTTGGAGAAAATTGGGGAGAGGTTCGTCTGGCCCAAAGTCCTCTAAACAATCCCCCTCTGAAATGTGTGTGAAGCCTTGTATTTATAGGCGAGCTTGCTGAAGTTTTGGGGGGAAAACAAAATAATGTTTGAACAGTTTGGGAATGCTGTTTCGACCCTTTCTCCTACGCAGCTCTTGTGCACTCCGTTTTGGGCAAGTACAGGACTGTGACAACGCAGGCTTGCAGTATCTTGGAATTTAGTGGTTGGTGGGTGCAGGCTCAGTAGTGTTTGTTTCATGGCAGTACAGTGGTCCAACTTCTGAATCGAAGGAGACTGTACTGCCCATCGAAGCTTGTGGATCGAAACCTACATATTGCTCAATCGAAGGTTGTTGATCGAAAGAAGCAATGTTGTAAAATCGAAGCATGTGGATCGAATGGAGACTGTTGCCCAATCGAAACATGCTTGCAGGCAGCAAATTTTGTCTAGGTTGAAGCAGGCTTGCAGGCAGTAACCTTGGTGAATCGAAGTAGGCTTGCAGGCAGCAAATTTGTCCAAATCGAAGTAGGCCTAAACTTGCATTCGAAGGAGGCTTTAAGTTCAAAATGAAGGACATGCCCAAGCTGCATTCGAAGGATACCTTGTCAACACATGAAATCAAAGAAACAAAAACACACATTTCGTGCTTAATTAGAAGTTAGTGATACATAGGCAAAAAATGTTCAAAACACTTGACAATTTCTTCACAATCAATGCTCAAAGGTGAGAGGTTGAAAACCAACTGTATTTAATGACCTTGACCTTTTGTATAAAAAATGCAAAAATGAAAATGGGATCTTAGGTCAAAAATTTGGGTACAACATTCCCCAGTCAGGGCTTGACACAAATTTCCCCCAGCTGAGTAACTAGATAAGGGAAGTATTTTTTCTAAGAAGTGTTGAGACAACTGTCAACTTTTTGGGTTTTCTCTCGCCAAGTGTTGAGTTTGATTTAAAATCCCCATAGTTTTGATTTCTTGCTCCATTGTTAAAACTTCTTAGATCCACGAAGGAAGTCGAGATGATGCTTTTCTCTGAAAGTTGTTATCCCCATGAAGTTTCATAGCTTCTCCCCAGAGAAGTTTGTGTAACCATTACTCTTGATGTTGAAGATTGTATTTAGGCTCCCCTCGATGATGTGGTGTTATCCTCCCCAATGAAATTGCTTTGGAATCCCCAGTTGAAGTCTAAACGATATGCAACATTACCTTCCCTAGTGAAGTCTGTATGATATTCCTCGGTGAAGCCTGGGGGAGGGTGATATATCCATGCATTTGTATAAGTTTATTGCTATCAAATTATGCTTTGATTATTTTTAAGCCATGTTTCTTCCCAGTGGATTTAAGCCATGAAGTGGAATTTGTTTCCCCAGTTGGCGCTTACTCTCTTATGGAATCTTAATCCTGGATGTGATTTAGTCTAGTGTTGACTTTACCCAATATGGTTTTGTCTGATTATTCCCAATGATTTATGTCTATTTTGTCAGCATATACATGATAAAATTCATACATTCATACATAAATCATGCATAGCGGAATTTAAAATTCATTGCTCATTTGCATTCATTATTTTTTGACATATTACCATATTTGCAGAGTTATGTTACCCTCTCTCCAATAGATTATCAACCTTAAGTAAAAAGTGTACATCCTTTCAATTTCCCCACTGAGTTATCCCTCATGGAGAATTTTGCTTCATCCTTCCTATTCAACTCACTATCTGGATGGAATGTGATCCCCTTTTGAGTTTTTTCCTCATTGGGTGTTGTCATGGTTGACTGTTTCACTCCGATTTATTTATAGTTTGTATATGTGGTTCCCGACAACATTATTATTCTGATTTCTGCAGATTTTGAACCCTGGTTTGAGAATGTGCATTTATTTTGCACGAGAAGACTTTGTTAACTCAGCAGGAATGTATTGGCACTTCCCCATAAATTTAAGATTCATTTCCCCACAGTGTTATCGCAATCCTCTTCGTAAACAGCAAGTGGCAGGTCTCTTTATTTGACCAACTTGTTCTTCCCCAATAAGTTTGTTAATGCAGAGAAGATGTTTTACTCCGGTGAATGGTTGTCTCGTCATTATATGAGATAGTTCATTGTTGAGAGTTGTTACTGTTGTACCCAAAAAATTTCCATCTCATTTTACTCAACACATGTCCATTGAGATCTTCAACTTGCTCAAGGTTGCCCAGGAGTTGACCAGACAAACTCTCTCCTAAGGCAATGTGCCTCGAATTAGGGTTTCCATTTTAATAAATATAGGTGAACTCCAAAGACCCCATATTCTCTCCATGGTCCTAATATGTTCTTAATACCCTCCATGTCAAATTTCAAGCCTTGCACAAGAAGTTTGCTCAATCAACTGCTCAGATGCTTGAGAATCGACTATATTAGGTCAAAAGTCAATTGTGGCCCACACACAGTCAAACTTCAAGATTTTTGGTCAACATCAACATTTTGAAGTTATATATATAATTTTATCAAGGGTTGATCATGATTCCTCGAGGAATGCCCCAAATTAATCATAACCCAAAAGTTGCTAAATTAGGGTTTCTTAGGAAAAGTCAACCAAACTTTAGCCAAGCATAACTTCCTCATACTTTATCATAAATTTTCCATACAAGGCTCATTTTGAAGAGGATGCAATTCCCTACAATTCATCTTCATCCCTCAAGTTCAAAATATGCACTCACAAAAATATATGAATTTCCACATTATAGGTCCTTTTGAAAAGTCAACAAAAACACTTTTTGGGTCAAAGCTTATTACATGAACATGGAAGACCCAATTGAGATGATACCAAAAGGGTTGCTTAGGGGACATCCTATGATTTCTAAAAAGTCCAAGAACACCTCTCTAGGGTTAAAATTGGAAGAGATATGTCTTGTCAAAGTTGACCATTTTTGCAAAATTGCCAAAAGTCAAATGTGCTCAAAAATGCATTTGTTGCCAAATGGGCCTAACTTTTTATGCTTGCACCTCACTAATAACATGGTCCACGACCCAAATATTCACTCACATGTTATTTGCTTCATTATTTATTTTATTTTGATTTTTTATTAATTAAAAATTGAATTAAATCAAATAAATGGTAAATAATAGAAAAGATTTGTTTTGATTGGATTTTTGGCAGAATCACAAGCTCGTTATGCTGGCATATTAGAATCAAATCGAATCAAAGTTAATTGGCACAAGAATGGCATGATTAAGCCAAATTTGGAAGGATATCATACAACATGAAAACCAAATCAAATCTTCAAAAATTGTAAAGATACTAGTGGTTTTTATAACCCTAATTCATTCAAGGATATATAGAGAGCAAGAGCAGACACAAAAACAAGAGGTTGCAGTCGTGAGAAAGGAAGAACAAAACTCAAAAAATTGACAAAAAGTGGTGATTCGGTTTCTCACGTAGAGGTCAATTCCAACCATTCTAAAGCTTCCTAACGATTCCTGGACCCTCTCTGAAGCTAACACGATCAATTGCAAGCATTCTCACGCCCAGAATCGCCCCTTAGGCTTCATACGATTTTCCCTTCGTTTCAAAATGGATTACAATAATTCTTGCATTATAAGCATGTTTTAATGATGTATTTGTGATTATTGACGTATTTGCAACATGCCTGGATGATTTAATTGAAGCTTTGATGCACATATTGATGTTTGCCATTGTTAGGGTTTACTTGGCCGTTTTAGGGTTTTTCCATACAGGTAAAATTGGCCACAGAAAAGGGTACTAGGATGCTCGTGGCATCAAGATGGTTTGATACATATAACTAGAATTTATTTATCATGTGTTGTGTTGATTTTTGAAGTTTACAGGTTTTTAGCTATGGAACCTGTCTATGGGTATAAGTCTTACCCCTAAGACGACAGTCTCAACGAAGGAGACGATGATTTGTCACCATCCCATTAGACCATTTGAATATAGCGCGCGTGTTTTTTCTTTTATTCAGTTATCCACTTATTTCCTTATATTATTGATTGTTGTTATTTAATTAACAAATAAGTCACACAGCTCAGTTGGACAAGGCGCACATGATTTGAGTGGGAGGACCTGGGTTCGATCCCAGGTCCCAACAATTTTCCTTGTTTTAATTCTTCTTTGCAGGATCCTGTACATCACCATCTCCAACGCTTATCATGCACCATCCACAATCCAGCCATTGGATTCACTTCTAGCCAGATCCAATGCCCATCAATGAAAGACCATGGTGCACCGATAGCAAGGAGCAACACTGGATTTCAAACGTGGGACTGGGCTTCAGCTTGGTGGGCCTGGAACAATTTCAACAACACACCCCCTCCAATTGCTATACAGGCCCAATTTAATTTTTTTATTTCTTTTATTTATTTTGTTTGTTTAATTATTTGTTTTCACAAATTAATTCTTTTTTTAATTAACTACAAACAACCAAAAAATCCCAAAAAAACACCAAAAAAATCATTTTTTTCATAAAATATATATTTTCTTTAATTAATTAATTTGATTAAAAATTAGGTTAATTTAACTCCTTTTTATAATTAAAATCAATTAGAAATTAGGATTTGATTTTTGTAAATAATTAATTTTTCTTCAAAAATAACTCAAATATTTTTTCTCAAATTAGATTTTCTAGGTCTTCTAATCGTCTTCGCATTTAATTAGTCGCGTGTATTTCAATTACCTTTTATTAATTTTGTAATTGCCCCGAGGTTGTAATAGTTTTAATTAGGTTTTAATTTCGCATTTTATTTTCAGTCAAAATAATTTTGTATCTGCGAAAGCCATGTAATAGTTAGGATTTCTATTTCCACACTTTAATTTCCACAATTATAAACTGTTAGATGTATGTTAATAGGATTGTATGGAATGAATGCTTGAAAATTAAAATGGTAGATAACCAAAATGTGCAAAGATAAATTAACTGAAAAAATTCACTCGCACATGCTCACTCATAGGGTTTACTCCACTTCAGTTACCCTCGGTTAAACGGTCATGAAGTATAGGGTTTGTTAGTGGTCATCCTCTAGCCCCGAAAGATCTCAAATGGCCCATTCGGATGTTGCCTCGGAAAAAGATCTTTAAGGCTTTAGGATGATTACTAACACCTCCTAACATTGCTTTTGTGATCGTATTTGTCCCTTCGAGCGTCCCTTAAAACTCCAACGACGGTGCTACCTATTCCATAATAATGGGATAGTGTTGTCTAAAGGAAAACGAACAGTCTTTTTCGAGTAGGTAGATAGTTCCTAGGTACTTGCTCAAACAAACAAATTTCACACCAACACTTTTCAAACAATTTTCAAAACAACTTCGTCACATCCTTGAGGACTGATACAAGGGTTATCACGAAGTAAACTTTTTTCAAAACAAGCACAAACACAAGCAATTTTAAAAATGAGCAAGTACCTAAGAGCCCATGGAAAACCATGGATAGAAAGGGTGCTAACACCTTCCCTTTCTATAATCTACCCCCCGTACTCAGAAATATTCTCGAAAAAGGTTTTTTCCATTCTTTTTCCTTTTCCTGATTGGATAAAATAAAAGTCGGTGGCGAATTTTGCTTACCGCGACATTTGGTGAACAAAAAACACAACATAAACCAGTATTAACAGTCGGTTCTGCCACCGTATCACATAACTGTCGACTCTGCTGGGGATTTAAATAAAGTGGGGTATACCTTAGGATCTAGGTCATTTCAAATTGCTTTCTTGTTTGTTTGCTTTATTCTTAAAGGGTTTTTGCTTGGGTTACTATAGATCCTACACCCGGATCTGGGGGCACTTATTAGGTAAACAGCAATAGATCATGGAGACTGTACGGCGTAGACCGATATGGTTTAAGCGATGGTTGTGTTGGTATGGCACTTTTATTGGTACCGGTATCCTTCATGGGGAAACTAGCAGAATACGGGGTTGTCGCGTGGTGTCATGAAGCACTAACGGACCTTAGAACCTTAGTTGAAAAAACTTGGCCATTATAAAGTAGTGAGATAGCCGGCCTCGATATAGAGCTGAGGATTGGTTGATACTCGATGCTACACTCATTGAGATCAGACTTTCAAGATATTTCGACCGCAAGAAAAGATTGCTTGAGCTGAGATAATGCCCAGCTGAGACAATGCCCGATAAAGGATGGCCAGTGATATTGAGATCCCTTAGAACCCGATTACTTTTTAAGACAGGTTTGAAACCAACTAAACTTCAAGAGGGTATAACCTTTAACCTCATGCAAGCCTTAAACCTAAGAACTTTGTGTGATTTGTCTGTGTTTGTTATACCTGTGGTTTATCATGACATCATGCATCATAACATAACATACATTCTTATTGCACTAACCATTTCAAAGACCAAGGGAATTTATCTTTGTTCTATTTTGCAGATCATGGCTTTCGTTCATAGAAACACTATCTGAATCATCTTTGTGAAGATACCTTCCCAACTCAAAGAGCTAGTATCAAAGGTTTCTGAAACTTCTGCGTTAACCAAGAGACATGTCGACTTCTCAACCTGGTTACTTCAAAATTTGATGAAAAGATGACGAATGTACTCTTTCAGTTCTTTGATCCCAAGCACCACTGCTTCACCTTTCCAGACTATCAGTTGGTGCCTACCATGGAAGAATTCTCTCAGCTGTTGGATATACCCATTCTTGAACAGTTGCCTTTCACAAGTCTGGAAGAAGTTCCTAAGCCATAAGTCATTGCCTCAGCTTTACATCTGAAACGGACCGACGTGGTATCCAATTGGGAAACAAGAAGTGGAGTCAAGGGTTTTCTAGCCAAGTTTCTGATAGACAAAGCCCAGTTATTTTGGGATGATATGGATTTTCAGGCTTTTGAGGAGGTCTTAACTCTTCTAATTTATGGGTTAGTCCTATTCCCTAATCCAGACTCATTCATAGATGTGAATTCTATCAAGATCTTCCTTTCTCGCAACCCGGTGCCTACCTTGCTCGGAGATATTTTGCACACTCTCCATACTCGTACCATGAAGAGAAGAGGGGTTCTTATGTGTTGCATGTTGTTGCACCCCAAAATTTACCCTCTTGATTTAGGCTTATGTTTCATCATGAATATCATATTCCATTCATACATTGTGATGGGATCAAAATACTTTGGTTATCAAGTCTTCCTCAAGCTTTGAAGGTTGGTTGCAT
The DNA here is from genome assembly GCA_948472305.1 of Vicia faba. NCBI lineage: Eukaryota > Viridiplantae > Streptophyta > Magnoliopsida > Fabales > Fabaceae > Vicia > Vicia faba. The sequence continues at coordinate 1,223,358,638 of OX451741.1, read as the reverse complement.
TGACAAGTTGCTCAAGTAGAACCTTATCATCTAAACCTCTGGATCTTTCAAGCTCAAAAGTTATTGCATATCTCAAGATATTTTATCCATCTCTTTGGATCATCAGAGGATTGAAGTTTGAGATTGATTATAAGAGGAATCACTCTTTTGATTCACTAGTCAAATTAGGATTTTGTTTGATCAAGGCTATTGATCAATGTACAAATCTTGATTTGGAAGCTACAACATCTCATTGGTATTTGAAAAGTCTTTGTACAAGAAATTGGCCAAGATATCTAGAGGATTTGAAGTTTTGAAGATGATTCATCAGTCTCCTAAGGTGTTAACCAAAAATAGGGTTTGGGATTTCATCAGGTTTTCTTGAGAATTTTGAAGTGAAACTTTGTACATGGCCTCTATATATTTGGAAGATCATATGTTTGAAGTTTTGATCATCAATTTTGAAGGGAAGTGGATCAATTGATTCAAAGGGGCAAAATGGTCATTTTGGTCAAAATCAGTCAAAGTCAAGGTTGACCAAGTGAACTATTGGTCAACCATCAATTCAAGGGTGTACTTTTCATATTTCAAGTCAATTTTGATCATTGGATCAAAAATATTGAGGTTTGGGTTGAAACTTGTTCATGAAGAAACCCTAAAAGTTTCTAATTTTGGAAAATGAGGACTTAACTTCATAAATTCATATTTTATTCACCTTTGATCATAAAAATGCAAATGAAATATGCTTGGAAAGATAAGAGGGTGGTCTTTCATCTCCTTTTGGTCTCATATCCAAATTGGCAAGGAGTCAAGAATTATGGTCTTTAGAAGTTCATGCCTCAAGTTAAAATTATAGGTCATTTTCCAAAATTAGTGAATTTCATGTCAAATTTTGAGGACCTTAATGGATTCAATTACAAAAACTCAAAACTAAGGTATTGTAGATCTTTTCAATACCTTTCCATATTGTACTCATTTGTGTCCAAATTCAAAAGTATAAGAAAGTTATGAACTTTGGAATTTTGAGACATTTTATTGAAATTTGACAAGTATGCAAAATGGCCAATTCTTGAGAACTCAAGTTTTAGCCTTTATTTTTGTTTCTAATCAAGACCATGAACAATTTGTGACATGCTGAGGCCCATTACACTCACCATTTCATGCCTCATATGGTATTGCACTTGTTTGATTGAAAAAATCACAAACTTGCCCGATTTTGCAAATTCATCAACACTCTCTCATTTCAAACAATCATGAGCTGGCATTTTGAGCATGTATTTCCGACCTCATTTGGCTCACAAAACGCACAAAAGGCAAGCAAATGCACGAGTGAAACGCAGGCCCCATGTGCAACCTCACTTTTGGCTTAAACTACCAAACTTTCCCTTCAACGGCTTTGAGTGCCAAATACCACTTCTATCCTCTTCCTCTCGTGCTATATAACAAGAATCAAGGCTCAGTTGTGAAAAAAGGAGGCTCATAATCGCTACATTCCAAATCTGAAAATTTTCAAGTATCTCTGCAAATTGCTTCGAATCTCTCTTCTCCTTGGATCATTCTTCAAAATTCTTGGTGGTTCAGCTTCAGTGAAGTAAGGAGATCAAGCTTGCACCATTGGATTTCTTCTGGAGTGAAGGAATCGAGTTTCCAGTTTTCACATCCATGTGAGTTTTCTTGAACTTTGATTTATGTGTTTCAGTTTGAATTGATGATATAGATCATGTCCATTGATTTGCTAGCTGGCCAATCACTAGGATTGATGTATATTTGAGCTTTGATTCAAGCAGAATGGATGAAATCGTGTTCCTGGTTTTGATGTTTGCAGTGAGTTTTTTCAGTTTTGTAGACTTGATTTATTGATCCATGTTTGATCTTTGAGATTGATTCAAATTGCATAGTGTAGTATGATATGTTAGCTTTGATTTGCGCTTAATTTGATGAATTTTGGTTGAGAGTTGAGATACAACGAAGGATCAGAACATGAGGTGTTGAATTTATTTCTGCATTATTTTTTCCCTATGCTGGAGGTTGAAGACGAAGTGAGGTGGCGCGCCGTGATTGGTTAACTTGAAGTTTTAATGCATTTCATATTATTTGATTTTAGTTGATTTTCTTCTGATTTTATTTTGTGATCAAAACATCTTCAAAAATCATGAAAAAATTACCATAGGCCAATAATAATTTCTAGTATTTGTCATATTTTTTGGAAATTTTAAAATTGTTTTGATTGGTTTAAAAATTTCATAAGTTTAATTAATTGTTTGTTCAATGATTATTTTTATTTTAATAGTTCTTTTGATCTAAAAATTCCACAAAAATTATCTTTGACTCATAAAATAATTTAGAAATTAATTTTGATTTTGGTTTAGCATTTTTTCTATTTTTTTATTAGAATTTTAATTTGTGAAGTTTATTTGAAATGTTTGCTTCATAATTTTTGTTTTAATATTTCCTTTAATTCAAAAATCCTCAAAAAAATCATATAAGTTTGTTTAATCATAGTGTCTAAACAATTTTGTTTTGACTTTTTTATGACTTTTGGCTAGGGTTTGCATTTTTGTCATTAAATAATAGTTTAATTGTTTAATTGTTTGTTTGATTTTATTTTAATATTTCCTTTAATTCAAAAATTCCACACAAAAAATCATGGATGCTGGTTTCTAATTCTAATATTTGAATATAATTTTGCTTGGATATTTTTCTGACTTTTGATTGGAATTTTATTTTGAGATGTGAATTTTTGTTTAATTGTTTAAAGGTTTGAATTTTGATTTTATTTTTGACTTTTCTTTAATCCTAAAAATGTGAAAAAATATGTATTATGATATTTAGGATTTCCTTGTGATTTGCATGATCTTGGTTTGAATTGTTTGAATTTTGATCTTACCTAATTAATATTTAAGATTAAAATTCAAACAATTAGAGTTTTGTAGCTTACATTGCAAGTTTCAATTTCAAAACCAATTTTCCTTGGGTTTCCATTGGAATTTGGATCTTGTTTAAGGTTCATGGATGTATTGAGGACTTGAAAACCATTTTTCTTGAATTATTTGACTTGATTGGATATTTTTCCACAAATTATTTTGAAAGCTTGTCTAGTTTGGTAGTTTTGCCAACTAGTTTTGATCTTTGGGCCTCATTAGATCCTCTCCTCTGTTATCCATGAACTTCAAACTTTTTTTCTGACCTATACACATCTCAAATATGTTATGGAAATTTTTGTTTGAATTATGGAAGCCCTTTTCTTTTTTTGATGTATTTTTGAAGTGAAGGTACCCAATTAATGTTGCATATCTTGTTGCAATTTGCTTGATGGCTAATGAATTTGAGTGAGGCCTATAATTGGGCACATAATGATCATGTTGGTTCTGTTTATCCACATAAACTCAAGTCATTTCACTTAATTCCCCATGCTTGAATGATTGAACCTTTGGATGCATGTTTTATGACTTTTTGCTTTCTTGTTGATCTTCACTTTGAAACTTGAGCTTTCAATTTGAGTTTGAGGTCATTAGATGGCCAATGATAACATGAAGGGAAATGATACTTAAATGATAGTCTCATGAAGACTTGAGATTAATTGATCCCTATTACTTAAGTTAGTTCTAATCATGAATAGAGTTTGGCTTCTTTCTTTCATCCTTGTTGAATTTTTGAGGTATTTTGAATGCACTTGTGTAACATGTTATAGAATCAACACTTTAACCTTTTGATCATGTCCTAATCATGTTTTGTAAGCTTTAATTCAAATCTTTGATTGTTACAAACTCTCTAATTTTGTCCTTGTTTGACTTTCTTCCATGGTTAGCTTGAGATCTAAGTCTTTGATGCATTATGTGGGATTCATCTCCTATTATGCTTGTGAGATGTGATGAAGTATTTGAGTGTGATTGAATTATGGTTGCTACTGACCTTCATGGTCTTTGATTGTAAAGCTCCCATGATCCTTGATTGATATTCAATTGTCAACTCAATATGGTGATAGAAAGGAGCAACATTCCTCTAACTTTTGACCAAATTGTGCATATGCCTGTTTCTTTTTGTTTATCATATCTAATGTTTTGATAGTTACTATCATGTTTTATCACTTCATTATGGTGTCATCATCCATCCCTTATGTGAGTTATCATTCTATTTATGGGAATACTAACTTGGTTGTTGAATGTGCGAGTTAGTCTGAGAAAAGTTTTCCATATTTGACTGGAGGCTACTGTGTTTCACTTTATTTGTGGAACACAATTTATTATATTTGTACTACTCTTGTGCTTGGCATATTTGATAATCTATGCAGGATATATATATGTGATTATAAATGCTATACATTGCCTGTGGGATCTGTTCATATCTGAAAATCTCAATACTTACATCCCGATGGCATAATTTCTGACTTGATTTGTCTGTTGATGCCAGCTTGCTTGAAGTTCTCTGGGTTTCTTTTATTCTTGCTCAGGTGCTACGAATATTTATCCGTTTGGTATTGCACTATTTCCTTTCTTCTATTTTCATTTTGTATAGTTCTATGTTGCATGATGGGACCTCTGTTGCTGATATATGTTAGGAGGCCCTCTGTTTTGTTTGATACATGTGTTGTGTTTGTGTTTGTTTCTTTAACTATTGATCAATGAGTCACTCAATTTAGAAATTGAGATCACGACTTCGCTCTCAGCACATGTTCCCCATAGGATATTTTTCTTTAATTGTTGATCGATGAGTCACTCAATTTAGAAATTGAGATCACGACTTCCCTCTCAGTGCATGTTCCCTATAGGATGTTTATTATTTTTTTTCTATATTTGTTGATCGATGAGCACTCAATTTAGAAATTGAGATCACGACTTCGCTCTCATTTCTTGTTCCCTATAGGATAGTTTTGTTAAGCTTCCTTTGACATGTTAATTAAGCTAGGAATCCATGTGTGCTAGCATAGGGTAGGAATTTCCTTTATCCTCAACCATAGGGTCAATCATTGTATGATAACACTAGGGATAGTTCTAGGCTAGTTTCCCTTAGTTGTTTTTTTTCCTTCTTTTGCATTTTGCATCTTAAAACAAAAATTGTTTTCTTGGCAAATCATAAAACACCTCTAATAAACTCAAACCCTTCTTCAAGGTAAAAGATACAAATCAATCTTATTTTTTTGTGCGCCTCTTGGCTTTGTTTTTAAAACCTAGTTTATTGATGTTTCGCCATCCTTGCCATGATACCTTGTTATCTTATAGCCGATATTTTGCCATCGCACATTTGTTTGAAGCCGATGTTTCACCATCGCACATGTTTGTTATCCTACTTTGATTCTCAATGTCATTTCTAGGTGTGATTGTTTTATCATTTGGTGTTTCGCCATCTTTGACATGTTACTTTGTTATTATTTAGCCGATGTTTTACCATCTCATTTGTTTGTTGTTTTGCCATCTTGACTGTTTTTGTTGTCTTAACTAAAAAACACAAACCAACCAGAATATATGAGCCGAACTACGTCTGCTCTAATTCTTTAAAAGGGATACGTAGGCATTGGGGTAGGGCCTGTTGTACCCCAAAATTTGCCCTCCCATATTCTCCAAGAAATTGCCAAGCCAAGTCACAAAACTCCCCAAGGGTTGCACAGTCCAACTGTCTCCTATACAGTCAAGATTAGGGTTTGTGTTCTGATCAAGAAAAAGAAGTTTTCAAAGGCCCAATCAAGTCTCACATGCCTACAAATATGGTCAAGCATCCTCATATCAAGTTTCAAGACATTCAGCTCAAAATTGCACAGTCAAAAACCCTAATTGCACTACAGTCAACTGTAGGGGCAAAATGGTCATTTGACAGTCAAAAGTTCAAATTTTTGGTCAACATATCATTTTGAAGCCACAAATATCATTTGATCAATGCTTGATCATGATTCTCAAATTTTGGCTCAGAAATCATCAAAGATGCAAAAGTTTCCTTATTTGGACAGCTGAAAAAGTCAACTGAAATTGACCAGGGCATAACTTTCACATGGATTATCAGCAAAATTCCATCCAAAGCTCATTTTGAAGAGAAAGACATTTCCTACAACTCATCTTCATATTTCAAGTCCAAGAAATGCTCTCACAAAAAGTTATCAATTTCAACATTATAGGTCATTTTCAAAAGTCAACAAAAAGGGACTTTAAGTCGAAGGCCATAACTTGAGATTGGTAAACCAAAATGACATGGGACCAAAGGCATTGGTTAGAGGACTCAAAGACCTTTCCAAAATGTCCAAGAACATGAGAAAAGCTTAAAATTTGAGCAAGTTATGCCTTGTGGAAGTTGGGAAATTTTTGGATATTTTGAAAAGTCAACATTGATTCAAATGACCTAAAATTGCTAATGGGCCCATTTTTCTTCCATGATTCATCATTCCAAGCATGTGCACGACCACTTGGCCCAAAGGGAAGTATTTTCTCATTTTTTATTTATTTATTTGAATTGTTATTTATATTAATTCATTTAAATCAAATTAAATATAGGAAAAATACTAACCTAAGTTTTCAAATCTTTTTGTACACATTTCAGCCTCAAGATTTCGTGCCTAAGTCAATATGGAAAGAATTGGAGCAATTGGATCTTAATTGATACAAAAACATGTGGAAAAGATATGAAAAAGATCTTATGAAATCAAATTTTCAAAAACCATTAATTCATTGGATTTGTTCTACTTTTGTTAACCTAATAGCCTCACTACATATGCTTGATCATAACCCTAATGCCCAGAGACTCTCAGCTGCGCAAAAAAGGCCATTACCAACTTGAAATTTTCTCCATAAAACTCAATTCTGAAAACGTTGTTAGAGGACGATTCAAGCCCTAATTTTCATTCCAATAGCTTCCTTGAAGGTCCCTGATCACATTCCAATCCGAAACATCAACTCAAACTTCAAGAATTGGTAACGAGAACCTCTCCTGTACAGAGAAAAAGTCACAATCGTGTTTTTAATTTTAGGCATTCTCATGGCATTCTAATCATGGATTTGTATTTCTTATGATGTTCTGATACTAACCAATGCGTTTAATTGTATTTTTATGCTATACACACGATTATGCCATGATTACTTTTTAGGGTTTGCAAGCTTCAGATTGGGGCTTTTCACCCAAGGCAAAATTATGACTCCAGACCAAGACCACTCTACTCAGCGCATGGAGACGAACAGGAAACACACATCGCGCTCAATTTATGAGGGCCTAAAACCTATTCGCTATTTTTTCAAAACGTCCCTAAAGCAACGCGTCTAAAACCGTTGCTCAATGTTTTATATTTCAGGGGAGGTGGAGAAGATGATTACATGTCACACGCTAACTGGCTTATTCAAAATCTCGCGCGCATTTCCAAGCCATTAACCCACTTTCTTTTTTATTATTTGTTTGTCTAATATATATAAAACGCGTTTGGTTGGCACAGCTGGTCAGGGAAAACATTGGCAAAGCATATGACCTGGGTTCGAGTCCCAGGTCTTCAATATTCCCATTTATTTTTCTTCAATTAACGTTCACGTGCAGTGCTGAGGTGAGGGATCATGATACACCTCCTAATCCAAGCGTCCACGCGTCTAGCATATCCAGATCAAAGGCTCAAGGTTGCTGAACACCATAAGCGCTGGTCAACATGTCCGTAGGCCACCTGGAAAGTCAAACGGACCCAGGTTTTTTTGGGCCAGATTATTCAAAGTCCTACCTCCACAATTGGGGCCTGAACCCCCCCCCTGGTTTGCAATTTTTTTTCAATTTTCTTTATGTTTTATTTTATTATCAATTATTTGTTTATTTATTTTGTTGTTTTTTTAATTAATTATTTTTACAAAAAATATAAAAATGCCTAAAAAATCAGAAAAAGATAAAAAAAGTAATAAATTATTTTATTCTAATATTTTCATAAATAAATTAATATGTAATTATTTGGTTTAATTAGGTTGTGATTTTAATTTCTTTTGATAACAAAAATACAAAAAATATGTAGAAATAGGTTTAATTATTGTTTTTATTTAATTTTCCCTTTTACCATGATAATATTTATTTTATTTATTTTTCATAATTAAAATTGTACATAATTAATTAGGGTTTCATTTAGATGAAAATTTTAATATTTTCATAACAAATTTAAAAGCCATTAGAATTAGGGTTTGCCTTCAATTTTAATTTTAATTAATTTTTTCTATTAAATCTCAAAATACTAAAAATACCAAAAAAACATTCTCTTTTGATTCTTAATTTTAATTCCTCATTAATTTTAATTTTTGCAAAAGGGTCCAACGCCCATATTTTTAATTGTTTAATTTCGCGTACTTATTTCTTTTTCCGCTTGAATAATTATGTATCTGTCCCAAAGCCTTGTAACAATTACTTTTCGCTCTTTTCAATTTCTTTATTTACTTCTTTATTTACTTTTCTGTCAAATCGGGTCCGGTTTAATTTTGGCGATGTGGACCCGCGCCATTTGTAGTAGTTTAGATTTATTTTTTCCCGCAAATATTTTAACTGTTAAACAAAGCATGCAAGAATGAATGGCCCTTAAAATAAAATCAAGCGTAGAACACCAAATGACATGACAAGATAAATGCAAATGAAAACGACACACAATTCGCACACACCACCCCTAGGGTACGCCTCACTGTTGCCTTGCCTCGAAAGGTGATCGTCGAGTAGAGGATGTCTTGGTAAGTCCTCATGATCCGGGAACCTGGCATGAGGGTAGCTTCTAAGGTGTCTTCCCATTACTCTGGTGATCACCATGTCCCGAACCTCGAATTGACCCGAACACCTCCAATAGTGGTGCTACCTACCTCTCAATGGTGGGATGGCATTGCTTTAAAGGACATTTACACAGACGAATTCCTTAGGGTAGGTAGGTTCTCGTAGATACTTGCTCTAATTTCAAAACAAACAAAAAATCTTTTCACACCGACACTTTTCAAAAGCTTTCAAAACAATTTTTCAAACACTCTGACACAAGAGTCGATCTGAAATTTTCAAAGAAACTTTTTTAAAAACCCACATTGAAAAGCAAACAAACCTTTTTGAAAACACAATGAGCAAGTACCTAAGAGCCCATGGATAACCATGGATAGAAAGGGTGCTAACACCTTCCCTTTCTATAACCTACCTCCCGAACCGAGAGCAATCTCTTTAAGGAATTTTTCTGTGCTTTTGTCCTTTCCATTTGGAGAAAATAAAAGACGGTGGCGACTCTTGCTTCTGCGACATTTCGCGAACCAGCTTTAAACAGTCAGTTCCAGATCCACCGATCACAGAACTGGCGACTCTGCTGGGGACCTCTTATAAAGTGGGGTGTACCTTAGGATTAAGATCACTGTGTTTTCAATTGTCTTCTTTGCTTGCTTTATTATTGTGGGTTGCATCGGAGTTACATAGATCCTAACTCGGATCTGGGGATACCCTGTTTAGGTAGCATAAGCTGTGAGGGACCTGTCCGGCGTATACCGACATGGGTGAAGCAGTGGCTACGTTGGTGTGGCGCTTTGGTCTGTACCGATATCCCTCGTGTTGAAACGGGGAGAATATGGGTCTTCCAAGGAGTCATTAAGCACCAACAGACCTTAGAACCTTAAATGACCCAACTTGGCCATTAGAACAGTAGCAGTATGCTACGCCCATTGAGGCTAAACTCTCGTGATGGTTCTGGCTGCAAGAAAAGATTGCGATGCTGGAGTTATGACCGATTGAGGGTAGTCAATGATATTGGGATCCTCTAAGAACCCGTTTACTTTTGATTAGGGCAGGTATGAACCAACAAACTGAAAGAGGGTACTACCCAAACTTCATGCTGGCCTAAACTCTAAGGGCTTCTCTTGTGTGACTTGCGTGCCTTCGTACTTGACTACTTGCATGCTTGTTATCTGACACATGAACTAATTGCAGGTTTTGTTTATAGTCCTTAATTGGGACTCATAACAGGGTGTACTAAGTTCTTGCAGGTTTTGTTTATAGTCCTTACTGGGGACTCATAACAGGGTGTACTAAGTTCTTGCAGGTTTCGTTTATAGTCCTTAATTGGGACTCATAATAAAGTTTGCTAAGTTTCTTGTAGGTTTCTGTTTATAGTCCTTAACAAGGGCTCATAACAGGGTTCACTCATATTACCCCATGCATCATGACATCATACCATTGCATACATCCTAACCCATTTCAAGGATCTCAAGGGCTTGTGATGCAGGTCATGATGAATCAAGCATCTAGCAAGGGGCAAAGAGGATTTATTTTCCTCTAGCTAAGGTTGTCAGGGGCTATGACCCACTGGATGTGGTGAGCCTTTGACCCTTGACGAAGGACTCTCAACAATATGAAGTTCTTTCAATCAAGTTATCGGTTTCCAACTCTAACAAGTTTCTCTGTTTACCCTGCGAGATCCTGGAAATCATTGCATGCATATCATACATCTCATTGCATTGCAGGTATCCCTTTGACAGGTTGCTTACCCTTCTTCGTTGTTTATTTCAGCCGATCGTCATGAATCCTGAATCATCAGCTGAGCAGTCTATCAAGGCCCTCCAGGCTCAGAATGCCCAGTTCCAAGGGCTGATCATGAATTTGACCCAGGGGCAGCAAGATCTGAAGGCTCTGCTCTTGAAGAAGGAAAAGAAGAAGAGGAGGACTGTTTTGTTCAGCCCTAGACGCAGATCTGGGAACACACTGCCAACTGAAACTGAGAGGACTACTCCATCTGTGAGGGAAAGTAGTCACCATGAGAGAGAGGTGCTTAGTCCAGTGGTCTCCGACAACGAGTCAGATTTCAATGACGAACAGTACCCTCCTGCTGACGACAAGTATAAGCAGTTGGAAGACCGTTTGAATGTTATGGAAATACAACAGGTACCTGGGCTGGATTTTGGAGATCTGGGTTTGTCTACTGGTGTGATCATCCCTCGGAAGTTCAAAGCACCATCCTTTACCAAGTATGACGGGGCGTCTTGTCCCAAGTTACATCTCAGGTCCTATGTTCGGAAGATTCAACCATATACGGTGGACAAGAATTTGTGGATCCACTTCTTCCAGGAGAGTCTTTCAGGGACTCATCTCGAATGGTTCTATCAACTAGATGGGACCAAGGTTCGTAACTGGGAGGAGTTGGCTACTGCTTTCTACAAGCAGTATCAATATAATGCCGACCTTGATCCTACGCGTACCCAACTCCAGGGTATGTCTTTAGGATCAAGTGAAGGTTTTAAAGAATACGCGCAGAAATGGAGGGATCTTGCTGGAAGGGTACAACCACCTCTGACTGATCGGGAACTTGTCGATACGTTCTTGGGGACCCTGTCTGGTCCGTTCTACAACCACCTAATTGGGAATTCGTCTGCTGGATTCACAGATCTTATCTTGACTGGAGAGCGAATAGAAGCTGGCATCCGGTCTGGGAAAATTCAAGAGGCTGCACCTTCTGATAAAAAGCCTCCTCATGGAAAGAAAGAATCCAATGCTGTGCACGGTAAAAAGAGCCGTCATGAGGTAGGGGCAATCCAGATCTCCAATCCCGGACCTGCTCAACAAGGACAGGGGCAGCAGCGAAAGGAGAAACGACAGTATACCAAAATCAACATGTCGCTGGATCAAGCACTACAACAAATGTTGAAGGCAGGGCTGATCACCTTAAGGGCTCCCCTTCGGAATCCGAACACTTCGGCTCCCAACTATTATCCCAATGATAGGTGCGCATATCATTCTGATAGCCCGGGGCATACTACGGACAACTGTTGGCCTCTCAAGAACAAAATTCAAGACATGATCGACGCCGGGGAGATTCAGTTTGAAGTGCCAGAGACTCCAAACATAATCACTGCTCCGTTGCCCAATCATTGAAGCCTTTTGTTTATTTCAATTTTTGAGTTGTATTTTTCTTTGCTTATACAAACAATTAATGTCATAGCAAACTCTTTTATTCTATCAATGCATCGCATATGTCTGTTTTGGGGAATTAATACAATTGTTTTCATTATGTTCAAATTTCTTTTCATATTTTTTCTGATGTCAACTCTGGATCTAAAATTCTAAGCCTCTTGAGGGAGGATGACGAAAACGATACCGCAATCTTGACAATATGCTTTTGAACAGACCCCGCTGAGGAGGTACAGGCATTGTTTCAATCCCTAAACACTGGAGTTATAAGGATGATAATCCCTCGTCAACCCCTCTGAGCCAAAGAAGTAGGAGTTTTTATTTTCGAAAATCAGAACCCTTAATCATAACCTGGGGCAGGGTAGTTCTCTCAGTTGATCCAAGTGCATAACAAATGGCACCAAAGGAGTCCTTACAAAACAAAGAAAGACAGTGATGGTTCCGAACAATCGTAAAGACAGGCAGTCATTATCAAAAAAATCATAAATAAAAAACCCATTAAGTCAAAACCCATGAAGGAGACTTACAAAACTGGGGCATCCCGCTGACTGTAATTCCAAAAAAGGAAACAGTTCAGGCAAAAAAGAAAGGGATAACAAAAATAAGACAAGAAAGAGGTCCTACAAACCCTCAACAACAAAAAAAAAAGGAAATGACTGCCTATTCCAAATAAATCATCAATATCTGAACCATCACCGGAAAATCAGAGCAAAGACTCAAACAAGGTCTAACGCACGATCAATTGAGTTTAGGTTTGGAGAACATCACGAAGAGCGGGTGGGTACAAATAATTTGAGCCTTTATCCTTTGTTTCTTAAACCGTGAACCAGGCCACATTATAACCCTCAAAAGTCCTAGCTGAAGCATGGGTTAGCTCGAAAGCATACTGTCACGAAAGGTATCCTGACTCCTTAAGTCCTACGGTAAATACGGAATTGACATCACGTTTTACAAACATTCACTTGTTTTATGAAAAAATGCATTTTCAAAATCTTCAAGACAGACATAAGCTTTGCATTTTTAACATAACTTTGTTTGCATATGACTTTTTGTTTGAACAGCAGAAGTTCGCACGACGAATGCCTAATGAACAAAAGTACTTCCAATCAAGGGGCACGGCATGATCATGGTCTACCATCTGGGGCAGTTAAGTCAAGATCCAGAGAATCTCTCAAAAGGCCAAAAAGCCTGGGGCAAATCTCTGCCTGAGTCACTTGGGGCACTCCAGCAACGAATCTTGCACGATCAGACACCTTCTGGTAATATGGCAACACAAGCAGCCAGGGGCACCTACCTGCATTCTAAGAGCGTGGACATAGTCGAAAAATACTACGCAAAATCAAAGACCCGCTAGGTTGACACACCTAGGAAAAAATAAGGGCTTCCCGGCGAACCAAAAGGGTTCGGGCAAAATGAAGGGATGAAATGAAAAATCTGTACACCCGGCAAGTCGAAAACCTGAAAAGGTGGCTTGAGCAAAAATGGGTATCCCGGTGGACTGAAAACCCGAAAGGGCGGTCCAGGCAAAAGTTAGGGATCAAAGCGTACGACTATGTCCTGCTATCTGTCTACCAGAAGAAAGTTTGCCCATCAACAAGCTATCAGCGCCTCTTAGGTCTTCCTCTCCCACCTCAGAAACAGGGGCAATAAAGAGTTGTCTGAGCAGTCTAATTGTTCTATCCTCCAAAGTATCAAGGTAGGTTCGGCTAAAGAACAGGACCAATACACCTTAAAATCCCCAGAGAGTGGTTCAGCAAAACAGTACATTCTTCTCCAAGCTATTATCAAACCTCAAGGAAGTTGGGTACCCTCCCGTAGAGCTCAATACTTCCCCAGCAGCAATGCATACACTCTTAACAAGCATCCCCGGCAGTCTTGGTCTAAAGATTGTTCCTCGGCGGTATCTCAATATTCAAAGGAATCACTTCCCCGACATAGCTCAAAACTTCCCCAGAAGAGTCCGATCCAATTCCCCAGGAAAGTTGGAATTTATCTCCCCAAGCAATAAGCTTATCCCCAGTAGATTCTGGAAGCTTATCCTTCGCAGAGCACGAACGCGTCGTCCGGCTTTATTCAAAGAGTTATTTCCTTACTAGGATATAACTGGGTTATCCTCAGCCAAAAGCCACAGAAAGGTCGTCGTCGACACGGTCTTCTTACCCCAGCGAAGTCCATCAATACTTCCAACAACAAGGGTATCCTCAGCAAGTTACTATCAACAATTCAGCAAAGTATCTCTCTCCCCACAGAGTATTGCTTCCCAGCATGGTCGCTAGAGTATCTTTTCTCCCCGCAGAATCTTCCATTTGCCAAGTTTATTCTGCAACGGAGTCATCTTCTCCTACCGGTATTCTTGCAGTTATCATCCCCGGCGGAAGCAAAATCTATTCCTCAACATCAGCCCAGGATACGACTTCCCGGCACCCGTCAAGGATTTATTTTCTTAGACAAATATACATTCATAAACATTACATCTTCATACATTATAGCATGCATATGCATCATACTACACGAATCTCATTAATTTTGAAGACATACAGTTCATGCATCATGATTTTGCATACAATTATGTCTTGCCTTTTCAGGAAAAAGATCAATACAAAAATGATTACTATCAACTATTGCAATTCTTTCTAGATATAGTTTCAGATATGACCCAGAGATGGCGACGTTCTGATACTGCTTCCAGATATCCTTCTAGATATAGTTTCAGATATGACCCAGAGATGGCGACGTTCGGATACTGCTTCCAGATATCCTTCTAGATATAGTTTCAGATATGACCCAGAGATGGCGACGTTCTGATACTGCTTCCAGATATCCTTCTAGATATAGTTTCAGATATGACCCAGAGATGGCGACGTTCTGATACTGCTTCCAGATATCCTTCTAGATATAGTTTCAGATATGACCCAGAGATGGCGACGTTCTGATACTGCTTCCAGATATCCTTCTAGATATAGTTTCAGATATGACCCAGAGATGGCGACGTTCTGATACTGCTTCCAGATATCCTTCTAGATATAGTTTCAGATATGACCCAGATATGGCGACGTTCTGATACTGCTTCCAGATATCCTTCTAGATATAGTTTCAGATATGACCCAGAGATGGCGACGTTCTGATACTGCTTCCAGATATCCTTCTAGATATAGTTTCAGATATGACCCATATATGGCGACGTTCTGATACTGCTTCCAGATTTCCTTCCAGATATAGTTTCAGATGTAAACCAGAGATGGTGACGTTCTGATGCTACTTCCAGGGTTCCTTCTAGATATAGTTTCAGATATGACCCAGATATGGAGACGTTCTGATACTGCTTCCAGATTTCCTTCCAGATATAGTTTCAGATGTAAACCAGATATGGTGACGTTCTGATGCTGCTTCCAGATTTTCTTCCAGATATAGTCCAGATATAAACCAGATATGGCGACGTTCTGACACTTATTCCAGTTGAATATATTTCAAGACCTTGTCCAGTTCAGTTAAATCGACCCTAAGATTTTCCTGATGCTTATCCAGTCAAAGGCCTTCTCTGGTTCAATCAGATCGACCCTAAGATCTCCCTGATGCTTATCCAGTTGAAGATATTTCAAGACCTTGTCTGGTTTAGTTAAATCGACCCTAAGATTTTCCTGATGCTTATCCAGTCAAAGGCTTTCTCTGGTTCAGTCAGATCGACCCTAAGATCTCCCTGATGCTTATCCCAGTAGAAGACACCCAAGATTTTTCTCAACGAGCGTTGTTGAAGTTAAAGTCGCCCAAGGTTCTCTTATCATTCATGCTAAGACAGTAACCATCCCTGGTTCATTCATCATCGTGTGAAGCTCCAGACTCAGCTCCTGTAACCAGTCAGGACATATCTATACCAAGCATCTAAAAATCAGCTCCTGCGACGTGTCAGGTACTCATTTTCTGTTTTGTAGGTATGCAGGTTCTCGCCAAGGAATCTCCTACGCGATCAACATCCAGATGGCATCTATAAGCCCATCATCCTATCCAGCAATCTCAAAATGGCATCTATAAGCCCATTCCCATCATCACTGCCATTATGTGCGCGCAAATTTCTGGGCACTCTAGTGTCCAATCATCTTCTACCCTCGGATTACGAAAGGCACGTCAGCCAATCTGCATCCTCAGGTCTAAGAAGATTGAACAGGGGCACCTGTTGTACCCCAAAATTTGCCCTCCCATATTCTCTAAGAAATTGCCAAGCCAAGTCACAAAACTCCCCAAGGGTTGCACAGTCCAACTGTCTCCTATACAGTCAAGATTAGGGTTTGTGTTCTGATCAAGAAAAAGAAGTTTTCAAAGGCCCAATCAAGTCTCACATGCCTACAAATATGGTCAAGCATCCTCATATCAAGTTTCAAGACATTCAGCTCAAAATTGCACAGTCAAAAACCCTAATTGCACTACAGTCAACTATAGGGGCAAAATGGTCATTTGACAGTCAAAAGTTCAAATTTTTGGTCAACATATCATTTTGAAGCCACAAACATCATTTGATCAATGCTTGATCATGATTCTCAAAATTTGGCTCAGAAATCATCAAAGATGCAAAAGTTTCCTTATTTGGACAGCTGAAAAAGTCAACTGAAATTGACCAGGGCATAACTTTCACATGGATTATCAGCAAAATTCCATCCAAAGCTCATTTTGAAGAGAAAGACATTTCCTACAACTCATCTTCATATTTCAAGTCCAAGAAATGCTCTCACAAAAAGTTATCAATTTCAACATTATAGGTCATTTTCAAAAGTCAACAAAAAGGGACTTTAAGTCAAAGGCCATAACTTGAGATTGGTAAACCAAAATGACATGGGACCAAAGGCATTGGTTAGAGGACTCAAAGACCTTTCCAAAATGTCCAAGAACATGAGAAAAGCTTAAAAATTGAGCAAGTTATGCCTTGTGGAAGTTGGGAAATTTTTGGATATTTTGAAAAGTCAACATTGATTCAAATGACCTAAAATTGCTAATGGGCCCATTTTTCTTCCATGATTCATCATTCCAAGCATGTGCACGACCACTTGGCCCAAAGGGAAGTATTTTCTCATTTTTTATTTATTTATTTGAATTGTTATTTATATTAATTCATTTAAATCAAATTAAATATAGGAAAAATACTAACCTAAGTTTTCAAATCTTTTTGTACACATTTCAGCCTCAAGATTTCGTGCCTAAGTCAATATGGAAAGAATTGGAGCAATTGGATCTTAATTGATACAAAAACATGTGGAAAAGATATGAAAAAGATCTTATGAAATCAAATTTTCAAAAACCATTAATTCATTGGATTTGTTCTACTTTTGTTAACCTAATAGCCTCACTACATATGCTTGATCATAACCCTAATGCCCAGAGACTCTCAGCTGCGCAAAAAAGGCCATTACCAACTTGAAATTTTCTCCATAAAACTCAATTCTGAAAACGTTGTTAGAGGACGATTCAAGCCCTAATTTTCATTCCAATAGCTTCCTTGAAGGTCCCTGATCACATTCCAATCCGAAACATCAACTCAAACTTCAAGAATTGGTAACGAGAACCTCTCCTGTACAGAGAAAAAGTCACAATCGTGTTTTTAATTTTAGGCATTCTCATGGCATTCTAATCATGGATTTGTATTTCTTATGATGTTCTGATACTAACCAATGCGTTTAATTGTATTTTTATGCTATACACACGATTATGCCATGATTACTTTTTAGGGTTTGCAAGCTTCAGATTGGGGCTTTTCACCCAAGGCAAAATTATGACTCCAGACCAAGACCACTCTACTCAGCGCATGGAGACGAACAGGAAACACACATCGCGCTCAATTTATGAGGGCCTAAAACCTATTCGCTATTTTTTCAAAACGTCCCTAAAGCAACGCGTCTAAAACCGTTGCTCAATGTTTTATATTTCAGGGAAGGTGGAGAAGATGATTACATGTCACACGCTAACTGGCTTATTCAAAATCTCGCGCGCATTTCCAAGCCATTAACCCACTTTCTTTTTTATTATTTGTTTGTCTAATATATATAAAACGCGTTTGGTTGGCACAGCTGGTCAGGGAAAACATTGGCAAAGCATATGACCTGGGTTCGAGTCCCAGGTCTTCAATATTCCCATTTATTTTTCTTCAATTAACGTTCACGTGCAGTGCTGAGGTGAGGGATCATGATACACCTCCTAATCCAAGCGTCCACGCGTCTAGCATATCCAGATCAAAGGCTCAAGGTTGCTGAACACCATAAGCGCTGGTCAACATGTCCGTAGGCCACCTGGAAAGTCAAACGGACCCAGGTTTTTTTGGGCCAGATTATTCAAAGTCCTACCTCCACAATTGGGGCCTGAACCCCCCCCCTGGTTTGCAATTTTTTTTCAATTTTCTTTATGTTTTATTTTATTATCAATTATTTGTTTATTTATTTTGTTGTTTTTTTAATTAATTATTTTTACAAAAAATATAAAAATGCCTAAAAAATCAGAAAAAGATAAAAAAAGTAATAAATTATTTTATTCTAATATTTTCATAAATAAATTAATATGTAATTATTTGGTTTAATTAGGTTGTGATTTTAATTTCTTTTGATAACAAAAATACAAAAAATATGTAGAAATAGGTTTAATTATTGTTTTTATTTAATTTTCCCTTTTACCATGATAATATTTATTTTATTTATTTTTCATAATTAAAATTGTACATAATTAATTAGGGTTTCATTTAGATGAAAATTTTAATATTTTCATAACAAATTTAAAAGCCATTAGAATTAGGGTTTGCCTTCAATTTTAATTTTAATTAATTTTTTCTATTAAATCTCAAAATACTAAAAATACCAAAAAAACATTCTCTTTTGATTCTTAATTTTAATTCCTCATTAATTTTAATTTTTGCAAAAGGGTCCAACGCCCATATTTTTAATTGTTTAATTTCGCGTACTTATTTCTTTTTCCGCTTGAATAATTATGTATCTGTCCCAAAGCCTTGTAACAATTACTTTTCGCTCTTTTCAATTTCTTTATTTACTTCTTTATTTACTTTTCTGTCAAATCGGGTCCGGTTTAATTTTGGCGATGTGGACCCGCGCCATTTGTAGTAGTTTAGATTTATTTTTTCCCGCAAATATTTTAACTGTTAAACAAAGCATGCAAGAATGAATGGCCCTTAAAATAAAATCAAGCGTAGAACACCAAATGACATGACAAGATAAATGCAAATGAAAACGACACACAATTCGCACACACCACCCCTAGGGTACGCCTCACTGTTGCCTTGCCTCGAAAGGTGATCGTCGAGTAGAGGATGTCTTGGTAAGTCCTCATGATCCGGGAACCTGGCATGAGGGTAGCTTCTAAGGTGTCTTCCCATTACTCTGGTGATCACCATGTCCCGAACCTCGAATTGACCCGAACACCTCCAATAGTGGTGCTACCTACCTCTCAATGGTGGGATGGCATTGCTTTAAAGGACATTTACACAGACGAATTCCTTAGGGTAGGTAGGTTCTCGTAGATACTTGCTCTAATTTCAAAACAAACAAAAAATCTTTTCACACCGACACTTTTCAAAAGCTTTCAAAACAATTTTTCAAACACTCTGACACAAGAGTCGATCTGAAATTTTCAAAGAAACTTTTTTAAAAACCCACATTGAAAAGCAAACAAACCTTTTTGAAAACACAATGAGCAAGTACCTAAGAGCCCATGGATAACCATGGATAGAAAGGGTGCTAACACCTTCCCTTTCTATAACCTACCTCCCGAACCGAGAGCAATCTCTTTAAGGAATTTTTCTGTGCTTTTGTCCTTTCCATTTGGAGAAAATAAAAGACGGTGGCGACTCTTGCTTCTGCGACATTTCGCGAACCAGCTTTAAACAGTCAGTTCCAGATCCACCGATCACAGAACTGGCGACTCTGCTGGGGACCTCTTATAAAGTGGGGTGTACCTTAGGATTAAGATCACTGTGTTTTCAATTGTCTTCTTTGCTTGCTTTATTATTGTGGGTTGCATCGGAGTTACATAGATCCTAACTCGGATCTGGGGATACCCTGTTTAGGTAGCATAAGCTGTGAGGGACCTGTCCGGCGTATACCGACATGGGTGAAGCAGTGGCTACGTTGGTGTGGCGCTTTGGTCTGTACCGATATCCCTCGTGTTGAAACGGGGAGAATATGGGTCTTCCAAGGAGTCATTAAGCACCAACAGACCTTAGAACCTTAAATGACCCAACTTGGCCATTAGAACAGTAGCAGTATGCTACGCCCATTGAGGCTAAACTCTCGTGATGGTTCTGGCCGCAAGAAAAGATTGCGATGCTGGAGTTATGACCGATTGAGGGTAGTCAATGATATTGGGATCCTCTAAGAACCCGGTTACTTTTGATTAGGGCAGGTATGAACCAACAAACTGAAAGAGGGTACTACCCAAACTTCATGCTGGCCTAAACTCTAAGGGCTTCTCTTGTGTGACTTGCGTGCCTTCGTACTTGACTACTTGCATGCTTGTTATCTGACACATGAACTAATTGCAGGTTTTGTTTATAGTCCTTAATTGGGACTCATAACAGGGTGTACTAAGTTCTTGCAGGTTTTGTTTATAGTCCTTACTGGGGACTCATAACAGGGTGTACTAAGTTCTTGCAGGTTTCGTTTATAGTCCTTAATTGGGACTCATAATAAAGTTTGCTAAGTTTCTTGTAGGTTTCTGTTTATAGTCCTTAACAAGGGCTCATAACAGGGTTCACTCATATTACCCCATGCATCATGACATCATACCATTGCATACATCCTAACCCATTTCAAGGATCTCAAGGGCTTGTGATGCAGGTCATGATGAATCAAGCATCTAGCAAGGGGCAAAGAGGATTTATTTTCCTCTAGCTAAGGTTGTCAGGGGCTATGACCCACTGGATGTGGTGAGCCTTTGACCCTTGACGAAGGACTCTCAACAATATGAAGTTCTTTCAATCAAGTTATCGGTTTCCAACTCTAACAAGTTTCTCTGTTTACCCTGCGAGATCCTGGAAATCATTGCATGCATATCATACATCTCATTGCATTGCAGGTATCCCTTTGACAGGTTGCTTACCCTTCTTCGTTGTTTATTTCAGCCGATCGTCATGAATCCTGAATCATCAGCTGAGCAGTCTATCAAGGCCCTCCAGGCTCAGAATGCCCAGTTCCAAGGGCTGATCATGAATTTGACCCAGGGGCAGCAAGATCTGAAGGCTCTGCTCTTGAAGAAGGAAAAGAAGAAGAGGAGGACTGTTTTGTTCAGCCCTAGACGCAGATCTGGGAACACACTGCCAACTGAAACTGAGAGGACTACTCCATCTGTGAGGGAAAGTAGTCACCATGAGAGAGAGGTGCTTAGTCCAGTGGTCTCCGACAACGAGTCAGATTTCAATGACGAACAGTACCCTCCTGCTGACGACAAGTATAAGCAGTTGGAAGACCGTTTGAATGTTATGGAAATACAACAGGTACCTGGGCTGGATTTTGGAGATCTGGGTTTGTCTACTGGTGTGATCATCCCTCGGAAGTTCAAAGCACCATCCTTTACCAAGTATGACGGGGCGTCTTGTCCCAAGTTACATCTCAGGTCCTATGTTCGGAAGATTCAACCATATACGGTGGACAAGAATTTGTGGATCCACTTCTTCCAGGAGAGTCTTTCAGGGACTCATCTCGAATGGTTCTATCAACTAGATGGGACCAAGGTTCGTAACTGGGAGGAGTTGGCTACTGCTTTCTACAAGCAGTATCAATATAATGCCGACCTTGATCCTACGCGTACCCAACTCCAGGGTATGTCTTTAGGATCAAGTGAAGGTTTTAAAGAATACGCGCAGAAATGGAGGGATCTTGCTGGAAGGGTACAACCACCTCTGACTGATCGGGAACTTGTCGATACGTTCTTGGGGACCCTGTCTGGTCCGTTCTACAACCACCTAATTGGGAATTCGTCTGCTGGATTCACAGATCTTATCTTGACTGGAGAGCGAATAGAAGCTGGCATCCGGTCTGGGAAAATTCAAGAGGCTGCACCTTCTGATAAAAAGCCTCCTCATGGAAAGAAATAATCCAATGCTGTGCACGGTAAAAAGAGCCGTCATGAGGTAGGGGCAATCCAGATCTCCAATCCCGGACCTGCTCAACAAGGACAGGGGCAGCAGCGAAAGGAGAAACGACAGTATACCAAAATCAACATGTCGCTGGATCAAGCACTACAACAAATGTTGAAGGCAGGGCTGATCACCTTAAGGGCTCCCCTTCGGAATCCGAACACTTCGGCTCCCAACTATTATCCCAATGATAGGTGCGCATATCATTCTGATAGCCCGGGGCATACTACGGACAACTGTTGGCCTCTCAAGAACAAAATTCAAGACATGATCGACGCCGGGGAGATTCAGTTTGAAGTGCCAGAGACTCCAAACATAATCACTGCTCCGTTGCCCAATCATTGAAGCCTTTTGTTTATTTCAATTTTTGAGTTGTATTTTTCTTTGCTTATACAAACAATTAATGTCATAGCAAACTCTTTTATTCTATCAATGCATCGCATATGTCTGTTTTGGGGAATTAATACAATTGTTTTCATTATGTTCAAATTTCTTTTCATATTTTTTCTGATGTCAACTCTGGATCTAAAATTCTAAGCCTCTTGAGGGAGGATGACGAAAACGATACCGCAATCTTGACAATATGCTTTTGAACAGACCCCGCTGAGGAGGTACAGGCATTGTTTCAATCCCTAAACACTGGAGTTATAAGGATGATAATCCCTCGTCAACCCCTCTGAGCCAAAGAAGTAGGAGTTTTTATTTTCGAAAATCAGAACCCTTAATCATAACCTGGGGCAGGGTAGTTCTCTCAGTTGATCCAAGTGCATAACAAATGGCACCAAAGGAGTCCTTACAAAACAAAGAAAGACAGTGATGGTTCCGAACAATCGTAAAGACAGGCAGTCATTATCAAAAAAATCATAAATAAAAAACCCATTAAGTCAAAACCCATGAAGGAGACTTACAAAACTGGGGCATCCCGCTGACTGTAATTCCAAAAAAGGAAACAGTTCAGGCAAAAAAGAAAGGGATAACAAAAATAAGACAAGAAAGAGGTCCTACAAACCCTCAACAACAAAAAAAAAGGAAATGACTGCCTATTCCAAATAAATCATCAATATCTGAACCATCACCGGAAAATCAGAGCAAAGACTCAAACAAGGTCTAACGCACGATCAATTGAGTTTAGGTTTGGAGAACATCACGAAGAGCGGGTGGGTACAAATAATTTGAGCCTTTATCCTTTGTTTCTTAAACCGTGAACCAGGCCACATTATAACCCTCAAAAGTCCTAGCTGAAGCATGGGTTAGCTCGAAAGCATACTGTCACGAAAGGTATCCTGACTCCTTAAGTCCTACGGTAAATACGGAATTGACATCACGTTTTACAAACATTCACTTGTTTTATGAAAAAATGCATTTTCAAAATCTTCAAGACAGACATAAGCTTTGCATTTTTAACATAACTTTGTTTGCATATGACTTTTTGTTTGAACAGCAGAAGTTCGCACGACGAATGCCTAATGAACAAAAGTACTTCCAATCAAGGGGCACGGCATGATCATGGTCTACCATCTGGGGCAGTTAAGTCAAGATCCAGAGAATCTCTCAAAAGGCCAAAAAGCCTGGGGCAAATCTCTGCCTGAGTCACTTGGGGCACTCCAGCAACGAATCTTGCACGATCAGACACCTTCTGGTAATATGGCAACACAAGCAGCCAGGGGCACCTACCTGCATTCTAAGAGCGTGGACATAGTCGAAAAATACTACGCAAAATCAAAGACCCGCTAGGTTGACACACCTAGGAAAAAATAAGGGCTTCCCGGCGAACCAAAAGGGTTCGGGCAAAATGAAGGGATGAAATGAAAAATCTGTACACCCGGCAAGTCGAAAACCTGAAAAGGTGGCTTGAGCAAAAATGGGTATCCCGGTGGACTGAAAACCCGAAAGGGCGGTCCAGGCAAAAGTTAGGGATCAAAGCGTACGACTATGTCCTGCTATCTGTCTACCAGAAGAAAGTTTGCCCATCAACAAGCTATCAGCGCCTCTTAGGTCTTCCTCTCCCACCTCAGAAACAGGGGCAATAAAGAGTTGTCTGAGCAGTCTAATTGTTCTATCCTCCAAAGTATCAAGGTAGGTTCGGCTAAAGAACAGGACCAATACACCTTAAAATCCCCAGAGAGTGGTTCAGCAAAACAGTACATTCTTCTCCAAGCTATTATCAAACCTCAAGGAAGTTGGGTACCCTCCCGTAGAGCTCAATACTTCCCCAGCAGCAATGCATACACTCTTAACAAGCATCCCCGGCAGTCTTGGTCTAAAGATTGTTCCTCGGCGGTATCTCAATATTCAAAGGAATCACTTCCCCGACATAGCTCAAAACTTCCCCAGAAGAGTCCGATCCAATTCCCCAGGAAAGTTGGAATTTATCTCCCCAAGCAATAAGCTTATCCCCAGTAGATTCTGGAAGCTTATCCTTCGCAGAGCACGAACGCGTCGTCCGGCTTTATTCAAAGAGTTATTTCCTTACTAGGATATAACTGGGTTATCCTCAGCCAAAAGCCACAGAAAGGTCGTCGTCGACACGGTCTTCTTACCCCAGCGAAGTCCATCAATACTTCCAACAACAAGGGTATCCTCAGCAAGTTACTATCAACAATTCAGCAAAGTATCTCTCTCCCCACAGAGTATTGCTTCCCAGCATGGTCGCTAGAGTATCTTTTCTCCCCGCAGAATCTTCCATTTGCCAAGTTTATTCTGCAACGGAGTCATCTTCTCCTACCGGTATTCTTGCAGTTATCATCCCCGGCGGAAGCAAAATCTATTCCTCAACATCAGCCCAGGATACGACTTCCCGGCACCCGTCAAGGATTTATTTTCTTAGACAAATATACATTCATAAACATTACATCTTCATACATTATAGCATGCATATGCATCATACTACACGAATCTCATTAATTTTGAAGACATACAGTTCATGCATCATGATTTTGCATACAATTATGTCTTGCCTTTTCAGGAAAAAGATCAATACAAAAATGATTACTATCAACTATCGCAATTCTTTCTAGATATAGTTTCAGATATGACCCAGAGATGGCGACGTTCTGATACTGCTTCCAGATATCCTTCTAGATATAGTTTCAGATATGACCCAGAGATGGCGACATTCGGATACTGCTTCCAGATATCCTTCTAGATATAGTTTCAGATATGACCCAGAGATGGCGACGTTCTGATACTGCTTCCAGATATCCTTCTAGATATAGTTTCAGATATGACCCAGAGATGGCGACGTTCTGATACTGCTTCCAGATATCCTTCTAGATATAGTTTCAGATATGACCCAGAGATGGCGACGTTCTGATACTGCTTCCAGATATCCTTCTAGATATAGTTTCAGATATGACCCAGAGATGGCGACGTTCTGATACTGCTTCCAGATATCCTTCTAGATATAGTTTCAGATATGACCCAGATATGGCGACGTTCTGATACTGCTTCCAGATATCCTTCTAGATATAGTTTCAGATATGACCCAGAGATGGCGACGTTCTGATACTGCTTCCAGATATCCTTCTAGATATAGTTTCAGATATGACCCATATATGGCGACGTTCTGATACTGCTTCCAGATTTCCTTCCAGATATAGTTTCAGATGTAAACCAGAGATGGTGACGTTCTGATGCTGCTTCCAGGGTTCCTTCTAGATATAGTTTCAGATATGACCCAGATATGGAGACGTTCTGATACTGCTTCCAGATTTCCTTCCAGATATAGTTTCAGATGTAAACCAGATATGGTGACGTTCTGATGATGCTTCCAGATTTTCTTCCAGATATAGTCCAGATATAAACCAGATATGGCGACGTTCTGACACTTATTCCAGTTGAAGATATTTCAAGACCTTGTCCAGTTCAGTTAAATCGACCCTAAGATTTTCCTGATGCTTATCCAGTCAAAGGCCTTCTCTGGTTCAATCAGATCGACCCTAAGATCTCCCTGATGCTTATCCAGTTGAAGATATTTCAAGACCTTGTCTGGTTTAGTTAAATCGACCCTAAGATTTTCCTGATGCTTATCCAGTCAAAGGCTTTCTCTGGTTCAGTCAGATCGACCCTAAGATCTCCCTGATGCTTATCCCAGTAGAAGACACCCAAGATTTTTCTCAACGAGCGTTGTTGAAGTTAAAGTCGCCCAAGGTTCTCTTATCATTCATGCTAAGACAGTAACCATCCCTGGTTCATTCATCATCGTGTGAAGCTCCAGACTCAGCTCCTGTAACCAGTCAGGACATATCTATACCAAGCATCTAAAAATCAGCTCCTGCGACGTGTCAGGTACTCATTTTCTGTTTTGTAGGTATGCAGGTTCTCGCCAAGGAATCTCCTACGCGATCAACATCCAGATGGCATCTATAAGCCCATCATCCTATCCAGCAATCTCAAAATGGCATCTATAAGCCCATTCCCATCATCACTGCCATTATGTGCGCGCAAATTTCTGGGCACTCTAGTGTCCAATCATCTTCTACCCTCGGATTACGAAAGGCACGTCAGCCAATCTGCATCCTCAGGTCTAAGAAGATTGAACAGGGGCACCTGTTGTACCCCAAAATTTGCCCTCCCATATTCTCTAAGAAATTGCCAAGCCAAGTCACAAAACTCCCCAAGGGTTGCACAGTCCAACTGTCTCCTATACAGTCAAGATTAGGGTTTGTGTTCTGATCAAGAAAAAGAAGTTTTCAAAGGCCCAATCAAGTCTCACATGCCTACAAATATGGTCAAGCATCCTCATATCAAGTTTCAAGACATTCAGCTCAAAATTGCACAGTCAAAAACCCTAATTGCACTACAGTCAACTATAGGGGCAAAATGGTCATTTGACAGTCAAAAGTTCAAATTTTTGGTCAACATATCATTTTGAAGCCACAAACATCATTTGATCAATGCTTGATCATGATTCTCAAAATTTGGCTCAGAAATCATCAAAGATGCAAAAGTTTCCTTATTTGGACAGCTGAAAAAGTCAACTGAAATTGACCAGGGCATAACTTTCACATGGATTATCAGCAAAATTCCATCCAAAGCTCATTTTGAAGAGAAAGACATTTCCTACAACTCATCTTCATATTTCAAGTCCAAGAAATGCTCTCACAAAAAGTTATCAATTTCAACATTATAGGTCATTTTCAAAAGTCAACAAAAAGGGACTTTAAGTCAAAGGCCATAACTTGAGATTGGTAAACCAAAATGACATGGGACCAAAGGCATTGGTTAGAGGACTCAAAGACCTTTCCAAAATGTCCAAGAACATGAGAAAAGCTTAAAAATTGAGCAAGTTATGCCTTGTGGAAGTTGGGAAATTTTTGGATATTTTGAAAAGTCAACATTGATTCAAATGACCTAAAATTGCTAATGGGCCCATTTTTCTTCCATGATTCATCATTCCAAGCATGTGCACGACCACTTGGCCCAAAGGGAAGTATTTTCTCATTTTTTATTTATTTATTTGAATTGTTATTTATATTAATTCATTTAAATCAAATTAAATATAGGAAAAATACTAACCTAAGTTTTCAAATCTTTTTGTACACATTTCAGCCTCAAGATTTCGTGCCTAAGTCAATATGGAAAGAATTGGAGCAATTGGATCTTAATTGATACAAAAACATGTGGAAAAGATATGAAAAAGATCTTATGAAATCAAATTTTCAAAAACCATTAATTCATTGGATTTGTTCTACTTTTGTTAACCTAATAGCCTCACTACATATGCTTGATCATAACCCTAATGCCCAGAGACTCTCAGCTGCGCAAAAAAGGCCATTACCAACTTGAAATTTTCTCCATAAAACTCAATTCTGAAAACGTTGTTAGAGGACGATTCAAGCCCTAATTTTCATTCCAATAGCTTCCTTGAAGGTCCCTGATCACATTCCAATCCGAAACATCAACTCAAACTTCAAGAATTGGTAACGAGAACCTCTCCTGTACAGAGAAAAAGTCACAATCGTGTTTTTAATTTTAGGCATTCTCATGGCATTCTAATCATGGATTTGTATTTCTTATGATGTTCTGATACTAACCAATGCGTTTAATTGTATTTTTATGCTATACACACGATTATGCCATGATTACTTTTTAGGGTTTGCAAGCTTCAGATTGGGGCTTTTCACCCAAGGCAAAATTATGACTCCAGACCAAGACCACTCTACTCAGCACATGGAGACGAACAGGAAACACACATCGCGCTCAATTTATGAGGGCCTAAAACCTATTCGCTATTTTTTCAAAACGTCCCTAAAGCAACGCGTCTAAAACCGTTGCTCAATGTTTTATATTTTAGGGAAGGTGGAGAAGATGATTACATGTCACACGCTAACTGGCTTATTCAAAATCTCGCGCGCATTTCCAAGCCATTAACCCACTTTCTTTTTTATTATTTGTTTGTCTAATATATATAAAACGCGTTTGGTTGGCACAGCTGGTCAGGGAAAACATTGGCAAAGCATATGACCTGGGTTCGAGTCCCAGGTCTTCAATATTCCCATTTATTTTTCTTCAATTAACGTTCACGTGCAGTGCTGAGGTGAGGGATCATGATACACCTCCTAATCCAAGCGTCCACGCGTCTAGCATATCCAGATCAAAGGCTCAAGGTTGCTGAACACCATAAGCGCTGGTCAACATGTCCGTAGGCCACCTGGAAAGTCAAACGGACCCAGGTTTTTTTGGGCCAGATTATTCAAAGTCCTACCTCCACAATTGGGGCCTGAACCCCCCCCCCCCCTGGTTTGCAATTTTTTTTCAATTTTCTTTATGTTTTATTTTATTATCAATTATTTGTTTATTTATTTTGTTGTTTTTTTAATTAATTATTTTTACAAAAAATATAAATATGCCTAAAAAATCAGAAAAAGATAAAAAAAGTAATAAATTATTTTATTCTAATATTTTCATAAATAAATTAATATGTAATTATTTGGTTTAATTAGGTTGTGATTTTAATTTCTTTTGATAACAAAAATACAAAAAATATGTAGAAATAGGTTTAATTATTGTTTTTATTTAATTTTCCCTTTTACCATGATAATATTTATTTTATTTATTTTTCATAATTAAAATTGTACATAATTAATTAGGGTTTCATTTAGATAAAAATTTTAATATTTTCATAACAAATTTAAAAGCCATTAGAATTAGGGTTTGCCTTCAATTTTAATTTTAATTAATTTTTTCTATTAAATCTCAAAATACTAAAAATACCAAAAAAACATTCTCTTTTGATTCTTAATTTTAATTCCTCATTAATTTTAATTTTTGCAAAAGGGTCCAACGCCCATATTTTTAATTGTTTAATTTCGCGTACTTATTTCTTTTTCCGCTTGAATAATTATGTATCTGTCCCGAAGCCTTGTAACAATTACTTTTTGCTCTTTTCAATTTCTTTATTTACTTCTTTATTTACTTTTCTGTCAAATCGGGTCCGGTTTAATTTTGGCGATGTGGACCCGCGCCATTTGTAATAGTTTAGATTTATTTTTTCCCGCAAATATTTTAACTGTTAAACAAAGCATGCAAGAATGAATGGCCCTTAAAATAAAATCAAGCGTAGAACACCAAATGACATGACAAGATAAATGCAAATGAAAACGACACACAATTCGCACACACCACCCCTAGGGTACGCCTCACTGTTGCCTTGCCTCGAAAGGTGATCGTCGAGTAGAGGATGTCTTGGTAAGTCCTCATGATCCGGGAACCTGGCATGAGGGTAGCTTCTAAGATGTCTTCCCATTACTCTGGTGATCACCATGTCCCGAACCTCGAATTGACCCGAACACCTCCAATAGTGGTGCTACCTACCTCTCAATGGTGGGATGGCATTGCTTTAAAGGACATTTACACAGACGAATTCCTTAGGGTAGGTAGGTTCTCGTAGATACTTGCTCTAATTTCAAAACAAACAAAAAATCTTTTCACACCGACACTTTTCAAAAGCTTTCAAAACAATTTTTCAAACACTCTGACACAAGAGTCGATCTGAAATTTTCAAAGAAACTTTTTTAAAAACCCACATTGAAAAGCAAACAAACCTTTTTGAAAACATAATGAGCAAGTATCTAAGAGCCCATGGATAACCATGGATAGAAAGGGTGCTAACACCTTCCCTTTCTATAACCTACCTCCCGAACCGAGAGCAATCTCTTTAAGGAATTTTTCTGTGCTTTTGTCCTTTCCATTTGGAGAAAATAAAAGACGGTGGCGACTCTTGCTTCCGCGACATTTCGCGAACCAGCTTTAAACAGTCAGTTCCAGATCCACCGATCACAGGGCCCAACCGAGCACAACTTTTATTTTCCCTACATTGTTTTCTTTTTTCGCATGCATTCCCTTTTTAGATTTAAGCCATAGACATAGGTTTTGACCACACCTATTATATTAGACAACAAGAGTGGATACTGTAGAGTACTACGGGCATGTGGGGTGCTAATACCTTCCCCTTGCATAACAAACTCCCTTACCCGATCTCTCGGTTGAAAGACCGTGATTTCTCCCTCTTCAGGTTTTCTCGATGTTTACCTTTCCCTCTTGGCGGGATAAAATACGTTCGGTGGCGACTTCATTGATGTTTCATTACAAGATGACGGTTCCTCCAAGTGGTTTCAGCTGGTGACTTCACTGGGGACAGATTGACCTCTTGCCGGTCCATCCCGGAGTCGATCCTAGCTCTAGTTTGTTTTCTTTTTGGGTGTTTATTTTACCGCTTTGCATATTTATCTGTTTGCATTGCATCCTATGTGTGCTTTACTTTCTGCATACTGGATTTGGTTGGACTGTTTGGATTCTGGATTTCTTGGTGGGTGGGTTGTTCCATGAGGTAAAAGGCCTCATACCCAGGCTATGAGTGAATTCCATATGAACTAGGAATAGAGTGGCCATGGCAGCTATGAGGTGGATGCTTTGTAGACCTGACCATGACACCCATGACTTCAGAGGTAGTTCGGATAGGTGTTATCGTATAATGATACCGACAGTCGGACTCTTGTACTCTGATTTGGCTTTTAACCTTACCTT
Organism: Vicia faba; assembly: GCA_948472305.1. Lineage (NCBI taxonomy): Eukaryota > Viridiplantae > Streptophyta > Magnoliopsida > Fabales > Fabaceae > Vicia > Vicia faba. The sequence goes on along the minus strand of OX451741.1, from coordinate 1,223,327,656 downwards.
GACCTAGACTACACCTGTGAGAGGGGCGGGAAAACTTTTCTTACAGGTACAGGTATTATTGGTGACTTTGTGTTGTGAAGGTGACTCAGGTTCCCATGATAGTTTTGAAGCTTTGGGATTCTCTTTTGATCTTGAGTGGTGTTGTTCTGTAATGGTCCAGCCATGATCCAGTGTGAAACTTTATTCCTGTCATGTTGCATCATAGCATATTTATTTCTAAAAAATGATGTATAAAAAATAATTAGCATGCGCATGTCATCTTCCATGGACATTCGAGAGTCTTCTTTCCATCAGAAATGGTTGGCCTCCCGTCAGATGAGTTTGATTCAGTTCGTGTTAAAGAGCCCAACAGGCATACATTCGCTTATTAGATTCCTACTATTGATGTGTTCAAATTAAAGAGGTTGAGTTCTTATCTGAAGAGTGATGTTCTGAATAATTTCAACAAAAATTATGGCAATTTGTTACTAATCCTTAACACTCCAGTTGACCCAATGGCTTTGATCACCCTCTTCCAGTTCTATGACAAGGAATTACGGTGTTTTACTTTTCAAGATTATCAACTGGTTCCCACACTAGAAGAGTACGCGTACCTACTTAATATCAAGTTGTCTGATGAAGTTCCTTTTGTCCAAGTGCCGGAGAAGCTGAAGTTCGAAGTTATTGCTGAAATTCTTCATTTGAGTTGGAAAGAGGTGAAAGACAATTGGAAATCAAGTGAGGATACTATAGGGTTTTATTTGGATTTCTTAGTGAAGAAAGTTGAAGACTGGGCAAAGAAAGGGAATTGGATTGACTTCAGCTCTCTGTTTGCTCTCATGATATACGGGATCATCCTCTTCCCTCACAAGAGAAATTTTGTGGATTTGGCGGCTATTTGTGTTTTTAGAAATAAGAACCTGGTACCGGCACTCTTGGCAGATACTCTTTACACCATTCATTTCAGGCATGGAAAAGGAGGTAATGTAAGTTTATGTCATTCGATGTTGTATCAATGGTTTAAGTTGCACCTACCGGTAAGTGGCCCTTTCGTGGATACCAAACATTCTCTCCGATGGTCATCAAGACTTATCAACCTTACTTCATTTACTATCCGGTGGAATTATGACATGGGGGAAGTACGAAGTATTATCACTAGCTGTGGAGATTTCCCTAATGTTCCCCTCATAGGAACTAAGGGGTGTATCAACTATAATCTTGTGCTTGCTTATCGTCAATTGGGATATGCAATGGATGGACTGCCAAAGGTTGAGGAGGTGTCTGAATCGTTGTATTTTGTTATAGGAAGTCATCCTGTGATGTTGAAAAGAGTGACAAGTGCTTGGAAGGGAATTCACAAGAAGGATAGAACTACTTTGGGCAAGAAGGTTCCTATTGCTAGAGTTCCTTACCTGGAATGGATTAGAGACAGGGTTAAGATTTTACGGTTACCATTTGCAAGGTCGGCTCCTATATGTGAGCAACCTCCTATTGTTCTGAGTAACATGGTGCCTACCGAGGTGTTCACCCAGGTTCACATTGAGAACATTCAACTTCGTGCAAAAGACCGTGAGACAGGGATGAAACTTTATTGGGTAGATCAAGAAAGGGCTGACTTAGCTCGCAAACTCAAAGAAGCTCAAGGGGAAACTTCTAATGTAACCAGTCTTAGGAAGAGGTCTCATGCTGAAATGGAAGAAGAGTTGAGTAAGACCCAGCAAGAGTGCCAGAAGCTTCAGGCATCTGAGAATAGTTACAGGAAGAAGATTCAAAACTTGGAGAAACAACTCAAAGACAAGGATGCTCATCTTGAGAAGGAAGTAGCCCAGAGGCGTGCCGCAGAGGATCGGTTTCAAGAAAGTAAAGTAGTCGTATCACAACTTTTGAAGGAGAAAGCCAGGCTTGAAGAGTATTGTCAACACCTTGAAGCATGTCTTGTTCCAGAGATTTAGTTTTGTTACTTACCTTTGGTGTATTTGGTCACCCCCAGGATTGTTGGAAGGGACCGTTGTTTGTTTTTATTATTCAGTTTTTGTTAAGTTTACTTTGAAACATGTATTTTGTTGTTTATTGTTATACTATTAAATATCCGAAGTCACTCGAGCATCGTTTCCTTTGTTTGTAAATAATTGAAGTGTTTGTCTTTTTGTCCTTTTGATTGTATGCTTGTTTATTGGTTGCGCGCCGTGACTGATGAATAAAAGGACTCTTAAATACCAGGAAATGACAAACATATCATGCACATCATGCATTTCATAACATTACAGGTTATCTCAAGACGGTATTCTTATTCTTCTTCTTTTCTTATTCATAATTCAAGACGACTACTCATCGGTATTCCACCAGAAACAATTTACCAAGACAGATGGAACAAGTTCAAGCTGAACTCGCTAAAATAAGGGCCTAGATGGCTACTCAGATGACCCAATTCATGGAGGTCATCACCAATGTGAATCCCCGACAGGAGGAACTGGCTGCCATTGTCAACAACCAGCGTCGCTATCCAGGGGATGGTGGAAATCAAGGGCTCTATTAGGAAATTTCTGTAGGATTGGGGGATGTGCAAGATCAGCCTATTGGAAATTTTCACGGAATACCGGGAAACCCCTTTGTGCGCAACGTAGGGCAGTTTCCCCCGTCTCCGAGACCTCGTCTTGTGGGGAACATAAGAGATAATCAGGGCGGTGTAAGGAACTATCAGGAGCAGGATTTTGAATTTGATCAGGATAAAGATCATTTTTCTGTTCGGCGCTCAGAGCCGGAAGTTCAGGTTGAGGATAGGAAGTATCGGTTGTTGGAAGAACGTTTGAATGTTGTGGAAGGGAAAGGAGCCCTTGGTATGGATGCTAATGATCTCGGGTTGGTGTCAAGGGTGAAAGTTCCTCCAAAGTTCAAGCCTCTTGTATTTGAAAAGTACAATGGAACGTCATGTCCTGTTACTCATGCAACTGCTTATTTCAGAAAGATGTCGGTGCATACTAAGGATCAGGGGCTTTTGATTCACTTTTTCCAGGATAGCCTATCTGGGGCATCCCTGGAGTGGTACATGAAGTTGGAGAAAACCCATATTCGTTGCTGGAATGATCTTGCTCGGGCTTTTGTGAAACATTATCAGTACAATATGGATATAGCGCCTAATCACACTCAGTTACAGAATTTGTCACAGGGACCAAGAGAATCTTTCAAGGAATACACTCAGAGGTGGCGTGAGTTGGCTGCGAGGGTTCAACCTCCACTCATGGAGAGAGAATTCATTGATATGTTTATGAGTACCCTGTAAGGGCCATTTTATGAGCACATGATAGGAAGTACTTCGGCAGGATTTGCAGACTTGGTTATGGGTGGTGAAAGAATTGAGGTAGGTTTGAAATTGGGGAAAATTCAGATTGGAGGTTCTAGTGGCTCATCAGGGGCAGTAAGAAACCATTCAACACTTAGCCTAAGAAAAAGGAAGGTGACGCAAGTGCGGTTTACTCTCATGAAGTAAGAAGAGAGGATCGTCAGCACCAACAAATAAATGTTGTTTCTATTATTGTTAATGCTCCTCCGCAGCAGAGACCAAATACAGTGCCTCAACAACAAAGATAGCAAGATGCTCCCCGTCAGTATAATAATCAACAGCAGAGACAGTTGAGAAAATTCGATCCCTTGCCAGTATCTCTTACTGAAGCACTCCACCATTTGCTCGATTTGAAGTTGATAGGTTTGAGAAATATGCCACCACCCCCCGCAAGACTTCCTCCTAATTATGAAGCTAACGCGAGATGTGAATTCCATTCAGGCAGAGTTGGTCACTCTACTGACAATTTCTTTGCGTTGAAGTGCAAAATACAAGACTTGCTGGATGCTAAGGCAATTGAGTTTACTCCAGTGACTGGTCTGAATGTTACTCAGAACCCAATGCCTAGGCATGGAGGGGGCGTCGTTAATATTATTGATGATAATGATGAAGTGTTGAGTTTAATCCTGAATGTGGAACAAGTAACTACTCTGTTGTGGTATGTTAAGAGGTATTTTCTTGACAATTCTATTTTCCCGGGTTGTACTTCAGAGTGTGCCAAGTGTAGAGAGCAACCAAAGGGCTGTGATGATTTAAAAGCCGGTATCCAGTTGTTGATAAAGGAGGGTTACCTGTAGCTCGATAGAAAACCGAGCTACTGTAAGGTTACCGAAGAAGATGTTATTGTGGTATCTATTCCTTACACCCCTGTGCGCATTCCTACCCCATCTAGGGAACCTCCTTTGATGATTACGGTACCTGGTCCCATGTCGTATACCAATAATAAGGCCATCCCATGGCATTATGGTGCTGATGTTTATTACCATGGGGTGAAGCAGGAAGTAAGTACTCGTTTGTCTGAGGAAGAACGTGCTGAAGATAATGAAGGGGAAGTTCATAATTTTTCTGGTGTGGGTCGAATGACTAGAAGCGGGAGAGTATTTGGTCCTTCCAATGTGCAAGATGCGAAAGATGCTTCTGCAAGAGAAAAAGGAAAACGGCATGCGATGATTGGTAATCCAAGGGTTACGCCAACCAATGTGACTCAACCAATTCCGATACCAGAAGCTTTTTCAGTTCCCGATGAGGTTGAAGAGCTAATGCGAATTATAAGAAAGAGTGATTATAGCATAATTGATCACCTGAGCCATACTCCTTCTAAGATATATATCTTGTCTCTGTTGATTAATTCAGAACCTCACAGAAATGCTTTGATGAAGTTGTTAAAGAATGCGTTCGTGCCACATGAGATAACAGTCAATCAGTTTGAGAATGTTTGTGCTAACATATCTGTTGGGAACGGTCTGGGCTTCACAGGTTTTGATCTTCCTCCGGAGAGGCAAGACCATAACAAAGTGTTTCATATTTCAATGGAGTGTAGGGGCACTACTTTATCCTGGGTTTTTGTGGATACAGGATCGTCTTTGAATGTATTGCCTAAGTTAGCATTGATTAAAATTGATTATTCTGGACTGGAGCTGCGCCCTAGTGATTTGATGGTGAAGGCGTTTGATGGGTCTCGAAGGTCAGTGTTTGGGGAGGTGGAGTTACCAATCAAGGTTGGTCCTCGCACCTTCACGGATACATTTTTTGTGATGGATATATAGCCAGCGTATTTTTGTTTGTTGGGCCGGCCGTGGATTCATAGAGCAGGGGCAGTCACTTCTACTCTTCATCAGAAACTCAAGTATCCTGCAGAGGGAAAGGTGATAATTGTGTGCGGCGAGGAAGAGTACATTGTGAGTCACTTGACATCATTATGCTATGTTGAAGTTGAAGGCGAGATACATGAGACTCTGTTTCAGGCGTTTGAGACAGTTCATGTTGTCAATTTTCCTCCTCCAAAGCGGAAAAGAAAACCTAAAATTGTTATGTCTTCTCTCAAGGATGCGAGAGTTGTGGTGGAAAATGGTAGCCCTTAAGGTTGGGGTTAGGTGCTGGAAGTTACCCCAAAATTTGATAAATTTGGTCTTGGTTTTAGCCCGGGTCAGCAGAGTACAACTCCCAGAGCATCTAGTTTATCTACTCCTGTGAAGTTTTCCCGTCCTTGTGCTACTCAAGAAGGACACGTCAATGCAGTTGGCGATGATAGGGTTGATGGCTACAATATCGAAGATTGGATTCGTCCGAGTATTCCGTACCAGACACTCAACAATTGGAGTTCTGTGGATGTTATCCAAGTTTCAAGCTCTGAGGAGTAATTTTCTTGTTTTCTGTTATTATCATATCATAGTTCCTACGCTCTGCCCAAGGCGTGGTGGATCATTTGTGTAGGGCCACCATGTTTATTTTTAAAAAATTTATCATGAAATAAAAGACGTTTTTGCATTCAAAATTTTGCTCCATTTCTTTTTTATTTGAATGGCAATGTTTCTCTTTTCACACACTGTCACTAAAAAATGCCAAAATGTCATTCATGCAGATGCACTTCCACCACCGATTATATTGATAACGACTCTGCTATGGCTCATTATGACTTTGATACTCCTATTTATCAAGTTGAAGAAGAAGCATATGAGGATTGTGATCTTCCTGAGGAATTAACGAAATTGTTAAAACAAGAGGAGAAGGTTATCCAACCGAATCAGGATTCGATTGAGGTGGTGAATATTGGCACAGAAGAGGTAAGAAGAGAAGTCAAGATAGGGGCAGATCTCGAAGAAAGTATAAAGGTTAGATTGATTGAGCTACTCCGTGAGTATTCTGATATCTTCGCTTGGTCTTATGAGGATATGCCTGGGTTGGATACAGACATAGTGGTGCATCGACTACCTCTCAAAGAAGGTTGTTCCCCTATCAAGCAAAAACTCCGAAGAACTCATCCTGAGATGTCCAAGAATATCAAGGAGGAGGTCCAAAAGCAGTTGGACGCGAATTTCTTAAAAGTCATCAATTATCCGCCATGGATTGCAAATATTGTGCATGTGCCCAAGAAGGATGGTAAGGTCAGGATGTGCGTGGATTATAGGGATTTGAACAGGGCCATCCCTAAAGATGACTTCCCTCTTCCGCATATTGATGTGTTGGTCGGTAATACCGCTTGTTCCAAAGTGTTTTCGTTCATGGATGGTTTTTCGGGTTACAATCAAATTAAGATGGCTCCGAAAGATATGGAGAAGACAACATTTATCACGCCTTGGGGAACTTTTTGCTATAAAGTGATGCCGTTTGGTTTGAAAAATGTCGGGGTAACATACCAGCGCGCCATGGTCACTCTCTTTCATGATTTGATTCACAAAGATATCGAGGTATATATGGACGATATGATTGATAAGTTTGACACGGAAGAGGAACATCTTGTTCATCTGGAAAAGTTGTTCGAGAGACTGAGGGAGTTCTTGCTGAGGTTGAATCCGAATAAGTGCACCTTCGGGGTGAGATTCGGCAAGCTGTTGGGTTTTATTGTAAGTAAAAAAGGTATCGAGGTGGACCCGGCCAAGGTAAAAGCGATACAGGAAATTCCTGATCCAAGGACAGAGAAGGAAGTATGTGGTTTCTTGGGAAGGTTAAACTACACTTCTAGATTTATTTCTCATCTCACAGCCACCTGTGAACCTTTGTTCAAGTTGTTGAAGAAAAGTTAGACAGTGAAATGGAATGAGGATTGTAGAAGGCCTTTGACAAAATAAAGGAGTATTTGCAGGAACCTCCGATACTCATTATGCCAGTGGAAGGAAGGCCATTAATCATGTATCTAACTGTGTTGGAGAGCTCAATGGGTTGTGTCCTCGGTCAGCACGACGAGACAGGGAAGAAAGAGCAGGCTATTTATTACTTGAGTAAGAAGTTTATGGAATGCGAGTCGAGGTACTCATTGTTGGAAAATACTTGTTGTGCGCTTGCCTGGGCCGCCAAATGTTTGAGGCAGTACATGTTAACTCACACCACCTACTTGATATCCAAAATGGATCCAATCAAGTACATTTTCGAGAAGCCAGCTCTTACAGGCAGGGTAGCCCATTGGCAGATGATACTCACCGAATATGATATCCAATACACTACTCAAAAAGCAATTAAGGGTAGTGTATTGGCCGACCATCTTGCTCATCAGCCCATGAACGATTATGAACCGATGAAGTTTGATTTTCCAGATGAGGAAATTGTGTATATTCGGGATTGTAACATGCCAAACCCAGACGAAGGACCCAAGCCGGGATCACGTTGGATGCTTGTTTTTGATGGTGCCTCCAATGCCATTGGCAACGGTGTCGGAGCTATTATCACTTCCTCTGAGGGATACCACATTTCTCTCACGGCTCGTATTTGTTTCAATTGCACTAACAACATGGCCTAATATGAGGCTTGCATTTATGGCATTGAAGCGGCGATCGACCTGCGCATCAAATTTTTGAAAGTTTACGGGGATTCCAATCTTGTTATCAGCCAGATTAATGGAGATTGGGAGACTCGCCATCAAAACCTAATTCCCTATCGTGAGCATGTTATGAAGCTGATTCCGTACTTCGAAGAGATCACGTTCGAACACATTCCCAAAGAAGAAAACAATCTAGCTGATGCACTGGAAACTTTGTCCTCCATGTTCAAGGTTAAGTGGGCTAATGAGGAACCTTCCATTACCATCAGAAGTTTGAGTGAGCCAGCTTTCTGTTTTGAGGCTAGTTTAGAATCAGATGGTAATCCTTGGTTTTATGATGTTAAATGATATCTTGAAACACAAGAGTACCCTGAAGAGGTGTGATCGGTGGATCTGGAACTGACTGTTTAACGCTGGTTCGCGAAATGTCGCGGAAGCAAGAGTCGCCACCGTCTTTTATTTTCTCCAACATGGAAAGGACAAAAGCACAGAAAAATTCCTTATTGAGATTAGTTCTCGGTTCGGGAGGTAGATTTATAGAAAGGGAAGTTATTAGCATCCTTTCTATCCATGGTTATCCATGGGCTCTTAGATACTTGCTCATTTGTATTTTCAAAATGTTTGTTTGCTTTTCAAGGTGAGTGGGTTTGAAAAAGTTTCTTTGAAAGTTTCAGATCGACTCTTGTATCATTCCTCAAGAGTGTTTGAAAAGTTTTTTTTGAAAGCTTTTTGCAAAGTGTCGGTGTGAAAAGAAGTTTTTGATTTGTTTTGAATTAGAGCAAGTATCTACGAGTCATCTACCTACCCTAAGGAATTAGGCTGTGTAAATGTCCTTAAGGAAGTGTCATCCCACCATTGAGGGGTAGGTAGCACCACCGTTGGAGGTGTTCGGGTCAATTCGAGGATTAGGGACAGTGTGGTCACCAGAGCAATAGGAGAACACCTTAGAAGCTACCCCCATGCCATGTTCATGGACATGAGGACTTACTAAAACGTCCTCTACTCGACGACCACGTTTCGAGGGGCAAGGCCACAGTGAGGCGTACCCTAGGAGTGGTGTGTGAATCGTGTGTCATTTTCAGTTATATTTGTCTTGATCATGCATTAGGTGAGCTACGCTTTGATTTTATTTGGGCATACATTCTTTCATGTGATTGTTAGCAATTAAAAGGTGCGGAAATTAAAATGCGGAAAGATAAAGGTCCTACGCTATTACAAGGCGCGGGTCTACATCGCCAAATTAAACCAAGACCCGATTTGAATAAAAGTGCGGAAAGTAAATGTCCTATTATCTATTACAAAGCTTTGGGGCAATTACATAAATTTAAAATGAAAAATCTAAATAAACGCGCGAAACGAAATAAGAATCAAGAGTGCGAGGGCGTTGGACCCTTTAAAGAAATTAAATTGCAATTGAAAGTAATTAATGATTAAATAAAGAAAAGAACTTGTTTTTATGTTTTTTTTTTGTATTTATGAAATTTAATGAGAAAATTAATTATTAAGGAAACCCTAATTCTATACTATTTTTAACTTGTTAAAGAGAAAGAAATTAAGTCTAAACCTAATTTAATTATAAGAGTATTTACAAAATAATTAAGAATTAATAATGATAAGAAAAAAAAGCTATTTATTAGGAAAAAAGAATAAAAATATTAAAAACCCTAATTTCTACATTTTTTAGTTTATTAAAGAAAAACATTAAAGTTAAACCTAAAATTAAACTAATTTGGTTATTAAATTTATTTACAAAATTAATGGAAATTAATATTAGTAAAACATATTTTTTTTGTTTTATGATTTTCTGGTTTTTTGTGTTATAAAATTAATTAAATTAATTAAATAAAACAATTATCATAAATAAAATAAATAAAAGAAAAGAATAAAAAAAGAGAGAGAAATGCAAACATATGGGGGTGTTGACCCAATTGAGGAGGTTCATGGAAAGCAGTTTGGCCCAAGAATTCTAGGCCCACGTTGACTTTCAGCGTTTGGGTGAGGAGTGATTGACTGGTGCATATGGTAGACTCCAGATCCTGACCTTTGGATTGACCCCTGGGGACATGTGGCGCACCAAGGTATTGGGTGTATGATGCTCCTTTGGATGAAAGCTGCACAGAAGCATGTTACAAGAAAAAGTATGAAATATATATGGGGGACCTGGGAATCGAACCCAGGTCCCATTGCCTGCGTGACAACACAACAACCACCAAGCCAAGCGCGTTTGTTTTTATGTATAATGGACAATAATCAACATATGTGAAAAAGCGTTGGTGGCTGTAATAATAAAAAAACGCGCCAAGCTTCAAATCAACCAACCATGTTCAGCCACGCCTGCATCATCTTCATCTCTTTGCCTGTAAAAGAAATCAAATAGCAGGGGTTTTAAACCCCCACTAACCTTAAGCCTGAAAAATAACGATTAGCACATGGTGAAAAAGAAAAAGGGCGCGAGGTGGTTGTTCAATTCGTTGGAAGGTCCTGATTTCAATGGTGCTATTTTGGTTGGCCAATTTTTCTTCAAGCGTAAAACCCCAAATTTGGAGCTTTGAAACCCTAAAAAGCTTCCATGGCAACTTTGGATACAGGCGATATTAATTCAATTTAATGGCACCATTAGCTTCAGTGAGTCCATGTTAGTGTAAAACAATAATGAAAATGCATGAACAAGGCCTGGAAATCAAAACACGATTATTCAATATTTCAAGAAAAGTTTGATTTGGTTATACCGATTCCTGATGTATGGGGCTTGGAAAGGTGTTGAATCACGTTCAGGAAGGTCCCAGCAATTGTTTGGAATCCTTTTTAGGCCTTGGAAGGAGCTCCATGTATGTTTTCATTTTTGAGAATTTTGTGAAAAAATGAAAAGTTGTTTTGTGTTCTTGGGCGCAGCTTGCTTGTTCTTGTGATTAGGGTTGTGTTCTGGCTTATATGTGGAGTGAATTAGGTTCACAAAACAAGTCCAAAATCCATGTTTAAATGCTTTTCAAATTTGTGATTTTCCATAATCTTTTTCAATCTTTTTCATTCCTTTTTGATGCCAATCATTGAAGATTCTTGCCTTTTTGAGTATGCACGAAATATTGAGGTCATGATGAGTGGATATGCTGCACAAAAAGAGTTGGAAACCATGATTTGCTATTTTTGTCATATTTTATTTTAATTAAATGAACTAATAATAATAATAATTCAAATAATTAATCAAAAATGATAAAATAACTCCCTTTAAAGTCAATGGGTCGTGCATAGATTTTGGGTGATGATTCTTGAAAGAAATTGTGGCCCATTAGCAATTTTGAGGCATTTGAAGCAAAGTTGACTTTTCAAAATTCCCAAAAATTTCTCAACTTCCACAAGGAATATCTTGCTCAATTTTTAAGCTTTGATCATGTTCTTGGACATTTTGGAAAGGTCTTGAAGTCCTCTAACCAATGCCTTTGGTCCCATGTAATTTTGATTTACCAATCTGAAGTTATGGTCTTTGACTTAAAGTGCCTTTTTGTTGACTTTTGAAAATGACCTATAATGTTGAGATTGATAACTTTTTGTGAGAGCATTTCTTGGACTTGAAGTGTGAATAGGAGTTATAGGAAATGTCATTCTCTTCAAAATGAGCTTTGGATGGAATTTTTCTGATAAACCATGTGGAAGTTATGCCTTGGTCAATTTGCAGTTGACTTTTCCAACTGTCCAAAAATAGAAACTTTTGCATCTTGAGAGTTTTTGAGCTATGTTTTGAGAATCATGATCAAGAATTGATCAAATGATGTTTGTGGCTTCAAAATAATATGTTGACCAAAAATTTGGACTTTTGACTATCAAATGACCATTTTGCCCCTACAGTTGCCTGTGATGCAATTAGGGTTTTTGACTGTGCAATTTTGTGCTATGAGTCTTGAAACTTGGCATAAGGATGCTTGACAATGTTTATAGGCATGTGGGACTTGTTTGGACCCTTGAAAACTTCAATTTCTTTGCCAGAACCAAAACCCTAATTTTTGACTGTTAGGAGGCCATTGGACTGTGCAACCCTTGAGAGATTTTGAAGTTTGATTTTGGCAAATCTTGAAGAATATGGTAGGGCAAATTTTGGGGTACAACAGTTGCCCCTGTTCAATCTTCTTAGACCTGAGGATGTAGATTGGCTGACGTGCCTTTCGTAATCCGAAGGTGGAAGATGATTGAACACTAGAGTGCCCAGAAATTTGCGCTCACATGTTAGCAGTGTGATGATGGGAATGGGCTTACAGATGCCATTTGGAGATTGATGGATAGGAAGATGGGCTTACAGATGCCATGTTGAGAGGCGATGGATAGGTGGATGGGCTTATAGATGCCATCTGGGTGTCGTTCGCGTAAGAGATTCCTTAGCGAGAACTTGCGTACCTGAAAAAGAAAATGATTACCTGGCCTGTTACAGGAGCTGGTCTTCAAACTCTTGGTGTAGATGCATTCTGGCTGGTTACAGGAATTGAATCTTTAAACTCTTCAGACGCACCCTCAGCAGGATGATGAATGGATCAGGGACGATTACTACCTCAACAGTAATGATGAGAGAACCTTGGGGCGATTACTACCTCAACAGTAACGGTGAGAGAACCTGGGGCGATTACTACCTCAACAGTAACGATGAGAGAACCTGGGGCGATTACTACCTCAACAGTAACGATGAGAGAACCTTGGGTGTCTTCTGCTGAGTCTTCATCAGGAAAATCTTTAGGAATCGATTTAACTGGACTAGAGAAGGCCTTTGACTGGATCGACATCAGAAAAATCTTTAGGAGTCGATTTAACTGGACCAGGCAAGGTCTTGGAATCTTCAACTGGAATAAGAATCAGGGAGATCTTAGGGTCGATCTGACTAAACCAGAGAATGCCTTTGAATGGATAAGAATCAGAAAAATATTTAGGAGTCGATTTAACTGAACCAGGCAAGGTCTTGGAATCTTCAACTGGAATAAGAATCAGGGAGTTCTTAGGGTTGATTTGACTGAACCAGAGAAGGTCTTTGACTGGATAAGAATCAGAAAAATATTTAGGAGTCGATTTAACTGAACCAGGCAAGGTCTTGGAATCTTCAACTGGAATAAGAATCAGGGAGATCTTAGGGTCGATCTGCCTGAACCAGAGAAGGCCTTTGACTGGATAAGAATCAGAAAAATCTTTAGGAGTCGATTTAACTGAACCAGGCAAGGTCTTGGAATCTTCAACTGGATAAGAATCAGGGAGATCTTAGGGTCGATCTGACTGAGCCAGAGAAGGCCTTTGACTGGATAAGAATCAGAAAAATCTTTAGGAGTCGATTTAACTGAACCAGGAAGGGTCTTGGAATCTTCAACTGGATAAGAATCAGGGAGATCTTAGGGTCGATCTGACTGGACCAGAGAAGGCCTTGGATTAACTTTGACTGGATAAGAATCAGAAAAATATTAGAGTCGATTTAACTGAACCAGAGAAAGTCTTGGACATAGCTGAGAACTTGACTGGATCTTTCCTGAAAGGTGAAGGTCAGTCATATGCAATGCATGATATGGATCAAGAAATGATGTTCTCAATGTAAAGGAGATTATACGATATGATGCGTTTATGCATGTATCATGATGTGAATGCGATGTTTATGAATGTATGTTTTTGTCTGGGAAAGTAAATCCTTGACGGGTGCCGGGAAGTCACATCCTGGGCTGATGTTGGAGAATAGTGCTTTGTTGTTTCCGCTGGGGATGATAGTTGCAAGAATACCGGTCGGAGAAGATAACTCTGTTGAGGAATAAACTTGGCGAATGGATTACTCTGCGGGGAGAAAATTATTCTAGCGATCTTGCTGGGGAACAATACTCTGTGGGGAGAGAGGTATTTTGCTGAGGTTGATGAAGATAACTCCGCTGGGGATACCGTTGATAAGTTGGAAGTGTTAATAGACTCCGCTGGGGATAGGAAGACTCCGTCGAGGACGATCTTTCCGTGGCTTTTGGCTGAGGATAACCCAGTTATATCCTGGTAGGGAAATAACCTTTGAATAAAGCTGGGGGGAGCGTTCGTGCTCTGCGGGTGGCAAGCTTCCAGAATCTACTGGGGATAAGCTTCCTGCTGGGGATATGTATTCAAACTTTCCTGGGGAAATCTGGATTGGACTCTCCTGGGGAAATTAATTTGATATGTACCGGGGAGGTGGCTCCACTGAATTCCTGGTATACCGCCGGGGAACAGTCTTAGACCAAGACTGCCGGGGATGCTTGTTAAGAATATTCATATATTGTGCTGGGGAATGTTGAGCTCCGCGGGGGATATCCAACTTCCTGAAGGCTGATAGTATAGCTTTGCTTGGGGAGAGTGCATTGACTTGCTGACTCACTCTCTGGGGAGTTAAGATATATTGGTTATGTTCTTCAGCCGAACTTACCTTGGTACTTTGGTGGATGGAACAATTAGATCGCTTAGACAACTCATTATTGCCCCTGTTTCTAATGTTACCTGTAATTAATCCTTTGTTTCGTATGCAAATATTTATGAGTTAGCAATTAGTTTCAAATGCATATATCACAAATTGAACCTTGGACGTTCTTCGCAAAACAAAACAGAAAAGGAAAAACAATTGGCAATTTTAACTGAAAAGTGATTTTTGTATTGATTTTTGAATTTGCCTGTAAATAGGCGTTTATGTACAAGAGGCTGACGTCCTAGTAAGAGAATGCCGCCGAATAAAAGAGTTTACACAATTTGTACAAAGGGAAAACAAAACAGCTGTGTGAAAAGAACAATCCCACTGGGTTCCAACTCTGCTATCGCCTTTATATCTTCGAGCGTCTCATCACTTGATGACCTAGTCGAGGATGAAGCTGATTGATTGATGCCGTCTGAGCTTGATGTTGATACCGGATTCTGGATGCGAAGTGATCCAATGAGACATAGTATTACGCTTTATCCCTAACTTTTGCCTGGACCGCCCTTTCGGGTTTTCAGTCCATCGGGATACCCATTTTTGCCCAAGCCGCCTTTTCAGGTTTTTGACTTGCCGGGTGTACAGATTTTTTTCATTTCATCCCTTCATTTTGCCTGAACCCTTTTGGTTCGCCGGGAAGCCCTAATTTTTGCCTAGGTATGTCAACCTAGCGGGTCTTTTATCATGCGTAGTATCTTTTTACTATGTCTGCATTGGCGGGGTGAGGAAGGTCGTCACCATTCATGGTGGTCAGAATCATGGCTCTTCCTGAGAACACATGTTTAACCACAAATGGCCCTTCGTACGTAGGGGTCCATTTTCCCCTTGGATCACTCTGAGGAAGGATGATGTGTTTGATTACCAGATCCCCAACTTGATATTCTTGTGGTCTGACCTTTTTGTTAAATGCCCTGATCATCCGTTTTTGATACGTCTGACCATGACAAATAGCAGTAAGTCTCTTTTCGTCAATTAGATTTAGCTGATCAAGTCGTGTCTGGATCCAATCATCTTCATTCAGGTCTGCATCCTTCATTATCCGGAGAGAGGGTATCTGCACTTCGATCAGTAAGACTGCCTCCATATCATAGACCAAGGAGAAAGGAGTTGCCCCGGTTGACGTCCTGGCTGAGGTACGGTACCCATGTAGAGCAAACGGTAACATCTCGTGCCAATCTTTATAGGTCACTGTCATCTTCTGCACGATTTTCTTGATATTCTTATTCGCTGCTTCTACAGCCCCGTTCATCTTCGGCCGGTAAGGAGAAGAGTTGTGGTGTTGTATCTTAAACTGCTCGCAGAGCTCAGTGATCATCTTGTTATTAAGATTGGTACCGTTGTCTGTAATGATTCTTCCTGGGATGCCGTATCGACAGATCAGGTTATGCCGAATGAACCGTGCCACGACGTTCTTGGTTACCGTAGCGTAGGAAGTTGCTTCAACCCACTTTGTAAAGTAATCGATCGCTACCAGGATGAAGCGATGCCCATTGGACGTTGTAGGTTTAATCTCGCTGATCATATCTATGCCCCACATTGCAAAAGGCCAAGGTGCAGTCAGAACATTTATAGGAACTGGAGGAACATGCACCTTGTCTGCATAAATCTGGCATTTATGACATGTCCGAGAATGTTGGTAACAGTCGGCTTCCATTGTGGACCAGAAATACCCTGCCCGAAGGATTTTCTTCGCCATAGTGTGTCCACTGGAATGTGTTCCGAAGGTACCCTCATGCAGCTCTTCCATGATCCTTTCTGCTTCAATCTTATCCACACAACGCAGCAAGGTCGAATCATGGTTTCGCTTGTACAGGATGTCATTGCTGAGGAAGAACTTGGCTGCGAACCTTCTCAGAAACTTCTTATCATTGACAGATGCACCTTCAGGGTATTCCTGAGCTTCCAAGTATCTCTTCACCTCATGGTACCAAGGCTTCTCAGTCACCAATTCAGTCTCGAGGTCACAACAGTATGCCGGTTCGTCCAGTTTCCAGATGATGACCCGGGGAGCCTCATTATCCCATTTGACTTTGAAAATGGAAGACATCGTAGCTAACGCGTCCGCCAACTGATTCTCCTCTCTTGGGAAATGTTCAAAGGTTATCTCTGTGAAGTGGGGGATCAATGTCAACACACATTCTTTGTAAGGAATAAGATTCGGATGTTTCGTATCCCACTCGCCTTTGATCTGATTGATCACGAGAGCGGAATCTCCGAAGACACTCAGAAACTTGATCCTTAAGTCAATCGCAGCTTGAAGACCCATGATGCATGCCTCATACTCTGCCATGTTGTTGGTGCAGTTGAAACATAGTCGGGCAGTAAGTGGAGTATGAGTGCCTTGAGGGGATATTATCACAGCGCCGATATCGTTACCCAAAGCGTTGGAGGCTCCGTCAAAGTGCATAGACCATCGGGATCCTTCCTCAGGTCCTTCATCCGGTCCAGGTACTTCACAATCAGTCACTATCATGATACTCTCGTCTGGAAACTCGAAGTTCATTGACTGATAGTCGTCTATTGCCTGATGTGCCAAGTGGTCTGCCAATACACTTCCTTTGATGGCTTTCTGAGTTGTATACTGGATATTGTATTCTGTCAAGATCATTTTCCATCTTGCTATTCTCCCAGACAGAGCATGCTTTTCAAATATGTACTTTATTGGATCCATCTTAGAAATCAGCAAGGTAGTGTGAGTCAGCATATACTGTCTCAGCCGGCGAGCAGCCCATACCAAAGCGCAGCAAGTTTTCTCGAGCAGTGAGTATCGGGTCTCACAGTCGGTAAACTTTTTGCTAAGGTAATAAATGGCATGCTCTTTTCGGCCAGACTCGTCATGTTGCCCCAGCACACACCCCATTGAGTTGTCAAGTACTGTCAGGTATAATATCAGAGGTCTCCCTTCAACCGGTGGCATAAGAATGGGTGGTTCTTGGAGATACTCTTTGATTCTGTCAAAAGCGGACTGACATTCGTCATTCCATCGTACTACCTGATCTTTCTTCAGCAGCTTGAAGATTGGCTCACAGGTAGCGGTTAGGTGCGAGATGAATCGAGCAATGTAATTCAGACGTCCTAGAAAGCCTCTGACCTCCTTCTCTATCTTAGGAACTGGCATCTCTTGAATGGCTTTAACCTTGGCAAGGTCCACTTGAATACCCTTATCACTTACAACGAAGCCCAACAACTTTCCAGATCTAACCTCGAAGGTGCACTTGTTCGGGTTCAACCTCAGCTTATACAACTTCAGGCGGTCAAACAATTTCTGCAGATGGTCAAGGTGTTCCTCCTCAGTTTGAGACCTTGCAATCATATCATCAACATATACTTCTATCTCATGATGGATCATGTCATGAAATAAAGCAACCATGGCACGTTGGTAGGTTGCCCCAGCATTTTTCAGTCCAAAAGGCATGACCTTGTAGCAGAAGGTGCCCCACTGAGTAACAAAGGTAGTTTTCTCCATGTCTTCAGGAACCATCTTAATCTGATTATACCCTGAAAAACCATCCATGAAGGGAAACACCTTATGCTGAGCAGTATTGTCAACAAGAACATCAATGTGAGGTAGAGGGAAGTCATCTTTGGGGCTGGCCCTGTTCAGATCCCTGTAGTCGACATACATTCTGACCTTACCATCTTTCTTTGGTACTGGCACCACATTAGCAACCCACTGAGGGTAAGAAGTCACTGCAAGAAACCCGACATCAAACTGTTTCATAACCTCAGCTTTGATCTTCTCAGACATCTCTGGACGCATCAGTGGACCTTCTGCTTAACCGGAGGGCAGTCTTCCTTGGTAGGAAAATGATGGACCACAATGTCGGTATCCAAACCAGGCATGTCTTCGTAGGACCAGGCAAAGATTTCCATGTAGTCATGCAGCATCTGAGTCAACCGTTGCTTCACGCTGAGCTCTAGGTTGGCACCAATCTTAACTTCCTTTTTGTCCGTCTCAGTACCCAGATTTATTGTTTCCACCGGCTCTTCATGTGGTTGAATTGCCCTCTCCTCCTGGAGTAACAGTCTTGCAAGCTCGCCAGGCACTTCGTAATCATCTTCACCTTTGTCTTCGGCTAAGTTGATCGGATTTTCGAAGTCATAACTGGCAGTAGCAGAGTCGTTACCAGTGAGATCCAGAGTGGATTGAAACCTGTATGAGTGAGTGTGTGTAAATACAGCTGTTTTGCAATATATAAAGAAAGGAAAGAAAGAAAAAGAGCATAAGATTTGAAGTGCGAGAAAACGTCCAAGGTCTGTATTCGTGATATATGAAATGACAATTAATATGCCCTCACAAATGAAACCACGGTGCCCCGGGTAAGACACCGGGCCATAGAGTTTTAATTCATTGTTTATTACAAATAACAAAAACAAAGGAATTCATTACTCCGTAACAAAAGTAACAGGTAGGTTGTCCTTTGCAATCCAATTGCTAGGTCCATTGTCGGCTGTCGGATAAATCCAGCTATCGAACTCAGATTCTTCCACTTTGTCTTCATCCCCAATAGCATTCACTCCATGAATAGGCAGGGGAGCTGTCACTACATTGGGCTTCTCAGGTGCCTCAAACTGTACCTCATTGGCATCAATAAGATCCTGCACTTTATTCCTTAAGGCCCAGCAGTCATCAGTAGAATGCCCCGGGCTATCAGAGTGATAAGCACAGCGGGCATTTGGATTATACCTCGGAGAGGCAGTATTCACAACCTTCGGGGCCTCCCTGACAGTCACTAAGTTGGTTGATAGCAGCTGCGGCAAGATTTGTGACAAGGTCATACTCAGCCGGGTAAACTCTCTTCTGGGTCTTTCAGCCCTTTGTTGATTGGTTTGCCGAGGAGCGGCAGTAGGTTTAGCAATCACCACCGCGTTGACAGATTGGCGGCGCTCTGGTTTATCTTGCCTCCTAGGCCCATACACAGCACTGGCCTCCTTCTTAAAAGGTTTCTTCTCAGAACCTGAAGATACACCTTTCCGAATTTTTCCGGACTTCATTCCAGCCTCTATCCTCTCCCCAGTCAGAATAAGATCAGTGAACCTTGCAGATGAATTACCGATAAGATGATTGAAAAACGGCCCGGATAGGGTCCCCAAGAACATATCTACCAGCTCACAGTCAGTTAACGGAGGCTGCACCCTGCCAGCCAGGTCCCTCCACTTCTGTGCATACTCTTTAAAACCTTCGCTTGATCCTAGCGACATACCCTGGAGTTGGGTACGTGTAGGAGCAAGGTCGGCATTATATTGATACTGCTTGTAAAAAGCAGTAGCCAACTCCTCCCAGTTACGAATCTTGGTCCCATCCAGCTGATAGAACCATTCGAGATGAGTCCCTGAAAGACTCTCCTGGAAGAAGTGGATCCACAAGTTCTTGTCCACTGTGTACGGTTGAATCTTCCGCACATAAGATCTAAGGTGTAGCTTGGGGCAAGACGCCCCGTCATACTTGGTGAAAGGTGGTGCCTTAAACTTGTGAGGAATGATCACACCAGTAGATAAGCCCAAGTCTCCGAAATCCAGCCCAGGCACTTGTTGGATTTCCATGGCGTTCAGACGGTCTTCCAGCTGCTTGTACTGGTCTTCAGCAGGAGGATATTGTTCCTCATTAAAATCAGTCTCGTTGTCTGAGACCACCAGACTTGGAGCCTTTCCCCCTTGGGGACTGTCTTTGCCTACAGAAGAACCAGCTTCCTCATTCTGCAGAGTGTTACCAAACCTCTGGCCCGAGTTTAATAGAACAGTTCTCTTCTTTTTCTTCTCCTTCTTCAGGAGCAAAGCCTTCAGCTCTTCTTGGCCTTGAGCCAAACCCATGATCAGCTCCTGAAATTGTGCGTTCTGCGCCTGAAAGGCCTTGATAGACATCTCGGTTGATGATTCAGGGTTCATGATGCTGAAATAAACAGCGAAGAACAGTAAGCAACCTGAAAAGAAGAGTACCTGCTATGCACATGATGAATGACATGTGTTTATGCAATGCATTCAAGGGTTCGAAAATTCAAATTTGTTGCAGACAAAAAGGAACACACGTTATCATTAAGGAAATAATTGTTTGATACATCAAAGCCTCATGGGCAAACATTACAAAGCAGATCAATCCCAAAAGACACTACGCATCCTCTTCGGAGCAATGTAGGTGTTGAGATTCCTTTCCTCGTGCAGTAGGCGGGTGAGCTCCAAGACCTTCTTCTCACTAGCATGTAGACTGGTCTCGAGAGAATTTAGTTCTTCCTTAAGCCGGATCCAGCTTTTCGGCATCTCTTCCCAGGACGTGGGCATGTCAGGATGTTGAATGGTGTAGGACACTTCACCTTCCAAAACTGGCTCTTTGATCACAGGGAGAACATGAGGATATGGCATCACTAACTTCTGGGAGCGGGCTCGTACCCACTTGAGATAAGGTTCCAACAGGATGGAATTCCTGTGCCCCAGGGTCTTGTTGCCTATCCTACTTGGCATCCTCCAAGCTCTGATAAATCTCTGACGAAGTCCTTGCGCATCATTGTCGAATTCAAAAACTATGTCAGGAATTAACATGTCATGAGGGCCATCCCTCCGAGCATAACCAAACTGTTTCCAAGCCAGGCACGGGTTATAAGTAATACCCCCTCTGATTCCAAGTAAAGGAACATTAGGGTACTCCCCGCAACGATCAATGATAGTGACATCCTCTCTGGACCGAGAACACCAATGTATGTCAGCATGTGTAAGAGTCATCAATCGTTGTGACCATCTCAAACCCCGCTCATTCTTCAAAACTGATTGTGGAAGGTGCGAAATAAACCACCTTCCCAGGAGAGGAATACAGCACATAAGAACACCTCTTTTTCTCATGGTTCGAGTGTAACATGAGTGAAGGATGTCCCCCAGCAACGTAGGTATAGGATTCCTGGACATGAAGATCTGGACAGCACTGATATCTATAAGCTGATCTGGGTTAGGGAACAACACCAAACCATAGACAAGGAGGGCCACAACTTCTTCAAAAGCTTGTAAGTCAAGGGAGTTCCAACATTCCTGGGCCTTTTCAAACAGAAACCTGGCTAAGAACCCTTTGATGCCACTTCTAACTTCCCAATGTCCCTTGAGGTCAAATGGTTGTAGGTGTAAGGCTTTAGCAATCTCTTCAAGCTTGGGTTCTTTTTTCGTACCGTTGTAGGGTAGTTGATCAAGGATAGGGATCTTCAGAAGCCGGGAGAACTCTTCCAATGTAGGTACCAGTTGATAATCCAGGAAAGTGAAACAGTGGTGCAGAGGGTCAAAGAACTGGAACAGGACCTTTATCATATCTTCCTCAATATTGGTGTTGACCAAGCTGATGAGTCTTCCATGTCTCTCACTAAATGAAGAGCTCTCGGGAATCCTGGATATAAGCTCCTTAAGCTGAGGAGGGATCCTTACAAGGCTGATCTGAATTGTCTTTTTGTGAACAGTTTCCATGTCCTACAAAACAAGAACAAAGATGAAGATTCGAACCCCTGAAATGGTTAGTCAATGCATATGATGCTGGATGATGTCATGATGCTATGATTAAACACACCACAAATATTTACAAAGGCAAACATGATAAGGCACACAAGTCACACAAGACAAGCCCTTAGAGTTTAGGCCTGCATGGGGTCTGGGTATTACCCTCTTGAAGTTGGTGGGCTCAACCTGTCCTATTAGAAGTAACCGGGTTCTAAGGGTCCCAATATCACTGGATTTCTTTCATTGTTCATCGTTTCGATTTAGCCACTGAACTGGCGACCGAAATATCCCAGGAAAGCAACCCTCAATTGAGTGTAGTATCGAGTATCAACCAACCTCGGACTGCACCAAAGTCAGTTATCTCACTACCCTAAAGAGGCCAAGATGGTTCAATTAAGGTTCCTAAGGTCAGTTGATGCTTCACGACACCACATGGAGGCCCCGTACTCTCCTTGACTGAACTCAAGGGTTACCGGTACACACCAAAGTGCCACATCAACGTAGCAGACTGTTTCAACCATGTCGGTATACCCCGCACAGTTCCCTCACAACCTTGTTGCTACTTTCTAAGAAGGTATCCCCAGATCCGGGTTAGGATCTATAGAACTCCCGAGACAGTCCCACAATAATAAAGCAAACAAGTCAAAGCAATTGAAAACACAGTTATAAACTATCCTAAGGTACACCTCACTTTAAGTATAGTCCCCAGCAGAGTCGCCAGTTCTGTGATCGGTGGATCTGGAACTGACTGTTTAACGCTGGTTCGCGAAATGTCGCGGAAGCAAGAGTCGCCACCGTCTTTTATTTTCTCCAACATGGAAAGGACAAAAGCACAGAAAAATTCCTTATTGAGATTAGTTCTCGGTTCGGGAGGTAGATTTATAGAAAGGGAAGGTATTAGCACCCTTTCTATCCATGGTTATCCATGGGCTCTTAGATACTTGCTCATTTGTGTTTTCAAAATGTTTGTTTGCTTTTCAAGGTGAGTGGGTTTGAAAAAGTTTCTTTGAAAGTTTCAGATCGACTCTTGTATCATTCCTCAAGAGTGTTTGAAAAGTTGTTTTTGAAAGCTTTTTGCAAAGTGTCGGTGTGAAAAGAAGTTTTTGATTTGTTTTGAATTAGAGCAAGTATCTACGAGTCATCTACCTACCCTAAGGAATTAGACTGTGTAAATGTCCTTAAGGTAGTGCCATCCCACCATTGAGGGGTAGGTAGCACCACCGTTGGAGGTGTTCGGGTCAATTCGAGGATTAGGGACAGTGTGGTCACCAGAGCAATAGGAGAACACCTTAGAAGCTACCCCCATGCCATGTTCATGGACATGAGGACTTACTAAAACGTCCTCTACTCGACGACCACGTTTCGAGGGGCAAGGCCACAGTGAGGCGTACCCTAGGAGTGGTGTGTGAATCGTGTGTCATTTTCAGTTATATTTGTCTTGATCATGCATTAGGTGAGCTACGCTTTGATTTTATTTGGGCATACATTCTTTCATGTGATTGTTAGCAATTAAAAGGTGCGGAAATTAAAATGCGGAAAGATAAAGGTCCTACGCTATTACAAGGCGCGGGTCTACATCGCCAAATTAAACCAAGACCCGATTTGAATAAAAGTGCGAAAAGTAAATGTCATATTATCTATTACAAAGCTTTGGGGCAATTACATAAATTTAAAATGAAAAATGTAAATAAACGCGCGAAACGAAATAAGAATCAAGAGTGCGAGGGCGTTGGACCCTTTAAAGAAATTAAATTGCAATTGAAAGTAATTAATGATTAAATAAAGAAAAGAACTTGTTTTTATGTTTTTTTTTTTGTATTTATGAAATTTAATGAGAAAATTAATTATTAAGGAAACCCTAATTCTATACTATTTTTAACTTGTTAAAGAGAAAGAAATTAAGTCTAAACCTAATTTAATTATAAGAGTATTTACAAAATAATTAAGAATTAATAATGATAAGAAAAAAAAGCTATTTATTAGGAAAAAAGAATAAAAATATTAAAAACCCTAATTTCTACATTTTTTAGTTTATTAAAGAAAAACATTAAAGTTAAACCTAAAATTAAACTAATTTGGTTATTAAATTTATTTACAAAATTAATGGAAATTAATATTAGTAAAACATATTTTTTTTGTTTTATGATTTTCTGGTTTTTTGTGTTATAAAATTAATTAAATTAGTTAAATAAAACAATTATCATAAATAAAATAAATAAAAGAAAAGAATAAAAAAAGAGAGAGAAATGCAAACATATGGGGGTGTTGACCCAATTGAGGAGGTTCATGGAAAGCAGTTTGGCCCAAGAATTCTAGGCCCACGTTGACTTTCAACGTTTGGGTGAGGAGTGATTGACTGGTGCATATGGTAGACTCCAGATCCTGACCTTTGGATTGACCCCTGGGGACATGTGGCGCACCAAGGTATTGGGTGTATGATGCTCCTTTGGATGAAAGCTGCACAAAAGCATGTTACAAGAAAAAGTATGAAATATATATGGGGGACCTGGGAATCGAACCCAGGTCCCATTGCCTGCGTGACAACACAACAACCACCAAGCCAAGCGCGTTTGTTTTTATGTATAATGGACAATAATCAACATATGTGAAAAAGCGTTGGTGGCTATAATAATAAAAAAACGCGCCAAGCTTCAAATCAACCAACCATGTTCAGCCACGCCTGCATCATCTTCATCTCTTTGCCTGTAAAAGAAATCAAATAGCGGGGGTTTTAAACCCCCACTAACCTTAAGCCTGAAAAATAACGATTAGCACATGGTGAAAAAGAAAAAGGGCGCGAGGTGGTTGTTCAATTCGTTGGAAGGTCCTGATTTCAATGGTGCTATTTTGGTTGGCCAATTTTTCTTCAAGCGTAAAACCCCAAATTTGGAGCTTTGAAACCCTAAAAAGCTTCCATGGCAACTTTGGATACATGCGATATTAATTCAAACCATTAGCTTCAGTGAGTCCATGTTAGTATAAAACAATAATGAAAATGCATGAACAAGGCCTGGAAATCAAAACACGATTATTCAATATTTCAAGAAAAGTTTGATTTGGTTATACCGATTCCTGATGTATGGGGCTTGGAAAGGTGTTGAATCACGTTCAGGAAGGTCCCAACAATTGTTTGGAATCCTTTTTAGGCCTTGGAAGGAGCTCCATATATGTTTTCAGTTTTGAGAATTTTGTGAAAAAATGCAAATTTGTTTTGTGTTCTTGGGCGCAGCTTGCTTGTTCTTGTGATTAGGGTTGTGTTCTGGCTTATATGTGGAGTGAATTAGGTTCACAAAACAAGTCCAAAATCCATGTTTAAATGCTTTTCAAATTTGTGATTTTCCATAATCTTTTTCAATCTTATTCATTCCTTTTTTATGCCAATCATTGAAGATTCTTGCCTTTTTGAGTACGCACGAAATATTGAGGTCATGATGAGTGGATATGCTGCACAAAAAGAGTTGGAAACCATGATTTGCTATTTTTGTCATATTTTATTTTAATTAAATGAACTAATAATAATAATAATTCAAATAATTAATCAAAAATGATAAAATAACTCCCTTTAAAGTCAATGGGTCGTGCATAGCTTTTGGGTGATGATTCTTGGAAGAAATTGTGGCCCATTAGCAATTTTGAGGCATTTGAAGCAAAGTTGACTTTTCAAAATTCCCAAAAATTTCCCAACTTCCACAAGGCATATTTTGCTCAATTTTTAAGCTTTGATCATGTTCTTGGACATTTTGGAAAGGTCTTGAAGTCCTCTAACCAACGCCTTTGGTCCCATGTCATTTTTATTTACCAATCTCAAGTTATGGTCTTTGACTTAAAGTGCCTTTTTGTTGACTTTTGAAAATGACCTATAATGTTGAGATTGATAACTTTTTGTGAGAGCATTTCTTGGACTTGAAGTGTGAAGAGGAGTTTTAGGAAATGTCATTCTCTTCAAAATGAGCTTTGGATGGAATTTTTCTGATAAACCATGTGGAAGTTATGCCTTGGTCAATTTGCAGTTGACTTTTCCAACTGTCCAAAAATAGAAACTTTTGCATCTTGAGACTTTTTGAGCCATGCTTTGAGAATCATGATCAAGAATTGATAAAATGATGTTTGTGGCTTCAAAATAAGATGTTGACCAAAAATTTGGACTTTTGACTGTCAAATGACCATTTTGCCCCTACAGTTGCCTATGATGCAATTAGGGTTTTTGACTGTGCAATTTTGTGCTATGAGTCTTGAAACTTGGCATAAGGATGCTTGACAATGTTTATAGGCATGTGGGACTTGTTTGGACCCTTGAAAACTTCAATTTATTTGCCAGAACCAAAACCCTAATTTTTGACTGTTAGGAGGCCATTGGACTGTGCAACCCTTGAGAGATTTTGAAGTTTGATTTTGGCAAATCTTGAAGAATATGGGAGGGCAAATTTTGGGGTACAACAAGAGGCATCCGTCATAGATAAGAAGTTCTTGAGAACATTTTATGCCAAGTTCTTTCTCAGTGGCGGTGTGTTGTATAGAAGGCATCATGACAGTTTACTGCTCAGATGTGTTGACAAGAAAGAAGCAGCGAGAATCATTGAGGAGATACATGAAGGTAATTTCGGGACCCATTCCAACGGGCATACCATGGCTAAAAAGATTTTGCGAGCAGGTTATTATTGGTCCAACATGGAGACTGACTATTACAATCATGCACGGGTTTGCCACAAATGTCAAGTCTATGCTGATAAGGTGCATGTGCCGCCAGTACCTTTGAATGTCTTGACCTCCCCTTGGCCGTTTGCGATGTGGGGAATTGATATGATCGTAAAAATTGAACCGACTGCATCCAACGGGCACCGTTTCATTCTGGTTGTCGTCGATTATTTTACAAAATGGGTCGAAGCTGCATCCTATGCCAATGTCACCAAGCAGGTGGTAACTCGGTTCATTAAGCACAATATTATCTATCGCTACGGAGTGCCTGAAAAGATCATTACCGATAATGGGTCTAATTTGAACAACAAAATGATGAAGGAGCTTTGTGAGTCCTTCAAAATCAAGCATCATAAATCTTCCCCATACCGACCAAAGATGAACGGTGTTGTCGAAGCGGCCAATAAGAATATTAAGAAGATCGTACAGAAAATGGTGGTAACCTATAAAGATTGGCATGAGATGCTGCCTTTTGCTTTGCATCGTTATCGCACCACTGTGCGTACTCCGACTGGGGCAACCCCATTTTCATTGGTTTACAGCATGGAAGCAGTATTACCGATAGAAGTCGAGATTCCTTCTCTTAGGATCATGAGGGATGTTGAGCTAGATGAAAGTGAATGGATACAGAATCGGCTGGATCAGTTGGAACTTATTAACGAGAAGAGGTTGACGGCTGTATGTCATGGTCAGGTATATCAACAAAGGATGAGGAAAGCTTTTGATAAGATGGTACGGCCTCAGTGTTACAAGCCAGGTGACCTTGTGCTAAAAAGGATAATTCTCCCCCAGGGAGATCCCAGGGGCAAGTGGGCTCCGACTTATGAAGGTCCTTTCATGGTCAGAAAAGTTTTCTCTGGAGGAGTGATGATGCTCACGACTATGGATGGAGAGTACTTCCCTCTCCCTATGAATGTTGATGTAGTTAAAAATACTTTGCATAAAAAAATAATATAAAAAAACCGCTAAACTGAAAACCCGAAAGGGAGGTTTAGGAAAAAAGAGGGTGTCCCGGTGAATTGAAAACCCGAAAGAGAGATTCAGGCAAAAGTTAGGGACTTAAAGCAAATGACTACGCTCAGCATGAGATCCTTTGTTTCTTTCCTTCGTTATGTCACCTGGCATAAGCTTGAAGCTAATCCAAGAATGATATGTCTGAAAGCGGGAAGATGAAAGTGTAAGAGTCATAAGAGTCATAGCAGAGTCGGGACTTAATGGATATTCATATTCACATTTCCATTTGTAAACACTTGTTTGCTTTGATTTAGTAATTTCTTACTTCCAAATGTAAATGCCTTTTTCACAGGCTGATTTCTCAAAATCAATAGAATATCTTCTTTCAAGTATACGTACATGTTTCTTTTCTCCCTTTTTACTATTTTGTTTGCAAAAAACGTCCAATATTTTGATGAGCATGTGCATATAAACTTCGTGGGCCTTACACGAAATGGTAATCTAAGTCATGGTTAGTTGATCGCTTGAAATACGGATAACACAACTACTACTGGGCAAGGGGCGTGTTTAGTTCTATGTTTGGTGGGATTCTCATTCACTTTACTGGTGGATGCCTTGCCATTTGTTTCACAGCTCCGTGTTGTTGGTAAAGGTCTTTGGGTCAGGGTAATATCAAGATTACGGCAGGTCGGCGAGACCGGCGGACCTAGTTGGAAATATTTCTTCCCTATAATGGCTTTTATTACGTTTCTTTGCTGCACTTTCATGTGTTATCTTGATTGATTGTTTTAGCATTGTCTGCATATAGGTTTTGTTTATAGCCGAATGTATGTCTTGATGCGTTAAATATTTTTGCCTGGAAGAAATTGTTTCATTTTACTTAGTCCATCCAGTATAACTCTTTGATCGATTTTTTGGGTATTTTGATACCAACTGTGCCAATTCTTTTGCTTAGCCAAAAGTTTGGAGGAAGGAGTTTAGCTTAAAAACGACGACTGTAGTGGTATGCTTTTGAGTAGAACCCCGTTGACGATGTACAGGCATTGTTTCAATCCCCAAACACAGAACATATAAGGGAGTTAGACCCTCGTTAACCCCTCTGAGCCTTCGAAGTAGGAGTTTCTTTTCCGTTTAAAAAAAACCTTGTTTTTTAACCAGGGGCAGGGTAGATGTTCAGTTAATTTGACCAAGCATTCAAATTTCAGAAGGAATGTCCCATCTAAGGATCACCATATTTTATCTTTCGCATCATGAGATTAGGAAAAATGTCTAAACTACGATGTTCATTTCCTCACAAATTCCTGAGGTCGAGATCAAATCGATACAATAATGGTTATCCCTCGCGACCAAGGAATGAGGAATTTGTTTTCTTCAAAAAAGAGAGAAATAAAGAAAAAGTTCAAAGACCTAAAGTCACATTGACTTGTTCGAAGTGGAAAGCATGAATAAGAAAGAAACAAAAAGCCCCGCTAAGTCGAAACTTGAAAAAAAAGTCGCTTAGGCAAAAGTTAGGGCGCCCTGCTGGACTCCCAAAATTGAAATTCAAAATATTTTGTCCAGACAAAAGCTAGGGAAAAGAAGAGCCTAAAAGGAAAAAAAGATTATTCAATAAAATTCTCATCAAAAGAAGAGGAACAATAATATCAAAAACAAAAGCAGCAAAAGTTAAGTGACAATCATGTTGGAGAATTTGTTGGGATCACTCAACCATTATAAATCCTTTTGAAAGATGAATGCTTGTGATAAGTCAGCTGAACTTAGGACAGGAGAATATCACGAAGGGGGTGAGCACCAAATAACTTGAGCCTTGAAAAACTTTTTTTTCTAAAAAAACCTCGAACCAGGCCACGCTACAACCTCTAAAAGTCCTAACTGAAACAAGGGTTTAACTCGAAAGCATACTACAATAGGATAACGTTTCCTAAACTCCCAAATATGTGTTGCATATTCATGTTCGTATCTTACCACCTGCATCTTGACTCGTTTTTCTTTTTAAAAAAAAGAAGGGGAAGAAAAGTTTTGAAATTTTTGCACTCTAGCCAGTGATTCATTCACAACAGAGATGCGACACTTTGTTAAGGTTTTCAACTTCAAGGCTTAAATAATCATCGCATCAGATATGTCATTCCCAAAATAAACATTTTTCAGCTTGCAAAACAATTGCTTGACATAAAGAGTTTACACGCTGAACACCTATAAAGAGCTTAATGATTGTCAGGAAGGGAATATTTGGACAGAGCCCATGTATGAATAGGACTTTACCTATCCCCAGTGAAGTTTTCTTTCCGCAGCGAAGTTTTGTTGCCCCAGGAATCTTCTTTGAAAGGCTTCATTCTGAGACTCCGGATTTGAGGACATCGCTACCCCCAACGGAGTTGCCAACAGAGATCCCTCGCCATGACCTCTCATTTCCCAGCCGGTCTGTTGATTGGGGCATCCTTATGTTAAGATCTTTCCTTATCCCCAGTGAGTTTGATACTGTGTGACTATCTGCAAAATCCATCCAATGGTTGCATTCCAAAAGAAAAATCTCTCCAACAAATCTTCAACAGAGTTTTGTCTCCCCAGCGAAGTCCCGTTTCCTCAGCAGAGCTTTGTTCCCCCAGCAAAGGTTTTCACCCCTCACGTCGGGTTTGTTGTTTTGGTGTCATCCTCAACACGGCCGCGCGCTGTCTTTTCCAGAGATTACAGTCTTGCCTTGATCTTCTCCGTCAATGTCTAATCTTCAAATGGCGTCCCTCTCCAGAAGCTATAGTGTCGATCCGATCTTCTCTAGGAGTTTGCAATTTATTTTTGCATCTCCTCTCAATGTTTGTGGCCTGTTTCTACTGGTTGCTCGGTTTTTTTTCCCCGTGAAGCTTCATCTCTTCGAGTTTCCCTCTCTAGCGGTTCCCCGTATTTTCTCCTCTCCTTTGGATTTTGCAATTTATTTTTGCAGGTCATGTCAGATTTTGATTTCTTGGTTTTTGGCTTCTCAATTGGCCATTCCCCAGTGAAACTTTTAAACATGCATCATTACATTGCATTTACCAAAACACGTAGCATTTCCATTATATGGAACATTGCACTATATATAAAGAATTCAAACATGCATCGAAACATAAGCCATTATTATTTCTGTTGTCCCCAGTGAATTTTCTAATACTTCGGATTAAATCCCCAACGAGGTCCTCATCCTCATTATCTCAGTCCCTCCCCCATACCAATATCTTTTTGATGTCAATCATTTGTTTGTTTGAGTGTCTACTCTTGACTGTAGTTCAGTTTCGCCCTGGCGCAGTCTTCTCAGGTTTAGTCTTCACTACCCTCTCTGGTTCATTCCAATGTCTATTGATGCACCTTTCGAATACCAGTTTCGTCCTGATATTCACTTTCAGCTGGTTTTTAGGTGTACGCCCTAATCTCCTTGCTTTGGGTTGAGCTCAGAGTTTCATCTCCTCACCTTGCGCATGAAATCCAGTTTCTCCCTGGTGCTCATCTAGTTTAGTTTCTCCTAGCTAGTTATTGAGTCGAGTTTCGTCTCGTTTTTGCTTTCATACCTTGGACCCTTTGACGGTGTTCGTTTACCAAGTGCAGTGTTTGTATTGCGTCCCTGGTTTGAAATCAGTCTCCTTTGTTCCTTGGATTCTTCTATCAGTTTTCGTCATTGTTTATCCATTGATCTGAGACCAGCAGGTGCTCTGAGAAACATGCGCTCTCATCACTCTCGCTTTGGGTCTAGTTTCACCTCGTCGTTTGTGCATGAAATCCAGTTTCGTCCTGGTACTCATCTAGTTTAGTCTAACTAGTTATTGAGTCGAGTTTCGTCTCGTTTTTTATTTCATACCTTGGACCCTTTGACGGTGTTTGTTTACCGAGTGCAGTGTTTGTACTGCATCCCTGGTTTGAAATCAGTCTCCTTTGTTCCTTGGATTCTTCTATCAGTTTTCGTCACTGTTTATCTGTTAGAACAAAGTTTGAATCTACTACCCTAAGTTTAAGTTTTGATGATAACAAAATGAAAGGATATATTAATTATGTGATTCATGTAAGAACTACTTGCTACCAAAATATTACTTTCTGATTTGTAGAAACTCTAATAGGTATCAGCAAGAGCACACCTAATCAGCATCAGAATATTGGTTCTTAACATCAGCATTAGAAGATGCTATATCAGAATACCAGAATCAGAAGAATAACTCACGCGAATGCTGAAGCTTGATGAACAGAACTGCGCTCAACACTCTGATAAAGACAACAACAGTTCATCAGCACTTAAGCAGAGTCAGAATGAGCCAAGCCAGAACATGCATTAAGTAGCAACGGCACTGTGCAATCAAGGCGAATTATTACCAACGACATCATTCCAGACAAGATCTGCTCAATAAGGAAAGTTTGTTATTAGCATTGAATCTAGATTATTCCTCCAACGTTCAACAATCTCAGTGCTATATAAACAAGACTATGAAGATTGAATTGGCTAATGCTCTACATCATATTACACGCCTAAAAGCTAATCACAATCTTCCTTCTCTCAGTTTGCTAAACGCTACATATCTCCTTACTCAATCATTGTTTAGCAATCTAGTTTCATAAGCTTAAAGTGTGTAACATCACAGTTGTGATACAGTTTTGTAGAAAACATTCACACACCTAGATTTATCGTCTTTGTAAGAAAGTGTTTCCTTGACAAACCGAGTTGTGGTTTGCATCAAGAAGGCTTTAGCAGTTGTTAAAGCAGATTGTAATATTCAGTTGAATATAGTGGATTAAGACCTCGTTGGAGAGAGGCGAAATCACCTTGACGGGTGGACTGGAGTAGTTTGAGATCAAACGAACCAGGATAAAATTATCGTGTTCATTGCAAGTGTTTTTCAGTTTTACAACTCAACCCCCCCTTCTTGTGTTTTTCTCTTCTTCAATTGGCATCAGAGCGCCTGGTTCTGAGCTAAAACACTTAACCGTGTCAGTACAAGATCCAGCGTCAGAAAAACACAATGGCAGGAACTTATTCTCACACCAGCAATGACAACCATGAGGACAGAGACAGATTCAGCGGGAAACCTCCAGTCTTTGATGGAGAAAACTTTGATTACTGGAAAGACAGAATTGAAAGCTTCTTTCTGGCACATGATGCTGATCTATGGGATATGGTGACAGATGGATACACGCACCCTGTGAATGCAAGCGGTCAGAAGATTGATAGGAAAACAATGTCTGACCAACAAAAGCGTGACTTCAAGAATCACCACAAGGCCAGAACCATCCTTCTCAGCGCCATCTCCTATACTGAATATGAAAAGATCTCCAACAGAGACACAGCGAAGAACATTTTTGACTCACTCAGAATGACGCATGAGGGCAACGTTCAGGTCAAAGAAACTAAAGCTCTGGCGCTCATTCAGAAGTATGAGGCGTTCAAAATGGAAGAATCTGAATCCATTGAAACAATGTTCTCAAGATTCCAGATTCTGGTAGCTGGTCTCAAGGTTCTGGACAAAGGATACTCTACTGCTGACCATGTCAAGAAAATCATCAGAAGCTTACCCAAGCAGTGGAGACCAATGGTTACAGCTCTGAAGCTAGCAAAAGATCTCAACAAAATTACTCTGGAGGAACTTATCAGCTCCCTCAGAAGTCATGAGATAGAGCTAGAAGCTGATGAGCCTCAGAAGCAAGGTAAGCCTTTAGCATTAAAATATAACAAAAAATCTGAGTCTAAAGTTTTGCAGGCAGTTGAAGAAACATCTGATGGATCCTCATCAGAAGAAGACGAACTATCCCTCCTCTCCAGAAGATTAAATCAACTGTGGAAGCAGAGGCAAAGGAAGTTCAGGAATCCCAGAAGATCTGATCAGAACGAGTCTTCTTCCAGATACAGAAGGACAGATTCTTCTTCTGGATACAGAAGATCTGAAGGCTCCTCAAGTAGCAAAAAGCCAAACACCAAGGACATCATCTGCTATGAGTGCAATGAGCAAGGACACTACAAGAGTGACTGCCCAAAGCTTCAGAGAGAAAAGCCCAAAAAGAAGTTTGGAAGAGAAAAGAAGAAAAGTCTCATGGCTACATGGGATGACTCTGACTCGTCTAAAGCTGACTCAGAATCAGATGATGAGAGGGCAAACATAGCTCTCATGGCTAACATTTCAGAAGATAGTGAAGCTTCTGAATCAGACTCAGAATCAGATACTGAAGAGGTATTTCCTAACTTTGATGTTAATTTTACCAAGGCTGAACTTGCTAAAAGCCTTAATGAAATCCTGGAAAGGTATCAGCAGATTAGAGTTAAATTCAGAGACCTGAAAAGGAATCTTGAATCTGACTCTAATAAGACTGAGAGTCTTAAATTGGAGAATTCTGAGCTGAGAATTAAAATTTCAAAATTAGAAAATACTTTACAAAACTCTCAGAAGGAACCAATTTCTGAAACTCCCAGCAACGCTGATGAGATCATCAAGGAGTATGATCACAGTTTCCAGAAGTTCCTTTCTAAAAGCATAGATAGAAGCAAAATGGCTTCAATGATCTATGGAGTTAGCAGAAACGGAAGGAAAGGAATAGGATACCAAGGTAAGGTTCCTACACCAAAGAATGTCATGGACTTAACCATTAAACACACTCCTCTGAATTCACATTTTGTGTATCGTCACACACATGATATTAAATACACTAGCAGTAAGTACTCTGTGAAATCAAAATTCAACCAGAGTTTTGGTAAAGCTAACAAATCAGGACCCAAGAAAATCTGGGTACCTAAGGATAAAATAATACATGTTGCAGATATCTTTAGCAGCAAGTCAGAAACACCAGTCATGGTACCTGGACTCTGGCTGCTCGCGACACATGACGGGAAGAAGGCATATGTTCCAAAGCCTGGAACTTAAGCCTGAAGGCCACGTTGGTTTTGGAGGCAATCAGAGGGGAAAGATCATTGGCTCTGGAACTGTAGGTAATGGAAATCTTCCCTCTATTAATAATGTTCTGTTAGTAGATGGATTAATGTATAATCTGTTATCCATAAGTCAATTAAGTGATAACGGTTATGATATAATCTTTAATCAAAAATCATGTAAAGCTGTTAGTCAGAAAGATGGGACTATCCTGTTTAATGGAAAGAGGAAAAACAACATTTACAAAATCAAACTTTCTGAACTGAAAAGTCAGAATGTAAAGTGTCTTCTTTCTGTTAACAACGAGCAGTGGATCTGGCACAGAAGATTGGGGCATGTTAGTATGAGAAGAATATCTCAGATTAACAAACTCAATCTGGTCAGAGGGCTTCCTAATTTGAAGTTCAATTCAGATGCTCTGTGTGAAGCATGTCAGAAAGGCAAGTTTGCAAAACCTTCTTTTAAATCTAAAAAATGTTGTTTCTACCTCTAAGCCATTAGAACTTCTGCACATTGACTTATTTGGACCAGTTAAAACTGCTTCAGTCAGTGGCAAGAAGTATGGGTTAGTAATCGTAGATGACTATAGCAGATGGACATGGGTAAAGTTCTTAAGACACAAGGACGAGTCACACTCTGTGTTTGTTACCTTCTGTAACCAAGTTCAGAATGAAAAGGATCTTAGAATCGTTAAAGTCAGAAGTGATCATGGTGGAGAGTTTGAAAACAAATATTTTGAGTCATTCTTTAATGACAGAGGCATTCTGCATGATTTCTCTTGTCCTAGAACTCCCCAACAAAATGGAGTTGTAGAACGAAAGAACAGAACATTGCAAGAAATGGTCAGAACCATGATCAATGAGACAAACGTTGCTAAGATCTTCTGGGCAGAGGCAATAAACACAGCGTGCTACATTCAGAATAGAATCTCAATAAGACCTATTCTGGAAAAGACTCCATATGAATTGTGGAAGAACAGAAAGCCCAACATTTCATATTTTCATCCATTTGGATGTACCTGTTTTATGTTAAATTCAAAGAATTATTTGAACAAGTTTGACTCTAAAGCACAGAAGTGTATTATGTTAGGATACTCTGAACGCTCAAGAGGGTACAGAGTATACAATACAGAAACACAGATTGTGGAAGAATCAACCAGTGTTCGTTTTGATGACAAGCTTGAATCTGAAAAGTCAAAGCAGAATGAAGTTTTTGCAGGTATGGAAATTGAATTTACAGGTTCTAAAGACAAGTCATCAGAAGCTCTCAACACAGACACTCCTTCAACGTCTGAAAGGAGCACTGCTAGCAATCCTACAACAGCTGCTGATCAACCTCAAAAGAGATTACCCAGAAGCAGTTTGGATCACCCAGAAGAGACTATCTTAGGAAGAAAGGAAGATCCAATCAGAACAAGAGCAAGCTTCAGAAACTCTGAAGAAACCCTCATGGGACTTGTGTCTCTGATTGAACCTTCTTCTATTGATGAAGCACTTCTGGATAATGACTGGATTCTGGCAATGCAAGAAGAGCTGAATCAATTCACCAGAAATGACGTATGGGATCTTGTTCCCAGACCAAAAGGATTCAACGTCATTGGAACAAGATGGGTGTTCAGAAACAAGCTAAATGAACAAGGTGAAGTCATCAGAAACAAGGCACGACTGGTTGCACAAGGTTATAGTCAGCAAGAGGGGATAGACTATACAGAAACCTTTGCTCCAGTCGCCAGGTTAGAATCTATCAGACTTTTAATTTCATTTGCTGTTAATAGAGGCATCACTCTGTATCAGATGGATGTCAAAAGTACATTCTTAAATGGTTATATAAAAGAAGAGGTTTATGTGCACCAACCCCCTGGTTTTGAAAATACAAAACATCAAGAATATGTTTTTAAACTAAATAAGTCACTATATGGTCTGAAACAAGCTCCCAGAGCTTGGTATGAAAGGCTAAGTAACTTTCTGTTAGAAAATTAATTCACCAGAGGGAAGGTGGACACTGCCTTATTCTGTAAATCAGTTAAGAATGACATCTTAGTCTGTCAAATTTATGTTGATGACATTATTTTTGGTTCTACTAATCCTTCTCTTGGAAGAAAATTTGCTAAGTGTATGCAGGCAGAATTTGAGATGAGCCTCATGGGGGAACTGAAATTCTTTCTAGGAATTCAGATCAATCAAACCCCAGAGGGAACTTACATTCATCAGAGCAAATACATCAGAGATCTTCTGAAGAAATTTGACCTCTCAGAATGTAAGCCATCAAAGATTCCAATGCATCCCACATGCATTCTGGAAAGAGAAGAGGTAAGCAAAAATGTAGAACAGAAAGTCTACAGAGGTATGATTGGTTCTCTCCTTTATCTGACAGCTTCAAGACCTGATATATTATTCAGCATTTGTATTTGTGCTAGATTCCAATCAGATCCTAGAGAATCTCACTTAACAGCTGTTAAGCGAATTTTCAAGTATCTGAAAGGTACTACTAATCTGGGTTTGTTTTATAGAAAATCTAGTGATTACAGTTTAGTAGGCTACTGCGATGCTGACTTTGCTGGAGACAGAGTAGAGCGTAAAAGTACTTCTGGAAGCTGCCAGTTTCTGGGAGAAAATCTGATCTCTTGGTCCAGCAAAAGGCAATCAACAATTGCGCTATCAACAGCAGAAGCTGAGTACACAGCAGCAGCAGGATGTAGCACACAAATGCTCTGGATGAAAAGTCAGCTTGAAGACTTCCAAATTTTTGAGAGTAACATTCCTATACTCTATGACAATACTTCTGCTATTTGCTTAAGTAAGAATCCCATTTTACATTCTAGAGCTAAGCATATAGAAATAAAACATCACTTCATTAGGGACTATATTCAGAAAGGAATTTTGAACTTAAAATTCATAGATACAGACCATCAATGGGCTGATATCTTCACTAAACCCCTTTCTGAAGATGGGTTTAATTTCATTCTGAAACATCTCAGCATGAAAATATGCCCAGAGTGAAAATGTTTAATTCCATATATTTATCTTCAGAATGTACTTGTGTTACTGTGAACTTCTGATCAATCTCCTTTCAGAAAGATAGAACATGCAGATTGTATCAGATGCTAGTCTTAAAGATCTGAGAGTTTAAGCTCAAGGATAGACGTGTTGATTCCCAAATCAAACAAGTGTCATCCAATCATCAACAAATCTCTGAAGCAGAACGCGTGCACGCTTCTGAGAAGGCAAAACGCTGATTGGGTGCATTGAGACACATGTCTGGTAACCGTTTTAAGTATCTTTCTCAAATCCCCCAAAATTAGCAAGCATTAAATGAAAGTAATCATGTTTTTAAAACGTAATCATGATTTTATTTCTCTTTCTTGAAAACGTTTACAATTTCAAAATATTCTGAAGCCTATTTAAGCATGTTAACCTCTCACTTTAATCTTTTACAGTTTCTCATTATTTCTCAAGTATTCTCTGCATTTTTCTGTGTTCATCTCTCTCAAACCCATTTTCTCAGTTTTTCTCAAGCTGCCTTGGACAGGCAGACTCTGGAAGAGCTGAAGCTGAATGACATTCGTCTGCAACAAAGGATGGATGAAAATGACCAGAAGATGAAAGAAAGGATGGATGTGCAGGATAGCAAGATAGACACAGTTGTCAGCATGGTGTACAAGCAGAATGAGACTGCTGATCAGATCAAAGCCATGCTGGAGAACCTGTTCACACGCCTTCCTCCCCAACCTTAGTTTTTCATTCATGACATTTTCATGTTTTCTTTGCTTATCTGCTGTACTGTTTTGTTTGATTCTGAACATTTTAATATGACAAGTTTTTCTGCCTTAACTGTTTTAGCACATCACTTACACTTTTTGATTGCTGACAAAAAGGGGGAGAACAAGAATGATATTTTAAATAATAACGGATTACTAAGACAGAAATTCTCGAACATTCTAACTCTGATATACTTGAATATGTTTTCTGTTTTTGCTTAAGTCTACAGGTACAAGAATGCCCCATGATATTCTGAAGACTAAAGCTCTGATACTCTGACCCAAAGCAAAGCTCTGATAAGAAAAGCTCTGATACTCTGATCTGAAGCTCTGCTCTGACATTCTGATCCAAAGCTTCTGATAGTCAAAACTCTGATATTCTGATGTTCAAAGAAAGGCAATAAAGATCTGATCCTGAAGAACTCTTGGAATTAAAAAGGTAAGTAATAAATTCAGGGGGAGTATCTCTCAACTCTTATATCTCTTTATCCCTTATCTTTGATAACCTCTTACTCTGATACATCTTATTATTCAGTTATCTCTGATGCTTTTCACGTTATTTTCAATTAAAAATATCTGGTTTTTGTCATCATAAAAAAGGGGGAGATTGTTAGAACAAAGTTTGAATCTACTACCCTAAGTTTAAGTTTTGATGATAACAAAATGAAAGGATATATTAATTATGTGATTCATGTAAGAACTACTTGCTACCTAAAATATTACTTTCTGATTTGCAGAAACTCTGATAGGTATCAGCAAGAGCACACCTAATCAGCATCAGAATATTGGTTCTTAACATCAGCATCAGAAGATGCTATATCATAATACCAGAATCAGAAGAATAACTCACGCGAATGCTGAAGCTTGATGAACAGAACTATACTCAACACTCTGATAAAGACAACAACAGTTCATCAGCACTTAAGCAGAGTCAGAATGAGCCAAGCCAGAACATGCATTAAGTAGCAACGGCACTGTGCAATCAAGGCGAATTATTACCAACGGCATCATTCCAGACAAGATCTGCTCAATAAGGAAAGTTTGTTATTAGCATTGAATCTAGATTATTGCTCCAACATTCAACAATCTCAGTGCTATATAAACAAGACTATGAAGATTGAATTGGCTAATGCTCTACATCATATTACACGCCTAAAAGCTAATCAAAATCTTCCTTCTCTCAGTTTTCTAAACGCTACATATCTCCTTACTCAATCATTGTTTAGCAATCTAGTTTCATAAGCTTAAAGTGTGTAACATCACAGTTGTGATACAGTTTTGTAGAAAACATTCACACGCCTAGATTTATCGTCTTTGTAAGAAAGTGTTTCCTTGACAAACCGAGTTGTGGTTTGCATCAAGAAGGCTTTAGCAGTTGTTAAAGCAGATTGTAATATTCAGTTGAATATAGTGGATTAAGACCTCGTTGGAGAGAGGCGAAATCACCTTGACGGGTGGACTGGAGTAGTTTGAGATCAAACGAACCAGGATAAAAATATCGTGTTCATTGCAAGTGTTTTTCAGTTTTACAATTCAACCCCCCCTTCTTGTGTTTTTCTCTTCTTCATTATCCATTGATCTGAGACCAACAGGTGCTTTGAGAAACATGCACTCTCATCACTTTGCTTTGGGTCGAGTTTCGCCTCGTTACCCGTGCGTGAAATCAAGTTTCGTCCTGGTACTCATCTAGTTTAGTTTCGTCTAACTGGTTATTGAGTCGAGTTTCATCTCGCTTTTGTTCCTCTTTTTTGGGATTCTTTCAATTCCTTCATACTGTCTATCTTAGTTGAGATTAGTAAGTGCTCCTAGAATAACGCACTCTAGCCACATTGCTTTGGGTCGAGCTCAGAGTTTCATCTTCCCACCCGCGTACGTTTTCTTTTCCAGAGCTTAATTTCGCCTATACTCTTTGATTTGAGTTTTATCTCACCCTTTTTGAAGCCCAGTTTTTCCCTGGCACATTTGTCCAAAAGTTTACTTGCGTCTACTCTTCTTTGTTTTTGTTCTGTTTCAACCTGCGTTATAGCTTCATTCTGACGTATGTCTTGGGGTTTTTTCGGTTTCTTTCTTCTTCAAGAGTGTAAATTTTCGGGTTCTTTTGTATTCAATCATCTTTAACTCTGAACGCTCGAAAGTTGTCACTTTTCTCACTTATCATGTTGAAGATATTTGAATAGGGGCAACTGTTGCACCCCAAAATTTACCCTCTTGATTTAGGCTTATGTTTCATCATGAATATCATATTTCATTACATTCATACATTGTGATGGGATCAAAATACTTTGGTTATCAAGTCTTCCTCAATCTTTGAAGGTTAATTGCATTGACAAGTTGCTCAAGTAGAACCTTATCATCTAAACCTCTCGATCTTTCAAGCTCAAAAGTTATTGCATATCTCAAGATATTATATCCATCTCTTTGGATCATCAGAGGATTGAAGTTTGAGATTGATTATAAGAGGAATCACTCTTTTGATTCACTAGTCAAATTAGGGTTTTGTTTGATAAAGGCTATTGATCAATTTACAAATCTTGATTTGGAAGCTACAACATCTCATTGGTATTTGAAAAGTCTTTGTACAAGAAATTGGCCAAGATATCCAGAGGATTTGAAGTTTTGAAGATGATTCATCAGTCTCCTAAGGTGTTAACCAAAATTAGGGTTTGGGATTTCATCAGGTTTTCTTGAGAATTTTGAAGTGAAACTTTGTACATGGCCTCTATATATTTGGAAGATCATATGTTTGAAGTTTTGATCATCAATTTTGAAGGGAAGTGGATCAATTGATTCAAAGGGGAAAAATGGTCATTAGGGTCAAAATCAGTCAAAGTCAAGGTTGACCAAGTGAACTATTGGTCAACCATCAATTCAAGGGTGTACTTTTCATATTTCAAGTCCATTTTGATCATTGGATCAAAAAGACTGAGGTTTGGGTTGAAACTTGTTCATGAAGAAACCCTAAAAGTTTCTAATTTTGGAAAATGAGGACTTAACTTCAAAATTTCATATTTTATTCACCTTTGATCATAAAAATGCAAATGAAATATGCTTGTAAAGATAAGAGGGTGATATTTCATCTCCATTTGGTCTCATTTCCAAATTGGAAAAGAGTCAATAATTATGGTCTTTGGAAGTTCATGCCTCAAGTTAAAATTATAGGTCATTTTCCAAAATTAGTGAATTTCATGTCAAATTTTGAGGACCTTAATGGATTCAATTGCAAAAACTCAAAACTAAGGGATTGTATATATTTTCAATATCTTTCCAGATTGTACTCATTTGTGTCCAAATTCAAAAGTATGAGCAAGTTATGAACTTTGGAATTTTGAGGCATTTTATTGAAATT
This sequence comes from Vicia faba, assembly GCA_948472305.1. Classification (NCBI taxonomy): domain Eukaryota; kingdom Viridiplantae; phylum Streptophyta; class Magnoliopsida; order Fabales; family Fabaceae; genus Vicia; species Vicia faba. Next base: position 1,223,286,333 of record OX451741.1, on the reverse strand, counting down.
TGACAAGTATGCAAAATGGCCAATTCTTAAGAACTCAAGTTTTAGCCTTTATTTTTGTTTCTAATCAAGCCCGTGAACAATTTGTGATATGTTGATGCCCATTACACTCACCATTTCGTGCCTCATATGGTATTGCACTTGTTTGATTGAAAAAATCACAAACTTGCCCGATTTTGCAAATTCATCAACACTCTCTCATTTCAAACAATCATGAGCTGGCATTTTGAGCATGTATTTCTGGCCTCATTTGGCTCACAAAACGCACAAAAGGCAAGCAAATGCACGAGTGAAACACAGGCCCCATGTGCAACCTCACTTTTGGCTTAAACTACCAAAGTTGCCCTCCAACGGCTTTGAGTGCCAAATACCACTTATATCCTCTTCCTCTCGTGCTATATAACAAGAATCAAGGCTCAGTTTTGAAAAAAAGGAGGCTCATAATCGCTACATTCCAAATCTGAACATTTTTAAGTATCTCTGCAAATTGCTTCGAATCTCTCTTCTCCTTGGATCATTCTTCAAAATTCTTGGTGGTTTAGCTTCAGTGAAGTAAGGAGATCAAGCTTGCACCATTGGATTGCTTCTGGAGTGAAGGAATCGAGTTTCCAGTTTTCACATCCATGTGAGTTTTCTTGAATTTTGATTTATGTGTTTCAGTTTGAATTGATGATATAGATCATGTCCATTGAGTTGCTAGCTGACCAATCACTAGGATTGATGTATTTTTGAGCTTTGATTCAAGCAGAATGGATGAAATCGTGTTCCCTGTTTTGATGTTTGCAGTGAGTTTTTTCAGTTTTGTAGACTTGATTTCTTGATCCATGTTTGATCTTTGAGATTGATTCAAATTGCATAGTGTAGTATGATATGTTAGCTTTGATGTGCGCTTAATTTGATGAATTTTGGTTGAGAGTTGAGATAGAACGAAGGATCAGAACATGAGGTGTTAAATTTATTTCTACATGCATTTTTCCCTATGCTGGAGGTTGAAGACGAAGTGAGGTGGCGCATTGTAATTGGTTCATTTGAAGTTTTAATGCATTTCATATCATTTGATTTTAATTGATTTTCTTATGATTTTATTTTATGATCAAAACATCCTCAAAAATCATGAAAAAATTATCATAGGCCAATAATAATTTCTAGTATTTTTCATATTTTTTTTGGAATTTTTAAAAATGTTTTGATTGGTTTAAAAATTTCATAAGTTTAATTAATTGTTTGTTCAATGATTAATTTTATTTTAATAGTTCTTTTGATCTAAAAATTCCACAAAAATTATCTTTGACTCATAAAATAATTTAGAAATTAATTTTGATTTTGGTTTAGCATTTTTTCTATTTTTTGATTAGAATTTTAATTTGTGAAGTTTATTTGAAATGTTTGCTTCATAATTTTTGTTTTAATATTTCCTTTAATTCAAAAATCCTCAAAAAAATAATATAAGTTTGTTTTTAATCATAATGTCTGAATATAATTTTGTTTTGACCTTTTTATGACTTTTGGCTAGGGTTTACATTTTTGTCATTAAATAATAGTTTAATTGTTTAATTGTTGGTTTGATTTTATTTTAATATTTACTTTAATTCAAAAATTCCACAAAAAATCATGGATGCTGGTTTTTAATTCTAATATTTGAATATAATTTTGGTTGGATATTTTTCTGACTTTTGATTGGAATTTTATTTTGAGATGTGAATTTTTGTTTAATTGTTTAAAGGTTTAAATTTTGATTTTATTTTTTACTTTTCTTTAATCCTAAAAATGTGAAAAATATGAATTCTGATATTTAGGGTTTCCTTGTGATTTTCATGATCTTGGTTTGAATTATTTGAATTTTGATCTTACCTAATTAATATTTAAGATTAAAATTCAAACAATTAGGGTTTTGTAGCTTACATTGCAAGTTTCAATTTCAAAACCAATTTGCCTTGGGTTTCCATTGGAATTTGGATCTTATTTAAGGTTCATGGAGCTATTGAGGATTTGAAAACCATTTTTCTTGAATTATTTGACTTGATTGGATATTTTTCCACAAATTATTTTGAAATCTTGTCTAGTTTGGTAGTTTTGCCAACTAGTTTTGATCTTTGGGCCTCATTAGATCCTCTCCTCTGCTATCCATGAACTTCAAACTTGTTTTCTGACCTATACACATCTCAAATATGTTATGGAAATTTTTGTTTGAATTATGGAAGCCCTTTTCTTTTTTTAATGTATTTTTGAAGTGAAGGTACCCAATTAATGTTGCATATCTTGTTGAAATTTGCTTGATGGCCAATTAATTTGAGTGAGGCCTATAATTGGGCACCTAATGATCATGTTGGTTCTGTTTATCCATATAAACTCAAGTCATTTAACTTAATTCCCCATGCTTGAATGATTGAACCTTTGGATGCATGTTTTATGACTTTTTGCTTTCTTGTTGATCTTCACTTTGAAACTTGAGCTTTCAATTTGAGTTTGAGGTCATTAGATGGCCAATGATAACATGAATGGAAATGATACTTCAATGATAGTATCATGAAGACTTGAGAGTAATTTATCCCTATTACTTAAGTTAGTTCTAATCATAAATAGAGTTTGGCTTCTTTCTTTCATCCTTGTTGAATTTTTGAGGTATTTTGAATGCACTTGTGTAGCATGTTATAGAATCAACACTTTAACCTTTTGATAATGTCCTAATCATGTTTTGGAAGCTTTACTTCAAATCTTTGATTGTTACAAACTCTCTAATTTTGTCCTTGTTTGACTTTCTTCCATGGTTAGCTTGAGATCTAAGTCTTTGATGCATTGTGTGGGATTCCTCTCCTATTATGCTTGTGAGCTGTGATGAAGTATTGGAGTATGATTGAATTTTGGTTGCTACTGACCTTCATGGTCTTTGATTGTATTCTTCTCAAGCTCCCATGATCCTTGATTGATATTCAATTGTCAACTCAATTTGGTGATAGAAAGGAGCAACATTCCTCTAACTTTTGACCAAATTGTGCATATGCATGTTTCTTTTTGTTTATCATATCTAATGTTTTGATAGTTGCTATCATGTTTTATCACTTCATTATGGTATCATAATCCATCCCTTATGTGAGTTATCATTCTATTTATGGGAATACTAACTTGGCTGTTGAATGTGCGAGGTACTCTGAGAAAAGTTTTCCATTTTTGACTGGAGGCTACTGTGTTTCACTTTATTTGTGGAACACAATTTATTATATTTATACTACTCTTGTGCTTGGCATATTTGATAATCTATGCAGGATATATATATATATATATATATATATATATATATATATATATATATATATATATATATATATATATATATATATATATGTGTGTGTGTGTGTGTGTGTGTGTGTGTGTGTGTGTGTGTGTGTGTGTGATTATGAATGCTATACATTCCCCATGGGATTTGTTCATATCTGAAAATCTCAATACTTACATCCTGACGGCGTAATTTCTAACTTGATTTGTCTGCTGGTGCCAGCTTGCTTGAAGTTCTCTGGGTTTCTTTTATTCTTGCTCAGTTGCTACAGATAATTATCCATTTGGTATTGCACTATTTCCTTTCTTCTATTTTCATTTTGTATAGTTCTATGTTGCATGATGGGACCTCTGTTGCTGATATATGTCAGGAGGCCCTCTATTTTGTTTGATACATGTGTTGTGTTTGTGTTTGTTTCTTTAACTATTGATCGATGAGTCACTCAATTTAGAAATTGAGATCACGACTTCGCTCTCAGGGCATGTTCCCCATAGGATATTTTTCTTTAATTGTTGATCGATGAGTCACTCAATTTAGAAATTGAGATCACAACTTCGCTCTCAGTGCATGTTCCCTATAGGATGTTTATTGTTTTTTTTCTTTATTTGTTGATCGATGAGTCACTCAATTTAGAAATTGAGATCACGACTTCGCTCTCATTGCCTGTTCCCAATAGGATAGTTTTTTTAAGCTTCCTTGACATGTTAATTAAGCTAGGAATCCATGTACGCTAGCATAGGGTAGGAATTTCCTTTATCCTCGACCTTAGGGTCAATCATTGTATGATAACACTAGGGATAGTGCTAGGCTAGTTTCCCTTAGTTATTTTATTTTCCTTCTATTGCATTTTGCATCTTAAAATAAAAATTGTTTTCTTGGCAAATCATAAAACACCTCTAATAAACTCAAACCCTTATTCAAGGTAAAAGATACAAATCAATCTTATTTGTTTGTGCGCCTCTTGGCTTTGTTTTTAAAACCTGGTTTATTGATGTTTCTCCATCCTTGTCATGATACCTTGTTATCTTATAGCTGATGTTTCGCCATCACACATTTGTTTGAAGCCTATGTTTCTCCATGCACATGTTTGTTATCCTACTTTGATTCTCAATGTCATTATTAGGTGTGATTGTTTTATCATTTGGTGTTTCTCCATCTTTGACATGTTACTTTGTTATTATTTATCCTATGTTTTACCATCTCATTTGTTTGTTGTTTTATTTGATGTTTTGCCATCTTGACTATTTTTGTTGTCTTAACTAAAAAACATAAACCAACCAGAATATATGAGCCGAACTACGGCTGGTCTGATTCTTTAAAAGGGATACGTAGGCATTGGGGTAGGGCCCAACTGAGCACAACTTTTATTTTCCCTATATTGTTTTCTTTTCTCGCATGCATTCCCTTTTTATCTTTAAGCCATAGACATAGGTTTTGACCACACCCATTAGATTAGACAACAAGAGTGGATACCGTAGAGTACTACGGGCGTGTGGGGTGCTAATAACTTCCCCTCGCGTAACAGACTCCCTTACTCGATCTCTCGGCCGAAAGACCGTGATTTCTCCCTCTTCAGGTTTTCTCGATGTTTACCTTTCCCTCTTGGCGGGATAAAAGACGTTTGGTGGCGACTTCATTGATGTTTCATTACAAGATGAAGGTTCCTCCAGGTGGTTTCACATGCCATTGTTGTCGAGGTGGTTTATTTCTCACCTCACTAAGTTCGTACTAAAGAATGAAGAAGGTTTGGGTTGGTCACAAAGGATAATGTCACTCGCTCACATGGATATTCTCTGGTGTTCCCAAGCTATGGAAAACATTGTTATTATTGACCGCTGCGGGGAGTACCCTAATGTTCCGTTACTTGGCATCAGAGGGGGTATAACCTACAATCCTTGTTTAGCTCTACGACAATTTGGTTACGCTCGAAGAGATGGTCCCCATGAATTACTTATCGAGGGCATTGTATTCAACTATGAGGATGGCATTCAAGAGTATCGCCGGAGGTTCATACGAGCTTGGGGAATGGTAAACTGATCTGGCGCCAGGGCTTTGGGGCCAAAGGCTTCCATTCCTATGAAACCTTACCTCCAATGGGTACGAGATCGCGCCCAGAAACTTATGATGCCCTATATGGATGTTTTACCAGTGATTGTGGAACCTACTACTGAAGGGGGTATTCCTTACACGGCTCTCTATCCTGATATGCCCACTGATCTTGGAGAATTACAGAGGTCTTAGATTCAGTTGAAGAAGGAGCGGGATACTTACAAGGATCAGTTCTATGCCCAGGAGAGAAAGGTTTTAGACCTCACAAAGCAGCTTCATGAGGAAGGAGGACTCAATGCTTATCTCAGAACGAAGAGGAAGCATCCATGGGAATTTTGATTTCTTTTCTAGTTTTAGATTTGTTTTTAATTGTAACGCCTAAAAGGCATTTGAACTTTGAATTCAGCTAATAAAATCTTTGTTTTATTTTGGTTCGCAAATTTAAATTTCCCAAAGTCTTTTAAATCATTGCATGTGCATCCCATTCATAGAATTGCATGTACAGGTACCATTACAGGTTTCTCATCTTCTTCGCTATTTATTTTAGCAAAAATGTCCTTCGAACAAAGCATCAAGGACCTTCAGGCACAAAACGCCCAGTTCCAACAAATGTTCATAAGTCTGGCAAAAGGGCAGGAGCATCTGAAAGTTCTCATCCTGAAAGAGAAAAAGAAAAAGAAGAAGGTTGTCGGTATTCTGAATATGGGCAGAAGGTTTGGAGGGCGGTTAAAGCGACAAGTCGATTTGACCTCTTCATCCAAAGAAGGGGAGAATCAAGAAGAAGAAACAAGGGAGAAGGATCCCAGTCCTGAGGTTTCTGACAATGATACTGACTACAATGATGAGCAGTATCCTCCTGCTGAGGATAGATACAAGCAGTTGGAAGATCGTTTGAGTGCCATGGAAATTCAGAGGATACCTGGGTTGGATTTCAAAGAATTAGGATTGGTGTCGGGAGTGGTCATCCTGCAGAAGTTCAAAGCTCCAATTTTTGCTAAGTATGATGGGGTGTCCTGCCCAAAACTCAATCTCTGCTCTTATGTCAGAAAGATCCAGCCCCACACCGCTGATAGAAATTTGTGGGTTCATTTATTTCAAGATAGTCTATCAGGGACTCAGCTTGAATGGTTCTACCAACTGGAGGGAGCTAATGTCCGAAATTGGGAAGATCTGGCTGCTGCTTTCTATAAGCAGTATCAATACAACACCGACCTTGCCCCCTAATCGTACTCAACTCTAGAGTATGTCCATGGGTGCAAGTGAAGGCTTTAAAGACTATGCACAGAAATGGAGAGACTTGGATGGAAGAGTTTAACTTCCATTGTCTGATAGGGAGTTAGTTGATATGTTTATGGGGATGCTATCTGGTCCATTCTTAAATCATTTTATCAGTAGCTCGTCAGCTGGTTTCACCGAGTTGATTATGACTGGAGAGAGAGTAGAAGCTGGGATTTGGAGCGGCAAGATACAGAAGGATGCCTCTTCAAGCTCAGTAAAGAAGCCTTTTGCTGGTAAGAAAAAAGCCAGTGCCATCTACAGCCCTAGGGGCCAAAACAGAGCTGAAAATCGTCAGACAGTAAGTGTCATAATGATACCTAGGTCTGCAGTTGCTCCACAATGCAACAATCAACAAAGGGTGGAAAGACCACAATGGTAGTTTACCCGAATCAATATGACATTGGCTGAAGTTCTACCTCATCTGCTGAGATCCAACTTGGCAACCTTGAAAGAGGCTCCCAAGAATCCAAATACCACATCTCCCCGATATAATCCAAATACTCTGTGTGCTTATCATTCTGAGAGTCTTGGCCACGATACCAATGACTGCTGGGCTCTAAGAAATAAGGTACAAGATATGGTCAAATCCAAGGAAATTGAGTTTGATGCTCCGAAAAAGCCCAATGTCATAACTGCTTCCATGCCTAAGCACGGTCATGGAATTAATGTTGTTGATATCAACTTGTTTATGACCTTGGTGGATGAAGTTTCTACTCCTCTCATGACTGTGAAGAAGAATTTGTTGTTGGCCGGTTTATTTCCGGGTTGTGGTGAAGGTTTCCACATGTGTTCATTTCTACCTTCTGGTTGCCATTTACTAAAGTCAGGTGTTCAATGCCTGATGGATAGCAAAGAAATTTTGTTCAATAAAACTTTGGTTCCCGTTGTTCCATCTGAAGACATTGCCATTATAACCATTTCCGCCAATCCTTCCAAGGTCTCCTCGAGAAGACCTGTTAGGATTACATCTGCTCCAAGAATCGCTCTGCTAATAATCATTGTTCCTGGTCCTGTCCCATATGTCTTGGACAAAGTTGTCCCCTGGCATTATGGTGCCGATATGTACTATCATGGCATCAAACAAGATTTGAAAAATGAAGAGGCTGATCCTGATATTAGTAACATTGTCGGAACCAGCAAGGTTACCCGAAGTGGAAGGGTCTTCTCTCCTGAGATTTCCCCTAAGACTGTCAACATGCCTATTGTCATTCCATCTATTGTTCCTGCTAGTACATCAACTACTGCTCCTGTTCTTACTCCAATTATTACCCCTGTCGGCGAATCGTCTGATACTCGTGGCAAAGAAGTTATAGGTGAGCCTTCCCAGACGGAGGCGCCTAGAAAAATTGTTATGGAGGCCTCTAAGCAAGAGATAGAGGAAATACTGAAAATAATTAAGAAGAGCAACTACAATGTGGTCGAGCAGCTGGGGCAGACCCCCTCAAAGATATCCATGTTATCCCTGTTGTTATGCTCTGAGGCCCATGCGAAGGCTTTGATTGCATTCCTCAAAACTACGCATGTGCCACAAGAGACTTCAATTGATCAATTTAAAGATTGCGTGGCCAGCCTCACTGCTGACAACGGGTTGGCTTTTTCAGATGCAGACTTGACACCGAAGGGAAGGAAGCATAATGATGCTCTGCATGTCTCAATTGAATGCAGGGGCACCACTATGGCTCATGTCTTGGTAGATATTGGGTCTTCGCTGAATGTTCTGCCCAAGAAGGCATTGGACCGGTTGGATTGGGAGGGTTTGACTTTAAAGCCTAGTAACATCGTGGTAAGGGCTTTTGATGGGTCGAAAAGAATGGTGCACGGGGAGGTGGACATCCCTGTCAAAGTGGGTTCTCATACCTTTGGGTCCATCTTCTATGTGATGGACATCAAGCCGTTGTATTCTTGTTTGTTGGGTCGTCCTTGGATCCACGAGGCTGGGGCAATTACTTCCACACTACACCAAATGTTGAAGTATCCGGTAAAAGGGAAGATTGTCACCGTGCGGGGTGAAGATGAGTATATGGTGAGCCACCTCAATTCCTTTCGCTACGTAGAGATGGACGGGGAATTCATAGAGACTTCTTGTCAGAACTTTGAAGAGGTCCCTCAGATCTTGGCATCGACTGAAACTACTACCAGCAACAAACCTCCTCTGAAGATGGCTTCTCTCAAGGATGCCGAGGTCTTGGTTGAAGAAGGTGGGTGTACCAATTGGGGTCAGCTCTCTGATTTCACTCACAAAATTGACAAATTTGGTCTGGGCTTTACTACAGGGGTTCAAAGGGTTGTTCGACGTGCTCGGGCTGGAGGACCTTCCCTACGCATCAGTAATCGTGGGGTTAATGCCATTGAAGACAGCGAGGAGGACTCAGACATTGACAGCTGGATCTACCCAACTACCAACGATGGACCGAGTAACTGGACGGCTAGGGACTTTATACCAGTTTCTTTTATTCCGCAGTAATTGTCTTACTTGTTTTGAGATTTTTAATAAACAATTTAAAATTTTACGGCTTTGTGCCTTGCCCGGGGCACATTGGCTTTGCTTGTGAGGGCTATTATTTGTCATTTCATATATCATTAATAAAGCATTGGACGTTTCTTGCATACAAATTTTGCGCTCTCTGTTTTTTTCTTTTTTGTTTTCACTTTATTAAAATAGCTATTCTCTTAGACACACTCACGTATCATAATGCAGATCCATATCCACTCTGGATCCCATTGATAACAGCTCTGCTATTGCCAGTTATGACTTCAAAAATCCGATCAACCAAGCCGAAGAAGAAGGTGAGGATGATTGTGAGGTGCCTGGAGAACTTGCTAGACTATTACAGCAGGAAGAAAGGGCCATACAGCCTTATGAAAAGCCGGTTGAGACAGTGAACTTGGGTACTGAGGAAGACAGAAAAGAGGTTAAAATAGGTGTAAATCTGGAGCTCAGCGTCAAACAGAGATTGATACAGATGTTGCACGACTATGTTGAGATCTTCTCCTGGTCCTATGAAGACATGCCTGGTTTGGACACTGATATTGTGGTACACCGCCTGCCGACTAAAGAAGACTGTCCTCTAGTTAAACAGAAGGTATGTCGTATGCACCCTGAAATGTCAGAGAAGATCAAGGCAGAGGTCATGAAGAAGTTCGACGCAGGATTCTTAGTTGTCACTTCTTATCCACAGTGGGTTGCTAACATCGTTCTGGTACCTAAGAAGGACGGTAAGGTGAGGATGTGTGTGGATTATAGAGATCTGAACAGGGCAAGCCCCAAGCATGACTTCCCTCTTCCTCACATTGATGTTATGGTCGACAATACCGCGCAACACAAAATCTTCTCCTTCATGGATGGTTTCTCCGGCTATAACCAGATCAATATGGCTCCTGAAGACATGGAGAAGACAACCTTCGTCACGCAGTGGGCCACTTTCTGCTACAAGGTGATGCCTTTTGGGTTGAAGAATGCTGGGGAAACCTATCAGCGCGCCATGGTCGCTTTGTTCCACGATATGATTCACCACGAGATCGAAGTTTATGTTGATGACATGATAGCCAAGTCTCAAACTGAGGAAGAGCATATTGATCATCTCCAAAAGTTGTTCGACAGGTTGAAGATATATAAGTTGAGGTTGAATTCGAACAAGTGCACCTTCAGGGTAAGGTCTGGTAAGCTTCTGGGGTTCATTGTTAGTGACAAAGGCATTCAGGTAGACCCTGCAAAGGTAAAGGCTATACAAGAAATGCCAGCTCCCCGTACGGAGAAGGAAGTTAGAGGTTTCTTGGGACGCCTGAATTATATCGCCAGGTTCATTTCACATCTGACAGCTACTTGTGAGCCAATCTTCAAGCTTCTGAAGAAAGATCAAGTGGTAAAGTGGAATGATGAATGCCATAGCGATTTTGAAATAATCAAGGAATACCTTCAAGAACCACCAATTCTGATGCCTCCAGTTGAAGGAAGACCTTTGATATTATACTTGACAATGCTAGATAATTTAATGGGGTGTGTGCTGGGGCAGCATGACGAGTCTGGTCGAAAAGAGCATGCAATATACTACCTTAGAAAAAAGTTTATCGACTGTGAGACAAGATACTCACTGCTCGAGAAAACTTGTTGCGCTTTGGCATGGGCTGCTCGCCGACTAAGAGAATATATGCTGACTCACACTACCTTGTTGATATCGAAGATGGATCCGATTAAGTACATTTTCGTGAAGCCCGCTCTCTCCGGAAGGATAGCAAGGTGGAAAATGATCTTAACTGAGTACGACATACAATATACAACCCAAAAAGCAATCAAGGGAAGTGTATTGGCTGATCATTTGGCTCATCAGGCCATGGATGACTACCAGTCCATGAATTTTGAGTTCCCGGATGAGAATATTATGTTGGTGAATGACTATGAAGAACCTGGACCGGATGAAGGACCTGAGGAAGGATCCCGATGGTCTATGTATTTTGACGGAGATTCAAACGCACTGGGTAATGGTATTGGCGTTGTAATCATATCTTCTGAGGGCTTTCATACTCTGTTCACCACCCGATTATATTTCAACTGTACCAACAACATGGCGGAGTATGAAGCATGTATTATGGGTCTTCGAGCTGCTATCGACCTAAGGATCAAGTTCTTGAATGTATTCGGGGATTCTGCTTTGGTGATAAGTCAGATGAAAGGCGAGTGGGATACGAAGCACCTGAATCTCATCCCGTACAAAGAGTACATATTAACATTGCTCCCACACTTTGAGGAGGTAACCTTTAAACATTTCCCACGAGAGGAGAACCAGTTAGCGGTCGCGCTAGCTACCATGTCTTCTATGTTCAAAGTTAGGTGGGACAATGAAGCTCCCCAAATTACCATTGAAAGGCTGGATGAACCAGCACACTGCTGTGAAATCGATACCGAAGAAGTGGCAGACAAACCCTGGTTTCACAAAGTCAAGAGGTATCTCGAGACTCAAGAGTATCCCAAAGGGGCATCTGTCAATGATAAAAAGTTTATGAGAAGGTTCGCTGCAAAGTTCTTCCTCAGTAATGGAATCCTCTATAAATGTAACCATGACTCCATATTACTACGTGTGTAAACAAGAGCGAAGTAGAGAGGATCATGACAGATCTACATGAAGGCACCTTCGGAACCCATTCTAGTGGACATACCATGGCTAAGAAGATCATATGGGCAGGATACTACTGATCCACTATGGAAGCCGATTGTTATTAGCACTCTTGAACTTATCATAAGTGCCAAATCTACGCTAATAAGGTGCATGTTCCTCTGGTCCCCTTAAACGTCTTGACAGCTCTGCGGCCCTTTGCAATGTGGGGCATCGACATGATCGAAGAAATCAGGCCCACCGCTTCCAATGGACATCGCTTCATCCTAGTAGCCATTGATTACTTCACGAAGTGGGTTGAGGCATCCTCTTTTGCTACAGTAACCAAGAACGTCGTGGCGTGGTTTATTTGACATAATCTGATATGTCGATATGGTGTGCCAGAGAGAAGTATTACTGACAATGGTACGAATCTCAACAACACAATGATCACCAAGCTCTGTAAACAGTTCAAGATACAGCACCATAATTCTTCTCCCTACCGGCCAAAGATAAATGGCGTTGTTGAAGCAGCTAACAAGAACATCAAGAAGATTGTATAGAAGATGACGGTGATATACAAAGACTGGCATGAGATGTTACCATTTGTTCTTCATGGGTACCATACCTCAGCACAGACATCGACAGGGGCAACACCCTATTCTCTGGTATATGGCATGGAGGCAGTCCTACCTATCGAAGTCCATATACCTTCTCTCAGGATTATGAAGGATGCATGGTTGAACAAAGACAACTGGATCCGAACCCGACTTGATCAGTTAAATCTAATCAATGAAAAGAGACTTACTGCTATCTGCCATGGTCATACGTATCAAAAGTGAATGATCAAGGCTTTTAACAAGAAAGTCAAACGTCAAGAATATCAAGTCAGGGATCTAGTGATCAAGCGCATCATACTACTGCAAGGTGATCCCGGGGGAAAATGGACCCCCACATACGAAGGGCCATTTGTGGTTAAGAATATTTTTTCGGGTGGAGCTATGATTCTAACCACCATGGACGGTGACGACCTTCCTCACCCTGTCAATGCAGACATAGTGAAAAGATACTACGCCTAATTAAAAGACCTGCTAGGTTGACTGACCTAGGCAAAAATAAGGGCTTCCCGGCGAACCAAATGGGTTCGGGCAAAAGTAAGGGATGCAAATTAAAAAAAAATATGTACACCCGGCAAGTCGAAAACCCGAAAGGGCGGCTTGGGCAAAAAAGGGTATCCCGATGGACTGAAAACCTGAGAGGGCGGTCCAGGAAAAAGTTAGGGATATAAAGCATACCACTATGTATCATTGGATCATCTTGTGACCAGACTTCGGTATCGACTATCAAGCTCGGATGGCACCAATCTATCTGGTCAACTTTCGGCCAAGAAGCAAAGTGATGAGACGCTTAAAGATATAAAGGTAATAGAAGAGTTGGAACCCAATGGGGTTGTTTCACACAGCCGTTTTTCTTTCTTTTACACAAATTGTATAGTTTCTATTTTTTTGGCGGCGTTCTCTTACTAGAGCGTCAGCCTCCTTATACAAAAACGCCTATTACAGCCCAACTTCAAAAAAATCAATACAAATCATTTTCACAAGAAACTTCGAGTTTGTTTTTCTTTTTCTGTTTTGTTTCGCAAGAACGTCCAATGACTTATTTTTGATATATGCATTTGAAAATGATTGCTAATCATAAATATTTACATAAGAAACAAAAGACAATTACTCGTAATTCCAGAAACAGGGGTAAAAACAAGAAGGGCCAAACCCGACAGTTATTATGCTCAACAGGTACCGGGACATAGACAGTTTTGGAGCATAATAATTAGTACATACACTCCCCACAGAGTAAAAGTATTCGAAAGCATTAATGTCAGCTTTCCCGAAACAGGACGTAACCTCCCCAGCCAGGTTCATTCTGAAACCTGACAGCCATATCCCCCAGCCGAAGTTCATAATCGCGGGCGAGTCAGTAAAATTCATCCCCCAAGCAGGGTTTATTTCTCTAGATACAGAGGCTCAATCCCCGAAAAAGTTCATCACTTCAGCTACAAGAATTCACTTCCTAAGTTTGTTCTCTGCAGAGTTTATTCTCAAGCAGCATCTCTTCCCGACAGAATATTTATAAATCTCCAGCAACCGTCAGGGATTTATTTTCCCAGACGCGGACATACCCCGCTAGCATTTCGTGAACATACATCATGACATACGCATACATATCATATACAACATAACCTCATTTATTTTGAGAACATCATTTCACTTTACATTTCATGCATCGTATATAATTAACCCTGATATCTTTGCAGGAAGAGACGATTAGCTTCAACAAATCCAACAATTATAGAGGTCACGTCTGTAGACGACTAATGGAAACTCAGTTCCCGAAACCAAACGGGTCAACTAACCTACACTATCGCTTCGAAGTAACCCTATTATCCAGGTTCCTTCCCATAAGCCCTACTATCTAGGCTTTCATTTCGAAGTAACCCTACGACCCAGGTTCCTTCTCACGACCCTACTATCCAAGCTTTCATTTCGAAGTAACCCTGCGACCCAGGTTCCTTCTCACAGCCCTACTATCCAGGCTTTCATTTCGAAGTAACCCTACGATCCAGGTTCCTTCTCGCGGCCCTACTATCCAGGCTTTCATTTCGAAGTAACCCTACGACCCAGGTTCCTTCTCACAGCCCTACTATCCAGGCTTTCATTTCGAAGTAACCCTACGACCCAGGTTCCTTCTCACAACCCTACTATCTAGGCTTTCATTTCGAAGTAAACCTACTATCCAGGTTCCTTCTCACATCCCTGCTATCCAGGCTTTCATTTCGAAGTAACCCTACGACCCAGGTTCCTTCTCACAGCCCTACTATCCAAGCTTTCATTTCGAAGTAACCCTACTATCCAGGTTCCTTCTTACAACCCTACTATCCAGGTTCCTTCTCGCGGCCCTACTATCCAGGCTTTCATATTGAAGTAACCCTACGACCCAGGTTCCTTCTCACAACCCTACTATCCAGGCTTTCATTTCGAAGTAACCCTACGACCCAGGTTCCTTCTCACAGCCCTACTGTCCAGGCTTTCATTTCAAAGTAACCCTACGACCCAGGTTCCTTCTCACAGCCCTACTATCCAGGCTTTCATTTCGAAGTAACCCTACGACCTAGGTTCCTTCTCACAGCCCTACTATCCAGGCTTTCATTTCGAAGTAACCCTACTATCCAAGTTCCTTCTCACAGCCCTACTATTCAAGCTTTCATTTCGAAGTAACCCTACTATCCCGGTTCCTTCTCGCAGCCCTACTATCCAGGCTTTCATTTCGAAGTAATCCTACTATCCAGGTTCCTTCTCATAGCCCTACTATCTAGGCTTTCATTTTGAAGTAACCCTACTATCCAGGTTCCTTCTCACAGCTCTACTATCCAGGCTTTCATTTCGAAGTAACCCTACTATCCAGGTTCCTTCTCACAGCCCTACTATCCAGGCTTTCATTTCGAAGTAACCCTACTATCCAGGTTCCTTCTCACAGCCCTACTATCCAGGCTTTAATTTCGAAGTAACCCTACAATCCAGGTTCCTTCTCGCAGCCCTACTATCCAGGCTTTCATTTCAAAGTAACCATTACGACCCAGGTTCCTTCTCATAACCTTACCATCCAGGTTTCTTCTCTCTTATCTCCAGATAATAGTTCACAACACTGTAAGACCTGGACCCGACCGGTTTTGGTCAATTTCACCTTTCCCCAGTAAGCCGTTGTGTAGCCTGTACACTGACCAGATATGCAGTTCACCTCCGCTTCCTCAAGCAGGAGTTATTTCCCCATTAAAGTAGCGGACAACTGAAGCTCCCAAAATTCTATTTCTCTTAAGACAGATACCAACATTCCTCAACAAAGTCCTCCTCAATGACAGGAACAGGAATTCTCATCAAAGGAATATCTCGGGAAATCAACATCCTCTAGATGGCATCTTTAAGCCCATCTCCGACGATTCTTCGTCACATCTTGGATGGCATCTTTAAGCCCATCTCCGACAATTATCTAGAAAATTCCAAAGGGCATCTGTAAGCCCATTCTCGACATCATCAAATCAAGTATCACTTCATGCGAGTGCAAATTTTTGGGCACTCTAGTGTTCAATCATCTTCCATCTTCAGATTACGAAAGGCAGACAAGCCAATCTACATCCTCAGGTTTAAGAAGATTGAACAGGGGCAGATGTTGTACCCCAAAATTTTTCCCTCTCATTTTACTCAACACATGTCCATTTAGATCTTCAATTTGCTCAAGGTTGCCCAAGAGTTGACCAGACAAACTCTCTCCTAAGGCAATATGCCTCAAACTAGGGTTTCCATTTTCATCAAGATAGGTGAACTCAAAAGACCTCATATGCTCTCCATGGTCCTAATATGTTCTCAAGACCCTCCATGTCAAATTTCAAGCCTTGCACAAGAAGTTTGCTCAGTCAACTGCTCAGATGCTTGAGAATCGACTGTATTAGGTCAAAAGTCAACTGTGGCCCACATACAGTCAAACTTCAATATTTTTGGTCAACATCAACATTTTGAAGTTATATATATCATTTGATCAAGGGTTGATCATGATTCCTTAAGGAATGCCCCAAATTCATCAAAACCCAAAAGTTGCTAAATTAAGGTTTCTCAAGAAAAGTCAACCAAACTTTGACCAAGCATAACTTCCTCATACTTTATCAAAAATTTTCCATCCAAGGCTCATTTTGAATAGGATGAAATTCCCTACAATTCATCTTCGGCCCTCAAGTTCAAAATATACACTCACAAAAAGATATGAATTTCCACATTATAGGTCCTTTTGAAAAGTCAACAAAAACACTTTTTGGGTCAAAGCTTCTTACATGAACATGAAAGACCCAATTGAGATGAGACCAAAATGGTTGCTTAGGGGACATCCTAAGCTTTCTAAAAAGTCCAAGAACACCTCTATAGGGTTAAAATTGGAAGAGATATGCCTTGTCAAAGTTGACCATTTTTGCAAAATTGCCAAAAGTCAAATGTGCTAAAAAATGCATTTGTTGCCAAATGGGCCTAACTTTTTATGCTTGCACCTCACTCATAACATGGTCCACGATCCAAATATTCACTCACATGTTATTTGCTTCATTATTTATTTTATTTTGATTTTTTATTAATTAAAAATTGAATTAAATCAAATAAATGGTAAATAATAGCAAAGATTTGTTTTGATTGGATTTTTGGACAAAATCACAAGCTCATTATGCTGACATATTAGAATCAAATCAAATCAAAGTTAATTGGCACAAGAATGGCATGATTAGGCCAAATTTGGAAGGATATCATACAACATGAAAACCAAATCAAATCTTCAAAAATTCCAAAGATACTAGTGGTTTTTATAACCCTAATTCATTCAAGGATATATAGAGAGAGCAAGAGCAGACACAAAAACAAGAGGTTGCAGTCGTGAGAAAGGAAGAACAAAACTCAAAAAATTGACAAAAAGTGGTGATTCGGTTTCTCACGTAGAGGTCAATTCCAACCATTCTAAAGCTTTCTAACGATTCCTGGACCCTCTCTGAAGCTAACACGATCAATTGCAAGCATTCTCACGCCCAAAATCGCCACTTAGCCTTCATACGGCTTACCCTTCGTTTCAAAATTGATTACAACAATTCTTGCATTATAAGCATGTTTTAATGATATATTTATGATTATTGACGTATTTGCAACATGCCTGGATGACTTAATTGAAGCTTTGATGCACATATTGATGTTTGCCGTTGTTAGGATTTACTTGTCCGTTTTAGGGTTTTCCATACATGTAAAATTGGCCACAGAAAAGGGTACTAGGATGCTCGTGGCATCAAGATGGTTTGATCCATGTAACTAGAATTTATTTATCATGTGTTGTGTTGATTTTTGAAGTTTACAGGTTTTTAGCTATGGAACCTGTGTGTGGGTATAAGTCTTACCCCTAAGACGACGGTCTCAACAAAGGAGACGATGATTTTTCACCACCCCATTGGACCATTTGAATATAGCGTGCGTGTTTTTTCTTTTATTCAGTTATCCACTTATTTCCTTATATTATTGATTGTTGTTATTTAATTAACAAATAAGTCACACAGTTCAGTTGGACAAGGCGCACATGATTTGAGTGGGAGGACCTGGGTTCGATCCCAGGTCCCAACAATTTTCCTTGTTTTAATTCTTCTTTGCTGGATCCTGTATATCACCATCTCCAACGCTCACCATGCACCATCCACAATCCAGCCATTGGATTCATTGCTAGCCAGATCCAACGCCCATCAATAAAAGACCATGGTGCACCAATAGCGAGGAGCAACACTGGATCTCAAACGTGGGGTTGGGCTTCAACTTGGTGGGCCTGGAACAATTTCAACAACACACCCCCTCCAATTACTATACAGGCCCAATTTAATTTTTATTTTATTTTATTTATTTTTGTTTTTTTAATTTTTTGTTTTCACAAATTAATTCTTTTTTTAATTAACTACAAACAACCAAAAAATAAAAAAAAACACCCAAAAAATCTTTTTTTCCCATAAAATATATATTTTCTTTAATTAATTAATTTGATTAAAAATTAGGTTAACTTAACTCCTTTTTATAATTAAAATCAATTAGAAATTAGGATTTAATTTTTGTAAATAATTAATTTTTCTTCAAAAATAACTCAAATATTTTTTCTCAAATTAGATTTTCTAGGTCTTCTAATCGTCCTTGCATTTAATTAGTCGCGCGTATTTCAATTACCTTTTATTAATTTTGTAATTGCCCCGAGGTTGTAATAGTTTTAATTAGGTTTTAATTTCGCATTTTATTTTCAGTCGAAATAATTCTGTATATGTGAAAGTCATGTAATAGTTAGGTGTATGCTAATATAACCTAAATGTTAGATGTATGCTAATAGGATTGTATGGAAAGAATGCTTGAAAATTAAAACGGTAGATAACCTAAATGTGCAAAGACAAATTAACTGAAAAAATTCACTCGCACATGCTCACTCCTAGGGTTTACTCCACTTCGGTTGCCTTCGGTTAAACGGTCATGAAGTATAGGGTTTGTTAGTGGTCGTCCTCTAGCCCCGAAAGATCTCAAATGAGCCATTCGGATGTTGCCTCGGAAAAAGATCTTTAAGGCTTTAGGATGATTACTAACACCTCCTAACATTGCTTTTGTGATCGTATATGTCCCTTCGAACGTCCCTTAAAACTCCAACGACGGTGCTACCTATTCCTTAATAATGGGATAGCATTGTCTAAAGGAAAATGAACAGTCTTTTTCGAGTAGGTAGATAGTTCCTAGGTACTTGATCAAACAAACAAATTTCACACCAACACTTTTCAAACAATTTTCAAAACAAATTTGTCACATCCTTGAGGACTGATACAAGGGTTATCATGAAGTAAACTTTTTTTCAAAACAAGCACACACACAAGCAATTTTAAAAATGAGCAAGTACCTAAGATTCCATGGAAAACCATGGACAGAAAGGGTGCTAACACCTTCCCTTTCTATAATCTACCCCCCGTACTCAGAAATATTCTCGAAAAAGTTTTTTTCTGTTCTTTTTCCTTTTCCTGATTGGATAAAATAAAATTCGGTGGCGACTCTTACTTATCGCGACATTTTGCAAACAAATAACGCAAAACGCAAACTAGTATTAACAGTCAGTTCTGCCACCGTATCATAATTACTCCAATGAATGGTAGTCTCGTCATTATGGGAGATAGTTTGTTGTTGAGATTTGTTACTCCGATGAATGATAGTCTCGTCATTATGGGAGATAGTTCGTTGTTGAGATTTGTTTACTCCGATGAACAGTAGTCTCGTTATTATAGGAGATAATTAGTTGTTGAGATTTGTTTACACTGATAGATGGTAGTCTTGTCACTATGGGAGATAGTTTGTTGTTGAGATTTGTTTACTCCAATGGATGGTAGTCTCGTCATTATGGGAGATAGTTCATTGTTGAGATTTATTACTCCAATGAATGGTAGTTTTGTCAATATAGGAGATAGTTCATTGTTGAGATTTGTTTACTCTGATGAATGGTAGTCTCGTCATTATGGGAGATAGTTCATTGTTGAGATTTGTTACTCCAATGGATGGTAGTCTCGTCATTATGAGAGATAGTTCGTTGTTGAGATTTGTTTACTCCGATGGATGGTAGTCTTGTCATTATGGGAGATAGTTCTTTGTTGAGATTTGTTACTCCGATGAATGGTAGTCTCGTCATTATGGGAGATAGTTCGTCGTTGATATTCACTTTGACTAAAGAAGTTCATTTGTTTTCAGTCATAAGTACTAATATCAATCATTTATTACGTACCCTAATATTGGTATTTACCAATATTATCTTACCATTTCTATTCCATGTGAGTTGATGTTACTTTTTTTGCTATCTTCTGTGAGTGGATAGTTCACAGTTATCTATCGATCATGGTCATCCATTACTTTCTCCTTATTATTTGAGTTGATGATGCCTTATCTCCTCCTTGGGATTTACCCCAGTAGAGTTAAGTCTTATGTTCCCCAGTAATTTATTTTCCTGGTCGGACTTTCTTTTGACCCTTTATTTTATTTCTCGCATCCCCAGTGGTGTCTTGTGTCACCTTTGGAGTGTATCAGTTTGCATGCATAATCATAAGCATTGCATGGAATCTTAGGGACAAAAGTAGGATTTGTTTTATATTTAAGTATCTTCAATCACACTGAGACGGAGATTTTAAGCTTCGCATCTCCGGATAGAATACACTTAAATAAGGGAAGCTGTTATACCCCAATTTTTGCCCCTAAGATTTCTCATCATCTCACTTTTATCAATATAATAAGATCATACATTAGGGTTGGTTCTTCCTATCTTTATCCTATCTTTAATTTTTCTCTTCAGGGATTACCAAGCACCTTGAAGTGTGTATCTTGTACATGTGTTCTTTGAACTAACATCAAAATATGTATATATGTTTCTTTAAATGTTCATATTGTAGGGGAAATACAATTGCATTCATCTCACCATCTAACCTAGGGTTAAAAGTTGGTTCTCAATCAAATGACTCTTCAATGGATTGCAAGAGCTCAAGTTTTAAGGCTATGTCCATGATATTAAAGATTTGTGGTTCAAAGAATTCCCTCACCTTATTTAGGTCAAACTTTCCTCAAGGTTGGTGTTGACATTCATCAAAGAGATATGTTCATGTGTTTATTTCCATGCCTTCTTAAACAAGCTTAATTGAGAATTAAGCTCCATTTTTTAGTGTGCTTCAAGATAATATCATTTAAAGACCTATTATGATTCATCAAGCTTTGTTTTGCTAAGAAATATCAAAATATTCAAAGTTTGGTTCAACAAATTTGACCTAATTGAGAAAATGTTTATTCTAGTGATCACAAGTGCATAACTCCCTCAATTTTAAACATTTTGATTTGGTTCTTTTTTATATGGATTATTATCATCATAAACAACAACCTCTCTTCACATGGCAGGATCCAATTGTGCCAGAAAAATCATCAAAAGTTGATAGGGGTTTCAAGTCATTTTTGGGACTCTCTGAGCTAGGGTTTGTTGACTTCCAAGGACCATATCTTACTCATTTTTTTATATTTTTTAGTGACTCCAAATCCATGATTCTATTTAAAATGTCCTTAAAAATATCTCTTCAGAAATCTAAGGCTAATTTTGAGTGGAAGATCATTAATGATTGAGTAAGATTACACGTCTCCTTGAAAGGCCTTTGAATTTTAGGGTCTGACTTCAAATGATCATAATTTGGTCAATTTTTATCTCATTAAGCCCATTAATTTTCCAAAATAATCTTAAGAGTGTGAACTTCAACTCTTATTTTATGTGCAAAGCTTGAAAATGGTTAGAAGATGCCTTAAGAGTTCAAAAGATTATAGGTCACTTCATGGATTTCCATCAATTTCACAAGGTCATATCTCTCTCAATTTTTGTATTTTTTGGATGATTCTAGTTTTACAATACTCTTTAAGAAGTCTACTTCATTCCATCTTCATTGACCAAAACATAATTTTGAGTGGAAGGCCATGTTTGAAGGCAAGAGATTATAAGTCACTTTTGAACTCAAAGCTTGGAATTTTTCTAAGTCCACAATTCAGTGTTTTTTTCACGATTTCAATTGATCATAACTTTTTAATCAAGCACCCAAATTCTACCTTTCTTGGCACATTGTGAAGTTTGTGGTGAAATTTTTCCATTGCAAAAAGAATGATATCATAAAGCCCTTCAAGCTAAGTGCACCATGGATTCAAAGTTGGCACCTTGAAACTGATTTTGTCAAAACAATCAGATTTTGATTTTCATAATATGGCTTCTAAACACCAATTTTGTGCTTGTTTTCCACTTAAACATGTTTAACAAATTTGCTAAGGCCGGATTAAGTATTAAAATGTAAGAAATGGTTGAGTTTTGACAACTTGCAAGTCACACTTTTGTCATGATCAAGGTGTTCACGATTTCACTTGATTTCTTATCATTCACCCTCTCTCAATATTGAATTCACTTCTCCTTTAAATAACGACCCCATTCCACCCATTTTCGTAAGCTTGGACAACCAAAATCACCTTGTCAAACTCTCTGTAACTCATAATTCTGTAACTTCGAATTTGGTAATACAACCTTTATCAATCCATTTTCTTTACTAATTCTTCATCCTTGAACTTCACTGAAGCTAACAGAAGAATAACCAAGCCTTGAGTCTCCTAAATCGTGCTAGCCAAGTCAAGTTTCAGAGCTCCGAATTTGAACTTCAACAGGTAGATTCCTCCATCAATTCTCTCAAAATTTGTTACTATAATGAAGCTCTCATTGCTCTGATACTCATTGCATCATTTGCTTTTAACTGGAAGTGAGTTTTGATCATGAACTTTCAAATCCCTATTCAACTTTGTTCTTCTGGTTTTCTTCAAATCGACTAAGCTATAGTTTATATAAAATTTTCGCGAGGGTACCGTTGAAATCATCTTGAAGAGACGAAGTGAATGGCACCGGCATGAGCTCCTGATTTTACAGCTTGTGAGACCTGCAATTCGCGTGGCTGGAGGTTAAAGATGACCAATGTGTCATCTCTCAACCAATGACAAGGCGCCACTTGTTTTTTTCAAATCTGTTTTTTAATTAATTATCCGGTGGTTTATTCACTAATGTCCATGATATGCACAACACGCTAGATCCCTTGGATTTGATTACTAACACGTTTTGACATTGATCCAATGGTCTACATCATTTTGGTTTTATTTTTATTTTCTAATTTTATATTTTAATTGTTTTAAACTTCAAAAATTCATAAAAAATTCATTTCAACTTCTAAAATTCTGGAAAAAATCTTAAAAATACTTTGAATTTTTCTCTTTCTGATTTTTATATTTTCACAATTTTATTGTGATTTGATATTTTTTGTAACTTTTCACTTTATTTAACTTATTTTGATTGATTAAAAATACTTTCCTTAATTTTTAAATTCTGGAAAAAATTATGGAAGGATCCAATGACCTCTTGATAAATATTGATGGCCTTATTTTATTTTTATTTCTGATTTTACTATTTATTTTTACAGTTTTTGGTTTATTTTTCATGTTTCTTTAAATTTTAAAAATAGTTTCTGATTTTAAAAAATTCTAAATTTTTTTGTCAATACTTATTAACTCGTGTTTGACTTCTAACTATTCTTTTGAGATTTTTATTTGGTGTTTTAATATACTTTGTGTATTTTACCAGTTATTTCTCTTTTATTAACCATCTGAATATTGTTTTATTAGATATTATTTTATTATTTTTGTTTGGTCCTGATTTGGATGTTATTTTGGGACAAGTTCCTCAACCTCATTGGATTTTGGGTGTTGATAGGTTGAAAAACCAAATCCACCAAAATGGATGAATGATCTTGATTATATTTAAAACCCTAATTTCATTTAATACATCCCCTTCCTCTTCATCTTATCCCTTTTCTACTTATGTTACATGTTATTGGAGAATGATACATAGCACTTCTCTAAATATATGGTACATATATTGCTATTGACCAGTCTCAAAATATGTGTGACTTCTACATAACTCCACTTACGATTGCTTAACATAGCACTAAATTTGTCCCGAATCGAGAAATGGTCATTCGTGGCCCAAACCTATGTTTGCAAGCCCAAGTATGTTTAATTTGAAACCTTTGATCCAATAACCTTGAGGTTCATTGTTATGAGGCTTTGGTCTTATCAATCCTCTAATGAACCATCATAAACTTTGGTCTAAGTGAATCATTTAAATATTGTTGATCATATGTTGTCGCCTCGAGAACTTGAAATAAATGATATACTTGATAGAAAGCAAATGAAACTTGTTCTTGAGAAGCGAAAAAAATGGCTAAACAAATCATCGAGGTGAAATCAATGAAGTCGCCATCGAACGTTTTTTATCCCTCGGGAAGGGAAAGGTAAACATCGAGTATACCTGAGAAGGATAAAATCACGATCAAACGACCAATAGATACGGGTAAGGGAGTCTTTTACGTGAGGGGAAGGTATTATCACCCCATACGCCCGTAGTACTCTATGGTATCCACTCTTGTTTCTCTAATCAAAGGGTGAGTTTAAATCTAATGCTTAAGAGCTAAAATGAAAATTCAAAGAGGGAATGCATGCAAAAGAAAAGAGAAAATAATATAGGGAAACAGAGTTGTGCTCGCTTGTGCCCTACCCCAATGCCTACGTATCCTTTTTGAGGAATCAAAGTTATCGTAGTTTGATCACTTATTTTGGTTTATTTTGTCTTTTTTAAAGAACAATATTAATTTCGCCTTCTGCCGCAGCTCGACCATTGGAGACTCACGCGTCAGCACAAAAGTGAATTAACATGTTCTATATTTGTGCCCAAAGGCGGATAATGCTATATTTGTTCTCTAGCAATTTAGACATTGTACCACCCGACCTTTGGGGATTTACGCGTCGTGTTGCGTAGAGTAAAATTAACACATCCTTTTGAAAGTTCCAAAGAAATCCCCGAAGGCGCGAAATAATTTGTATTGGTTGATGTTTTTTACCTTGAAAAAGGATTTGAAAATTGTTAGATATTTTATGCATTTGCCAAGAAAATGGTTTTAATTTTAATGCAAGGATGCAAAAGAAATAAAAACATATAAGGGAGACTATCTATAATCTAATCCCTAATGTTATCATACAATGATTGATCCTAAAGTTGAGTTTTGAAAGGAAAATCTCTACCCTATGTTAACATCATGGATCACAATCCTAATGTCTATCTAGAAAGCTATCCTAATCGAGTGATCCTAAGGGACCATACAACGGTTCAAAGCCTAAGAGAACATGAAATATACAAGGATGAAATACAAGTAATCAACAAGCTCAAGAGAGCACACAAATGGCAAGAGTAGTGCCCACTAGCTCAAGCAAAACGACCTAACCAAGATATCACGAATCGAGGTAGGTAAAAGAAAAATCAAGAGAAATGTTTTAGCTAAGGGGAGCGGATCACCCGAAGCAAACATGCGGGAGACTGAGATGAAATAAGAAAAGAAGAGAAATGCTTCAGCTAAGGGGAACGAATCACCCAAAGCAAACAAGTGGGTAGCAGAGTGTCAGCATCGACCATTGCGAACTCTTGACAAAGTGTAGGGGTCAGGACAAAACCCTTTTCCACATGACCGACTCGATACACATGATTTTCACAAATCCAAAGCGTCGACGTATAATGTGAGCTAAGGATGACACGGACTAGAATGTGCGGTGTTGGCTACTAACCATTTCCACTCGACTCCTTTTGAGGACTTATCATCTGTAATATATGCGAGCACAAATGTAAACACACCTACAAAATACCTACTTTAAAGGTAGGGTTTTAAACAAACACAGATAACACACAAATGCACATAATGCGGAATTGCCCTAAACGGGTCTTTAAATAAACCAGAGAGGCTCCTGACATGATCAGAAACAGAAATCCCCATCATACATCTCTATTCCTACTTCTCATGGCATCAGAAAGAAGTAAAGTTCCTACTTCTCATGACATCTAAAAATTATTAAAATGCAGAAATAAAGAATGAAATCACGATGATACCTAACAGAGTAGGTTCGTTGCCGCTTTAAAGCCACACAAGTAAAGAGAAAACTCTATAGAAATAGGAGTGTAAGCAGCAAACAAGAGTGTGTCCAACAATATCTAAGCCCAATAGTAATATCGTCCAGAAGGGCATTTTTGTTGTGTTTATTTTTGGTTCAAAAAATGAAGATTGCGTGGGCTTAGAGGGAGTGAGGCGCATCAAAAACCGACAGATTTCTCTTCAGGAAATCCATACCAAATCCATATTATTCATATTTTTATTATTATCAATTGAAATAAAAAACTATTAAAAGAGAAATAGAAATCAAACGGTGTGTATTGGAAACTTAGGGTTCAAAAAGTGATTTGGCTTTTCAATTTCACGTGAACACAAAGGTTCTCTTCTCCATCAAAACTTTGTAACAGTGCTTCTCTCATGGTAAACGGTGGTGTTCTCATCATCTTAACTCCATCTCAAATTGATTCAACCTCGTAATCCGCTCTGATTCCGATCAAAGCCCCGCCGATTCGCTTCAACCTTCTTCGATTCTGATTGTGTTCGCCTTTGTCAATTCGTGATTTCGACGCAACCTTGCTCTCATATCTCACTCCTTCATTTCAGTTTAATCCTCTTCATCAACTTTGATTCAGTCGCAGCGAGTAACTTCCTCTCTTTCACGAAGCAACACCATACGCTCTGTTTCGTTCCCAATTTTATGATAAACGGCGATAGCAGACCGGGCGACAGAATTCACAACATCTTGAAGTTACAAAACGAAGGGAAGACAAATTACCTACGAGATGGAGATTTGCCTCGGTCTTCGTTGTAACGAATGTGCCGCGGAAATGGAGGGAAAACCAGAGGAACTCAAATTCATAGGTAATACGAAGCATCCATTAATCTTCAGTTTTCTTTTCTTCTTCTTCGCTTCTAAACTTCTTTTTCTGCTGCTTCGTTCTTGTTGTTATTGAGGATATGAAATTGTAGTGATGATGATGATGCAGAAGGTTTGAAGTTGCAGAAGAAGAAGGATGAAGCAACAATGTGGTTATGAAGAGAGAGTAGAGAGAAGATGCAGTTTGTTATGATTCTCCAGAGATTGAAGAACGGTCAAGATGAAGATTAGAGAAAAAGAGAGAGGTTGATGGTGATTCTTCAGAGAGTTTGAAAAATGAATCTAAAAGAGGTGAGTAATTCTGTTAGAGATTCAATCCGAGTTTTTCCCCCCTTCTGACTTGTGAATGAATTTTTGTTTATATTTGTTAAGAAGTTTGTTAGAGGTCTATGAAGTTAGTTATGAGGTTAGAATTTTATTGGAGTTAGTTAGGAGTTAGTTTGGATCTTGTTTCTGTTTTTTGTATTTCTGCTGAACTGTCATTTTGTTAGTGAAATTACTTATGATTTTTCTGGTTTTGTAAACTGAACCTGTACTTGTACCTGGATGTGAATGGTTTCGATCTGCAGGGCTGGCTTGTATTATGCAGGGTCCAATTAATTTTGGATTCTGTTTGGTTATCTGATGCAAGTTGTTTAATGAAGTGCATGGCTGATTTATTGATGAATGGAACCTAGTTTTTCCTTCTGATATTTCCTGATTGTGCAGGTTGGCCTATGGACTGTGTTGTACCCCAAAATTTGCCCTCGTATTTTTTCACAAGAAATCACAGCTTCGGGCTTTTCCTGATTTATTCAGATTAACGTAAGAATCAGTCAAACAGACTTTTCTTATCAGTCAGATAAAATTAGGGTTTTCATTGATTTTAAAACAGTTCAGGCAGATTGCTAAGGTTTGGTTGAGTTGGCTCAGGTTTTGATCAGGCAGGCGCTTCTTTGACATTTAACCAAGAACCAGGGTTTTGTGCGCGCATTCTCATAAAGGATTAATTCTACATTTCTTCTCAATTTACTCTGAGATATAGACTGAGGTTGTTGATTGAGAATTTGCAGTGTTTGAAGTTAATCAGTAAAAAAAGGACATGTGGATGTTTGTTTGATTTGACTGTGCATTGTTATGTTTAATTCGGAACGCCGAACGTTTATTAATTATTTCTTTTTTCTAAGTCAGAATAATTGGATTTACTTCCAATTGTTTTAATTTAAGAAATTCGAATAATTAAGATAAACAATTGAAAAGAAATAAAAGGAATTAACTGATCAAATTTGGATTTTATTCATCTTTAATTATTTGTTACAATTGTTATTTAAATACAGTATTTATTTACAAAGTATTTATAATAATAATGGTTACAATGATTAAAATTGAAATAAAGTTATCCTAATTTCCTAAATCTTCATTCTTCTACTACTACTCCTCTTTTGCTCCATTGATTTTTATCTGCAAAACAAAGAAAAAGAAAAAGTCAAAAGCAGATGGAATGAAATTAAAAGCAGACAGAAAAAATGGACTCATCATTAAAAGCGACTGGCCGAAATCAGTTTGCCCTCTCTGCAAATCACGAGATTTCTCTCGGTTCACAAAGAGGGATAGAAATGCTTGCAAAAAAAAGTATGAATGCACAAAGTATACAAATTGCACAAATTCAAAGATTGTCAAACCTACTACATGATCTCAAAATTGCCAAACAAACTACAAAATCCAAAGTCAACTAGAGCTGCCCAAAGCCAAAGATATCAAAAGATGTCCAAAAGGATATGGAAAGATATCAAAGTACAAAATGTTGTCAACAAAGTACACAGAGAAAAGAAGTATGCAGAGAAAAACTAATGTACAAGCAAGCATGTTCAAATCATCACTTTCCAGCCTGTCACCTTTTCAGAACATAGTACATGATAAGCAATATAATATGCTTAAATCTGGAGAGAGAGAAAAGAGAAGAAGAAAAGGAGGCTTACAGGCTTTAGGCAGGAAGATATATAAAACAACAGATATACCAGCATATCAGAAAAAAAGGGGGAGAAGTATCACAAAAAAGAGAGAGCCCTCAAAACTGTAAAAGAACTGCAAACAGCAAGTCCCAAGCATAAGCCTCCAAACAAGAAGCATAACATAAGCCAGACCTGTTTCAAAGGCCTGAAGCCAGAAGCACCACATGCTCAAAAACCTGCTACTGCATAAAAGCATTAAGCCCCTGCTAACCTGCATAAGCCTTGTTCCAAAACCAATATCAAACCAAAAGCCATACACCTAAAACCTGTAAACTGTCATCAAGCCTAAAAGCCTCAAACATAAAGGCCTGAACCTGTCCAAACTTAAACATACATCAAGAACACCAAGCCTAAAGCCTGCCTCCATAAACAGCTCACCACAAACTGTCAAACAATAAACCCCTGCTAAAACTGTGTCAAACCTTTCAACATCATCAATATCTCAACACCATAATACACAGAGGCAAGCATCAAATACACAAAAACATTCAAACCACAACACCCTCAGAACTGTGTTCATCACAGGGTCCAATACTCAGCCGTACCACCAATCCAAAGCAATAACTCACAAAAACAATATTCAATATCAGCATTCCTTCAAGAACATCATCAGAGGCAACCAGAAAAGAAGAGGAAAAGAAGCATATCAGAGGGGCAAAGCATACAAAGCATACAAAGCATACGAAGCATACGAAGCATACAAGCATACAGAGGCAAACATTCAAGTGGATTGAAGAGGAAAAGAAGGTGGTGCTAGGGTTCTCAGGTTATCATCATAGAACCCTAAAGAGACAAAGGCATTAGGCATACCAGGAAGAGCAAGCTCGCGCATCACGTTCCTCCGCCCTTGGCCGCCTGAAGCACCTCCGGTCCTTCCTCCTCCGTCTCCATCCCCCAAAGGTATAACTTCTCTTCCTTCTCACGCGCCTCAAATAGAAAACAAATAACAACATAAACAAAAATCAGAACTCGAACTAAGCATGCAAAGGGAACTAATGAAAACCTTAAGACATAGAAACGAGAAATCAGACCTTGTAAGCATCACCTGAGTGGTCCACAGAGGGAGAAAGAAGGATGATAACGCTTGGTGGCCCTGGGCGAAGGACGTTGTTCTGGATGCTTGGCTCAAAAGATGAAGAAGACGAAGAGCAAAAGTGAACGGCGCCTCTGTATCCTTTGCCTAACCCTAAATCCAAAGTGAACGAAACTATCTGAAACCCTAAAACACTTGTGAAGCAAAATGGGCCTTGCCCCTTTCACGCCTAAAGCCCATTCTCAAAATTTGGCATGCACCCCCCTCATTTCTCCCTCATACTTGTTTTTTAGTTTGGGCCCAAAACCCTTTTAGGCCCATTCTATCTTTTCCTTTATTTTCATTCTTTTTTTAATACTTATAAACTAACTTTTTTTGTTTGTTTATCTTTTTATTCTTCTTTTTTTTTTTACAATTTAAACTAATATAATCTATTTTCGTTTATAAAAATTAAAAAATGCCTTAACTCTTTTTATATATAAAACTTTCTTTTATTTACATGAATATTAGATTTAATTAGGTTAATAGATCTTTTTGTCTTAAAACTTTTTAATAAAACTTTGTACATAAAATGCTAACTAAAAATACATAGGAGCATTAATACATAAAAAAATAGAACTTAAAGCATTTTCTTTTCTTTTATTAAATTTTCTTATTTGTACATAATTAACAAAAAAACACAAAGAAAATACAAGAATACAAAATAAATAAGCAATACTTAATAATACATTAAAATTCACATTTTTCACACTTGTAAATAATCATACACTTACACAAATACCTTTACAATACACAAATACATCGATACGTTTACATTTGCTTATTTTGTACATTTGATACATATTACATTTGAGATCGATTCGATTTGGTTGTAAATTATTTGGACACTACTCCCCTAATAAGTCTCATCCCCGTTTGTAAATATTTGTACCCCCACTCCCGGATACTTATTTGTAATAGCGTAGGACTTTAAATTCCCGCAATTTATCGCTTTCAAATATACCATGGTTAGACCTAGGGTTTGTATGTACATAAAATCAAACGCTAGATAACCTAATACAAGAAAAATACATGAAATCAATACACAATCACACTTGCACCCCTAGGGTAACCCCGCTTGTTGCCTTCCAAAATGGGCCATGCTTGCACGTCGAGTTTCTTTGGCAAAACAATTCAAATGATCATAAGTCCCTCGATGACGCTTTCGAAAGTTGCCTAATCAAAAATGATCATAGTCCCTTCAAGCAAAATTGCCAAAGACACTTGGCACCATTGCATTCATGGTCCATACGATGACCCGCGCCCGTCCCGTTAAACATCCTAAACGCAAGATTGCCCACCAAATACAATGGTGGAACAAAATTGTTAAAAGGGTTAAAACATGAGGAAAACCTTTGAGTAAATTTAGGGGTAGACAACTCTTAGTTACTTGATCAAACTTGCAAAAACACTTGCCTACTTTTCAAAACCCATTTCACAAACACTTTCAAAACAAACTTTCAAAAACATTTGAAACATCTTTTCGAAAAGATACACACCTTCGTAAAACACTCAAACACGAGTCATTAAAATGGTTGCCTAGACAAGGCGTCTTCTTCAAAAACATTTTCAAAACACACACACACCATTTCAAGCAATTGAAAATCAAAGGTAAGTGATCTAAAACAAGTAACTAAGAGCCCATGGATAACCATGGATGAAAGGGGTGCTAATACCTTCCCTTTTCATAATCTACCCCCCGAACCCACGAAACATCTCAAAAGGTTTTTCCTATGCTTTTTTAACCTTTCCTTTAGGATAAAATAAAAAGTCGGTGGCGACTCTTGCTAAACCGAACAAGTGCGAACACAAAACGCAAAACCTCAAGTCAGTTCTCCCACCGTATCACAGACTGGTTTGAATTCAATGATGCAGGGTTGGAATTGAACACGATGGAGCAAGGGCATGGCACGAAGGTGAATTAGGAGATGGAAGAAAAAATTGAAGAATGAAATCAATGAAGATTTGAGAACAAAATATGGAAACATGAGTATGGAACAAATTGCATAACATGGAGAATGATGGATGATTAGGATAGGTTTTCATGTATTTTAGGCACACTTGCATCGAACCTGACTTCTGAAGTAGGATAGTATTAGATGCTGTGATATAATGTACTCCTTAGAAATTGCATCTTAATTTGGAACATGAAACAATTGCAAGTGTATCCTGAAAAGAGCAAAGTAACTTTGAAGTTTTTGCCAATTTCTATTCAATATTCCAAATCTCTTTTTTCTGACCGGAGTTTAAGTGGCTTTGTAATATCATTTTGACTTTGTAATGAAATTGGAACTTGAATTAATTTTGATGAGATCTTGGTATTTGCTTTCATTTTAATGTTGCGATTTTTTTCCATCTCGAATTCACGACTTAAGTCCAATCCCAAAGCTTGTCCTTTTTTGTATCTATACAATTCGTGGAGGAACTATACACCAACTTTCGCTTGTTGAAAGATTTGAATTGGTACACATCCGAACATGAATTAACTGGGGCTTATGCCAACTTAATCTCTCTCAAAGAATCATATCCAAATCCAATTGTGAGCCACACTTGATTCTTATTAAAACTTTAATTTGAATGTTGAAGCTCAAAAAGCATGTTCGTAGCCTAAGCGATAAGCATACCTTGGATCAATGAATGATGAAAGATGATTCTTCAAGAGAAATCTTAACGCACCTCTTATATTAATGACAAAACCTTGACCAAATGATAAGCACAATCATAGAAAGAGATTCATTGATTCAAACCTCATCCACACCATTAGGTAGTTCTTCAAGTGAATGCTTCCACAAAATGAATTCAAACCACTCTTCATTCTGAAATCCACGAATAATTCGTAAGTCAATTCACAAGCAAACAAAATGAGTTCACAAGAACCTCTCTTATGCCATGACTTACATTTTGCAATCTAAACCTCACGACATCTTGATCTTAAACAAAATTAATGCCTTGCTCTTGAAACAAATACTATGCAAAACCCTACCTTGTGATCAGTGATTTCTGAAGAAGAACCTCCATTGAAGTACAATAGCTGAAAAGCCCTGATCTTTGCTTAAACATAGAGAAATAAACCCTATTAGCCTTGTAACTTGATGAAGAGAGAAATTCCCAATGACTGCAGATCATAACCCTAATTCCATTGCTCATTGCTTGAAGGAGAAATCAGCCTTTATTGGATATATTCATCACAGTCAGTGACAATTCTAACTTACACAATCATGTGATCTCTTAAACCTTAGGGTACTTTATTGAGTGAAAATGCATGTTATGTTAATGACCTAATTAAAAGATGTGAATGCAACACTAAGCCTAAGCCAGATAAAAGTACAATTAGGAGGGAAAATTTTGGGGTGCAACAATCGGCTGAACAAATCATTGAGGTGAAATCAATGAAGTCGCCATCGAATATTTTTTATCCCTCAGGAAGGAAAAGGTAAAAATAGAGTAAACCTGAGAAAGGTGAAATCACGATCAAACAACCAAGAGATACGGGTAAGGGAGTCTGTTACGTGAGGGAAAGGTATTAGAACCCCACATGCCCGTAGTACTCTATAGTATCCACTCTTGTTGTTCTAATCAAAGGGTGTGTTTAAATCTAATGCTTAAGAGCTAAAAAGAAAATGCAAAGAGGGAATGCATGCAAAAGAAAAGAGAAAACAATGTAGGGAAAATAAAGTTATGCTCTCTTGGGCCCTACCCCGATGCCTACGTATCCTTTTTGAGGAATCAGAGTTACCGTAGTTTGACTCACATGTTTTGATTTGTTTTGTGTTTTTTAATGAGCCATATTAATTTCTCCTTCTGACGCAGCTCGACCTTCGGAGACTTACACGTCAACACAAAAGTGAATTAACATTCTCTTTTGAAAACTTTGAAAGAAAAGGGCCCGAAGTCGCAAAAGAGTTTGCATTGGTTGATGTTTTTTACCTTGAAGAAGGATTTGAAAGTTTTTAGATGTTTTAAGAATTTTCCAAGAAAATGGTTTTAGTCTTAATGCAAGGATGCAAAAGAAAGAAAAACATCTAAAGGTAGCTAGCTAGAATCTAATCCCTAATGTTATCATACAATGATTGATCCTAAGGTTGAGTTTTGAAAGAGAAATCTCTACCATATGTTAGCATGCATGGATACCTATCCTAATGCCTATCTCGAATCACCATGAAAGGATGAATCGAGAAGTCCTAAAGGAGTATAACAAAGGTTCACCACCTAAATCTATGTCTATCTCAAGTCACCCCCAAAGGATGAATCAAGAGCTCCTAAGAGAACATGCCAAAGGCTCACAATCTAAGAAAACATGTACACAAGGATGGAAAACATGTAATCAACAAGCTCGAGAGACAACACACATGCCAAGAGTAGTACACACTAACTCGGGTAAAAGCCTAACGAAGATATAAATGATCTAGGTAGGTACAAAATACAGTAGGGATGCTTTAGCCAAGGGGTCATATAAACCAAGGCAAACAAGCGGGTAAAGGTATGAAGCGGGAAGCTTTAGCCAATGGGTCATATCGACGAGGCAAATAAGCTATCTGTGGGAACAACATTTGTACCATGGCATCGTATTTCCAGGTAAGAAGAGTAAGGGGGAGTGAAAAAACTTGGCGCGTCAACATCGTCCAACGCGATCTCAAGAAAAGTGTGGGGAATCGATTACAAATACCTTTTCCACTTGACCGA
This sequence comes from Vicia faba, assembly GCA_948472305.1. Taxonomy (NCBI): domain Eukaryota; kingdom Viridiplantae; phylum Streptophyta; class Magnoliopsida; order Fabales; family Fabaceae; genus Vicia; species Vicia faba. The sequence continues at coordinate 1,223,251,909 of OX451741.1, read as the reverse complement.
CTCGATACACATGATCTTCACAACTCCGAAGCATCGATGCACAACGCGAGCTAGGGATGACACAAACTAGAATGTGCGGAGGTTGACTACTAACCCTTTCTGCTCGCCTCCTTTTGAGGACTTATCATCCGTAATATACGCGAGCACAAATTTAAACACACCTGCAGAATACCTACTTCAAAGGTAGGGTTTTAAACAAACAAAAATAGCACACAAATGAACATAATGCAGAATTGCCCTAAACGAGTCTTTAAATAAACCAGAGGGGCTCCTAACATGATCAACAACGGAAATCCCCACCATACATCTCTATTCCTATTTCTCATGGTATCAAAAAGCAGTAAAGTTCCTACTTCTCATGACATCTAAAAAGCAGTAAAGTGCTGAAATGAGATAAACAGGAGAAAATACCAAGCGAACAAAAGTTCGTAGCCCTGCGAGCGAAGCAGAGAAACCCAGAAAAATTCGAGTAAGCTTCACCAAGCAATAGAGAGGAGTCAGAAATCAAATGCTCGGAATAAGTGTCGAAGCATCATCGATGTGAAATTAAATCACAATCGAAATCTCAAGCGCATCCGTATATCACACAATAAACCTGCATAAGACTCAAATCTAGACAAACAAAGGTGAATCGCAAGTCTCAAGCAATCAGATAATCATGAATTAATACCTAAAATCAAATAAAAAAAACTCTACCAAATTTATATTTGATTTTGTAATTTTTTATAATGTGTAAAAAGTTCAAAAAACACATCTAAGCAATTCACAAAACTATTTAAAAGAAATTACTAATAGAATAATTTCAGGGGGTGCAAGCGAGTAATCCTGGGGCGTGAGCTAGTAATAGGCGTTGAGCCCAATCCAGAAATAGTCCAATAAGCAATTTTTGTTGGAATTCTTTTCATGCTTAAAAAAAAAATTGCCATAGGTCCAAAAGGTTGATGGTTCGATCCACATTCACCCAAATTCAGTCTAACATGTTCACTATTATATTTTTTTTATTTACCAGCAAATTAATAAAGAATAAAAAAATATATAACAAATTAAAAATCAATATATCAGAAAGCAAAAGGATTAAAAAGGGATGCTTCAGCTTCTTGCAAACGCATGAACGTTCATCTTCATCTCTCTTACAGCGCCGCCGCCAAGATGACCTTTCCGATCTACTTAGTCCATCGTCCGATCGATGCATTCTCCTCTTGGCGTGTCTGTCTCGTTACAAAACAACTTAATCGATCCAACTCTCACACGTTGTTGATTGCTTCAGCTCATCGTCGATTGAATCACTATTCAGAGTGATCCTTCCTCTCCTTCGTTTCAACATTACAAAGTATCTTCTTCATCTCAGCGACGCTCTTTTTCATTTGAAACTAGTATCGCCGCCGTTCGCTTCAGTGGCGAGTTCCCCTTCGCCGGCTTGCTTCAATTGCGGTTCCGCCATGGTCTCAGTTTCGAGTTTCACTTCAACCTTCAATTTGTCGATGATGAGAAACACGTAACCACTGGCGGTTTCTTGTCCATTCCTCTTTTACTTCTTCATTTGATTTCTGCTGTGTTGCGGATGTAGAGCGAAAGTACCGCATATTCGATCTTGATATTGAAGAAGGTTCTTGTAATTTGTTGATGTCGATGAAGAATCAGCGAAGCGGTGTTGATATGCGCCTGAAGCAGAGAGAAAAATGATGGAGAATTATTGGATGTTGCACTTCCTGCGTTCGTTGTAGATCGAAGAAGATATAGAGATGTTGAAGAATCGAAGATTGTAAGTTGATGAATTCGGTTGCAGGATATGTTAATTGGAGATGATGATTCGTGAAGATGATGAAGTTGTGAGGATGCAGAGATTTTTGAAGATCGAGTTTCTGTGTGATTCTTCTACAGATCGTGTAGAATGATGAAGATGATTATGAGAGAAGAAGAGAGAATTTCTGTAGTTTTTCGATTATGATTCTTCTGGGAGTTTGAAGAATGAACTCAACCAAGGTGAGTTTCTGTTTTTGTAGTCTGTTAGATTGATAGAAAATCAGTTAGGGCTTTTTGTAATGCTGTTAATAGCTAGAAGCTATGACAGTTGGCACAATTGGATTTCTGTTATGGTGGTTAGTTTTGAGAAGGTTAGGGGGTTGTTGAAATTATGTTAGAAACAGTTAGGAGGTTAGGGGAAGTTAGGATCTCAGAAATTTTGTTATGGTTGTTAGAAGGTGTTAGTAATAGTTGGGAAATTGAAGTTAGTTATAGGTGTGAAAATGTTGTTAGGAAACTGTTAGTGAATGCGCTAGCATTTGGTTTTGATTTTCTGTTATGAAAATGGAGGATGAGATTGAGTCAATTGGTTAGAGAGATGTAACTATTTTGGGTAGCTACAATTTTTTATGATGAAATTTCTGTTATTGAATTAATTATAGGGTTGTGGAATTATGTTAAGAGTTAAAAACATTAAGCAAAACGGTTAAGGATATTTAGGAGGTTAAAGGAAGTTAGTTGGAGGTTGATGAGATTCAGTTTTCTGTTATTGCTGAGCTGGCTTATTGTTGAACTAATTTTCTGATAAAAATTGTTCTATGCCTTTTTCTGATTTTACTTCTGAATTCATTTTTTTCCGAACTGATGGACGTATATTATGAATGGTAACTGTTTCTGTTGGGTTTTTCAGTGCAGGGAAGGTCTGTTGATAAGCATCCTAAATTCGAAAGATTTGAAGTCCCGGTTTATTGGAAGTTTGGACGCAGTAGCAAGTGTAAGCAGGTCAACTGAGTGTGTTATTTGAAACTGACTTTGCCTTGAACTGCTTTTAGTGCACACACGTGATTATTGTTTGAACAAGTCAAATGCAAGTACATGTCTGAGTTGCTTTATCCTTTGTTCATGATAATTTCTTAGACGTAGCATGTTTATGTTGTAGGCAAATAAGTGTATGGACCTGGTACAAATTGAGTTGGTATTGGGATGATGATTCTGACCTGATATGTATTAATATTGTAGGTTTTAGAATGTTGACTGAACTGTGGTAGAAAGCCATCTACATGGCACATGGCTGCAGGTTTATATGCTGGAATCGGTTCCATTTATTGAACTGTTTTGGACTTAAGTTGGATGCTTGGACTAGTTTCTGCAGGGCTTGATACTTTGATGGCGTAAAGATGAAAAGAGAGGTCTCATGGTGAAAGGAATTTTAAGGAATAACGGCAAGAGTATGGTGATTTAATGGCCTAGAGTTGATTGAAGGCATTTGAAGCTCAGAGTTCTTAGCATAAGCTTAGAACTTTTCAAGTATTTGTGCAATGTATTTTGTATGCTTTTTATGAATGACTTTCTTTGGGAGCATTTTGATTGTAATTTGGTTCTTTGTAATGATCATGAATGAAATGGTTTGAAACCTTTGAATGAAATTTGAAATGAATACTTGAATTTTGGATGATGAGAAATTGAATGGATTTTGAATAAAACTTTGGATGAATGAATAATCCTTGAATAAGTCTTGCTACTTGTTTTGAATGAACAAACCTTCCATTTTTAAAATATCAATCTATTTGATGAATTGAACCAAAATAATCACTTGGACGAGTTCTAAATGAAACTCTTGAGAACTTGAAGGAACTTGAATAAGCCTGATAAATTTTGAATCTCTTTATAACCTGGATGACTTTGCCTTCTGATCTGTAACTTATTTTTCAAGAAATGCACATGACCAATCTTAACATGTTTGCATCTTAGAAATATTGATCCAATTAATTAACTTGAATACATTTAAAATCTCGAATGAATACTTCCATATAATGAGTTCAAATTAATTATCACTTCTTAAGGAAACTCCAATTTCAATCTTAAGTCCCTGTTAACTTGCGTTACAAGCAACAATCAATTAAAAGGATAATGATGATGTTTAGAATCCACAAATCATATCTTGTAACACAATGACTATGACTTGAGGAATCCTTTGAAAATGAATATGGAACTTGAGGCATGAGAGGAATAATGACCCAAATAGCCTTAACATGTAAATCCAATGAACCCCAGTTGATGAATTATCATATTTAAATGCCATATATAAGAACCCTTGAGGAGATACCTTTGTAGTCTCAAAACACTGTGGAAATCCTAGTTCACACAACTACTGAACTCTTGAACCTCATGGTATTTTATTGAATGCGAATGTATGCTATGTAAATGACCTAATGGAATGTATGCATATGCAACATTAAGCCTAAACCAAATAAAAATATCATTAGGAAGGAAAATTTTGGGGTGCAACAAGAAGCTTTGATTTTATCAATCTTCTAATGAGTTTTCAAATGCAAGTTTCAAGATGGTCATTCAACTAACCTCTAACTTCTAAATTCACTAAAATTGTCTTTAACTTTGTGCTTTTACTTTATGCCTTTATTTTATTGCCTTTATTTTTATGCACCATACTTTAGCATTTACATTTCATGCAATATTTATCTTTGCTCACTTGAGCATTTATCTTTATGTCATTTTTATTTTGCTCACTTGAGTTTTCATTTTCTTTTTGAAGACACTTAATAACCAACTCGAACAATAAAAAACTTTAAGGTTACTTGGACTATTTGGTTACTATCCTTGGCATTATGGAGATTGTGGATCTCTCGGACTTAGGATTAGAAGCCTTGACTCTTTGGAACCATGTGACTCTATTGTTATTTTGTCTGGAGTTCTTGGGGTTTACCCCCAGACATTGGGTTGATTTTCTTTGTATGCGGGTTATTCTAATTATGTGCTTTGTCTGTGATTGGGAGTTCCTCTGTATACAACTGTTACTCTGCCCAATTTTTGAGAAGACTTAATTCATCTGAAGCTTGGTATTTCTAAAAAGTTTGGTATCTTTGCTTGTTTGGTTTCAATTTAAAGGATGAGAATTCTACATTGACTTCTTGTTGATTAGACGGTTCTTTTCTTTAGCTTTTACCTTATGCTTTAGGATAGTCCCTTCATCTCCTCTCATCTTCTTTAATTTCAAAAATCTTCTCCCTCATTTGCAAAACTCTTCTGGTTTTCTAACTTGAACGACTTTCACAATAAACTTGGACTAGGTCCATGCATTTTCAAAAATATTTTCTTAATCAAACTTTAACCAACTTAATCATACTTTTACATTTTTTGTGAAAAGACTAAAAGTCAATCAATCTCATTCAAACTATTTTTGCCACTTTGACTTTTTACTTTAAAATTTTCTCAAAAGATTAGACTCTTGTCAATCCTTGTAGTGATGCGAGCTACTATACTTCTATGATATGTAGTGACGTGAGATATTTTTCAATTGAGTATTGAGTGAGGCTTTGTTGATTTTAAAACCCAAGCTATATCATCCACTTTGAGATGGTGCAAATTCTCCTTTCTCATAATCGTGGATAGTAAGTATGTTTCCACTCGGATATGACAATGATCTCTCATCTCTTAAAATTAACCAACAAACTTGTGTTTTTTTAAAAAAAATTTTAAAGGAGAACTACGAGCACCCCGATCCCCTATTGCATGTAAGGTGGTATGTAGACACTAAAGGTTTGCGACCGCGGCGGGTGCAAAAAATTTAAAAAATACTTCTTTTCTCATCTCCACCATCTATTTTTGTATACAACATTTATAGCTAAAATACACAATTTTTCAAAGAGGTTATTGCGGAGTACCGTAGATGTTTAAGGTGCTAATACCTTCTATAAAACGGTGGGAGAACTGAATTGGTTATTTTGCGTTTGATCGCAATTGTTGCATGTTGTACCCCAAAATTTTTCCTCCCATTTTCACACAAGACATACTCCTAGAGGTTCTCAATTGCTCAAGGTTGACCAAGAACTGACCAGACAAATTCTTCTCCTAGGGAAATGAATCCCCCAACTAGGGTTCCAATTTTCATCAAGATGGTTGAGCTCCAAAGATCTCAAATACTTTCCATGGTCCTAATATGTCTTCAAGATCATCCATGACAAATTTCATGCCTTGCACAATAAGTTTGCTCAGTCAATTGCCCAAGTTTTGAAAAATCAATTGTGCTAGGGCAAAAGTCAACTATGGCCCATATACAGTCAAACTTCAAGATTTTTGGTCAACATCAAAATTTTGAAGTGAGATCCATCATTTGATCAAGGGTTGATCATGATTCCTCAAGAAATACTCCTAATCTATCAAAAGTCAAGAGTTGCTAAATTAGGGTTTCTATAGGAAAAGTCTACTGAACTTTGACAAGACATAACTTTCACACACTTTATCCATTTTACCTGAACCAAAGCTCATTTTGAAGATAATATAATTTCCTACAACTTCTCTTTTATCCTCAAGTTCAAGAGATGCACCATTTGAAAGATACAAGCTCATACATTACATGTCATTTTCAGAAAGTCAACATAAGACACTTTTTGTCAAGGCAACTTACATCAAGATAATATCTCCAAATGCAAAAATAATTAAAAGAAAAAGTGTAGAGGAAATCTTGAGATTTCCAAAAAGTTCAAGATCACATTAAAAATGTGAAAATTGAGCAAGTTATGAGGTGCACAAGTTGGACAATTTTCAAGAAATGCGTGAAATGCAAAGTGAGCGAACTTGAAGTTTTGAACTAGTGGGCCTAACTTTTGATGTTCAAAAATGTTCATAAGGTGTTATAGGACCTATAAATCCATTCACATATTTTTTATGATTTTTATTTCTTTTATTTGAATTTTTATTCATTTAAATGCAAATAAAATATGAAACAATGGTATAAAGGCTTGGGCTTTTTGTTTCAATCATCTAAAGGCCCAAGACAACTCATGACAACTCATGACAACTCATTACAACCTTGTCAATTTCGTGGGGACTCAAGAAAGGAAGAAACATTACAAATTTAGCAAGTTTTAAAGTTGTTTTCATGTTTAAACCATGGCATGATTACCTTGATTCTATTCCTTATTTGTCAGCCCGAATACAAGCCAGTAACATGTCCAGATTCATGCAAGGCATCCAAAAGACAAGAATCATGCAAATAAGGCAAGTTTTCAATATGTTGGAATATTAATTTTATGGGCATGATTACCTTGTCCCTTTCCATACTTGTTGGCTCCTATTTCATTCTCTATATAAAGGCAAACAAAGGTAGAAAAATGACCAGAAAAACCATTGCATAACAAAGCTCTACAAAATTCTCAGAAATTTCTCAAAGTTGCAAAATTCTTAACCACACTTCCAAGTGCTCTCAAGTAAAACAAAGGATCCATTCATCTCCCCTAGGCTCCCAAGAGTTGAACTAGACTCATAACCAAGCCCTTCCACGTCTACAACTCTCACATCCAATTGTACCGGTTTTGGTAAAATTTTATTGAATCTCAAATTGTCTATTCATGTCATATAAATTATTTTTGTGCATTGATATGTGTTTGTGAGACCATTTAGAACAGGTTAGGACGACCGCATGTGCAGATGAACACCCTATGCGCAAGATGCCATGGTTAGGGCTATAAGCTTTTTGAGCTTCGAATTCTGTGATACAAAGACTTTCAATCCAAACCCATGATAGGCCTCATGGGAGAGATACACATGATTTTGAATACTTTTCTCCAGCGCCTGGGCTCTCTTGCTAATGGGTCTTGGATTTTGCTTAGCGCATCCCCCCATTTTCTTTACAACATGGCCCATTCTTTTGTTTTTTTTTTGCTTTAATTACTTATTTTCTTTTCATTTCATTTAATTCTTTTTTATCAAAAAAATCATAAAATCATAAAATCACAAAAAAATAGATTTAGTTCTTTTCTTTTAATTAATTTAATTTTCATAAATAAATTTAATTTAACTTAATCATGTTTTAGTATTTATTTCATAGTATTTATAATTAATTTAGACTTAGGTCTTAAATATTAAAATCAAATCACAAAAATACCAAAAATATTTTTCTTAATACTTAGGTTTTTTAGGACATTTGATTTTCTTTCTAAACAATCTCTTTTTTTCTTCTATTTTTCTTTTGTTATTTGAATTCTAGAAAGAATGTATAGGTCACACATTTGATTTTGTAATAGTTAGTTTATCTTTTCGTATTTTTTTCTTCTAAATATTGTAACTGCTCATGGGATGTAATAGCGTAGGATTTACAATTTCCGCACTTTAAATTTATGCAAGATATTAACTATTAGTAATTAGACTTGTATATAATTGCTAATAATTAGGTGTGCATGACAAGATTAATCAAATTAATCATTAGTTCACTAACATGAGATAACGTAATAGCGTAGGATTTACAATTTACGCACTTTAAATTTATACAAGATATTAACTATTAGTAATTAGGCTTGTATATAATTGCTAATAATTAGGTGTGCATGACAAGATTAATCAAATTAATCATTAGTTCACTAACATGAGATAAATATCTGAAAAATGCACTATTGCACACCTGCACCCTTAGGGTACTCCTTACTTGGTTGCCTCGGAAAACAATGGTCATGTCCCTCAAACATAGGGATATCTTAGCAAAGGCCCTCAATCTAAAAGTCATCATAAAAGAACATAGTCCCTCACTGTCCCTCGAGTTGCTTACGAGAAATGATCTTGTCCCTCGATGTTGCCTATATGATGACAGTCCCTTCGAATGCTAAGATATCCTTATCTGTTGCCTTCAATGACCATAGTGTCCCTTTCGATAGTCCCTCAACATCCAACGATAGGGCTACCTACTCACTAATAGTAGTATAGCACTATCTAAAGGAAAGGAGGAAAATAATGTCCTTTTTCGAGTAGGTAGATGACTCTTAAGTACTTGCTCAAACCTGAAATTTTCACACTTACATGCTTTCAAAAATATTTTCAAAATGCTTTATCACACTCTTGAGGACTGATACAAGAGTTACCATAAAGAAAACAAAAACTTTCAAAACACACAAACACAAACAGTTTTAAAAAATGAGCAAGTATCTAAGAGCCCGTGGAAAACCACAAATGGAAAGGGTGCTAACACCTTCCATTTCCATAATCTACCCCTTACTCAGAAAATCTCGAAAAAGGTCTTTTTCTGTTATTTTCACCCTTTCCTTTGTTGGATAAAAGAAAAGTCGGTGGTGACTCTTGCTTACTGTTTACCGTGGGAATTGGTAAACAACCGCTGATCTTCCAAAAGGTTACTTATTTGGTGACTCGCAGGATCGATCAGATTGATCCTAAGACATGGTTGATTTTGGGGTTTTGACTAAGTTTGGTAATGGTTAAATGACAAGAAAATAAAGAGGCTTTATGTAAATTGCATGAAGAAGAAAACTTGACAGAATAAAGAAAAGCTTGAAATGAAAGGCTTCGACTGGAAAAGTAAAGGAGAAAGCAAGTAAAGTTTCTGGAAAATAAATGACTTTTATTAATTAAAGTGGTGTTTCACACATACATTCTCAACAATTCTTTCTCTCACGCTGGGTACTCGAATCTATATGAGTAACTTGTATATAATTGTGAACACACGCGAAAAACTGCGTGAACTACTAATATTTATACTAAACACATCCCAAGTAACCGTCGGGCAGTTACACTGCTTCGAGATGACTCCACTTGGCACGTTCACAGCGTTCGACGCTCCAGATCTTGGCACGTTGCACTTGGTAACCGCTGGGAACCGTTTTCCCTCCAAACGTTTGAATCTCAAACCGTTCCACTCTGAACAATCGAACACCTTCGTCGAGAAGCACCTTCGACGTCGAAGGCAACAAGATTCCTACTTAGAAGAAATTCTCTAAGTACATTGCCATCTTCTGATGGGCATTTCGACAGACCCAGCTGGTCGAAACCATCCTTCAGCTTTAATGGATGATATTAATAAAAACAAGGGTGTCGAATTTAGGAGCCAACAAATTGCCCCCCAAGAATGCCTTATTTCGACTCTGAAAAGAAAAAAACATTCTTTGAAATTCCATTCGACACCTGTCTTTTCATTCTTAGCCACAAATTAAACTGTGCACTTTTTGTCTTCTACCAACCACTGACAATCCCAAGAAAAAGCCATCATTTCATCCGTACCTAAGACGTCACCTCAGTACGGCGTGCAGCGTGCCCAATGTCTTTTCACAAATTGTCATCATGACAATTTCCCAAAAACGAGGGCGCACGCTGCACCCTTTCATTTCTGCAGAACGGCTATGTCAACAGGGGGACGCCACGTGTCTTACTATCTTCTGCAACATTAAATGGCCTCGAATTTGGGGATTTCCCAACCACTATAAATAGCGCCAAGTACCCATTGTGGGACTTTTTCACGCTATCCTGCCTTCAAACTTCCCTGTTGAACACAAAATCTCTGCAAACTTGCAAACACCTTATTCTTCACTTCATCTTCAACCTTAACATCAACAATGGCCTCGGGTTCCTCTATCGCTCCTAGTTCTAACATCCCTTCCAGAAATGCTAAACCCAAGATCTTCTCAACTGTCCCCATAGTTACCCCTACAGGCCAACGAAGGGTTCCTGAACCCCTAGAAACTGCTGAACGTGAAGCTTATTCACACCAACTCATGATTCCGGTTGGATACTCCAACCAAATCTTCGCCATGTCTGGCCCGCTCACCCCATGCATCGATGAAGCCATGAAGATCAAAAGCTTCTTTCCAGTGCTTGAAAAGCTCAAACCTGTTGGGTGCTCTAAAAAAGATGCAGAGGACAACGAAGATCCCGCTAAGGAGAAGATAGATCTTCGCTTCTTCAATAGGGGTGTTAGGGCTTTCAGGTCTAGCCCTAGCCTCACTCCTGACTACAGTGCTTGGCTAGAAAAAATGGAAAAAGGCCAGGCTTCGATCTGGAAGGACCTGGGGATATACGACCTGGTTATGCTGTCGAAGACGGGTCTCAACTACTCCCCTAAGATGCTGATAGCCTCCTTGCTTTTCTGGGATTACACTCATTTCACTTTCCACATTCCTTGTGGAATGCTAACACCCACGCTTTTCGACGTGGCTGCCATCACTGGCCTTCGACCCACTGGGGATTATTTCGACCCAGAGGAAATGTCGGAGGATCAGATTGGATTCTCAGCTACGAAACCCACCTACACCACCTATATCAACCATTACCATGATAAGTCGACAGCCACTGTGACGGATGTAGAGCATATCGCGTTTCTAGCCCTATGGCTGTCACGCTTTGTTTTCTGCACAAAGTCTTTACAGGTGACAAAGAAGATGGTCACCCTCGCCACCCAACTCCACCATGGCCAAAATATTTGTTTGGCAGAATTAATCTTAGCGAATCTGTACGAGTCGATCAGCAGCGGAGCGACTCTGTTGAAGATCATCGAGAATAGAGCCAGTCTGCTGCTTGCAGGACCTTTTTGGCTACTTCAGCTGTGGCTCAATGCCACTTTCGAGTCTTTCTTACCTCAGAAGACTCAAATAAATGAGCAAGCTCCGGAGATAGCAAATAGGCGCATCGAAGGCACCAGATTAGCTCTACTGACCCCGACTGAAGATGGGCTGGAGCTTCAACAGACTTTTGCAAACTTCGTCTTGATGTTTGCAAGAAGAAAAGAATTTGCTTCGACCATGGCTCCCTTCGCTCGACGAAATGTTGGTCCAGAATGGTTCACGAGGCCCCATCCTAAGTCGTCAGGTGACCCTCAGGTCGAAGAACACACAATAATGTGGGAAGCATTTCTCACACCTAGAATAATGCCCCTGCGCTTTAAAAGCTCCAAGACTCACTTGAGCTTGATCGCGTATCAACCAAACTTGGTCTCTCGACAGTTTGGTATCATTCAAACACTTCCTTCTCCTATTTTTCCCAGGGAGAAATCCATGTTATATTTTTGCAACGACTATACTGAAGATGCTGCCACCAAGCATATCGGCAGGTATGCTGGTCGAACAGTCCTTTATTTGTTCGATTATCAGCTTAACTTTCTCTGTTCACCATCCTTCGAAGACTGGTGGAAGAGTTACTATGCTGAAGAGTTCTTCGACGAGAAAGACTTTGTGGACGAACTTCAGAAGTCTTTCGTTCTAGTCCTGGACAAAATAAAGAAATGTAAGTTCACTCTCCAAATTATTTTGTCTTTCCATTTCGACTGGTAGCCTGTTAATTATAACTTGTCTTCTTTCAGTTGTTCGAAAGCCTGCAGCCAAGAAAGCTGCAGAAGGCCATCAGGGAGGAGGTCCCTTGACAAAACCTCCACCACCGGCGAAAACTATAGCACCGGCGAAAACTACAACAAGCCATCAGGGGGAAGGTCCTTCGAAAAAACCTTCAGCACCGGTAACCAGACTTGTATTATTTTCTTCTGGTTTTAACACTCTGACTTTCGATGTAGCATCTAAATCGAACTCCAATTGGTTTTTAGGCACCTTCACCCAAGAAACGACCTGCACTGACGGTCGAATCTGGGAGTGACGAAGAAGACGACTCTCCCCCTGCTCCTCTTAAAAGGCGAAAACTGAAGAAGGATGTTCCTTCTCCTGAGACTCGACCCACAATCAGAATAAAGGTTGCTGGGAGAAAACCCAGGCCACCTCCAGTAATTATTGAAGAGCCAACGGAGGAGGAACTAAATGTTTTGCTCAATAAAACCGTCGAAAGCGACAATTCCAGCCCTGGAGCTGAAGTTCCTCTGCAGGTAATTTCTTTGACCTTTTTTAACTCAGGTGTCGATGCTCACGTTCGATTGTGTCTCTTTCTAACCTAGAAGATTCTTCTTCTTCTTTTTTCAGGAAACCACTGAAAGCTCAGCGCCAAAGACTTCTGAAACACTAGACTCTGCTGAACTCAGTAGGCCACAAGAGAAGGAATTGGCGAACGATGAAGCCAATGCTGAAACAGAAGAACAACAGCCAAAAGAGATTCAAGTGGTCGATCTATCGGAGGAACAACATGATGAAGGGGATCACGCCGATGCTAGCACTGCTGAAGTTCAAGTCGAAGATAGTCATGTCGATGCAGACGCTGCTCAACAGCTTCAACCCCAAGACAACGCTGCTGCAAAGGTTACCACCTCAACAAAGCATAAGTCCAAAGAAGACTTAGCAATCTTGAAGCAAACCGATCCCATTGGCTATCTGAATGCCATTATCGAGAGCAGGGGAAGTTCCTCTGATCTTAGTCAGGAGGCTTTTACTCAATCGGGGAAGTCCACTGAGACTTCTCCTCTCGATGAGGCTTTGACGAAGGTCAAGGCTCAGTTCTTCAAGAAAGACTTGATGAAGGCTTTGGAGGGGGATCCCACTGCTCCGTCGTGTTTGGGAGCTGTTTTGAATGCAGTAGACTTGCTAGCTGTGACTCCAGAGGTTTCGAGCTTTATCATGGAGTTATACTCCATTATTGATCAAGTCTCAGCAGACTATCGACGACAGAGGGGCTTCAACAGCCAGCTCGAAGCGTTATATGGCAAAAGTTCTTCTGCCTGGACTGCTGTAGCAGAGACAACTTCTCGAATTGCAGAGTTGTCGAAGCAAAAGGCATCTAAGCAAGAAGAAATTGATGCCATAGATCAAGACAATGCTTCTATAAAGGCGCAAATCGAAGAGCTGGAGGCCAAGATGAACGCCAATACTAAATGCAAGGAGGAGCTTCTCTCGACTGTTTCAGACACCGAGAGTCAAGCTGAAATCACACAAGGCCTAGAGTTTGCTGAGAAAGCCCAAGCCTTCGACGACCAAATTGCCAAGCTTGCCCAGGCGAATGCCTTGTGCAACAAAAGACTGGAGTTGCAGCAGGCGAAGTACCTTCGACTCAAAGATTCTATCCCCTTCTGATTGAATCAGCCCTTTAACCACATATTGTAATATGTATTTGACAATATCGCCATTTTGGCTAATTTATAAAATTTTCCATTTTGGCTATTTATGGTTAATTTAGTCATTACTTGCTATTTATTTTTATCTCTTGGAGCATAGGTCTATACTTTTTCAAATATTTGCCATTTACTCTCAAGAGCCTTTTATCTTCACCCAACTCTTCGACTTCATAAGCTCCACCAGAAAAAGTTTGGATAATTCTGAATGGTCCTTCCCATTTGGGTGACCATTTTCCCATGCTTCGATCCCTTCGATCCATGGGAAGAATCACCTTCCAAACTAATTCTCCAGGAGAGAATGCCTTATGTTTCACTTTTTTATTGTAAGAGTCTTCCACTCTTTTCTTCTGAAGCCTTAGTAAGTCGAGAGCGCGCAGTCTTTCTTCGTCTAAATCTACTAGTTCGTCTAACATCATATCCCAATAAACTTCAGAGGGGATATCATGGTGTCTCTGAACCCTTGCAGATTGAAGACAAATTTCTGCTGGCAACACTGCGTCATGACCAAAAGTTAGCCTATATGGTGTTGTACCTATGGCTTCTTTTGGGAACGTTCGACAGGCCCACAAGATCTGGTCTAACGTCTTATGCCAATTTTTTAGTTTCTTCCCAACATGCTTTTTTATCAAGCCAATCACTACTTTGTTCGCCGCTTCGACTTGGCCGTTTGCCTGTGCATAATAAGGCGTCGATGTTAGGAGTTTAAAGCCTATTTCCTGAGCGAATTCCTGCATCTTTCGACTGGTGAAAACTGATCCTTGATCAGTAGTTATAGTTTCAGGGATTCCATATCTAAAGATAATGTTCTTTTGAATAAATTCAATGACATTTTCTTGGTCTACATTGACTAAAGGAATAGCTTCGATCCACTTAGTAAAATAATCAATGCCTACCAATATATACTTCTGGCTCTTTGATGATGCTGGTCGAATCTCTCCAATAAGGTCCAACGCCCATCCTCTAAAGGGCCAAGGTTTCACTATCGAGTGAAGTTCGCTTGCTGGTACATGCTGGATGCCTGTATGGACTTGACATTCTTGACAACCCTTGGCGAACTCGATACAATCTTTCAACATGGTGGGCCAGTATAGTCCTTGTCGAAACAACAACCATTTCATCTTATGGCCTACTTGGTGAGCCCCACATGCTCCAGCGTGCGTAGTCGAAAGGGCTATGTATGCTTCAGTTTCACTTAAGCACTTTAGCAATACCCCTTCAGGCGTATTTTTAAATAACTCATTACCCATGAGTACGTAACTCAACGCCCTATATTTTGTTTTTCGTTCTGTCAAAGCTACTGGATTTTGAAGATAATCCACAATGGGTTTCCTCCAATCTTGCTCTGACAAATTGTCTATGAACGAAATTTCGAAGTTCCTTTGATCAGCATACCCTAGTCTTGTCGATTCCAAGTCTGTTGGTGACAGACAAGTTGCCTTTATTTTCTCCCGAACTTCGATTGCTCTTTGCAATCTCGTTTTTGAAATTTTGTACCCAGATGCAATTTGTGCCAAATCGTTGGCTATTTGATTTTCCAACCTGGGTATGTGTCGAATGCTGACCATTTCGAATTTTTTCAATAAACGATTTGCTATCACAAAGTACATAATGAGATTTTCTCTTATGCATTTATATTCTTTTGTGACTTGCTTAATGACTAACTCAGAGTCTCCCATTATTTCGACTCGAGTTGCCCCCAATTCCAACAATATCTCAAGGCCAGTAATTAGAGCTTCATACTCAGCCTCATTGTTCGAACAAGAACCTGATATCTTATACTTGAATGTTGTTGGAATTTTTCCTGGAGAAATAATCAAGACTCCTACTCCTGTTCCATCTTTATGGATGGAACCATCGAAATAGAATTTCCAAGGCTCTATCTCCACATAATTAATACTCTCAACTTGAATTGAGTGGTCGACTATAAAGTCTGCCACCACTTGTCCTTTCACTGCCTTAAGAGGCATAAAGGTCAAAGAGTATTCAGTTAATGCTAGTGCCCACTTGCCAATTCGACTGTGCAAGATGGGTTTCGACAACATGTACTTGAAAACATCAAAATGAGACGAAACATACACATCAACTGGTTTTATATATTGTTTGAGCTTTGTACAAGAGAAATACAGACATAGACACAATTTTTCAACTTCTCTATATCTAGTTTCTGCATCGTTCAAAACTCTACTAAGATAGTAAATGGGTCTTTCGACTCCATTTTCATCTTCTTGGGCTAACATGCTTCCCAAAGTTTTGTGGGATGCAGCTATGTACAATCTCATACTCCTGTTGCTACAAGGAGGCACCAAAATAGGTGGCTTTGTGAGGTACCCTTTGATTTTGTCGAAGGCTTCTTGTTGCTCTTGCCCCCATTCGAATCCCTCTTTGTTCAATCGAAGTAAAGGTGAAAAGGCTTGAGATTTCCCACTTAGGTTAGATATAAATCTCCTTAAGAAATTTATCTTGCCTAACAGAGATTGCAGTTCCTTTTTGTTCGCTGGCGCTTTCGCTTCCAGAATTGCCTTCGTCTTGTTCTGGTTGATTTCGATTCCTTTCTTGTGGACAACGAAGCCCAAGAAATCTCCAACTTTCACACAGAATGCACACTTCAAAGGGTTCATCTTCAGACCATGTTCTCTCATTCTTTCGAATGATTGTCGAAGGTGGTCTATATGGTTCTTCCTGGAAACAGATTTTATAACAATGTCATCAATATATACTTGCATAAAAGTGTTAATAAAATCATGGAAGATAGAGTTCATTGCCCGTTGATATGTTGCCCCAGCGTTCTTTAGGCCAAAAGGCATCACTACCCATTCGTAAGTGCCTAACTCCCCAGGGCATCGAAAAGCTGTTTTCGACACATCTTCTTCAGCAATGAATATTTGATTATATCCTGAATAACCATCGAGCATACTCAGGTACTCGTAGCCAGCGGCAGAATCGACTAGCATTTCCGCCACAGGCATAGGATATTCATCTTTGGGTGTAGCAGCATTCAAATCTCTGAAATCTATGCACACCCTCAATGTACCATTTTTCTTAATCACTGGCACAATGTTTGCAATCCATTCGACATACCTCGTAACGCGTATGAATTTGCACTTCAGCAGTCTTTCGACTTCCGTTTTGATTTTCGACAGTATTTCTGGAGCGAAGCGTCTTGGACTTTGCTTGATTGGCTTCTTCCCAGGTTTGATTGGCAACTGAAGTTCCACCAATCCTCTGTCGAGACCAGGCATCTCGTCGTAATCCCATGCAAAACAGTCCTTGAACTCTTTCAACAAATGGATTACTTCCAACCTGAGTTCTGGGTCAATTTTTGCGCTAATGTAAGTTGGCTTTTTCTCTAACCCTTCGCCCAAGTTGATTTCTTCTAAAGGATCCTGCGCTAGCATCTTGATGTTATTCGCTAAGGGGTCCTTTTCGAATCCCAAAGGCTCATCGTCATAGATGGCTTCGAGCCTTTGTTCCTGCATCCCTTCTGGCATGATATCAGGAGGTTCTGGATCGAAGTCCTTTCCAGGACCTGTAGAAGATAACTGTTGATCATTGGCCTATGTGGCCATATATTTTACTTCGGCTTCGAGAGCCGTTATCATCTTTGTTTCGGCTACGTAAGCCGAAATTCGCTGCAATGATTGTGACTCAGTCATTGTCACTGAATTCACTTCCCTAACCAGTTGGTTGGATATCAGTTAACCCACTAAAGTCAATGTGGGACAAGTCTTCTCTGTCCCATTGAAAACCATGCTCAGGGTGTAGGTATAGGGAACAAAAAGTATTTGGCGCTGGCGCCAAGTCGAAGTCAGGTGTTGGGCATGGCTCAATGTGAGCCAGGTTCTTGTCGAAGTCTGCCAGCCCTAGGTTATTTACTTCGCCCAGGTAATAGCTTTGGTCCGCTTCTATGTTTTCGACCATTCCATCAGGACGCCATAGTAGTAACCTCTGGTGCATTGATGATGGTACAACTCCAACACCATGAATCCATTCACGGCCCAACAAAAGATTATAGTTAGGTTTGGCCGATATGACCATAAACATAGTTGGTCAAAGGATAGATCCCACCTTGATATCCAGTTGGATCACACCCATAGTGGTCCCTATGCCGCCTTCATAATTCGACAGGACCATGTTGTGAGGCTTGATGTTCTCATCACTTTTGCCTATTTTTCTTAGCATAAAGTGAGGGATGATGTTGATGGTTGCCCCACAGTCCACCAAGATCTTATTTACTGTGGTTTCTTCGAGTTTAGCCCTTATAAATAAAGGCTTAAGGTGATTTTTCATCGCCTCTATAGGAGGTTCGAAGAACCCATTCTGCTCTTCGGTAGCGCCATTATCCATGACGAAATAGCACACTGGCCTATGCTTGGCCATTTATTGCTCCACTTCCCAATCGCTTGTTTCGACCTCCACCTGGCGGTTGAACTCTCTTGGCAAAACTGAGACTATGTTCACCATGATATCTAAAGTGTCATCAGACTCAGAGCCATCTTCGTTGTCAACTTCACCTTGGTTAGGCCAAAATAGCCTATTGGTTACTGGTTGTCTTTCCAGAGGCTTCCTCTGCTTTCTCTGAGGAACATTTGAACTGGTTTCTGCCTTTGGTTCATTAGCAGCTTCCCTCTCAGCTTTTCGTCGCCTCTGGTATCTCCTCCATTGAGATCGAGACATGGGATTCTTCCCTTTGTAGTTGCTTGACACCTGGGTCACTTTAGGGGTAGAAACCTGAGGCTCTTTCTTATGTGTTAAAGATGAACCTCTTGGCACATCGAAGGAGTGCCATCTTTCCTCGCTTGGTCTCTTTCGACCAGATGTTTTGTACCATGTATCTACTGGTACATTAGTCGGAGGCCTGAAAGTCAGTGGCCTCTTTTCTTGATTTGAACTCCTTTGGGAGGCTCTTCTGGGGTCATGTCGAGTATCAACACTCTCCCTTTTTCTATTTGCTGCTCTTACACCTTGAATATGTTCAGCAGCTTTTTTGTCGAAGATTGAACTGCATCGAGGACACAGCATCACTTCTGACTTCTTTTTCTGGCATCTTTGCAGGAAATCTGCCAGATTTTCATTTTCCCGAGGGAAAGCAGTTTTGTTGGCTTGTTCTTGCCTCATGGCCTCCTCTGATGCTTTTGGTTCAGAGACTTCGACCATGTTGACATTCATGGTGTCTTTGTTGGCAAGAGTCAACTGCTTCATCTGAATCTCCAAGTCCTCTGTCTGGCCTTGAACTGCAGCCAAGTGAGAACTGGGTTTTGTTCCAGATTTTTGGGCTCTAACTGTCTCCAGCTTTGGGCTTTCGACCGCCTTTTGGACCGCTTCAATTGTCTTCCTGGATAGATTCCCAGAAAAACTGCCAAAGATTGGCATGTTGACGTGGTCCTTTGAGACTTCGACCATTGTGATTCCTGGCCTCTTCGACTGGCTTCTGGATGCCTCGATCATGTTCACCTCTGAAGGTTCATCATAATGGGCTTCAGCCTGCAAAGGGTTGGAGTCCACCGTCATGGGGGTCTTGTCAGCAAACTTCAACCTCCCTTCTTCGATATCGTCTTGCACAAGATTCCTGAAAAGAAAACATTGAGACGTTTTATGGCCCAGAAAATTATGATATTTACAAAAGCCTCTCTTCTTTCTTTGATCAAGAGGAGGCACTTTTACCCCTGGGGGTACTATCATTTGGCCATCTTTTACAAGTAAGTCAAAGATTTCATCACATTTTGTAATATCAAAACTATAAGTCTTTTTGGGGAACCTATCGTTGGTCCTTTCTGGACCAGTGGGATTTTTTCCACTTGAGGGGACTAACAATTTGCAAGAGTATGGTGGCCCTTGTTTTAGTTCCGCTAAATCGACCTCGCCTTCTTCGACGGTTATAGTTTCATCGAAGGTTTCTGGATCTTCGTCATCCATCTCGACATACGCTATCCTCTCTCTTTTATGAGTTTTCGTTGCCTTGGCTTTCTCAGCTTTAAGGCGTTCTACCTGTCGAACTCTATCGGCCAATTGGGCCATGTCTCTCAGGTATTGAGTGTCTAACTTCTTCCTAATGGAATAATCTAAACCGCCTGCGGCTATTTCAACTAACTCATGTTCTAGCACTTGTGTAAAACATCTTGCTTTGAGCAACCTAAACCTATTTAGATATTCGTCTATAGGTTCAGTGAAACGTCTCTTTACACTGGCCAATTCTTTCAGGCTTATCTTGGTTTGTCCCATGTAGAATTGCTCATGGAACAATCTCTCCAACTGGGTCCAATGATGGATCGAATTGGGGGGGAGAGTTGTAAACCACGTAAACGCGTTCTTTGTTAAAGAACTTGGGAAGTACTTAATCCTTAGGTTTTCGTTGTTTGAAATATCTCCTGCTTCGATCAAGTATCTCGCCACATGTTCGACAGTAGATTCTGTCGTGTCCCCAGAGAATTTAGTGAACTTAGGGACTTTACATCTAGGAGGTAAGTCTGTTTGTAACACATATTCTGACAGTGGGGATGTGAAGTTGGGCCTACGAAAGCCCATGTTCATCCCATTTTGAGTCATGATTCTTTCGATCATGGCTGCCAGATTATTTTCCAAACCCATATTTTGGTATTGGATATGCTGAACCACTTCGTCAGCATTTTGGTTTCTGTTAACTAACCTTACCTCTGGGGCTATGACCCTAGGTTCTTCGACAGGCTGCTTCAATCGTGGCCTAAGGTTTTCTTCGACAGGCTGCTGGACTTGGTTGATAGTGGTTTCTTCCTCTAAGAGTATACATTGGTTTCCCCTTATTTGCGCCCTTTGGGGCTGTCGAATAGGTTGGGGTACTCCAAAGAAATCAGCCAAACGCGTCATTTGCGCTGTCATCTGCTGATTCAATTGGGTGGTGTTTTGTATTAGAGGATTCAACACTGTACTTAAAGTTTGTGCCAACATTTGAACCATATCATGGTTGCTTTCGTCCATTTATTGCCTCAAGACTGCTGTCGAGGCATTTGTAAGGCCATGTGCTACTTGGGACGTTCCTCCTAAGAGTTGGGTCCTATTTCTGTTCGCCATACCTACTCCAGAACCTTGGAGTGGCGAAGAGGCACTCACTAAAGGGTCTGAAAAAGTGGACGCAACGTTCGTTAGGCTAGCCAATTCAGACGTTGGCATGCCATAGAGTGGTTCTCGATTTTGACCGCCTGTCATAAATCCTGGGGGAACATAAGGCCTTGTTCCTGGATTTCCCCTTGGTGGGGGAGTTCCTAAAGGCACTCTAGGGCCAGTGAATGGAGGTAATGGCCCCGTTGTTGTGACTGTTACTGCTGGTGTTGAACCAGCGGTTATCGCTTCACTTACGGTTGGGATAACCGTTGTTGCCACATTCGTTTGTGGGATTTCGTTGTTGTTTGGCGGATTCGCCATCGCTTCTCTTCCTCTGGCAGTATTGGTATTGTTAGTGTATATTCTACCACTTCTCAATAACATGCAATACTTCTCGAAAAAGATGATATTCTGTGTAAAAAGGTTAAACTTCAAAATCAACACAAGGTCCCACCAGGTGTGCCAATTTGTTTACCGTGGGAATTGGTAAACAACCGCTGATTTTCCAAAAGGTTACTTATTTGGTGACTCGCAGGATCGATCAGATTGATCCTAAGACATGGTTGATTTTGGGGTTTTGACTAAGTTTGGTAATGGTTAAATGACAAGAAAATAAAGAGGCTTTATGTAAATTGCATGAAGAAGAAAAATTGACAGAATAAAGAAAAGCTTGAAATGAAAGGCTTCGACTGGAAAAGTAAAGGAGAAAGCAAGTAAAGTTTTTGGAAAATAAATGACTTTGATTAATTAAAGTGGTGTTTCACACATACATTCTCAACAATTCTTTCTCTCACGCTGGATACTCGAATCTATATGAGTAACTTGTATATAATTGTGAACACACGCGAAAAACTGCGTGAACTACTAATATTTATACTAAACACATCCCAAGTAACCGTCGGGCAGTTACACTGCTTCGAGATGACTCCACTTGACACGTTCACAGCGTTCGACGCTCCAGATCTTGGCACGTTGCACTTGGTAACCGCTGGGAACCGTTTTCCCTCCAAACGTTTGAATCTCAAACCGTTCCACTCTGAACAATCGAACACCTTCGTCGAGAAGCACCTTCGACGTCGAAGGCAACAAGATTCCTACTTAGAAGAAATTATCTAAGTACATTGCCATCTTCTGATGGGCATTTCGACAGACCCAGCTGGTCGAAACCATCCTTCAGCTTTAATGGCTGATATTAATAAAAACAAGGGTGTCGAATTTAGGAGCCAACACTTACCGCGACATTTACAAAAAAAAATGCAAACTAGTATTAACAGTCGGTTCTGCCACCGTATCACATAACTGGCGACTCTGCTGGGGAATAATAAAAGTGGGGTTTACCTTAGGGTCTAGATCATTTTGCTTCTTTGTTTGTTTGTTTGCTTGACTTTTAAGGGTATTTGTTTGGGTACTATAGATCCTAAACCCGGATATGGGGAAACCTTTTAGGTAAGTAGAAATAGATCGTGGAAACTATGCGGGGTATACCGACACGGTTGAAGCGATGGCTACGTTGATGCGACACTTTGGTTGGTACCAATAGCCCTTGAGTTAATCAACGAGAATACGGAGCCACTGCGTGGTGTCATGAAGCGTCAATTGACCTTAGAACCTTTAAATGAACAACTTGGCCATTAGGACGTAGCCAGATGGCCGTCTTTGGTGTATTCCCAAAGTCGGCAGATACTCGATTCTACACTCATTGAGATTTGACTCTCGAGTTTTATTTAGTTGCGAGTCATTCGCCTATCGAAACGAAACTTGTGGGAAAGATCAGTGATATTGAGATCCCTTAGAACCCGATTATTATTTATAGGACAGGTTGAACCAATCCAACTTCAAGAGGGTATAACCTTAAAACCCATGCAAGCCTTAAACCTAAGGTTTTTGGTGTGCTTTGCTTCTGCTTGCTATATCAGTGATTTCTTAGCATATTCATGACATCATAACATGGCATATCATACTAACCATTTCAAGGTTTTTCTAGGGCTTACCTTTGTCTTGTTTTGTAGGACATGACATCCGTCCGCAGGAACACTATCCAAATCAACCTTGTGAAAATACCTCCTCAACTTAAGGAATCAGCATCAAGGATTCCTGAAAGGTCTCCCTTCACTGAAAAACATGGTCGACTTCTCAACTTGTTCACTTCAATCCCTGATGAAGAAATGTTAAAGGTGCTCTTTCAATTCTTTGACCCGTTGCACCACTGCTTCACTTCTCCGGATTACCAGTTAGTGCCTACTATAGAGGAGTTTTCTCAGTTATTAGGGGTACCTATCCTTAATCAGCCACCATTCAACAGTATGGAAAGAGACCCAAAGCCTGAAGAGATTGCTCAAGCTCTATCTTTACAACAGTTTGATGTAGTGGCAAATTGGGAAACCAGAAGAAGTGTCCAAGGATTTCCAGCTAAGTTTTTATTTGAGAAAGCTCGCCATTTTTGAGATAGCCTGGATTTACAAGCTTTTGAAGAAGTGTTGGCCCTTATCATCTATGGGATGGTACTATTCCCTAACACGGACCAACTCATATATGTGAATGCGGTTAAGATTTTTCTGTCTCATAATCCGGTACCTACTTTACTTGGAGATATTTTACACTCTCTGCATACTCGCACTCTAAAGAGAAGACGGACCCTTATGTGTTACACTCCTCTATTGGCTAGGTGGTTTATTTCGTACCTACCCCAGTCTATTTTGAAGAATGAGCAGGGTATGAGATGGTCTCATAGGCTGATGTCCCTTACACATTCAGATATTCATTGGTGTTCCCGATCCTTGGGGAGTATCAATATCATTGATCGCTGTGGGATATTCCCTAATGTCCCTCTCTTAGGCATTAGGGGAGGAATCACTTATAATCCTTGTTTGTTGTTGCGACAATTTGGTTATGCTAGAAGGGATGGTCCTCACGACACACTCATCCAAGGAATCACATTTGACTATGAGAATGATGTTCAGGGTTATCGCAAGAGGTTCATTCGAGCTTGGGGCATGATAAACAGAGTCGATAGCAAGACACTAGGGCACAAAAATTCCATCCCTCTTGATCCTTACCTAAAATGGGTGCGAGCTCGTGCTCAATGTCTTATGATGCCTTACCCCGCCATCTTACATGTGATTATGGAGCCAATTGCTGAGGGAGACACTCCTTACATTGTGTTTCACCCTGACATGCCAACTGACCTTGAGGAGCTACGGAAATCCTGGATCCAATTCAAAGAAGAATGAGATACTTTCGAAACCCAATTTTACGCCAGCGAGAAGAAGGTTTTAGAGCTCACCAGGTTACTTCACGAGGAGAAGAGTATAAACGCTTACATTGCACAAAAGAGGATGCGCCGGTGGGAAGCTTGAGTCTCTTTGCTTAAAGAGTTATTTTTGCTTTGTTATCTCCTTTGTAAGCCCAAGAGGCATCATTGTGATCGATAAAACTTCTTAATGCAATTAACGTTTATTCTCTTTCTGTTTAAGCAATTTTAAGTATTAGAAATCCTGGAAAACATTGCATACATAAATCATACATATCATTGCATAAGCAGGTTTCATAATAGGTCTCTCATGTTCTCGCTGTTTATTTCAGCAATGGCTCTCAAACAAGACAACAAAGATCTCCAAATTCAAGAGGCTCAGTTCATGGAAATGTTCCTAAACCTATCCAAGGGGCAGGAAGAGTTGAAAGCACTCCTCGCTGGGAACCTGGCCAAGAAAAATCCTGAAGAAAATAAGGACGAACGGTTGGAAAAACTGCAAGCTGAGGTTGAAGCAATGAGAACCCAGATGTTGGGGCAGATGGCTCTTATCTAAGGCCTGGCCCGAGTATAAGAAGAGCTGAGAGGCATTGTCAACAAGCTTCATCAAGACGGATGCCACCGTGTGAAGCAAACAGTCGAGGTTGGGGACCAAGTCATTGATCAACCTCCAAGAAGACAAGAGGTTGGTTTGGTGAAGAGTGGACCTTTCCAAATTGCTACCACATCACGGGTCCAACAACAACCTCACCAAAAATAATGGGTTAATCAGAGTAAGCCAGATACACCCAAGAGGCAGTTTACCAAACTCAACATGCCGATGTATCAAGCTTTACAACACATGTTGAGGATGAATCTGGTTATATTGATAGGGCCTCCTCTGAATCCCAAGACTTCTTCCCCTAACTACAATCCTGATGCAAGGTGTGCATATCACTCCAACAGTCTGTTGGCTCCTAAATTCGACACCTTTGTTTTGATTGGTGTCAGCCATTAAAAGCTGAAAGATGCTTTCGACTGGCTAAGCCTGTCGAAGTGACCGTCGAAAGATGGCAAAATACTTAGAAGATTTCTTCCAAGGAAGAAGGCTGGTTGCCTTCGACGTCGAAGGAGTTTTCGTCGAAGACGTCTCTTGATGAAGGTGTTCGATGGTCCAGAGTGGAGCAGTTTGAAATTCAAAGCTTTGGAGGGAAAACGGTTTCCAGCAGTTGCTACGTGCAAACGTGCAAGGATCTGGAGCGTCGAACATGGAGAACGTGCCAAGTGGCTTGATCTCGAAGCAGTGTAACTGCCCGACGGTTACTTGGAACGTTTTAGTATAAATAGGAGTAGACATGTAGTTTCTCGCGTGTGTTCACAATCATATACATAGTCACTCATTTAGATTCAAGTACCCAGTGTGAGCGAAAGAATTGTTGAGAAATGTATGTGTGAAACACCAATTTTATCAATTAAAGTCATTTACTTTTCCAGCATTTTACTTGTTTTTCTCCTTTTAAATTCCTGTCGAACCTTTACTTTAAAGCCTTGTTTATTTTACCAAGCCTTTCCTTTATGCAATTTACTTGAAACAATTTACTTAAAGCCTTATCCAATCTAATCAAACTTCAAAATCAACCTATGTCCATAGGATCAATCTGATCGATCCTGCGAGTAACCAAATAAGTAACCATTTGGAGGATCAGCGGTTGTTTACCAAAACCCAAGGTAAACAAATTGGCACACCTGGTGGGACTGTGTGTTGATTGTTGAAAATAATCTCATCTTTTCGAGTTGTATGTTATTGAGGAGTGGTAGAATATACACCAACGATAACAATACTGCCAGAAGAAGGGAAGAGATGGCGAATCCGCCAAACAATAACGAAATCCCACAAACGAGTGTGGGAGCAACGGTTAATATGACCGTGAGTGAAGCGACGAATGTTGGTTCGATACCAGCAGTGTCAGTCACAACTACGGGGCAAATAACTTCCTTAACATGCCCCAGAATACCTTTGGGAACCCCCCCACCAAGGGGAAATATAGGCCCAAGGCCTGTGGTTCCCCCAGGATTCATTCCATTCTATGGCATGCCAACTTCTGAAGTGGCAAGCCTGACGAATGCTGCGTCCACTTTTTCAGAACCTTTTGTGAGTGCCTCTTCGCCACTCCAAGGCTCTGGAATAGGCATGGCGAATAGAAATAGGACTCAACTCTTAGGAGGGACGTCCCAAGTAGCCCATGGCCTTACAAATGCCTCGACAGCAGTCTTGAGGCAACAGATGGACGAAAGCAACCATGATATGGTGCAAATGTTGGCACAAACTTTGAGTACAGTGCTAAATCCTCTAATACAAAATACTACTCAATCGAATCAGCAAGTTACAGCGCAAATGACGCGTCTGGCTGACTTCTTTGGAGTACCCCCACCTATTCGACAGCCCCAAAGGGCGCAAATAAGGGGAAATCAGGGGATATTTGTAGAGGAAGAAACCACCATTAACCAGGCCCAACAGCCTGTCGAAGAAAACCTTAGGGCACGGTTGGAACAACCTGTCGAAGAGCCTAGGGTAATAGCCCCAGAGGTAAGGTTAGTGAACAGAAACCAAAATGCTGACGAAGTAGTTCAGCATATCCAATACCAAAACATGGGTTTGGAAAACAATCTGGCAACCATGATCGAAAGGATCATGACTCAGAATGGAATGAACATGGGCTTTCGAAGGCCCAACTTTACATCTCCATTGTCAGAATATGTGCTACAAACGGATTTACCTCCTAGGAGCAAAGTCCCCAAGTTTACTAAGTTCTCTGGGGACACGACAGAATCTACTGTCGAACACGTGGCGAGGTATTTGATCGAAGCAGGAGACATTTCAAATAATGAAAACCTAAGGATCAAATACTTCCCAAGTTCTTTAACCAAGAACGCTTTTACTTGGTTTACAACTCTCCCCCCCAATTCGATCCATCATTGGACCCAGTTGGAGAGATTGTTCCATGAACAATTCTACATGGGGCAAACCAAGATAAGCCTGAAAGAACTGGCCAGTGTGAAGAGACGTTCCACTGAACCTATTGACGAATATCTGAATAAGTTTAGGTTGCTTAAGGCGAGATGTTTTACACAAGTGCCAGAACATGAGTTGGTCGAAATAGCCGCAGGCGGTTTAGATTACTCCATTAGGAAGAAGCTAGACACCCAGTACCTAAGAGACATGGCCCAACTGGCCGATAGAGTTCGACAGGTCGAACGCCTCAAAGCTGAAAAAGCTAAGGCAACGAAAACTCACAAGAGAGAAAGAATAGCGTACGTTGAGATGGATGACGAAGATCTAGAATCCTTCGACGATACTTTAACTGTCGAAGAAGGAGAAGTCGATTTAGCAGAACTAAAACAAGGGCCACCATACTCTTGTAAACAGTTAGTCCCCTCAAATGGGAAAAATCCCATTGGTCCAGACAGGACCAACGATAGGTTCCCAAAAAAGACTTATAGTTTTGACATCACAAAATGTGATGAAATATTCGACTTGCTAGTTAAAGATGGCCAAATGATAGTACCCCCTGGGGTAAAAGTGCCTCCTCTTGATCAAAGAAAGAAGAGAGGTTTTTGCAAATATCATAATTTTCTGGGCCATAAAACTTCTCAATGTTTTCTTTTCAGGAATCTTGTGCAAGACGCTATTGAGGAAGGGAGATTAAAGTTTGTTGACAAATCCCCCATGGCTGTCGACTCCAATCCACTGAAGGCCGAAGCCCACTATGCAGAACCCTCTGAGGTGAACATGATAGAGGCAACCAGAATCCAGTCGAAGAAGCCAGGAATTACTATGGTCGAAGTCTCAAAAGACCACATCAACATGCCAATCTTTGGCAGTTTTTCTGGAAACTTATCCAGGAAGACAATTGAAGCTGTCCAGAAAGCGGTCGAGGACCCGAAGTCGAAGACTGCTGAAACACAAAAAACTGGACCAAAGCCCAGTTCCCACTTGGCCACTGTTCAAGGCCAAACGGAGAATCTGGAGACACAAATGAAGCAACTAACTCTTGCTAATAAGGATACAATGAATATCAACATGGTTGAACTTTTTGATCCTAAAGCATCAGAAGAGGCCATAAGGCAAGAGCAGGCTAATAAAACGGCTTTCCCTCGGGAAAACGAAAACTTGGCAGATTTTTTACAAAGATGCCAGAAAAAGAAATCAGAGGTAATGCTGTGTCCAAGATGCAGTTCAATCTTTGATAAAAAAGCTGCTGAGCACATTCAAGGTGTGAGAGCAGCGAACAAGAGAAGGGAGAATGCTGACCTTCGACATGATCCCAGAAGGGGTTCTAATCAAGACAAGAGGCCATTGACTTTTAGGCCTCCGACGAATGTACCAGTAGACACTTGGTACAAAACTTCTGGCCGAAAAAGGCCAAATGAAGAGAAATGGCATTCCTTCGATGTGCCAAGAGGTTCCTCTCTGACTCAAAAGAAAGAGCCTCAAGTTGCTGCACCTAAGGTTGCTCAAGTGTCCAGCAACTACAAGGGTAAAAATCCTATGTCTCGATCCCAATGGAGGAGATATCAAAGGAGGCGAAAAGCTGAAAGGGAGGCTGCCAACGAACCTAAGGCAGAAACTAGTTCGAATGTTCCTCAAAGGAAACAAAGGAAGCCTTTGGAGAGAGAACCAGTTACCAACAGGCTAGTTTGGCCTAACCAAAGTGAAGTCGAAGACGAAGATGATGCTGAGTCCGACGATACTCTGGATATAATGGTGAATATTGTTTCAGTACTGCCTAGGGAATTCAATCGACAAGTAGAAGTCGAAGCCAGTGACTGGGAGGTGGAACAAGAAATGGCCAAACATAGGCCAGTGTGCTATTTTGTCATGGACAATGGCACTACAGAGGAACAAAATGGCTTCTTCGATCCACCTACAGAGGCGATGAAGAATCACCTCAAACCTTTGTTCATAAGGGCTAAGCTCGAAGAGACCACTGTGAACAAAATATTGATCGACTGTGGGGCCACTATCAATATTATCCCTCATTCTATGCTAAGGAAGATTGGTAAAAGGGATGAAGAAATCAAACCTCACAATATGGTCCTGTCCAACTATGAGGGAGGCATTGGGACCACCATGGGAGTGATCCAGTTAGATATCAAAGTTGGGTCGATCCTTCGACCAACAATGTTCATGGTCATATCGGCCAAACCTAACTACAACCTTTTGTTAGGCCGTGAGTGGATTCATGGTGTTGGCGCTGTGCCTTCATCGATGCATCAAAGACTGCTGCTATGGCGTCCAGATGGGATGGTCGAAAACATAGAGGCGGATCAAAGTTACTACCTTGGCAAAGTGAATCACTTGGGTGTAACAGATTTCGACAAAAACTTGGCTCACATAGGGCCATGTCCAACACCTGACTTCGACATGGCGCCAGCGCCAAACACCTTTTGTTCCTTATACCTGCATCCTGAGCATGGTTTCCAATGGGACAGAGAAGACTTGTCCCACATAGACTTCAGTGGGCTAACTGATATCCAACCAACTGGTTGGGGAAGTGAATTCAGTGACAATGACTGAGTCACAATCTCTGAAGCGAATTTCGGCTTATGTGGCCGAAACCAAGATGATAACGGCTCTCGAAGCCGAAGTAAAGTACATGGCCACACAGGCCAATGATCAACAATTATCTGCTGTTGGCCCAGGAAAGGATTTCGATCCAAAACCTCCTGATATCATGCCAGAAGAATTGCAGGAACAGAGGCTCGACGCTATCTATGACGATGAGCCTTTGGGCTTCAAAAAGGATCCCTTGGCGAATAACATTAAGATGTTAGCGCAAGACCCTTTAGAAGAAATCAACTTAGGCGAAGGATTAGAGAATAGGCCAACTTACATCAGCGCCAAAATTGATCCAGAACTTAGGTTGGAAGTAATCCAATTGCTGAAAGAGTTTAAAGACTGTTTTGCATGGGATTATGACGAAATGCCCGGTCTCGACAGAGGATTGGTAGAACTTCAGTTGCCAATCAAACCTGGAAAGAAGCCAATCAAGCAAAATCCAAGACGCTTCGCTCCAGAAATATTGTCGAAGATCAAAACGGAGGTCGAAAGACTTCTGAAATGCAAATTCATCCGTGTTACAAGGTATGTCGAATGGATTGCAAATATTGTGCCAGTAATTAAGAAAAATGGCACATTAAGGGTGTGCATAGATTTCAGAGATTTGAATGCTGCCACCCCCAAAGATGAATATCCTATGCCTGTGGCGGAAATGCTAGTCGATTCTGCCGCTGGCTACGAATACCTGAGTATGCTCGATGGTTATTCAGGATATAATCAAATATTCATTGCTGAAGAGGATGTGTCGAAAACAGCTTTTCGATGCCCTGGGGCCTTAGGCACTTACGAATGGGTAGTGATGCCTTTTGGCCTAAAGAACGCTGGGGCAACGTACCAGCGAGCAATGAATACTATCTTCCATGATTTTATTAACACTTTTATGCAAGTTTATATTGATGATATAGTTATAAAATCTGTTTCCAGGAAGAGTCACATTGACCACCTTCGACAATCATTCGAAAGAATGAGAGAACATGGTCTGAAGATGAACCCTTTGAAGTGTGCGTTCTGTGTGAAAGCTGGAGATTTCTTGGGCTTCGTTGTCCACAAGAAAGGAATCAAAATCAATCAGAACAAGACGAAGGCAATTTTGGAAGCGAAAGCGCCATCGAATAAGAAGGAATTGCAATCTCTCTTAGGCAAGATAAATTTCTTGAGAAGGTTTATATCTAACCTAAGTGGGAAAGCTCAGGCCTTTTCACCCTTACTTCGACTGAATAAAGAGGGGTTCGAATGGGGGCAAGAGCAGCAAGAAGCCTTCGACAAAATCAAAGGGTACCTCACTAAGCCACCTATTTTGGTGCCTCCTTGTAGCAATAGGAGTATGAGATTGTACATAGCTGCATCTGACAAAACTCTGGGAAGTATATTAGCCCAAGAGGATGAGAATGGAGTCGAAAGACCTATTTATTATCTCAGTCGAGTTTTGAATGATGCAGAAACTAGATATAGCGAAGTTGAAAAATTGTGTCTATGTCTGTATTTCTCTTGTACAAAACTCAAGCAATATATAAAGCCAGTTGATGTTTATGTTTCGTCTCATTTTGATGTTTTCAAATATATGTTGTCGAAACCTATCTTGCATAGTCGAATTGGCAAGTGGGCATTAGCATTGACTGAATACTCCTTGACCTTTATGCCTCTTAAGGCAGTAAAAGGACAGGTGGTTGCAGACTTCATAGTCGACCACTCAATTCAAGTCGAGGATATTAATTATGTGGAGATAGAACCTTGGAAATTCTACTTCGATAGTTCCAGCCATAAAAATGGAACAGGAGTAGGAGTCTTGATTATTTCTCCAGATAAAATTCCAACAACATTCAAGTACCAAATAGAAGGTTCTTGTTCGAACAATGAGGCTGAGTATGAAGCTCTAATTACTGGCCTTGAGATATTGTTGGAATTGGGGGCAACTCGAGTCGAAATAATGGGAGACTCAGAGTTAGTCATCAAGCAAGTCACAAAGGAATATAAATGCATAAGAGAGAATCTCATTATGTACTTTGTGATAGCAAATCGTTTATTGAAACAATTTGAAAGTGTTAATATTAGACACATACCCAGAGTCGAAAATCAAATAGCCAATGACTTGGCACAAATTGCATCTGGGTATAAGATTTCAAAAACGAAACTACAAAGAGCAATCGAAGTTCGAGAGAAGATAAAAGCAACGTGTCTATCACCATCAGACTTGGAATCGACGAGGCTGGGATATGCTGATCACTCAAACTTCGAGATTTCGTTCATTGATAATTTGTCAGAGCAAGATTGGAGGAAACCCATTGTGGACTATCTCCAAAATCCAGGAGCTTCGACAGAACGAAAAACAAAATACAGGGCATTGAGTTTTGTGCTCATGGGTAATGAGTTATTCAAGAAGACGCCTGAAGGGGTGTTGCTGAAATGTTTAAGTGAAACTGAAGCATACATAGCCCTTTCGACTACGCATGCTGGGGCATGTGGGGCTCACCAAGCAGGCCATAAGATGAAATGGTTGTTGTTTCGACAAGGACTATATTGGCCTACTATGCTGAAGGATTGTGTTGAGTTCGCCAAAGGTTGCCAGGAGTGTCAAGTTCACACAGGTATCCAACATGTGCCAGCAAGCGAACTTCACTCGATAGTGAAGCCTTGGCCCTTTCGAGGATGGGCGTTGGATCTCATTGGAGAAATTCGACCAGCATCATCAAAGAGTCAGAAATACATATTGGTAGGCATTGATTATTTTACTAAATGGATCGAAGCTGTCCCTTTAGTCAATGTAGACCAAGAAAATGTCATTGAATTCATTCAAAAGAACATTATATTTAGGTATGGAATCCCTGAGACAATAACAACTGATCAAGGGTCAGTTTTCACTGGTCGAAAGATGCAGGAATTTGCTCAGGAAACAGGTTTCAAACTCCTAACATCCACGCCTTACTATGCACAGGCGAATGGTCAGGTCGAAGCAGCTAACAAAGTGGTGATTGGCTTGATAAAGAAACATGTTGGGAAGAAACCAAAGAATTGGCATAAGACGTTAGACCAGATTTTATGGGCTTGTCGAACGTCCCCAAAAGAAGCCACTGGTACAACGCCATATAGGCTAACTTTTGGCCATGATGCAGTATTGCCAGCAGAAATTTGTCTTCAATCTGCAAGAGTTCAGAGGCATTATGATATTCCTTCTGAGGTTTATTGGAATATGATGTTAGATGAATTGGTGGATTTAGACGAAGAGAGATTACACGCTCTCGACTTACTCAGGCTTCAGAAGAAAAGAGTAGAAGACTCTTATAATAGAAAGGTAAAACCTAAGGTATTTTTGCCTGAAGATTTAGTTTGGAAGGTAATTCTTCCCATGGATCGACGGGATCGAAGCATGGGGAAATGGTCACCCAAATGGGAAGGACCCTTCAGAGTTATCCAAACTTTTTCTGGTGGAGCCTATGAAGTCGAAGAGATAAGTGGTGATAAAAGGCTCTTGAGAGTAAATGGTAAATATTTGAAAAAATATAAGCCTATACTTCAAGAGTTAAAAATAAAATAATAAAAGAACAAACTAAATTAACCATAAAAAATGCCAAAATGGAAATTTTTATTAATTTCAGCCAAGATGGCAATTGTTGTCGAAAACGATTACAGAAGATGGTTACAAAAGAGAATCAATCAAAAGGTAAGAGAATTCTTGAGTCGAAGATACTTGGCATGCTGCAGCTCCAACCTCTTTTTGCACCAAGAGTTTTCCTGCACTAGCTTGGCAATTTGAGCGTCGAGGCTTTGGGCCCTCTCTGCGAATTCCAGGCCTTGCTTGATCTCAGTCTGGCTCTCAGTGTCTGAGATGGTCGAAAGAATTTCCTCCTGGAGTACAGTGTTGGCGTTTATCTTCGCCTCTATCTCTGCGATTTGTGCTCGGAAGGAGACATTCTCTCGCTCAATGGCATCGAATCTTTCCTGTGCAGACGCTTTTTGTTTCGACAACTCGGCAATTCGAGAAGTCGAATCTGAGACAGCAGTCCACGCAGATGAGCTTTTGCCATGCAGCACTTCGAGCTGACTGTTAAAACCTCGTTGGCGCCTGTAATCCGCTGAAACTTGATCAATCATAGAATGTAATTCCATGATCAAGTCTGAGATTTCTGGGGCTACAGCTTCGAAGTCAACAGCATTCAAGACCTCCTTTAAGCATGATGGAGCAGTGGGGTCCCCCTCTAAAGTCTTCATCAAATCTCTCTTGAAGAACTGGGCCTTAATCTTCGCCAACGCATCATCAAGAGGAGAAGTTTCAGTAGACTTCCCCGACAGGGTAGGAATTTCCTGACTAGTGTCAGATGAACTCTTACTCTCAATGATGGCATTGAGGTAGCTAACCGGATCAGTTTGTTTCAAGATTTCCAAGTCCTCTTTTGACCTGTGCTTTGAGGAGGTAACCCTTGCCACAGTATTATCTTGGACTTGAGGCTGTTGAATGCTGAGTGCCTCGATTGGTTGCTCTTCGACTTGGACTGAGGCGGTACCAGCGTCGACTTGTGGTTCTTCATTAACATCACCCGGGGGTCCTTCGCCGGTGTCATTTTGTGGCTCTTCGCTAGCGTGTCCTTCGCCAGTACCACCTTGGTGCTCTTCGTCAACAGCATCTTGATTCTCTTCGCCATTGCCTTGGTCTCTTCCTTCAGGATTCTCTTCTGACGACAAGTCCACCACATGAACCGTTTCTGGCTGTGTTTCCTCCACCATAGGTTCTTCTGTTGTCTTCTCCACTGTTTCAGCATTGGCCTCATTCTCAGTATGGGCTTCGTCATTGCCCAAATCTTTTTCCTGAGGCCTGCTAAGGTCAGCAGATTCTAGAGTTTCTGAAGTCCTTGGTGGAGAACTTTCAGTAGTGTCCTGAAAAAGAGAAAGAAGACAAATCTTCAGATGTCGAAAGAGACAAAATCGAATACTGGTATCTATGCCTAAGTTATAAAAAGGGTCCAATAGATTACGTGTGGATTAACTTCAGCCCCAGGGCTGGAATTGTCACTTTCGACAGGCTTGGTAAGAAGAGCGTTCAGTTCTTCCTCAGTTGGCTCCTCTATGATCACTGCAGGTGGCCTAGGCTTTCTCACAGCGACCTTTATTCTGACGGTTCGACCTTCAGGAGCAGGAGCAGGAACAGAAGCGTCCTTCGTTAACTTTCGCCTCTTCAAGGGGGCAGGAGGAGAATCACTTTCGTCATCACTCCCTGATTCGACCACCAGTGCTGCCCGTTTTTTGGGCGAAGGGGCCTAGAAAACCAATAGGAATTCGATTGAATAATTACATCGAAAACAAAAAATCGAAAGCCAGAAGAAAAATGAAGAAAATCTGGTTACCGATGCAGGAGGCTTCCTCGAAGAGCCTTCCCCCTGTTGGTTGCTTATGGTCTTCGCCGGCGCTGTAGTCTTCGCCGGCTGTGGAGGTTTTATTGAAGGGCCTCCTCCTTGTGGGCCTTCTGTAGCCTTCTTGGCTAGAGGCTTTCGAACAACTGAAAGAAACAGAAAAGTTTAACAGGCTAGCAATCGAAGAGAAAGACAAAAAGTAATGTGAGAGCATGAACTTACATTTCTTTACTTTGTCCAACACAAGGACAAAAGATTTCTGCAACTCTGCCATGAAGTCCTTCTCGTCGAAGAAGTACTCAGCATAATAGCTTCTCCACCACTCCTCGAAGAATGGTGAGCAAAGGAAATTAAGCTGGTAGTCAAACAACGAGAGGATTGTTCGACCAGCATATCTTCCGATATGCTTGATGGCAGCTTCTTCTGTATAATCGTTGCAGAAGTACAACATTGACTTCTCTCTTTGAAAAATCGGAGAAGGCAGGGTTTGGATGATACCAAATTGGCGAGATACCAGATTTGGTTGATAGGCAAGCAGACTCAAATGAGTCTTAGAACTCTTAAATCGAAGAGGCATGATCCTGGGTGTCAGGAACGCCTCCCAAAGTATGGTATGCTCATCGACATTGGGACCGCTCGACTCCTTGGGATGTGGCCTTGTGAACCATGCTGGCCCCACCCTCCGTTGAGCAAATGGAGCCATAGTTGAAACAAATTCCTTCCTTCGAGCGAACATCAGAACGAAGTTGGTGAAGGTTTGTTGAAACTCCAGCCCATCTTCCACAGGTGTCAGCAGAGCCAGCCTAATTCCTTCGATACGTCTATTAGCTATCGCTGGGGCTTGTTCATTTATCTGAATCTTCTTGGGTAAGAAAGATTCGAAAGTGGCGTTGAGCCACAGTTGAAGTAGCCAGAAAGGCCCAGCGAGTAGCAAACTGGCCCTATCTTCGATATGTTTCAAAAGAGTGACCCCATTGCTGATCGAGTCATAAAGACTGGCCAGAATTAGTTCTGCCAAATAGATGTTTTGGCGGTGATGCAGTTGGGTGGCAAGAGTGACCATCTTTTTGGTCACTTGTAGAGACTTCGAGCAAAACACAAAGCGAGTTAGCCATAAGGCTAGAAACGCTATGTGTTCGACATCCGACACCGCGTCTGTCGACCTGTCGTGATAATGGTTGATAAAGGTGGTGTATGTTGGCTTGGTCTCAGAGAAGCCAATTTGGTCCTCCGACATCTCCTCCGGGTCGAAATAATCTCCGGTTGGTCGAAGGCCAGTAATAGCTGCTACGTCGAAGAGTGTGGGGGTTAACATCCCACATGGAAGATGAAAAGTGAAGTGAGAGTAATCCCAGAACAACAATGAAGCTATCAGCATTTCTGGGGAGTAGTTTAAGCCTGTCTTCGACAGCATCACTAAGTCAAAGATTCCAATTTCCTTCCAGACTGGAGTTTGATGTTTCTCCAACTTTGTTAGCCAAGCAACATAGTCGGAAGTCAGATTAGGGCAAGACCTGAAGACCCTAACACTTCTGTTGAAGAAGCGGAGGTCGATTTTTTCGCGTGTAGGGTCTTCGTTGTCTTCTGCGTCCTTCTTGGTGCATGCTACTGGCTTGAGTTTCTCGATGATGGGGAAATAGCTCTTGATCTTCAGAGCTTCAGAGATGCTTGGATTCATGGGACCAGACATTGCGAAGATCTGGTTGGAGTATCCAACCGGGATCATCAAGTGGCGCGAGTAAGCATCGCGAACGGAGATGTCAGAAGGTTCAGGAACCCTTCGTTTCCCTGTAGAGTTTACTACCGGAGCAGTAACGAAGACCTTGGGTTTAACATGTTGTTCAGTTGGTGCGTTAGTCTTGGAAGCAGTAGAAGCAGAGGCCATTGTTGAGGATGAAGATGAAGTGAGAAAGGAAGAGTTTTTCTGCAAAGAGAGCAAGCTTGTACGAAAATAAGGAAGTTTGAAGGCTAGTTTGCGTAAAAAGTCCCACAATGGGATGTTCACTACTATTTATAGTAGTGGGAGAAATCCCCAATAACGAGGACATTAAATGTCATTTAATGCTGCAGGAATTAGTGGGACGCGTGGCAGCCCCTTGTTGCTTTGGCCGTTTCTGCAGAAGTAGAGAGACGCAGCGTGCATCCTCGTTTTTTGAGAATTGTCATAATGACAAATTCTGAAGTGACGTTTTGGTACTGCACGCCGTACTGAAAGTGACGTCCTAGGATCAAATCAATGATGGTTTCTTGGGATTGCCAATAGTTGGTAAAAAGCAACAAAAAGTGCACAAGTTAACTTGTGACTAAGCGTGAAAAAACAGGTGTCGAATGGCGTTTTCAAAGAATGCCTTTTTCTTTCAGAGTCGAAATAAGGCATTCTTGGGGGGCAATTTGTTGGCTCCTAAATTCGACACCTTTGTTTTGATTGGTGTCAGCCATTAAAAGCTGAAAGATGCTTTCGACTGGCTAAGCCTGTCGAAGTGACCGTCGAAAGATGGCAAAATACTTAGAAGATTTCTTCCAAGGAAGAAGGCTGGTTGCCTTCGACGTCGAAGGAGTTTTCGTCGAAGACGTCTCTTGATGAAGGTGTTCGATGGTCCAGAGTGGAGCAGTTTGAAATTCAAAGCTTTGGAGGGAAAACGGTTTCCAGCAGTTGCTACGTGCAAACGTGCAAGGATCTGGAGCGTCGAACATGGAGAACGTGCCAAGTGGCTTGATCTCGAAGCAGTGTAACTGCCCGACGGTTACTTGGAACGTTTTAGTATAAATAGGAGTAGACATGTAGTTTCTCGCGTGTGTTCACAATCATATACATAGTCACTCATTTAGATTCAAGTACCCAGTGTGAGCGAAAGAATTGTTGAGAAATGTATGTGTGAAACACCAATTTTATCAATTAAAGTCATTTACTTTTCCAGCATTTTACTTGTTTTTCTCCTTTTAAATTCCTGTCGAACCTTTACTTTAAAGCCTTGTTTATTTTACCAAGCCTTTCCTTTATGCAATTTACTTGAAACAATTTACTTAAAGCCTTATCCAATCTAATCAAACTTCAAAATCAACCTATGTCCATAGGATCAATCTGATCGATCCTGCGAGTAACCAAATAAGTAACCATTTGGAGGATCAGCGGTTGTTTACCAAAACCCAAGGTAAACACAGTCTGGGGCATAATACTGACGATTGTTAGATGTTGAAATATAAAATTCAAAACTTGATTGGTAAAAG
Source organism: Vicia faba (assembly GCA_948472305.1). Classification (NCBI taxonomy): domain Eukaryota; kingdom Viridiplantae; phylum Streptophyta; class Magnoliopsida; order Fabales; family Fabaceae; genus Vicia; species Vicia faba. The sequence continues at coordinate 1,223,213,675 of OX451741.1, read as the reverse complement.
AGTGCTGGAGTTTACACAAGATGGTCGGGATGAGTTCTTCTTCCACCCCTCCAAGGCACGCCATCTGAAGTGACAAGGTTAGACGAAGAAGCTTTTGTTCATTAGAATTTTCAATTTGTAATTTTATTTTGATTGTTCAAACATTTATTCATGTCAAACTTTGTTACTTTATCAATGCATTGCATATGTCTATTTTGAATCAATTCATTCGTATTCACTATATTTAAAATGCTTTCCTTTTTGTGATATTCAACTCTCGATCAAAAGCTCTGAGCCTTTAGAGGGAGGATGACGAAAATGATACCATAATCTCTACAGTATGCTTTTGAACAGACCCCGCTAACAATGTACAAGCTGTAGGATCAAGCGCCTACCACTGCGCTAAAAGCAATTGCTTATAGCCAAGGTGCTACTCTATTTCCTTGTAGAGAATCCAACAAGGGGCCTACCTGGCCCACCTAACACACCTGTGTAGGCGCCCATGGGGGAATGTTAAGCCCTTCGAATCCCTAAGGTTGACGCTGAATATTTTAATCCAACAATCTTCCCCCCAGTGTCAGCCGGGGGGATTCGAACCCATGACCTTGCTCTGATACCACTTGTAGGATCAAACGCCTACCACTGCGCTAAAAGCAATTGCTTATAGCCAAGCTGCTACTCTATTTCCTTATAGAGAATCCAACAAGGGGCCTACCTGGCCCACCTAACACACCTGTGTAGGCGCCCATGGGAGGATGTTAAGCCCTTCGAATCCCTAAGGTTGACGCTGAATATTTTAATCCAACAATCAACATTGTTAGAACATAGTTTGATTCTACAACCCTCAGTTAGAGTTTTGATGATAACAAAATACAAGATTAAATGAATTATGAGATTTATATAAGACATATATGCTACTCAAAATTATGCTTTGTATTTATAGAAACTCTGATGGAATCAGCATCAGAATATCAACATCAGCATCAGAAGATATGTCACATCAGAAGATCAAACATGTGCTACGCTGAAGCCTGATGAACAGAATCTGCGCAAAACATACTTTGACTCTGATCAAGATCCTAACCATGTCATCAGCACTCAGAAACGCCAGAATAAGCTAAAGCCAAGAACACTCTGATCTTCATTAAGCAGAACATTCTGAAGTGTCAACTTTACTGCATTCAAGGCAGATTAATTACCAACGGCTTTATACCAAGACAAAGATCTTCTCAAAAAGGAAAGAACGTTATGAGCATTGAAATGGAATTATGGACAGCAACGTATCTATTCCAAGGCTATTTAAACAAGTCAGTGAGAAAAGAAATGGCTAATACTCTTTCACGCACATACGCATAAGCTAATCATCTTCACGTTCTCACTCATCCAGTTTGGTAAAAGTTCTCAAGCGCTTACTCTATAGCTCTAGCAATCTAGTATTATCCAAGCTTAATATTGTGTATTATCACAGTTGTGATATATAGTTTTTCTTAGAAAACATCAAACACACATTTGTTCATTTATCTGTAAGAGAATTTCCTTGAGATAAACCGGTCTGTGGTTAGACTCAAGAAGGCTTTAGCAGTTGTTAAAGCAGTTGTTGTATTCAGTTGAATATAGTGGATTAAGACCTCGTTGGAGAGAGGCAAAATCACCTTGACGGGTGGACTGGAGTAGTTTGAGATCAAACGAACCAGGATAAAAATAACGTGTTGTCTGCATTTGATTTCAAGTTTTACAATTCAACCCCCCTTCTTGTGTTTTTCACTTCTTCAATTGGTATCAGAGCGCCTGGTTCTGAGCTTATAACACTTAATCGTGTCAGTACAAGATCCAGCGTTGAAAAACACTATGGCAGGAACACATCAAAACATCAGCAATGACAACAATGAAGAAAGAGACAGATTCAATGGCAAACCTCCAGTCTTTGATGGAGAGAACTTTGATTACTGGAAAGACAGAATTGAAAGCTTCTTTCTGGCCCACGATGCTGATCTGTGGGATATGGTGACTGATGGATACACGCACCTAGTGAATGCAATTGGTCAGAAGATTGACAGGAAAGCAATGTCTGATCAACAAAAGCGTGATTTCAGAAATCATCACAAAGCAAGAACAATTCTTCTCAGTGCTATCTCTTACTCTGAATATGAAAAGATATCAAACAGAGACACTGCAAAGAACATGTTTGACTCTCTGAGAATGACGCATGAAGGCAACCTCCAAGTCAAAGAAACTAAAGCTCTTGCGCTCATTCAGAAGTATGAGGCATTCAAGATGGAAGAAAGTGAATCAATTAAAACGATGTTCTCAAGATTTCAAATTCTGGTGGCTGGTCTCAAAGTCCTGGACAAAGGGTATTCTACTACTGATCATGTTAAGAAGATCATCAGAAGCTTGCCAAAACAATGGAGGCCAATGGTCACAGCGCTGAAGCTAGCTAAGGATCTCAACAAAATCTCTCTGGAGGAACTTGTCAGCTCCCTCATAAGTCACGAGATAGAGCTAGAAGCTGATGAACCTCAAAAGCAAGGTAAGCCATTAGCTTTAAAATCTAACAGAAAATCTGACTCCAAAGTTTTGCAGGCTGTAGAAGAAACCTCTGATGGGTCCTCATCAGAAGAAGATGAACTATCTCTCCTCTCCAGAAGGGTGAACCAACTGTGGAAGCAGAGGCAAAAAAAGTTAAGGAATCCAAGAAGATCAGAGAATCAGAATGAATCCTCCTCCAGATACAGAAGGTCAGAACCCTCCTCTGGATACAGAAGATCTGAAGGCTCTTCAGGAAGCAAAAAGCCAAACAACAAAGACATCATCTGCTATGAATGTAACGAGCAAGGGCACTACAAAAGTGACTGCCCAAAGCTTCAGAAGGAAAAGCCCAGAAGAAAGTTTGGCAAGGAAAAGAAGAAAAGTCTCATGGCCACATGGGATGATTCTGATACATCTGAAGCTGACTCAGAATCAGATGATGAGAGAGAAAACATAGCTCTCATGGCAAACATAACAGAAGACAGTGAAGCTTCTGAATCAGACTCTGAATCAGACACAGAAGAGGTATTTCCTGACTTTGATATAACTTTACTAAGGCTGAACTAGCTGAAAGCCTTAATGAAATTCTGGAAAGATATCAGCAGATCAGAGTCAAATTCAGAAACCTGAAAAGGGATCTTGCTTCTGACTCTGATAAAACTGAGAGTCTCAAATTGGAGAATTCTGAGTTGAAAAATAAAATTTCAAAATTAGAAAATCTATTACAAAACTCTCAGAAGGAAACAATTCTTGAAACTCCCAGTAGTGCTGATGAGATCATCAAGGAGTATGATCACAGCTTTCAGAAGTTTCTTGCTAGAAACATAGATAGAAGCAAAATGGCTTCAATGATCTATGGAGTTAGAAGAAATGGCAGAAAGGGAATAGGATACCAAGGTAAGGTACCTACACCAAAGAATGCCATGGATTTAGTGATAAAATGCACCTCACTTGATTCTCACTTTATATATGGGCACACACATGACATCAAATATACTAGTAGTAATTATTCTGTCAAACCAAAATTCAACCAGAGTTTTGGTAAAACTAACAAATCAGGACCCAAGAAAATATGGGTACCTAAGGATAAAATAATACATGTTGCAGATATCTTTAGCAGCAAAGCAGAAACACCAGTCATGGTACCTGGACTCTGGCTGCTCACGACACATGACGGGAAGAAGTCATATGTTCCAAAGCCTGGAACTTAAGCCTGGAGGCCACGTAGGCTTTTGAGGTAATCAAAGGGGAAATATCATTGGCTCTGGAATAGTAGGTAACGGAAATCTTCCCTCTATAAGTAATGTTTTGTTAGTAGATGGATTAATGCATAACCTGTTATCCATAAGTCAATTAAGTGATAACGGTTATGATATAATCTTTAATCAAAATTCATGCAAAGCTGTTAGTCAGAAAGATGGGACTATCCTATTTAATGGAAAGAGGAGAAACAACATTTACAAAATCAAACTTTCTGAACTGAAAAGTCAGAATGTAAAGCGTCTTCTGCCTGTTAACAACGAGCAATGGATCTGGCACAGAAGATTGAGGCATGTTAGTATGAGAAGAATATCTCAGATTAACAAACTCAATCTGGTCAGAGGACTTCCTAACCTGAAGTTCAATTCAGATGCTCTGTGTGAAGCATGTCAGAAAGGCAAGTTTGCAAAACCAGCTTTCAAATCTAAAAACGTTGTTTCCACCTCTAAACCATTAGAACTTCTGCATATTGACTTATTTGGACCAGTTAAAACTGCTTCAGTCAGTGGCAAGAAGTATGGGTTAGTAATCGTAGATGACTATAGCAGATGGACATGGGTAAAGTTCTTAAGACACAAGGACGAGTCACACTCTATGTTTGTTACCTTCTGCAACCAAGTTCAGAATGAAAAGGATCTTAGAATCATCAAAGTCAGAAGTGATCATAGTGGAGAGTTTGAAAACAAAGATTTTGAATCATTTTTTAATGACAAAGGCATTCTGCATGATTTCTCTTGTCCTAGAACTCCCCAGCAAAATGGAGTTGTAGAACGAAAGAACAGAACATTGCAAGAAATAGCCAGAACCATGATCAACGAGACTAACGTTGCTAAGATATTCTTGGCAGAGGTAATAAACACAGCGTGCTACATTCAGAATAGAATCTCTATAAGACCTATTCTGGAAAAGACTCCATATGAATTGTGGAAGAACAGAAAGCCCAACATTTCTTATTTTCATCCATTTGGATGTACTTGCTTTATTTTGAATACTAAAAAATTATTTGAATAAGTTTGACTCTAAAGCACAGAAGTGTATTATGTTAGGATACTCTGAACGCTCAAGAGGGTACAGAGTATACAATACAGAAACACAGATTGTGGAAGAATCAATCAGTGTTCGTTTTGATGATATGCTTGACTCTCAAAAGTCAAAGCAGAATGAATTACTTGCAGGTATGGAAGTTGAATTCACAGGTACTGAAGACAAGTCATCAGAAGCTCTTAACAGAGACACTCCCTCAACATCAGAAAGAGGCACTGCAAGCAATCCAACATCTTCTGTTGATCTACCTCAGAAAAGACCATCCAGAAGCAGAATGGATCACCCAGAAGAAACAATCTTAGGAAGAAAGGAAGATCCAATCAGAACAAGAGCCAGCTTCAGAAACTCTGAAGAATCCCTCACGGGACTTGTTTCTCTGATTGAACCATCTTCAATTGATGAAGCACTTCTGGACAATGACTGGATTCTAGCAATGCAAGAGGAGCTGAATCAATTCACAAGAAATGACGTATGGGATCTAGTTCCTAAACCAAAAGGATTCAACGTCATTGGAACAAAATGGGTGTTCAAAAACAAACTGAACGAACAAGGTGAAGTCATCAGAAACAAGGCACGATTGGTAGCACAAGGTTATAGTCAACAAGAGGGGATAGACTATACAAAAACCTTTGCTCCAGTCGCCAGGTTAGAATCTATTAGACTTTTAATTTCATTTGCTGTTAATAAAGGCATCACTCTGTATCAGATGGATGTTAAGAGTGCATTCTTAAATGGCTATATAGAAGAAGAGGAATATGTGCACCAACCCCTTGGTTTTGAAAGTTCAAAAAATCCAGAATATGTTTTCAAACTAAAGAAGTCACTGTATGGTCTGAAACAAGCTCCCAGAGCTTGGTATGAAAGACTAAGTAACTTCCTGTTAGAAAAGGAATTCACCAGAGGGAAGGTGGACACAACCTTATTCTGTAAGACAGTTAAGAATGACATTTTAGTCTGTCAGATTTATGTTGATGATATAATATTTGGATCTACTAAATCTTCTCTGGGATGAAAGTTTGCTAAGTGTATGCAGGCAGAATTTGAGATGAGCCTAATGGGGGAACTGAAATTCTTTCTGGGCATTCAGATCAATCAAACCCCAGAAGGAACTTACATTCATTAGAGCAAATATGTCAGAGAACTTCTGAAGAAATTTGATCTCTCAGAATGTAAGCCATCAAAGATTCCAATGCATCCCACGTGCATTCTGGAAAGAGAAGAGGTAAGCAAAAAGGTAGAACAGAAGGTCTACAGAGGTATGATTGGTTCTCTTCTTTATCTGACAGCCTCAAGGCCTGATATTTTATTCAGTGTATGCATTTGTGCAAGATTCCAATCAGATCCTAGAGAATCTCACTTAACAGCTGTTAAGCGAATTTTCAAGTATATGAAAGGTACTACTAATCTGGGTCTTTTTTTAGAAAATCTAGTGATTACAGCTTAGTAGGATACTGTGATGCTGACTTTGCTGGAGACAGAGTAGAGCGTAAAAGTACTTCTGGAAGCTGCCAGTTTCTGGGAGAAAATCTGATCTCATGGTCCAGCAAAAGACAATCCATAATTGCTCTATCAACAACAGAAGCTGAATACATAGCAGCAGCTGGATGCAGCACACAAATGCTCTGGATGAAAAGTCAACTTGAGGACTTCCAGATTTTTGAGAGTAACATTCCTATCCATTGTGACAACACTTCTGCTATTTGCTTAAGTAAAAATCCAATTTTGCATTCTAGGGCTAAGCATATAGAAATAAAACATCATTTTATTAGGGACTATATTCAGAAAGGAATCTTAAACTTAAAATTTATTGATACAGACCATCAATGGGCTGATATTTTCACAAAACCACTTTCTGAAGATAGGTTCAACTTCATTCTGAATCATCTCAGCATGAAGCTCTGTCCAGAATAAAACTGTTTTAATTTTATATATTAACCTTCAGAATTGTGTTTATTTCTCTGTGAACTTCTGATCAATCTTCTTTCAGAATTTTAGAAATGCAGATTGTATCAGAATCTATCCATGAAGATCTGAGCGCTTCAGTTCAAGGATAGATGTGTTGTTCACTCAAGCAAACAAGTGTCATCCAGTCATCAGCTGTTTCCTGAGGGTGAACACGCGTTCACGCTTCTAAAAAGGCAAAGCGCTGATTGGATGCATTGAGACACATGTCATGGGTAACCGTTTAAGTATCTTTCTGAATCCCCTAAAATCAGCTATCATTAAATGCTATTAATCATGATTTATTTCTCTCTCTTAAGCGTTTATGTTTTCAAAAACTTTTTAGAAATCTATTTAAACCATTCACACCATTCACACCTTTTACCCTTACTTTCGTTTTCAATCAATATTTCTGATTTCTGTGTTTGTGTTCTTCTTTCTCAAGAAAACCTTTCAATTTTTTTTCCAAAGATCCTCGTGTGAACATGGCTTCTTCAAGCAATCCAACTTCAGGTTCCCAGAAAGATGCATCATCTGAACAATATGAAGTTCCTCTCAGAACGCTTCTCACTCCAATCAAGAACCTTGAAGTTCTGTCTGAAATAATAGTGGATTTTAACAGTCTCAAGGAAAATGGTTTCGATTTATCAGAAGAGATTCAAGCTCAAGGTTGGGAAATGTACTTCGACAGGCTGGTGTGTCCAACTTTTCCTATTCTGGTAAAGGAATTTTGGATTCACGCTTCTTCCTCAAATCACCAAGTCACTTCTTACATCATGGGGAAGAAGATTGTGATTACTGAAGACCTGATTGCAAGACTCATTGGGTACAATGGTGGTGGTATTCGCTGTATTGATATGGTAGAGAGGTACGCTGATGTCGCTGTTATAGCAAGGGAAATTTTCACGCTGGGGATTCCCTCCAGCAAGATAAGGGACTTAAAAGATAAGCACATAATTTGGGCAAAGATTATTCTGGGCTGTTTCAACCACAGGAAGCCTACCAGCTCTCCTGATTACATAAACATAGATCAGCAGTTTCTGATCTATTTTATCTCCCAGAAGGTCAAGATTAATCTAGCTCATCTTCTGTTCAACCATCTCAGAACCAGCGTCAAGGAAACAAGAGAAGACGAACGTACTAAAAGGGATTGGATACCCTTGGGAAGATTGATATCAAATATTCTGACAGAGAATAGGCTGATTGAACATTTGACAGAGGCACAAGAAATCAACACCCTGGAACCTTCTGTTGGCAAGCACCTGAATGCCAAAAATCTAAAGAAGATGAAGTTGATAGAGAACATTAAGAAGGAGCCCAGCGTCACTCCGTTTGCTGAAATCACCAGCAGAAGAGTCCCTCTGGACGACTTCCCTATGTTCTCAGAGATTGACTCTAAGCCTCAAGTCATTCTGAGATATTTGGATGCGTGTAAAGATGATGGTACAACACCTAATCTAAATATTCAAGATCTTCAACAGAAGGCACCAGAGGTTGTTCTGAAGAAAGAAGAGAAAATCTGCTACAGAAGGACCATCCCAACAGACTCCAAAGAAAAGAGGTAATCCTGTTTCTGTTACTGTTTTAAATTCAACTTCTGTTTCCACATCTATTCCAACTCCATCTGAAATCCCAACTCCCCAAACCTTTGAAGATTTTGACATTGACTTTGACCCTTCTGAGTCATTAACCCTCAGAAGATCCCGCTCCAAACCACAAAATCCAAATACTGCAACCATACCAGAACCAGAACTTGCACAAGTTCTTTCTGATATAGACCAACACACTTCCGCTCCCCAAACAGAAAATCCAAATCAACAACCTGACATTCCACTCTCACCAATACTAGAAACTCCACTCTCTCCAATACCAGAACCAGAAATCCCACAACCTTCCTCTCCTCAACCAGAAAGTAATCCACCCTCTCCTCAACATGAACAATCTCCACAACCTGAGACTCAAACCTCTGAGGCTCAACACTCTGAATCCCCTGAACCACAACCTTTGGCCATTCAATTGCTCTGTGGTACTACTTTTAATATGTATCAACTTCCCTCTTCACCAGAAACAACTCCACCTAATACCCCATCAATTCCAATCGTTATTTCTGCTCTCCCACTCCCTCACCAAAAGCCAATAAAGAAAACCACAGCAATACAGTCATTGATCTAACAGTCTTTGAACGCCTTGCTGCAATAAACCAGAAAATAGCCATCCCTAAACCAAAACAACCAGATGTTGGTTCCAACATGTTGAACTTTGAAACAGATATACAAAAGTGGATAACTTCTTTGAAACAAGCAAGTCTGGAAGTGGTTGATCCTGCTGTATCAGACTTCCTCTGGACACAATTCAGAAGACGGGTTTGCGCTGAAACCTTCAAGTTGCAAGACCAGAGCTACGAACAGGCTCAACAGAACTTCAGCAATCTGCTGAAGGAAATGGAAGGTCTAGTTTTGAGCAAGCTGCTGAAGGAAGAAGCTCTCCATCTGGACATTGCGCCTTGGTCTGAAAAGCGTCCAGCATCTCAAGTTCAACCTGCAGAAGAACAAATAATTCAAGATGAAGACTTGGGTCAAGCAGAAGAAACTACAGAAAGCTCTGAGAAGCAGCCTGTATCTGAAGATCCTCAAGCTTCCTCTCTTGACAGGCAGGCTCTGGAGGATTTGAAGAGATCAGATATGCTGATGAATGAAAGGATGGACAACCAGGATATCAAGATTGATTCTATAGCAAACATGGTATCTAAGCAACAGGAAACCAGCGAGCAAATCAAGAGCATGTTGGAAGCTCTGTTCACACGACTTCCTCCTTCTTCTTAGAATTTTCCTGTGTTTTCCTTGTTTTCTTTACATGTTTGTCTGTAATATTTCTACTTGTTCTAAACTATCATTGCTTCTGTTTTAATACAAACGTCTTTTTGCTCTGATCATTTTAACTCTGATTATTTGTGCTTTTTGATAACTGACAAAAAGGGGGAGAAAGAATGATATTTTTCAATAACGGATTACTGAGACAAAAGTCTCAAACATTTTAACATTCTTATATATTTGAATTTCTTCGTTCTGAAAAGCTTACAGGTACAAGAATCTGATGAACTTTGATAAAGTCAAACTCTGATGCTCAAAGAAAGTTCAATAAAGTTCTGATGCTCAAGGTCTCAAGGAATCAAAGGGAAATAATCAACTCAGGGGGAGTTTTTCTCTTCATTACTCTGATACTTTTTATTCCCTATCTTCTGAACTCTGATACCTTATTCGTTAATTGATTATCTCTGATACCGTTTCCTCTCTATCCTTAAACTCTGATACCTTTTCATCACTTTATTTTAATTGAAAAAATATGGTTTTTGTCATCATCAAAAAGGGGGAGATTGTTAGAACATAGTTTGATTCTACAACCCTCAGTTAGAGTTTTGATGATAACAAAATACAAGATTAAATGAATTATGAGATTTATATAAGACATATATGCTACTCAAAATTATGCTTTGTATTTATAGAAACTCTGATGGAATCAGCATCAGAATATCAACATCAGCATCAGAAGATATGTCACATCAGAAGATCAAACATGTGCTACGCTGAAGCCTGATGAACAGAATCTGCGCAAAACATACTTTGACTCTGATTAAGATCCTAACCATGTCATCAGCACTCAGAAACGCCAGAATAAGCTAAAGCCAAGAACACTCTGATCTTCATTAAGCAGAACATTCTGAAGTGTCAATGTTACTGCATTCAAGGCAGATTAATTACCAACGACTTTATACCAAGACAAATATCTTCTCAAAAAGGAAAGAACGTTATGAGCATTGAAATGAAATTATGGACAGCAACGTATCTATTCCAAGGCTATTTAAACAAGTCAGTGAGAAAAGAAATGGCTAATACTCTTTCACGCACATACGCATAAGCTAATCATCTTCACGTTCTCACTCATCCAGTTTGGTAAAAGTTCTCAAGCGCTTACTCTATAGCTCTAGCAATCTAGTATTATCCAAGCTTAATATTGTGTATTATCACAGTTGTGATATATAGTTTTTCTTAGAAAACATCAAACACACATTTGTTCATTTATCTGTAAGAGAATTTCCTTGAGATAAACCGGTATGTGGTTAGACTCAAGAAGGCTTTAGCAGTTGTTAAAGCAGTTGTTGTATTCAGTTGAATATAGTGGATTAAGACCTCGTTGGAGAGAGGCGAAATCACCTTGACGGGTGGACTGGAGTAGTTTGAGATTAAACGAACCAGGATAAAAATAATGTGTTGTCTGCATTTGATTTCAAGTTTTACAATTCAACCCCCCTTCTTGTGTTTTTCACTTCTTCACAAGCATTGTTTCAAATCCTAAACAATGGAGTTATAAGGAAGATAATCCCTAGTCAACCCCTTTGAGCCAAAGAAGTAGGATTTTTTCTTTTCACACAAATTAAAACCCTTAATTATAACTTGGGGAAGGGTAGTTTCTCAGTCAATTCAGGCGCGCATTCAGTCGCAATTTTCCGTTTCGTACACAATGAATGGAATCGAAGACGTCCTTCCAAATCAAAAGATGGTGATGGTTCTGCATAATTATTAAAGCCGAAAACCATTATCTCTCAAAATAAAAGCCCGCTAAGTCAAAACCTATGAAGGAAACTTAAGAAAAAAACTGGGGCATCCCGCTGACTGTAATCATAAAAGAACCAGTTCAGGCAAAAACAGGGATAATAAAAAAAAGAGGTCGCTACAAATCCTCAACAAAAAGAAGATTACAAAAATGATTGCCTCTTCAAAATAAACTTTCAGTATTCGAACCATCACTGGAACATCAAGGACAAGATTCCAGACTCAATTGGGATCTGAACGCACAATTAACTGAGCATAAGATCGAAGAACATCATGAAGAACGGGTGGGTACAAATAAACTTTGAGCCTTTACCCTTTGTTTCTTAAACCATGAACCAGGCCAAGTTATAACCCTTAAAAGTCCTAGCTGAAGCATGGGTTAATTCGAAAGCATACTGTTACAAAAGGTATCCTGACTCCTGTAGGGTTCGCTATAAATCCTGAGTTGACATCACACTTTTACAAAATTTGTTTGTTTTACTAAAAAATGAATTTTCAAACTTCAATACAGACATAAGCTTTGCATTCTTAAAATACCATTATTTGCATATGACTATTTGTTCAACAACAGAGAAATTCGCACGACGGATATTCGATGAACAAAAATCTTCTCAGTGGATAGAATCACCTTAGATGGAAAGATATTCCAGTGATATGCCATTCATAATCAAGGGGAATAGCATGGTGTCCAGCTGATCTGGGTCAGTTAAGTCAAGGTTCAAGGAATCTCTCAAAAATGCCAAATAGCCAGGGGCAGAACTCCATCTGAATCACTTGGGGCATTGGACATGAATTTCAGCAACGTATCCTGTATGATCAAACAAACACCTTCTGGAAGTGTGACAACACTTACTACTAAGGACGGTGACAATTCTCCGCACCCGGTGAACATGGACATAGTCAGAAAAGACTACGCATGAAAAAGACCCGCTAGGTTGACAGGCCTAGGCAAAAATAAGGGCATCCCGACGAACCAAAAAGAGTCTGGGAAAAAATTAGGGATATATACAAAAATTATGCACCAGGCAAGTCGAAAACCTGAAAAGGCGGCTTGGGCAAAAAAGGGTATCCGGGTGGACTGAAAACCCGAAAGGGCAGTCCATGCAAAAGTTAGGGATTAAAGCGTATGACTATGTACCATCATCTTGTCACTTGTCTATCAGTAGAAGACTTGTTATCCTGATCAACATTTACCAAGCACCCCATGAGTAGGGATGACACTCAAACCATCCATAAAGTCTCCACAGGTACTTTCTCCGGCAGGTACAGGGGCTGAGATATTCTGAGACGAAGTCACCGCTACATATGACCCCGTGACACCTATGTTCCCCACAGAGTAGAAACAACCAAAGTTTTGACCTCTTCTTCCCCAAGCAGGAATTAATTCCTCCAGCCAAGTTCCTTCAGAAAGATGAAATATGTGTTCCCCAGCCGAGCATTATAACCTTAAACAGTTTATAAAACCTCCTCCCAGTTAGAGTTTACTTCTCAGACTACGAAGTTCATTCCCCAATAGAGTTTATTTCTCTACATCGACAAAATCTTCCAATAAAGCATCTCCCTCCAAAGAGTTATTCTCAAGCAGAGTCAATCCCCGGCAGAACATCCTCAAACAGAAAGAGGAAATCCCAGGAAAATCATATATATTCATCATCCCCAGTGGAAATGAAGGATTCATCCTCCTTATACTCTCCAGCAGCAGTTAGGGATATATTTTCCCAGATTGGGAAATATCACAATAGCATCCCATGTTCATACATCGTGGCATGCGCATACACATCGCATACAACATAACCTCATTTATTTTGAGAACATCACCACAATGTATTTCATCCATCATGACATTGCATATGACTAACTCTTTTCCTTTTTCAGGGAAAATATCAAATCAACAAACACCGTTGACTATTTATGTGACCTGGTAGTCTTCTTAAAAGCTACGTCTAACAAGGGTTATTTCAAGATTTTCCTCAGAAAGATGTCCTCACAAGACCTTCTATGGTTAAGTCAGATCGACACTAAGATCTCTCTGATTCCTATTCCAATTGAAGATATTCCAAGACTTTTGTCTGGTTTAGTTGAATCGATCCTAAGATTCTTCTGATTTCCATTCCAGTCAAAGTTAATTCAAGACCTTCTCTGGTTCAGTCAGATCGACACTAAGATCTCTCTGATTCCTATTCCAGTTGAAGATATTCCAAGAATTTTTTCTGGTTCAGTTGAATCGATCCTAAGATTCTTCTGATTTCCATTCCAGTCAAAGTTAATTCAAGACCTTCTCTGGTTCAGTCAGATCGACACTAAGATCTCTCTGATTCCTGTTCCAGTTGAAGATATTCCAAGACTTTTGTCTGGTTCAGTTGAATCGATCCTAAGATTCTTCTAATTTCCATTCCAGTCAAAGTTAATTAAAGACCTTCTCTGGTTCAGTCAGATCGACACTAAGATCTCTCTGATTTCTATTCCAGTTGAAGATATTCCAAGACTTTTGTATGGTTCAGTTGAATCGATCCTAAGATTCTTCTGATTTCCATTCCAGTCAAAGTTAATTCAATACCTTCTCTGGTTCAGTCAGATCGACACTAAGATCTCTCTGATTCTTATTCTAGTTGAATATATTCAAAGACTTTTGTCTGGTTCAGTTGAATCGATCCTAAGATTCTTCTGATTTCCAATCCAGTCAAAGTTAATTAAATACCTCCTCTGCTTCAGTTAGATCGACACTAAGATCTCTCTGATTCTTATTCCAGTTAAAGATATTCCAAGACTTTTGTCTGGTTCAGTTGAATTGATCCTAAGATTCTTCTGATTTCCATTCCAGTCAAAGTTAATTAAAGACCTTCTCTGGTTCAGTCAGATCGACACTAAGATCTCTCTGATTCATATTCCAGTTGAAGATAATCCAAGACTTTTGTCTGGTTCAGTTGAATCGATCCTAAGATTTTTCTGATTCCCATTCCAGTCAAAGTTAATTAAAGACCTTCTCTGGTTCAGTCAGATCGACACTAAGATCTCTCTTATTCCTATTCCAGTTGAAGATATTCCAAGACTTTTGTCTGATTCAGTTGAATCGATCCTAAGATTTTTCTGATTTCCATTCCAGTCAAAGTTAATTAAAGACCTCCTCTGGTTCAGTCAGATCGACACTAAGATCTCTCTGATTCCTATTCCAGTTGAGGATATTCCAAGACTTTTGTCTGGTTCAGTTGAATCGATCCTAAGATTCTTCTAATTTCCATTCCAGTCAAAGTTAATTAAAGACCTTTCTCTGGTTCAGTTAAATCGACACTAAGATTTTTCTTATTTCTATTCCAGTTTAAGAAACTGTAAAGCCTGGAGTACGACCAGATAACAGTTTAATCTCATTTCCCCAGTAAGTTGCTGTGAAGCCTGGAATACGACAGGATAACAGTCGACCTTATTATCATCAACAAGTCACTGTGAAGCCTGGATCCTGACCAGATAGCAATTCACTTCTGTCTCTTCAATCAAGAGATGACTCCCCAACAGAGTAATGGACAAGTGAAGCTCCTAAACTCTATTTCCCGAACAGAGACCAACATTCCTCAGCGGAGTCCTCCTCAACAACAGGAATAATAATTCCCACAAAGGAATATCTCATGAAATCAACATTGTTCTAGATGGCATCTCTGAGCCCATCTCCTACGACTCTCCATCACATTCTCTGGATGGCATCTCTAAGCCCATCTCCGAAGACTCTCCGTCATATCTCCTTGGATGGCATCTTTAAGCCCGTATCCGAAAATCTGCTGTCATCTTTTCCAAATGGCATCTATAAGCCCATTCCCGATATTATTCACCAACAGTCTCACTTCAGACGAGTGCAAATTTCTTGGCACTTTAGTGTTCAATCATCATCCACCTTCAGATCACGAAAGGCAAACAAGCCAATCTAAATCTTCAAGTTTAAGAAGATTGAACAGGGGCAGCTATTGTACCCCAAAATTTTCCCTCCCATTTTCACACAAGACATACTCCTAGAGGTTCTCAATTGCTCAAGGTTGACCAAGAATTGACCAGACCAATTCTCCTCCTAGGGCAATGAACCCCCCAACTAGGGTTCCAATTTTAATCAAGATGGTTGATATACAAAGGTCTAAAATGATTTCCATGGTCCTAATATGTCTTCAAGATCATCCATGCCAAATTTCATGCCTTGCAAAATAAGTTTGCTCAGTCAATTGCTCAAGTATTGGAAAATCAACTGTGCTAGGGAAAAAGTCAAATGTGGACCATATATAGTCAAACTTCAAGATTTTTGGTCAACATCAACATTTTGAAGTGATATCCATCATTTGATCAAGGGTTAATCATGATTCCTCAAGAAATGCTCCTAATCTATCAAAAGTCAAGAGTTGCTAAATTAGGGTTTCTATAGGAAAAGTCTACTGAACTTTGACCAGGCATAACTTTCACACACTTCATCCATTTTACCCCAACCAAAGCTCATTTTGAAGATAATCTAGTTCCCTATAACTTCTCTTATGTTTTCAAGTTCAAGAGATGCACCATTTGAAAGATACAAGCTCATACATTACATGTCATTTTCAGAAAGTCAACATAAGACACCTTTTGTCAAGGTAACTTACATCAAGATAATGTCTCCAAATGCAAAAATGATTAAAAGAGAAAGTGTATAGGACATATTGATCTTTCCAAAATGTTCAAGATCATATTCAAAAGATAAAAATTGAGCAAGTTATGAGGTGCACAAGTTGGGAAATTTTCAAGAAATGCGTGAAATGCAAAGTGAGCGAACTTGAAGTTTTGAACTAGTGGGCCTAACTTTTGATGTTCAAACATGTTCATAAGGTTTTAGAGGACCTATAAATCCATTCACATATTTTTTATGATTTTTATTTCTTTTATTTGAATTTTTATTCATTTAAATGCAAATAAAATCAAATAAAATATGAAACAATGGTATAAAGGCTTGGGCTTTTTGTTTCAATCATCTAAAGGCCCAAGACAACTCATGACAACTCATGAAAACTCATTACAACCTTGTCAATTTCGTGGGGACTCGATAAAGGAAGAAAAATTGCAAATTTAGCAAGTTTTAAAGTTGTTTTCTTGTTTAAACCATGGCATGATTACCTTGATTCCATTCCTTATTTGTCAGCCCGAATACAAGCCAGTAACATGTCCAGATTCGTGCAAGGCATCTGTGATCGGTGGAAATAGAACTGACTGTTTTTTAGCTGGTTTCGCGAAATGTCGCGGTAAGCAAGAGTCGCCACCGTCTTTTATGTTCTCCAATATGGAAAGGACAAAAGCACAGCAAAATTCCTTCTTTGAGAATGTTTCTCGGTTCGGGAGGTAGGTTTATAGAAAGGGAAGGTGTTAGCACCCTTTCTATCCGTGGTTATCCACGGGCTCTTAGGTACTTGCTCTTATGTTTTCAAAAGATGTTTGCTTTTCAAGTGTGTGTGGGTTTTGAAAAAGTTCCGTTTGAAAAATTTCTAAGTAACTCTTGTATCTGTCCTCAAGAGTGTATGAAAAATTTGTTTGAAAGCTTTTTAGAAAGTGTGAGGTGTGAAAAGTTGTTTTGTTTGTTTGAAAAGAGCAAGTACTTAAGAGAATCTACCTACTCTAAGGAATTAAGCTGTGTAAGAGTCCTTTAGACAGCGCTATCCCACCATTGAGAGGTAGGTAGCACCATCATTGGAGGTGTTCGGGTCAATTCGCTTAAGAGACAGTGTGGTCACCGAAGCAATGGTAGGACACCTTAGAAGTAACCCTAATGTCCTAGATCCTTTGTATCCGAGGCAACCGTTTCGAGGCAACTGGATCTTTTGGACAGAAGGGCGACCTCTAAGACACCTTATACTTGATGACCACGTTCGAGGCAACCAGTGAGGCGTACCCTAGGGGTGGCATGTGCTTGTGTGTTGTTTTTCAGTTAATTGTCTTTTTACATGTTATTTGTGAGCTCCGGATTAATTTTATTTACATACATTCTTTCATGCATTGTTAATAGTTAGGAGTGCGGAAAATAAATTGCGGAAATGTAAATCTAACTATTACAAGGCGCGGGTCTATACATCGCCAAAAAACAAAACCCGTTTGGAAATAAAGTGCGAGAAATAGTAAATAAAGCAGTAAACCTAATTACTATTACATATCCGGAAACAGTTACATAAATAATCAAAATAAATAAATGCGCGCGAGAATTAAATCGGGAACGTCCTAAGGGTTTTGACCCTTTTTGAATAAGAATTGAATTTTGTCCCTTTTTTTGTAATTAATGAAATTAAAATTAATAACTAATTAATTAAGTTAATTAAAAGAAAAATATTTTTGTGTTTTTATGTTTTTTTAATGAAAATGAAATAAAAGGAATTAAAATTAAAAGTCCTAATTCTAAATTAATTTTACTTATTAAAAAAAGTTAAAATTGTTCTAATTACACCACTAATTAATTAATATTAAAATTTATTTACAAAAATAAGTTAATAAATAATAAAATGTTTTTTTTGATTTTTTTATGAAAAATATTAATTAAGTTAATAATACTAATAATTAAAAAAAAAGGAATTATAAAAGAAAAGAAAAATAAAAAGATAAAAAAAAGGAATAACAAAACCAAGGGGGGGTGGAACACACTAGCAAGCCTGCATAGGAATGTGTTAGGAAAAATTGAAACAATTATTGAGTGGACCTGGGAAAACTTACAGCGCGGTATGATGGATCTTAGGACGTGGCAATGGTTGCTTTAGCTTCAGGGGATGACAAAGAAGAGAGTCACGTTCTCCTTTTGGCCTGAAAATGCTTGCAATACTCCTTTTGATCTCACACTTTTTTTGACACTTTTTGGATTTTGCTCTGGCCGTTTGTGTAATGTTCAGGTTGTGAATGAGGCTTGCAAGGCTTGTATATATAGTAATGAGTGAGAATAAGTCACATTTAGGAGCTTTTAACCATTGCCATTAAGCTTTGGATTTCCTCATAACCACCATTAAAGAAACTTGCCATTTTTGTTCAAAATTTGAATTTCATGCTTGAAATGGACTTTAAACGAATTTGGCATGTGTATTATGATGCATCAAGGTCATTCAAACCACAAGATATCACTTAATTAATTTTTTTGATTTTTATTTGAATTTTATGGATTTAAAATGAATTAAATCAATAAAATTAAATAAAAATAGAAAAAATAAATGTTTAGTCTTGAATTTAATCATGGGACACATAGGTGGCATGACAAGGATGAATCAAGTGGGAAAAGGTGGGCCCTTTTGTCAAAAATTGAAGTTTCAAGGATAGTTGACTTTTGCCATTTCACAAAAATTTCCCAACTTCTCCAATGCATATCTTGCTCAATTTTGATCATATGAACATGTTCTTGGACATTTTGGAAAGGTCTTGAAGTCCTATAACCAATGCCTTTGGTCCCATGTCATTTTGAGTTACCAATCTCAAGTTATGGTCTTTGACTTAAAATGCCTCTTTGTTGACTTTTGAAAATGACCTATAATGTTGAAATTGATAACTTTTTGTGAGAGAATTTCTTGGACTTGGAATGTGAAGATGAGTTGTAGGAAATGTCATACCCTTAAAAATGAGCATTGGATGGGATTTTTCTGATGAACCATGAAAAAGGTATGCCTTGGTCAAGTTACAATTGACTTTTCAACTGTCCAAAAATGGAAACTTTTGCATCTTGATGATTTTTGAGCCATTCTTGTAGAATCATGATCAAGATTTGATCCAATGATGATTGTGTCTTCAAAATAAGATGTTGACCAAATTTTTTGACTTTTGACTGCCAAATGACCATTTTACCCCTACAGTTGATTGTGAAGCAATTAGGGTTTTTGACTGTGCAACTTGACCTTGTGAGCCTTGAAACTTGACATGTAGGTGATTGACAATGTATATGAGCATATGGGACTTGATTGAGCCCTTGAAAACCTCAACTTCCTTGCAAGAACCAAAACCCTAATTTGACTGGCTTAGGAGGGTGTTTGAACTGTGCAACCCTTGATCCATTTGAAGATTGATCTTGACCAATTTTGAAGAATATGGGAGGGAATATTTTGGGGTACAACAACATCCAAAAGACAAGAATCATGCAAAGAAGGCAAGTTTTCAATATGTTAGAATATTAATTTTATGGGCATGATTACCTTGTCCCTTTCCATACTTTTTGTCTCCTATTTCATTCTCTATATAAAGGCAAACAAAGGTAGAAGAATGACCAGAAAAACCATTGCATAACAAAGCTCTACGAAATTCTCAGAAATTTCTCAAAGTTGCAAAATTCTTAACCACACTTCCAGGTGCTCTCAAGTAAAACAAAGGATCGATTCATCTCCCCGAGGCTCCCAAGAGTTGAAATAGGCTCATAACCAAGCCCTTCCACGTCTACAACTCTCACATTCAATTGTACGTGTTTTGGTAAAATTTTCTTGAATCTCAAATTGTCTATTCATGTAATATAAGTTATTTTTGTGCATTGATATGTGTTTGTGAGACCATTCAGAACAAGTTAAGACGATCGCATGTGAAAATGAATATCCTATGCGCAAGATTCCATGGTTAGGGCTATAAGCTTTTTGAGCTTCAGATTCTGTGATACATGGACTTTCAATCCAAACCCACGATAGGCCTCATGGGAGAGATACACATGATTCTGAAGACTTTTCTCCAGCGCCTGGGCTCTCTTGCTAATGGGCCTGGGATTTTGCTTAGCGCATCCCCCCATTTTATTTACAACATGGCCCATTCTTTTGTTTTTTTTTGCTTTAATTATTTATTTTCTTTTCATTTCAATTAATTCTTTTTTATCAAAAAAATCATAAAATCATAAAATCACAAAAAAATAGGTTTAGTTCTTTTATTTTAATTAATTTAATTTTCATAAATAAATTTAATTTAACTTAATCATGTTTTAGTATTTATTTCATAGTTAATTTGTAATTAATTTAAACTTAGGTCTTAAATATTAAAATCAAATCACAAAAATACAAAAAATATTTTTCTTAATACTTAGGCTTTTTAGGACATTTGATTTTCTTTCTAAACAATCTCTTCTTTTTTTTTTCTTCTTTTTTTCTTTTGTTATTTAAATTCTAGAAAGAATGTATAGGTCACACATTTGATTTTGTAATTGTTAGTTTATCTTTTCGTATTTTTTTTCTTCTAAATATTGTAACTGCTCATGGGATGTAATAGCGTAGGATTTACAATTCCCGCACTTTAAATTTCTGCAAGATATTAACTGTTAGTAATTAGGATTGTATATAATTGCTAGTAAATTAGGTGTGCATGACAAGATTAATCAAATTAATCATTAGATCACTAACATAAGATAAATATCTGAAAAAGGCACTATTGCACAGTTGCACCCTTAGGGTACTCCTTACTTGGTTGCCTCAGAAAACAATGGTTATATCCCTCGAACGTAGGGATATCTTAGCAAAGGCCCTCAATCTAAAAGTCATCATAAAATATCATAGCCCCTCACTTTCCCTCGAGTTGCTTATGAGAAATGATCTTGTCCCTCAATGTTGCCTATATGATGACAGTCCCTTCGAATGCTAAGATATCCTTACCTCTTGCCTTCAATGACCATAGCGTCCCTTTTGATAGTCCCTCAATATCCAATGATAGGGCTACCTACTCACTAATAGTAGTATAGTACTATCTAAATGAAAGTAGGAAAAAACGTCCTTTTTCGAGTAGGTAGATGACTCTTAAGTACTTGCTCAAACCTGAAATTTTCACACTTACACACTTTCAAATTTTTTTTCAAAATGCTTTATCACACTCTTGAGGACTGATACAAGAGTTACCATAAAGCAAACAAAAACTTTCAAAACACACAAACACAAACAATTTTCAAAAATGAGCAAGTACCTAAGAGCCCGTGGAAAACCACAGATGGAAAGGGTGCTAACACCTTCCCTTTCCACAACCTACCCCCCTTACTCAGAAAATCTCGAAAAGTTCTTGTTCTGTTCTTTTCACCCTTTCCTTTGTTGTATAAAATAAAAGTCAATGGTGACTCTTGCTTACCGCGACATTTGCAAACAAAAAATGCAAACCAGTATTAATAGTCGGTTCTGCCACCGTATCACATTGCAGATAGCAAGAGTCGCCACCGACTTTTCTTTTATCCAATAAGGAAAGGGTAAAAAGAATAGGAAATACCTTTTGAGATATTTTATTGAGTTCGGGGGGTAGGTTATGAAAAAGGAAGGTGTTAACACCCTTTTAATCTATAGTTATCTACGGGTTCTTAGTTGCTTGCTAGATCACTTTTGAAATTGTTTTATTTGAAATGTGTTTGTGGTGGGTTTTGAAAGTATTTTTGAAAAGCGCCTTCGTTTAGGAAAACTTTGTAATGATTCTCATCTCTATAAGAATGCATACAAAGTGTTGGACTTTTTGAAAATATTTCATGTTTTGAAAGTGTTTGGTGTGTTTGAAAAGATATTTGTTTTTGAAGATGGATTGTGAGCAAACAACTAAGAACGTTCTACCTACTTAAAAAGTTTTTTGTTCATTTCTCTCTTCCTTTGATATTTCTATCTTACCATTGATTGGTAAATAGTCTTATCTTTGGATGTAAAGGGACGGGCGTTGATCATCGTATAGCCATAGATAGCAATGTTCTGAGATATCTTAAAATTTCTCTTAAGGGACTAAGACCATTTATAAGGCAACATTCGTAGCGTCATCGAGGGACTATGATCTTGTATTTTTGATTGTTTTTGCTAAGATGTCTCACATGCATATCATGACCATTTTCTCAAGGCATCAAGTGGAGTTAACCCTAGAGGTGCAAATGTGCAAGTGTTTTGTATTTCATGCTTGTTTTGTCTTGGATTAGGGTTTTCTAAAATTGATTTTATCTTGCCATACAAACCCTAATTACTAGCATTTAAATGAAAGTGATAAATTGCGGAAATGTAAATTCTACGCTATCACATCATTTTGGGGGATGGGGTATACAAATTTACAAATGGGGAATTTGCAAGAAATTAAACTCTAGTTATCTATTACAACCATATTGAATATATTGTATAAGAAATGAATAAGTGAATATAATGTACAAGAGATAAATGGAAAATACATGAATTTGTTTAGTTTTGGAGAAAAGATTTTAACATGTCTAACTAAAATAGATAATAAGAAATTAAACTAAGTAAATTAGAAAAGAAAATATTTTTTAGTGTTTTTGATGAAAATGTTTTAAAAAGAGAAGTTAATTAAATAAAGAAACCTAACGTTCTAAATTAGTTTTAATTAAAAGAGAAATAAATAAACCTAAGTCTTAATTAATTGAATAAAAAAAGAAATAAATTTGATAAGGAAATGTTTTTGTCCTTTTGGTCTTAATGAAAATAAATATGAGTATATTTAATATAAATAAATAAATAAATAAAATATTTTTGATATTTTTATTAATAAAAATAAATATAATAATAATAATAATAATAATAAATAAAAGAAAGAAAATAAAATAAAATAAATAAATAAAATAAGTCATGGGGGGTGAAACTTGAGTTTGAGGTGTTTGGGAGTAAAACAGTTTTTGAGTTTGACCATTAATGATTTTTGAAATCAGAAAATAAAAGAAACATTAGGTTCGCGTTGTTGTATAGTAAAAGGGGGTGTTAGCAAAATAAAAATGACAAAACCCAGCACTTCAGGGGCCCAAATGCGCTAGTTAGGAACAAAAAAGTGAAAATGAATGAAAAATTGTGAAAAGTGGCAGCGTTGGGGCTCGAAATCAAGCCCTTAACAATAAACGCGCGCTGCCTTACCACTGGGGTGGCTATACATCCGGTGTATAAACTGAAATCATAAAATTATATTACAAAATGCTTCCATGGCCTGAACTTCATCTTCAACCTTGCGCCAGCCAGACCACCTGTAGCTTACTCATTTCTCAATAAAAATGGAAAATGCAAACATGAAAGTTGTAGCAAATTCTATCACGATTCCAGAAATATAAATCACTAAAACTATAAATTAAAGATGAATGGGAATTTTGTTGGCCCTAATCTGAACCCTAATTTTTCCAGAAATTTCAATCTCAAAATTCTCTAAGCTCAGGCAATATAAATGAAAACTATGGACATGGTTAGCTTCAGGGCAATGATGTCTACATTTTATCTTTGAAAATGGAAGCCTAACAATGCCTATATGAAGAGTTGAAAGTTCAGAAAATTACCTTTAAAACTGGAAATCATGAAATGAGTTATAGGATCTTTCAAGGTGTTGTGATGATTGAGTTAGCTTCAGTGAACCTCCAGGAAGCTAATGCAATGATTAGTTTGTGCCGAGGATGACTGGAATGGTCTGAAGAAGTCATGATGCAATGCCCTGTTTTTGAAAAAGGAGGTTGGTGAAGATGGAGTTACAGTTGGATAACAGGTGTTGGGATTGTTTATGTATGATGTTTAGAAGCTTTTGGAACCAAAAGGCCAAGAAACGCACGAGTAGATTTGAAGGTTGGGTTCAAAATTCAGAAACGACAAGTTTGGAGGTGTTCTTGGTGGTTCTCTGTTTTAGGGTGTTTCAGGGCTTAAGCATTCATGTGTTATGTTTCAAATAGTGTGTGTATTTATAGGCAAGAGGTTTTGAGTGTCACAACAACTCATAATTTGAATTTCCATGTTTTGGTAACTTTACTTGTTTTTGAAGCAAAGTGACAAACATCTTCCCAAAGCTTGTACCATGCTATTGTAGAGTGGTTGAACTTTTAACATGCTAGCTTCTGATCTTGTATAAGAAGTTTGTGCAGAAAAAACAGGTCCAATGCTCAAGGAGAGTGGACTTTGTGATTAAAGCCACTTTTCCAAAATGGAAGTGTGAACTTTCTTCCAAAAATGGAATGATCAATTGGATAATGGTTCAAACACTTGGATTATAGCTCAACAAGTTGCCTAAGAATTCAATTATGGAGTGAAATGCAAATTAGAATCCAGAAAAGTGGGATTTTTACAACATGCTTGAAGATTGAATCAAGTGTTCTTCATAAAATTGCCTTGCAAAATAAGAATGAAACCCTAACTTCATGGCTTCGATTCTCTTAGCTCAAGCATGATCTCAATGATTTCTTAGAAATTTTGGAAAGCTTGTAACACGATCTACAATTCCTATTTGAATCATTTTTTCAAACTCCAATTAGAACTATGTGAAACTTGGCCAAGAAGTTAGGTCAAAATCCTGACTTAAAATGCTCAAAATTTCACTAAGTGTTGTAGTTTCATGGACATGTCTTTATGAATTAATAACTTGAGATCCAAGAATTTCTAGAATAAATTCTGTCCTAAAATGTTTTAGATCTCATTTAGATCTACAACTTTCATGTTGGAAGTTTTACTTGAATCATCTTGCATCATGGTGAAAATTTGGCACAAAGTTATGAAAAAAAGTAAATTTTCCCACACTTAGAAAAATTTCTAAGTCTTGGAAATTTTGACTTTTGAAAATGAAATTTGAATTTTTGATTTCTTGATGAACAAAATTCATATTTTGACATGTCTTGATAAAATATGATTTTTGAAACTTGATTTTGATCAAAAAGTCAAAGTTTGACTTTTCAATGTATGAGTTGACTTTTCATCAGTTGACTGAATTTCAACTATCAATCAATTGATCTTTGGAAGTGTTTTTAATCATACCATTAGGTTAAAATGATACATTTGAATCCTTGATATCATGTCTCAAACCAATAAGTCATGTATTTGGTCAACAGTAAAAAATTAAGCCTCTTCAGTCAAAACCCTAATTTTGACCATTTTGCCCTTTTAGTGATCTGATCAAATTTCTTGAGGAATTGTGATCCAAACTTGATCAAATGACATATATGAGTTCATAATGTTAATGTGGATCACAAATTGTGAAGTTTGACTGTAAATTGACCACAATTGACTTTTTCCCTAATACAATTGATTTTGGGTCAACTGATCAATTGACTGAGCAAAAATGTGATTCAAAGCTTGAAACTTGACATGAGAAATCTTGGGAGTCAAAAATGATCCATGAAAGTCATATGAAGCATTAAAAGTCCAATTGTCCTTGTATAAACTCAAACCCTAATTTTGAGTCATCAGTGCTTGAGGAGGTGTCTTGAGCTGATCAAACCTTGTGCAGTCTTGAATTAATAGAGATCTTGTGAGAGAATTCTTGAGAAATTGAGAGGGAAAATTTTGGGGTACAACAGCTTCCCCTGTTCAATCTTCTTGAACCTGAAGAGTTAGATTGGCAGATCCGCCTTTCGTGATTTGAAGGTGAAAGATGATTGAACACTAAAGTGCATAGAAATTTGCACTCGATGGTGTATTGATTCGGGAATGGGCTTATAGATTCAATTTGGAGAGATGACTGGTAGAAATATCAACATAAATCTTTAGTTGATTCGTGCTGAAAACTAGGTGTCTTGTATGTCTTTAACTGGAAGAATCAATTCTGATTCAGAAGAGGTCTTTGGATTAATGACTTTTTCTGCAAGGAACAAAAGGAGTTAGCCGTATGTGAATGTATGAATGGTGTAATGATGTTTCTTAAAATAAATGAGATTTATATTGCATGTATATGTTATGTATTTCATATGATGTATGAATGCGATATGTTATTGAAGCGTATCCTTGACAGATATTGGGGAGCTTTGAGAAGTTAAATCTCAGACTGCTGTTGGAGACGAAGAGTATGTGTATCTTTAGACTTTGTTAACAATGCTTCCGCTGGGGATTCCTGCTTTGTTGAGAAGGACTCCACTGGGAAATATTGACTTCTGCTTGGGAGAAAGAGCTTAGGATTTCTAGTCGCCCGTTGCTCTAGTGGGGAACTATCTCTTGAAAGTTGGTTGTTATCTGGTCGGATTCCAAGCTTCACAATGACTTGCTGGGGATAAAGAAGTTAGCTGTTATCTGGTCGGATCTAGGCTTTGCAACAATTCACTGGGATAGTGGCAAACTCTACTAGGGAAGAGGAGTTTTATTAGTGATTTGTAAGAATTAAACTGTTATCTGGTCGGGTCCAGGTTTCAGCAACTCGAACTGTTAATTGGTCGGGTCCAGGCTTTGCAGTAGATGGAGAAGTTAAGTTACCATCTGGTCGGGTCCAGGCTCTAGCCACTTCAAATTGAGGTTTACTGTTATCTGGTCGGGTCCAGGTTTCAGCAACTCAAACTGTTATTTGGTCGGGTCCAAGTTTCAGCGGTGATAAAAGTTTAACTAATATCTGGTCGGGTCCATGATTTTAGTAACTTAAAATTAAGATTAATCGTTATCTGGTCAGGTCCAGGTTTCAGAAACTCAAATTGTTATCTGGTCGAGTCCAAGTTTCAGCAATTGAAAAAGTTAAACTATTATCTGGTCGGGTCCAGGCTTTAGTAACTAAAAATTCAGATTTACTGTTATCTGGTCGGGTCTAGGTTTCAGCAACTCAAACTTTTATCTGGTCGGGTCCAGGTTTCAACAATGATAGAAGTTATATCTGGTCGGGTCCAGGCTTTTAGTAACTTAAAATTGATATTAACTGTTGTCTGGTGGGGTCCAGGTTTCAGAAGCTCAAATTGTTATCTGGTCGGGTCCAGGTTTCAGCAATTGAAGAAGTTAAACTATTATCTGGTCGGGTCCAGGCTTTAGTAACTAAAAATTAGGATTTATTGTTATCTTGTCAGGTCCAGGCTTTACAGTAACTTTTGGAGATAGAAATGACTCTGTTGGCGACTTAACTGGGGATTAAGGGTTGCAGTCCCTTGATTTGTAATAGTCTGAGAGGCAAACTCAAGTTGGAGAATCTGTAGTTTGTTGGGGAAATAAACCCTGTAGAAGAGGATATTTTATGAATTGATGGGGAGGATATTTTTTAAGAAGAATTCCATAAGGCTTCCTTTCAAGACCAACTCAGCCGGGGAGAGGATCTTCCGGAGATTGAAACTCTGGCTAGGTATTTTATGAATCCAAGTTGGTGGGATAATGTTATTGAAATAACTATGTGGGAATATCTCAAATGCATTTAAAGAGATGCTTGTCACCGTTTTAAGTATACATTTGTTAAAAGTTTAATCATGTTCATATGCACATGTTCATTCAATTTTAGTCTTTGGACACTTTTGCACTCAAAACAGAAAAGACAAAAAATTTACACTTCAAAGTATATTTGTATTGATGTTTTGCCCATGAATAGGCATTTTTTGTACAAAGAGAAAGAGATCCTAGTAAGAGGAAATCTTCAAAAGAAATGAAAAATGTACAGAGTGAAAACAAAAATAATAGCCGTGTGGAAGTGATCTCATTGTGTCCCAACTTTTCTATTGCCCTTATGTCTTCAAACATTATCCTTTCCTGTCGAATATAAGTTGATTGGATTGATCTTGGACCATTTTAACTTGGACTTTGGTAATAAGGATGGATGTAGAGACTTTACGGGACATAGTCATACGCTTTAATCCTTAAATTTTGCCTGGACCTCCCTTTTGGGTTTTCAGCCCACCAGGATACCCATTTTTACCCAAGTCGCCCTTTCGGGTTTTTGACTTGTCGGGTGTACCATCTTTTGCATATATTCCTAATTTTTGCCCGAACCTCTTTGGTTCGTCAGGATGCCCTTATTTTTGCCTAGGTGTGTCAACGTAGCGGGTCATTTTATGCGTAGTATTTTTTAACTATGTCCGCGTTCACAGGATGTGGGAAGTCTTCGCCATCCATAGTAGTCAGCATCATGGAACCACCAGAGAAAACTTTCTTTACGACAAATGGTCCTTCGTAAGTGGGTGTCTATTTTCCCCTGGGGTCGCCTTGTGGAAGAATGATGCGCTTTATTATTAAGTCACCAACTTGGTACACTCGAGTCTTGATCTTTTTGTTGAACGCCTTGATCATAAGCTTTTGATACATCTGACCATGACAAATAGCAGCCAGTCACCTCTCGTAAATCAAGTTCAACTGATCCAACCTAGTTTGAATCCATTCGTCTTCACCTAAATCTGCTTCCTTCATTATCCTTAGAGGGGGAATCTGAACTTCTACATGCAAATAAACCAAGGATAAAGGAGTTTCCCTAGTTGACGTACGAGCCTAAGTACGGTATCCATGGAGAGCAAATGGTAACATCTCATGCCAGTATTTGTAGGTTACCACCATCTTTTGCACAATCTTCTTGATATTTTTATTGGCAGCTTCCACTGCGCCATTCATCTTGGGTCCGTACGGAGAAGAATTGTGATGCTTGATTTTGAACTGAGTGAAAAGTTCCGTAATCATAGCGTTGTTGAGATTAGTTCCGTTGTCGGTGATAATCCTTTCGGGGATATCGTAACAACAGATGAGGTTATGCTTGATAAACCTGGCTACAACGTTCTTGGTAACTGAGGCGTGTGAGGTAGCTTCGACCCATTTGGTGAAGTAATCGATAGCGACAAGAATGAAGCGATGTCCATTGAAAGCAGTAGGTTTGGTCTCTCCAATCATGTCAATGCCCACATTACAAATGGCCACGGGGAAGTCATGACATTTAGAGGAATAGGAGGTACACGGACCTTGTCAGCATAAATTTGACACTTGTGGCAAGTCCTTGAGTGATGATGACAATCAGTTTCCATTATGGACCAATAGTAACCAGCCCTCAGGATTTTCTTGGCCATAGTGTGTCCACTAGAGTGGGTCCTGAAAAGGCCATCATGCATGTCTTCCATAATTTTCTCTTCCTCCTTCTAGTCCACACATCGGAGTAGAGTAGAATCATGGTTGCGCTTGTACAAGATTTCGTTGCTTAGGAAGAATTTGACTGAGAATCTACATAAGAATTTCCTATCATTGATGGAAGCTCCTTCAAGATATTCTTGTGCCTCAAGATATCTCCTCACCTTATGGTACCATGGTTTCTCTTCGTCAGTGTCAAGCTCATAGCAGTACGCAGGTTCGTCAAATCTCTCAATTGTAATAATGGGATCTTCGTTGTCCCATTTGATTTTGAACATGGAAGACATTATGGCCAAAGCGTTGGCTAACTGATTTTCCTCCCTAGGGAAATGTTCAAAGGTGATCTCTTCGAAGCATAAAATTAGAGTTAACACAAGCTCCTTGTAAGGAATCAGGTTAGGATGCTTAGTGTCCCATTCTCCCTTCACTTGGCTAATCACTAGAGCAGAGTATCCGAATACATCCAAATGCTTGATCCTTAAGTCAATGGCAGCCTTCAAACCCAAGATGCATGCCTCGTACTCATCCATGTTATTCGTACAATTGAAGCACAATCTAGCAGTGAAAGGAGTGTGACAACCTTCAGGAGAAATTATCACCGCACCAATTACATTTCCCAGAGCGTTAGAAGCTCCATCAAAAACCGTAGTCCATCACGATCCTTGTTCAGGTCTGTCGTACAGTCCAGGTTTTGCACAGTCGGTCACTAACATGATATTCTCATCCGAGAAGTCAAAGTTCATAAATTGATAATCATCAACAGCTTGATGGGCCAAATCATCTGCCAATATACTTCCTTTGATGGCCTTTTGTGTTGTATATTGAATATCGTATTCAGTCGGAATCATTTGCCATCTAGCTATTTGTTCGGAGAGAGCGGGCTTCTCGAAGATGTACTTGATAGGGTCCATCTTAGAAATCAATAAGGTGGTGTGAGTTAACATATACTTGAAGATGTGAAAAACACAAGAAGGGGGGTTGAATTGTAAAACTTAAAACAAATGCTTAGACAACACAATATTTTTATCCTGGTTCGTTTGATCTCAAACTACTCCAGTCCACCCGTCAAGGTGATTTCGCCTCTCTCCAACGAGGTCTTAATCCACTATATTCAAAGGATTACAACTGCTACTTTAACAACTGTTAAAGCCTTCTTGAGTATAACCACAGACCGGTTTATCTCAACTAAATCTCTTACAAATAATTGAACAAAAATGTGTTTAACGTTTTCTAATAAAACAATATATCACAACTGTGATAATTACACAACTTAAGCTTGGAATAAACTGAATTTGCTAAAGCGTTTGAGTAAGCGTGGTTTTGAAGGCTTGGCAAATTATGTGAGTGCATGCGTGCGTCTTTTCTCAAGCAGACTTGTTTATATAGCCAAGGCAAAGATACGTTGTCCATAAAGCACTTTTACTGCTAATAACGTACTTTCCTTTTGAAGAAGATCTTGTCTGAATAAAGCCGTTAGCAATTAATTCTGTCTTGAATACTTAATAACGCTTCAGAGTCTTCTTTGCTTATGGTAACACTTCAGAGTGTTCTTTGCTTTAACTTATGATAATGCTTCTGAGTGCTGATGACTTGGTAAAGATCTTTGATTAGAGTCAGAGTGTATATGTTTATGCGCAGATTCTGGTCATCAAGCTTCAGCGTATGATCTGGTAGCTTCAGCGTGTAGCATATGTTACTGATCTTCTGATGCTTCTAATGCTGATGCTGATTCCATCAGAACTTCTGTATATACAAAACATAATTTTAAGAAGCATATTTGTCTTATATATAAATCTTACAATTTATTTATTCTTTGTATTTTGTTATCATCAAAACTCTAATTAAGGGTTGTAGAATCAAACCATGTTCTAACAATACTATCTTAGCCGGCGAGCAGCCCATTCCAGAGCGCAAAAAGTTTTCTCCAGCAGTGAATATCTAGTTTCGTAGTCGGTAAAAATTTTGCCGAGGCTGTATATTGCATGCTCTTTTCGGTAAGACTCGTCATGTTGGCCCAACACACACCCCATAGAATTCTCTAGCACAGTCAAGTACATGATCAAAGGTCTTCCTTCAATTGGAGGCATAAGGATAGGAGATTCTTGCAAATATTCCTTGATTTTATCAAAGGTATCTTAACAATCATCGTTCCATCTGACTACTTGATCTTTCTTCAAGAGTTTGAAGATTGGTTCACAAGTAGTAGTTAAGTGGGATATGAAGTGGGAAATATAGTTAAGACGACCCAAGAATCCTCTAACCTCTTTTTTAGAGCGGGGAACTGGCATTTCTTGAATGACTTTTACCTTTGCAGGATCAACTCTGATGCCTTTACCATTGACAACAAAACCTAAAAGCTTTCCAGATCTTACTCCGAATGTGTACTATTAGGGTTTAACCTCAACTTGTACTTCTTCAACCTCTAGAATAGCTTGTATAGGTGATTGAGATGTTCTTCTTCAGTTTGCAACCTTGCAATCATATCATCCATATATACCTCTATTTCATGATAGATCATATCATGAAATAAATCTGCCATAGTTTTTTGATATGTCTCCCCTGCATTCTTTAATCCGAATGGCATGACTTTGAAGCAAAAGGTGCCCCACTGTGTAACAAAGGTGGTCTTTTCCATGTCTTCGGGAGCCATCTTGATTTGGTTGTAGCCAGAAAATCCATCCATGAAGGAGAAGACTTTATTTGAGCGATGTTATCAACCAAGACGTCAATATTATTACACCCTAAAATTTACCCTCTTGATTTAGGCTTATGTTTCATCATGAATATCATATTACATTGCATTCATACATTGTGATGGGATCAAAGTACTTTGGTTATCAAGTCTTCCTCAAGCTTTGAAGGTTGATTGCATTGACAAGTTGCTCAAGTAGAAACTTGTCATCTAAACCTCTGGATCTTTCAAGATCAAAAGTTATTGCATATCTCAAGATATTTTATCCATCGCTTTGGATCATCAGAGTATTGAAGTTTGTGTTTGATTATAAGAGGAATCACTCTTCTGATTCACCAGTCAAATTAGGGTTTTGTTTGATCAAGGCTATTGATCAATGTACAAATCTTGATTTGGAAGCTACAA
Organism: Vicia faba; assembly: GCA_948472305.1. Classification (NCBI taxonomy): domain Eukaryota; kingdom Viridiplantae; phylum Streptophyta; class Magnoliopsida; order Fabales; family Fabaceae; genus Vicia; species Vicia faba. The sequence continues at coordinate 1,223,181,528 of OX451741.1, read as the reverse complement.
CATCTCATTGGTATTTGAAAAGTCTTTGTACAAGAAATTGGTCAAGATGCCCAGAGGATTTGAAATTTTGGAGATGATTCATCAGTCTCCTAAGGTGTTAACCAAAACTAGAGTTTGGGATTTCATCAAGATTTCTTGAGAATTTTTAAGTTAAACTTTGTACGTGGCCTCTATATATTTGGAAGATCATATGTTTGAAGTTTTGATCATCAATTTTGAAGGGAAGTGGATCAATTGATTCAAAGGGGCAAAATGGTCATTTTTGTCAAAATCAGTCAAAGTCAAGGTTGACCAAGTGAACTTTTGGTAAACCATCAGTTAGAGGATGTAATTTTCATATTTAAAGTCCATTTTTATCATTGGATCAAAAAGATTGAGGTTTGGGTTGAAATTTGTTCATGAAGAAACCCTAAAAGTTTCTAATTTTTGAAAATGAGGACTTAACTTCAAAAATTCATATTTTATTCACCTTTGATCAAAAAAATGCAAATGAAGTATGCTTGGAAAGATAAGAGGGTGATTTTCATCTCCTTTTGGTTTCATGTCCAAATTAGCAAAGAGTTAAGAGTTATGGTCTTTGTAAGTTCATGCCTCTAGTTAAAATTATAGGTCATTTTCCAAAATTAGTGAATTTCAAGCTCAATTTTGAGAAACTTGATGGATTCAAGTAAAAAAACTCAAAACTACAACATTGTATAGATTTTCAAGAGCTTTCCGAATTGTACTCATAGGACTCTTAATTCAAAAACATGAGCTCAAATTGAAGGAGTGAAATTGAGAATTTTTTGTGAATTCTTGCACACCATGCAATTTGCAAATTCTTGATAACCTGATTTGTGGCCCTTTGTTTCACTTCAAACTTGGCCCATGGCTCATTTTCAATGTACTAAGGCCCATCATGCCAAAGTTTGAGCTGCACATGGGCAAATTCAAGGGCAATCCGTGGTTTTGCAAAAAGTGGCATGAAAATGCCTAATCACCAACACTTGGTTAATACAAGGAATTAAGCCTTGATCTTTTGTTAACCTCTTCCTGAGATAAAAAGAACAGAAATGAATGTAAAAGGATGGAGAATGCACGAGGGATTTTAGTGCTTCATGTGCACACTTCGCTTTTGCAAAAATTGGGATTCATTCTTTCTAACGGTTTTCAGTGTGAAAAGCCTATCCTACCCTTCTCTTCATGCTCTATATATTGAGAGGCAAGCTTCATTGAGCCTCATTTGTGCTTCATTTCACCCCTGAGCTCAAAAAACTCCATAGCCACTTGTTCTTCAAATTTCTTTGATTCTCTCAATTTACTTGCGCGTTTTGAGTATTTCTTCTTGCATTCTCTTCTCCAAGTGATAAGGATTGTAGATCGAGGCTTGGTTTGCAAATGGATTGAAGGAGATAGTAGATTCGTTTTTGCCTCAAAGGTTAGAATTCTTAACTTTGGATCTGGATTTCTAGCCGTGCATTGTGTGATTTGAGCTCGTAATCATGTTGTTTGAGGTTCATTAAATGTTTCTATAGCTTTAGTGCTTTTGATTTGATGAGATGTGCATGTATGATGCATCTGAAATTTTCTTCTCAGTGAGTTTTTGTCATTTTCATGAGATCCGTTCTTGATCTATGGTTAATTATTTGATGTGATTCGAATAACATAATGTAGATGTCGTTTCTAGCTTTGCTTTGCACAAAATTTAATGAAAAATGGTGTAGAATTGAGCATGTTATGTTGATTAGAACATGAGGTGGTGGATATGGTCTTGCGCGTGTTTTTGACCTAGCCAGAGGTTGAAGATGATGGCGTGGCCTCCTCTGGTTGGCTGATTTGTTTTTTTTATAAAATTTATTTGAATTTTGTTTCATAACCTGATTTTCATGATTTTATTTCTTGCTCAAAAATGGTTGAAAAATTATGAAAAAAATTCAGGAAACCTAAAAATAATATTTCTGACCTTGTGCATTTTTTAAATAATTTTTGAAAATGTTTTGATTGGTTTAAAAACTTGTGTTATTATTTAATTATTTGTTTAATGTTTATTTTTGTTTTAATATTTCTTTGATCTAAAAATTTCACAAAAAATCTTTTAAACTCATAAAATAATTTAGAAATTGATTCTGATCTTGGTTTAGCATTTTTTCTATTTTTGATTAGAAATTTAATTTGAGAAGTTTATTTGAAATGTTTGCTTCATAATTTTTGTTTTAATATTTCCTTTAATTCAAAAATTCCACAAAAAATCATGGATGGTGGTTTTTAATTCTAATATTTGAATATAATTTTGGTTGGATATTTTTCTGACTTTTGATTGGAATTTTATTTTGAGTTGTGAAGTTTTGTTTAATTGATTAATGGTTTGAATTTTGATTTTATTTTTGATTTTTCTTTAATCCTAAAAATGTGAAAAAATATGTATTCTGATATTTAGGATTTCCTTGTTATTTGCATGATCTTGGTTTGAATTGTTTGAATTTTGATCTTACCTAATTAATATTTAAGATTAAAATTCAAACAATTAGGAATTTGTAGCTTACGTTGCAAGTTTCAATTTCAAAACCAATTTTCCTTGGGTTTCCATTGGAATTTGGATCTTGTTTAAGGTTCATTGATATATTGAGGATCTGAAAACCATTTTTATTGAATTATTTGACTTGATTGGATATTTTTCCACAAATTATTTTGAAAGCTTGTCTAGTTTGGTAGTTTTGCCAACTAGTTTTGATCTTTGGGCCTCATTAGATCCTCTCATCTACTATCCATGAACTTCAAACTTGTTTTCTGACCTATACACATCTCAAATATGTTATGGAAATTTTGGTTTGAATTATTGAAATCCTTTTCTATCTTTGATGTATTTTTTAAAGTGAAGGTACCCAATTAATGTTGCATATCTTGTTGCAATTTGCTTGATGGCCAATGAACTTGAGTGAGGCCTATAATTGGGCACCTAATGATAATGTTGGTTCTGTTTATCCACATAAACTCAAGCCATTTCACTTAATGCCCCATGTTTGAATGATTGAACCTTTTGATGCATGTTTTATGACTTTTTGCTTTCTTGTTGATCTTCACTTTAAAACTTGAGTTTTCAATTTGAATTTGAGGTCATTAGATGGCCAATGATAACATGAATGGAAATGATAATTCAATGATAGTCTCATGAATACTTGAGAGTAATTGATCCCTATTACTTAAGTTAGTTCTAATCATGAATAGAGTTTGGCTTCTTTCTTTTATCCTTGTTGAATTTTTGAGGCATTTTGAATGCACTTGTGAAACATGTTTTAGAATCAATACTTTAACCTTTTGATCATGTCCTAATCATGTTTTGGAAGCTTTACCTCAAATCTTTGATTGTTACAAGCTCTCTAATTTTGTCCTTGTTTGACTTTCTTCCATGGTTAGCTTGAGATCTAAGTCTTTGATGCATTGTGTGGGATTCCTCTTCTATTATGCTTGTGAGCTGTGATGAAGTAATTGAGTATGATTGAATTATGGTTGCTACTGACCTTCATGGTCTTTGATTGTATTCTTCTCAAGCTCCCATGATCCTTGATTGATATTCAATTGTCAATTCAATATGGTGATAGAAAGGAGCAACATTCCTCTAACTTTTGACCAAATTGTGCATATGCCTGTTTCTTTTTGTCTATCATATCTAATTGTTTTGATAGTTGCTATCATGTTTTCTCACTTCATTATGGTGTCATCATCCATCCCTTATGTGAGTCATCATTCTATTTATGGGAATACTAACTTGGCTGTTGAATGTGCGAGGTACTTTGAGAAAAGTTTTCCATTTTCGACTTGAGGCTACTGTGTTTCACTTTATTTGTGGAGCACAACTTATTATATTGGCACTGCTCTTGTGCTTGGCATATTTGATAGTCTATGCAGGATATGTATATGTGATTATGAATGCCATACATTACCCATGGGATCTGTTCATATATGAAAATCTCAATACTTACATTCTGATGGCGTAATTTCTGACTTGATTTGTCTGCTGATGCCAGCTTGCTTGAAGTACTCTGGGTTTCTTTTATTCTTGTTCAGTTGCTACGGATAGTTATCCGTTTGGTATTGCACTATTTCCTTTCTTCTATTTTCATTTTGTATAGTTCTATGTTGCATGATGGGACCTCTGTTGCTGATATATGTCAGGAGGCCCTCTGTTTTGTTTGATACATGTGTTGTGTTTGTGTTTGTCTCTTTAATTGTTGATCGATGAGTCACTCAATTTAGAAATTGAGATCACGACTTCGCTCTCAGTGCATGTTCCCTATAGGATGTTTATTGTCTTTTCTCTTTAATTTTTGATCGATGAGTCACTCAATTTAGAAATTGAGATCATGACTTCGCTCTCATTGCATGTTCCCTATAGGATGTTTAATGTTTTTTTGTTGATCGACGAGTCACTCAATTTAGAAATTGATATCACGACTTCGCTCTCATTGCTTGTTCCCTATAGGATAGTTTTGTTAAGCTTCCTTTGACATGTTGATTAAGATAGGAATCCATGTATGCTAGCATAGGGTAGGATTTTCCTTTATCCTCAACCTTAGGGTCAATCATTGTATGATAACACTAGGGATAGTGCTAGGATAGTTTCGCTTAGTTGTTTTTTCCTTCCTTTGCATTTTGCATCTTAAAACAAAAATTGTTTTCTTGGAAAATCATGAAACACCTCTAATAAACTCAAACCCTTCTTCAAGGTAAAAGATACAAATCAATCTTATTTGTTTGTGCGCCTCTTGGTTTTGTTTTTAAACCTGGTTTACCGATGTTTCGCCATCACACATTTGTTTGAAGCCGATGTTTCGCCATCGCACATGTTTATTATCCTACTTTGATTCTCAATATCATTGTTAGGTGTGATGTTTTGTCATCTGGTTTATTGACGTTTCGCCATCTTTGCCATGATATCTTGTTATCTTTTAGCCGATGTTTCGCCATCGCACATTGTTCAAAGCCGATGTTTCGCCATCACACATGTTTGTTATCCTACTTTGATTCTCAATATCATTGTTAGGTGTGATGTTTTGTCATCCGTTTTATTGATGTTTCGCCGTCTTTGCCATGATATCTTGTTATCTTTTAGCCGATGTTTCGCCATCGCACATTGTTCGAAGCCGATGTTTCGCCATCACAGATGTTTGTTATCCTACTTTGATTCTCAATATCATTGTTAGGTGTGATGTTTTGTCATCCGTTTTATTGATGTTTCGCCGTCTTTGCCATGATACTTTGTTATCTTTTAGCCGATGTTTCGCCATCGCACATTTGTTTGAAGCCGATGTTTCGCCATCGCACATGTTGGTTATCCTACTTTGACTCTCAATGTCATTGTCAAGTGTGATGTTTTATCATTTGGTGTTTCGCTATATTTTACATGTTACTATGTTATTATTTAGTCGATGTTTTACCATCTCATTTGTTTGTTGTTTCATTCGATGTTTTGCCATCTTGACTGTTTTTGTTGTCTTAACTAAAAAACACAAACCAACCAGAATATATGAGCCGAACTACGGCTGCTCTGATTCCTTAAAAGGGATACGTAGGCATTGGGGTAGGGTCCAATCGAGCACAACTTTTATTTTCCCTACATTGTTTTCTTTTTTTTGCATGCATTCCCTTCTTAGCTTTAAGCCATAGACATAGGTTTTGACCACACCCATTAGATTAGACAACAAGAGTGGATACCATAGAGTACTACGGGCGTGTGGGGTGCTAATACCTTCCCCTCGCGTAACGGACTCCCTTACCCGATCTCTCGGTCGAAAGACTGTGATTTCTCCCTCTTCAGGTTTTCTCGATGTTTACCTTTCCCTTTTGGCGGGATAAAAGAAGTTCGGTGGCGACTTCATTGATGTTTCATTACACCAGATGACAGGTTCGGCCAGGTCGTTTCAGCTGGCGACTTCACTGGGGACAAATTGACCTCTTGCTGGTCCATCTCAGAGTCGATCCTAGCTCTTGTTTGTTTTCTTTTGGGTGTTTATTTTACCGCTTTGCATATTTATCTGTTTGCATTGCATCCTATGTGTGCTTTATTTTCTGCATACTGGATTTGGCTGGACTGTTTGGATTCTGGATTTCTTGGTGGGTGGGTTGTTCCATGAGGTAAAAGGCCTCATACCCAGGCTATGATTGAATTCCATAGGAACTAGGAATAGAGTGGCCATGGCAGCTATGAGGCGGATGCTTTGTAGACCTGACCATGAGACCCATGACTTTAGAGGTAGTTCATATAGGTGTTATCGTATGATGATTCCGACAGTCGAGCCCTTGTACTCTGATTTGGCTTTTAACCTTACCTTGACCTAGACTACACCCGCGAGAGGGGCGGGAAAACTTTTCTTACAGGTACAGGTACTGTTGGTGACTTTGTGTTGCGAAGGTGACTCAGGTTCCCATGATAGTTTTGAAGCTTTGGGATTTCCTTTTGATCTTGAGTGGTGCTGTTCTGTAATGGTCCAGCCATGATCCAGTGTGAAACTTTGATCCTGTCATGTTACATCATAGCATATTTATTTCTAAAAAATAATGTACAAAAAATAACTAGCATGCGCATGTCATCTTCAAGGGACATTCAAGAGTCTTCTTTTCATCAGAAATGGCTGGCCTCCCGTCAGTTGAGTTTGATTCAGTTTGTGTTAAAGAGCCCAACATGCATACATTCGCTTATTAGATTCCTACTATTGATGTGTCCGAATTGAAGAGGTTGAGTTCTTATCTGAAGAATGATGTTCTGAATAATTTCAACAAAAATTATGGCAATTTGTTACTAATCCTTAACACTCCAGTTGACCCAATGGCTTTGATCACCCTCTTCTAGTTCTATGACAAGGAATTACGGTGTTTTACTTTTCAAGATTATCAACTGGTTCCCGCACTAGAAGGGTACGCGTACCTACTTAATATCAAGTTGTCCGATGAAGTTCCTTTTGTCCAAGTGCCAGAGAAGCCGAAGTTCGAAGTTATTGCTGAAATTCTTCATTTGAGTTGGAAAGAGGTGAAAGACAATTGGAAATCAAGTGAGGATACTACAGGGTTTTATTTGGATTTCTTAGTGAAGAAAGCTGAAGACTGGGCAAAGAAAGGGAGTTGGAGTGACTTCAGCTCTCTGTTTGCTCTCATGATATATGGGATCATCCTCTTCCCTCGCAAGAGAAATTTTGTGGATTTAACGACTATTTGTGTTTTTAGAAATAAGAACCCGATACTGACACTCTTGGCAGATACTCTTTACACCATTCACTCAGGCATGGGAAAGGAGGTAATGTAAGTTTATGTCATTCAATGTTATATCAATGGTTTAAGTTGCACCTACCGGTAAGTGGCCCTTTCGTGGATACCAGACATTCTCTCCGATGGTCATCAAGATTTGTAAACCTTACTTCATTTGATATCCGGTGGAATTATGACATGGGGGAAGTACGAAGTATTATCACTAGCTTAGGAGATTTCCCTAATGTTCCCCTCATAGGAACTAAGGGGTGTATCAACTATAATCCTGTGCTTGCTTATCGTCAATTGGGATATGCAATGGATGGACCGCCAAAGTTTGAGGAGGTGTCTGAATCAGTGTATTTTGTTAGAGGAAGTGATTCTGTGATGTTGAAAAGAGTGACAAGTGCTTAGAAGGGAATTCACAACAAGGATAGAACTACTTTGGGCAAGAAGGTTCCTATTGCTAGGGTTCCTTACTTGGAATGGATTAGAGCCAGGGTTAAGATTTTAGGGTTACCATTTGCAAGGTCGACTCTTATATGTGATCAACCTCCTACTGTTCTGAGTAACACGGTGCCTACCGAGGTGTTCACCCAGGTTCATGTTGAGAACATTCAACTTCGTGCAAAAGACCGTGAGGCAGGGATGAAACTCTATTGGGTAGATCAAGAAAGGGCCGACTTAGCTCGCAAACTCAAAGAAGCTCAAGGGGAAACTTCTGATGCAACCAGTTTTAGGAAGAGATCTCATGCTAAAATGGAAGAAGAGTTGAGTAAAACCCAACAAGAGTGCCAGAAGCTTCAGGTGTCTGAGAATAGCTACAGGAAGAAGATTCAAAACATGGAGAAACAGCTCGAAGACAAAGATGCTCAGCTTAAGAAGGAAGTAGCCCAGAGGCGTGTCGCAGAGGATCAGTTTCAAGAAAGTAAAGTAGTCGCATCACAACTTTTAAAGGAGAAAGCCAGGCTTGAAGAGTATTGTCAACACCTTGAAGCGTGTCTTGTTCCGGAGATTTAGTTTTTATTACTTACCTTTGGTGTATTTGGTCACCCCCAGGACTGTTGGAAGGGACCATTTGTTTGTTTTATTATTCAGTTTTTTTGTTAAGTTTACTTTGGAACACGTGTTTTGTTGTTTATCGTTACACTCTTAAATGTACGAAGTCACTTGAACATCGTTTCTTTTGTTTATAAATAATTGAAGTGTTTGTCTTATTTGTCCTTTTTCCCCCTTGATTGTATGCTTGATTATTGGTTGCGTGCCGTGATTGATGAATAGAAGGACTCTTGAATATCGGGAAATGACAAACATATCATGCACATCATGCATTTCATAACATTACAGGTTATCTCAAGACGATATTCTTATTCTTCTGCTTTTATTATTCACAATTCAAGACGACTACTCATCGGTATTCCACCAGAAACAATTTGCCAAGACAGATGGAACAAGTTCAAGCTGAACTCGCTGAAATAAGGGCCCAGATGGCTACTCAGATGACCCAGTTCATGGAGGTCATCACCAATGTGAATCTCCGACAGGAGGAACTGGCTGCCCTTGTCAACAACCAGCGCCGCTATCCAGGGGATGGTGGAAATCAAGGGCTCTATCAGGACATTTATGTAGGATTAGGGGATGTACAAGATCAGCCTGTTGGAAATTTTCACGGGATGCCCGGAAACCCTTTTGTGTGCAACGTAGGACAATTTCCCCCGTCTCAGGGACCTCGTCTTGTGGGGAACAAAAGAGATAATCAGGGTGGTATAAGAGGCTATCAGGAGAAGGATTATGACTTTGACCAGGATGAAGGTCAGTTTTCTATTCGGCGTTCAGATCCAGAAGTTCAGGTTGAGGATAGGAAGTATCGGTTGTTGGAAGAACGTTTGAAGGCTGTGGAAGGGAAATGAGCCCTTGGTATGGATGCTAACAATCTCGGGTTGGTGTCTGGGGTGAAAGTTCTTCCAAAGTTCAAGCCTCCTGTATTTGAAAAGTACAATGGAACGTCATGTCCTGTTACTCATGCAACTGCTTATTTCCGAAAGATGTCGGTGCATACTGAGGATCAGGGGATTTCGATTCACTTTTTCTAGGATAGCCTATCTGGGGCATCCCTAGAGTGGTACATGAAGTTGGAGAAAACCCATATTCGTTGCTGGAATGATCTTGCTCGGGCTTTTGTCAAACATTATCAATACAATGTGGATATGGTTCCTAATCACACTCAGTTACAAAATTTGTCACAAGGACCAAGAGAATCTTTCAAGGAATACACTCAGAAGTGGCGTGAGTTGGCTGCGAGGGTTAAACCTCCACTCATGGAGAGATAACTCATTGATATGTTTATGAGTACCCTGCAAGGGCCATTCTATGAGCACATGATAGGAAGTACTTTGGCAGGATTTGCAGACTTGGTTATGGCTGGTGAAAGAATTGAGGTAGGTTTGAAATTGGGGAATATTCAGATTGGAGGTTCTAGTGGCTCATCAGGGGGCAGTAAGAAACCATTCAACACGTACCCTAAGAAAAGGGAAGGCGACGCAAGTGCGGTTTACTCTCATAGAGGAAGAAGAGAGGATCGTCAGCACCAACAAATCAATGCTGTTTCTATTCCTGTTAATGCTCCTCCACAGCAGAGACCAAATACAGTGACTCAACAACAAAGACATCAAGATGCTCCCCGTCAGTATAATAATCAACAGTAGAGACAATTGAGAAAATTTGATCCCTTGCCGGTATCTCTTACTGAAGCACTCCACCATTTCCTCGATTTGAAGTTGATCGGTTTGAGAAATATGCCACCACCCCCCGCAAGACTTCCTCCTAACTATGATGCTAACACAAGATGTGAATTCCATTCAGGCGAAGTTGGTCATTCTACTGACAATTGCTTTGCGTTGAAGTGCAAGATACAAGACTTATTGGATGCTAAGGCAATTGAGTTTACTCCAATGACTGGTCCGAATGTTACTCAGAACCCAATTCCTAGGCATGGGGGGGGGGGTGTTGTTAATATGATTGATGATAATGGTGAAATGTTGAATTTAATCATGAATGTGGAACAAGTAACTACTCCGTTGTGGTATGTTAAGAGGTATTTGCTTGACAATTCTATTTTCCCGGGTTGTACTTCAGAGTGTGCCAAGTGTAGAGAGCAACCGAAGGGCTGTGATGATTTAAAAGCCGGTATCCAGTTGATGATAAAGGAGGGTTCCCTGCAGTTCGATAGAAAACCGAGCTACCGTAAGGTTACCGAAGAAGATATTGCTATGGTATCTATTCCTTACACCCCCGTGCGTATTCCTACCCCATCTAGGGAGCCTCCTTTGATGATTACGGTACCTAGTCCCATGCCGTATACCAGTGAGAAGGCCATCCCATGGAATTATGGTGCTGATGTTTATTACCATGGGGTGAAGCAGGAAGTAAGTACTCGTTTGTCTGAGGAAGAACGTGCTGAAGGTAATGAAGAGGAAATTCATAATTTTTATGGTGTGGGTCGAATGACTAGAAGCGGGAGAGTATTTGGTCCTTCCAATGTGCAAGATGCGGTAGATGCTTCTGCAAGAGAAAAAGGAAAACAACAGGCGATGATTGGTAATCCAAGGGTTACGCCAGCCAATGTGACTCAACCAATTCCGATACTAGAAGCTTCTTCAGTTCCCGATAAGGTTGAAGAGTTAATGAGAATTATCTGAAAGAGTGATTATAGCATAATTGATCATCTGAGCCATACTCCTTCTAAGATGTCTATCTTGTCTCTGTTGATTTATTCAGAACCTCACAAAAATTCTTTGATGAAGTTGTTAAAGAATGCGTTCGTGCTACATGAGATAACAGTCAATGAGTTTGAGAATGTTTGTGCTAATATATCTGCTAGGAACGGTCTGGGCTTCACAGATTTTGATCTTCCTCCAAAAGGGCAAGACCATAACAAAGCGTTGAATATTTCAATGGAGTGCAGGGGCACTACTTGATCCCGGGTTTTGGTGGATACATGATCATCTTTGAATGTATTACCTAAGTCAGCATTGATGAAGATTGATTATTCCGGACTGGAGCTGCGTCCTAGTGATTTGATGGTGAAGGCGTTTGATGAGTCTTGAAGGTCAGTGTTTGGGGAGGTGGAGTTACCAATCAAGGTTGGTCCTCGCACCTCCACGGCTACATTTTTTGTGATGGATATACAACCAGCATATTGTTGTTTGTTGGGGAGGCCGTGGATTCATAGAGCAGGGGCAGTCACTTCTACTCTTCATCAGAAACTCAAGTATCCTGCAGAGGGAAACGTGATAACTGTGTGCGGAGAGGAAGAGTACATCGTGAGTCATTTGACATCATTCCGCTATGTTGAAGTTGAAGGCAAGATACATGAGACTCCATTTCAGGCGTTTGAGACAGTTCATGCTGTCAATTTTCCTCCTCCAGAGTAGAAAAGGAAACCTGAAACTGTTATGTCTTCTCTCAAGGATGCGAGAGTTATGGTGGAAAATGGTAAACCTGAAGGTTGGGGTTAGGTGCTGGACGTTACCCCAAAATTTAATAAATTTGGTCTTGGTTTTAGCCCAGGTCAGCAGAGTACAACTCCCAGAGCATCTAGTTTATCTACTCCTGTGAAGTTTTCCCGTCCTTGCGCTACTCAAGAAGGACACATCAATGCAGTTGGCGACGATAGGGTTGATGGCTACAATATCAAAGGTTAGATTCGTCTGAGTATTCCAGGCCAGACACTCAACAATTGGACTTCTGTGGATGTTATCCAAGTTTCAAGCGCTGAGGAGTAATTTTCTTGTTTTCTTTTATTATCATATCATAATTCCTATGCTCCTCCCAAGGCGTGGTGGATCATTTGTGCAGGGCCACCATGTTTATTTTCAAAAGTTTATCATGAAATAAAGGACGTTTTTGAATTCAAAATTTTGCTCCATTTCTTTTTTATTTGAATGGAAATGTTTCTCTTTTCACACACTGTCACTAAAAAACACCAAAATGTCGTTCATGCAGATGCACTTCCACCACCGATTATATTGATAACGACTCTGCTATGGCTCATTATGACTTTGATACTCCTATTTATCAAGCTGAAGAAGAAGCATATGAGGATTGTGGTCTTCCTGAGGAATTAGCAAGATTGTTAAAACAAGAGGAGAAGGTTATCCAGCCGAATCAGGATTCGATTGAGGTGGTGAATATTGGCACAAAAGAGGTAAGAAGAGAAGTCAAGATAGGGGCAGATCTCGAGGAAAGTATAAAGGTTAGATTGATTAAGCTACTCCGTGAGTATTCTGATATCTTCGCTTGGTCTTATGAGGATATGCCTGGGTTGGATACAGACATAGTGGTGCATCGATTACCGCTCAAAGAAGGTTGTTCCCCTGTCAAGCAAAAGCTCCAAAGAACTCATCCTGAGATGTCCAAGGAGATCCTAGGGGCAAGTGGGTTCCGACTTATGAAGGTCCTTTCATGGTCAAAAAATTTTTCTCTGGAGGAGCGATGATGCTCACGACTATGGATGGAGAGCACTTCCCTCTCCCTGTGAATGCTGACGTAGTTAAAAAATACTTTGCATAAAAAAATATAAAAAAAACCGCTAAACTGAAAACCCGAAAGGGCGGTTTAGGAAAAAAGAGGGTGTCCTGGTGAATCGAAAACCCCAAAGGGCGATTCAGGCAAAAGTTAGGGACTTAAAGCAAATGACTACGCTCAACATGAGATCCTTTGTTTCTTTCCTTCATTCCGTCTCCTGGCATAAGCTCGAAGCTAATCCAAGAATGATATGTCTGAAAGCAGGAAGATGAAAGCGTGAGCGTCATAAGAGTCATAGCAGAGTCGGGACTTGATGGATATTCACATTCACATTGCCATTTGAAAACACTTGTTTGCTTTGATTTTGTAATTACTTGCTTCCAAATGTAAATGCCTTTTTCACAGGCTGATTTCTCAAAATCAATAGAATATCTTCTTTCAAGTATACGTATACGTTTCTTTTCTCCCTTTTTACTATTTTGTTTGCAAAAATGTCCAATACTTTGATAAGCATGTGCATATAAACTTCGCGGGCCTTACACGGAAATGGTAATCTAAGTCATAGTTGGTTGATTTCTTGAAATACGGATAACAAACACAACTACTACTATGCAAGGGGCGTGTTTGGTTCTATGATTGATAGGATTCTCATTCACTTTACTGGCGGATGCCTTGCCATTTTGTTTCACAGCTCCGTGATGTTGGTGAAGGTCATGGGTCAGGGTAATATCGAGATTACGGCAGGTCGGCGAGATCGGCGAACCTAGTTGGAGATATTTCTTTCCCATAATAGCTTTTATTATGTTTCTTTGCCGCACTTTCATGTGTTATCTTGATTGATTATTTTAGAATTGTCTGCATATAGGATTTTGTTTATAGCCGAATGTCAGTCTTGATGCGTTACATATTTTTGCCTTGAAGAAATTGTTTCATTTTACTTAGTCCATCCAGTATCCCTCTTTGATCGATTTTTCGGGCATTTCGATACCAACTGTGCCAATTCTTTTGCTTAGCCAAGAGTTTGGAGGAAGGAGTTTAGCTAAAAAACGATGGCTGTAGTGGTATGCTTTTGAGTAGAACCTCGTTGACGATGTACAAGAATTGTTTCAATCCCCAAACACCGGAGATATAAGGGAGTTAGACCCTCGTTAACCCCTCTGAGCCTTCGAAGTAGGAGTTTCTTTTCCGTTAAAAAAAAACCTTTTTTTAACCAGGGGCAGGGTAGATGTTCAGTTAATGTGACCAAGCATTCAAATTTCAGAAGGAATGTCCCATCTGAGGATCACCACATTTTATCTTTCGCATCATGAGATCAGGAAAAATGTCTAAACCACGATGTTCATTTCCTCAAAGTCCTGAGGTCGAGATCGAATTGATACAATAATGGCTATCCCTCGCTGACCAAGGAATGAGGCATTTATTTTCTTCAAAAAAAAAGAGAGAAAGAAAGAAAAAGTTCAAAGACCTAAAGTCACATTGACTTGTTCAAAGTGGAAAGTATGAATAAGAAAAAAACAAAAAGCCCCGCTAAGTCGAAACTTGAAAACAAGTCGCTTAGGAAAAAGTTAGGGCGTCCCGCTGGACTCCCAAAATTGAAATTCAAAAGATTTTGTCCAGGCAAAAGTTAGGGAAAAGAAGAGCCTAAAAGGCCAAAAAAAAGATTATTCAATAAAATTTTCATCAAAAGAAGAGGAACAATAATATCAAAAACAAAAGCAACAAAAGTTAAGTGACAATCAGGTTGGAGAATTTGTCGTGATCACTCTACCATTATAAATCCTTTTGAAAGATGAATGCTTGTGATAAGTCAACTGAACTTAGGACAGGAGAATATCACGAAGGGGGTGGGCACCAAATAACTTGAGCCTTGAAAAACTTCTTTCTAAAAAACCTCGAACCAGGCCACGTTACAACCTCTAAAAGTCCTAACTGAAACAAGGGTTTAAATCGAAAGCATACTACAACAGGACAACGTTTCCTAAACTCCCAAATATGTGTTTCATATTCATGTTGGTATCTTATGACCCGCATCTTGACTCGTTTTTCTTTTTAAAAAAAAGGGGGAAGAAAAGTTTTGAAATTTTTGCACTCTAGCCAATGATTCATTCACAACAGAGATGCGACACTTTGTTAAGGTTTTCAACTTCAAGGCTTGAATAATCATCGCATTAGTTCTGTCATTCCCAAAATAAACATCTTTCTGCATGCAAAACATTTGTTTGACATCAAAAAAGAGTTTACACGTTGAACACCTGTAAAGAGCTTAATGATTGTCAGGAAGGGAAAAATTGGTTTTCTTCTGTTATACAGAGCCCATGTATGAATGAGACTTTACCTATCCCCAGTGAAGTTTCATTTCCGCAGCGAAGTTTTGTTGCCCCAGGAATCTTCTTTTAAAAGCTTCATTCTGAGACTCCGGATTTGAGGATATCGCATATCCCCAACGGAGTTGCCAATAGAGATCCCTTGCCATGACCTCTCATTTCCCAGCCGGTCTGTTGATTGGGGCATCCTTATGTTAAGATCTTTCCTTATCCCCAGTAAGGTCGATACTGTGTGACTATTTGCATGATCCATCCAATGGTTGCATTCCAAAAAAAAATCTCTCCAACAAAATCTTCAACAGAGTTCTGTATCCACGGTGAAGTCCCGTTTCCTCAGCAGAGCTTTGTTCCCCCAGCAAAGGTTCTCACCCCTCACGTCGGGTTTGTTGTCTTGGTATCATCCTCAACACGGCCGCGCGCTGTCTTTTCCAGAGATTGCAGTCTAGCCTTGATCTTCTCCCTCAATGTCTAATCTTCTCCAGAAGCTACAATGTCGATCTGATCTTCCCTAGGAGTTTGCAATTTATTTTTGCAGCTCCTCTCAATGTTTGTGGCCCGTTTCTACTGGTTGTTCGGTTTTTATTCCCCGCAAATCTTCATCTCTTCGAGGTTCCCTCTCTAGCGGTTCCCCATATTTTCTCCTCTCCTTTGGATTTTGCAATTTATTTTTGCAAGATATGTCAGAGTTCTGACTTCTTGGTTATTGGCTTCTCAATTGGCCATTCCCCAGTGAAACTTTTAAACATGCATCATTATATTGCATCTACCAAAACGCGTAGCATTTCCATTATATGGAACATTGCGCTATATAGAAAGAATTCAAACATGCATAAGAACATAAGCCATTATTGTTTTTGTTGTCCCCGGTGAATTTGCTAATACTTTGGATTAAATCCCCAGCGAGGTCTTCGTCCTTATTATCTCAGTTTCCTCCCCATACCAATATCCTTTTGAAGTCAATCATTTATTTGTTTGAGTGTCTACTCTTGACTGTAGTTCAGTTTCGCCCTGGTGCGGTCTTCTCGGGTTTGGTCTTCACTACTCTCTCCGGTTCATTCCAATGTCTATTGATGCACCTTTCGAATACCAGTTTTGCCCTGATATTCGCTTTCAGCAGGTTTTTAGGTGTACGCCCTAATCTCCTTGCTTTGGGTTGAGCTCAGAGTTTTGTCTCCTCACCTTGTGCATGAAATCCAGTTTCGTCCTGGTGCTCATCTAGTTTAGTTTCGCCTAACTAGTTATTGAGTCGAATTTCGTCTCGTTTTTGCTTTCATACCTTGGAACCTTTGACGGTGTTCGTTTACCGAGTGTGGTGTTCGTACTGCGTCCTTGGTTTGAAATCAATCTCTTTTGTTCCTTGGATTATTCTATCAGTTTTTGTCACTGTTTATCCATTGATCTAAGACCAGCAGGTGCTCTGAGAAACATGCGCTCTCATCACTCTCGCTTTGGGTCGAGTTTCGCCTCGTCGCCTGTGCATTAAATCTAGTTTCGTCTGGTGCTCATCTAGTTTAGTTTCGCCTAACTAGTTATTGAGTCGAGTTTTGTCTCATTTTTGCTTTCATACCTTGGACCCTTTGAAGGTGTTTGTTTACCGAGTGCAGTGTTCGTACTGCGTCCCTGGTTTGAAATCAGTCTCCTTTGTTCCTTGGATTCTTCTATCAGTTTTTGTCACTGTTTATCCATTGATCTGAGACCAGCAGGTGCTCTGAGAAACATGCACTCTCATCACTTTGCTATGGGTCAAGTTTCGCCTCGTTACCCGTGCGTGAAATCCAGTTTCGTCCTGGTACTCATCTAGTCTAGTTTCGTCTAACTGGTTATTGAGTCAAGTTTCGTCTCTCTTTTGTTCCTCATTTATGGGATTCTTTCAGTTCCTTCATACTGTCTATCTTAGTTGATATTAGAAAGTGCTCCTAGAATCACACACTCTAGCCACTTTGCTTTGGGTCGAGCTCAGAGTTTCGCCTCCTCACCCGTGTACGTTTTCTTTTCCAGAGCTTAGTTTTGCCTATACTCTGTGGTTTGAGTTTTATCTCACCCTTTTTGAAGCCCAGTTTTGCCCTGGCACATCTGTCTGGAAGTTTAGTTGCGTCTACTCTTCTTTGTTTTCGTTCTATTTCAACCTGCGTTACAGCTTCATTCTGACGCATGTCTTGGGGGTTTTCTGTTTCTTTTTCTTTCTTCTTCAAGAGTGTAAATTTTCGGGTTCTTTTGTATTCAATCATCTTCAACTCTGAACGCTCGAAAGTTGTCACTTTTCTCACTTATCATGTTGAAGATATTTGAATAGGGGCAGCTGTTGCACCCCAAAATTTACCCTCTTGATTTAGGCTTATGTTTCATCATGAATATCATATTGCATTGCATTCATACATTGTGATGGGATCAAAGTACTTTGGTTATCAAGTCTTCCTCAAGCTTTGAAGGTTAATTGCATTGATAAGTTGCTCAAGTAGAATCTTGTCATCTAAACCTCTGGATCTTTCAAGCTCAAAAGTTATTGCATATCTCAAGATATTTTATCCATCTCTTTGGATCATCAGAGGATTGAAGTTTATGTTTGATTATAAGAGGAATCACTCTTCTGATTCACCAGTCAAATTAGGGTTTTGTTTGATCAAGGCTATTGATCAATGTACAAATCTCGATTTGGAAGCTACAACATCTCATTGGTATTTGAAAAGTCTTTGTACAAGAAATTGGTCAAGATGCCCAGAGGATTTGAAATTTTGGAGATGATTCATCAGTCTCCTAAGGTGTTAACCAAAACTAGGGTTTGGGATTTCATCAAGATTTCTTTAGAATTTTGAAGTGAAACTTTGTACATGGCCTCTATATATTTGGAAGATCATATGTTTGAAGTTTTGATCATCAATTTTGAAGGGAAGTGGATCAATTGATTCAAAGGGGCAAAATGGTCATTTTGGTCAAAATCAGTCAAAGTCAAGGTTGACCAAGTGAACTTTTGGTCAACCATCAATTCAATGATGTAATTTTCATATTTCAAGTCCATTTTGATCATTGGATCAAAAAGATTGAGGTTTGAGTTGAAACTTGTTCATGAAGAAACCCTAAAAGTTTCTAATTTTGGAAAATGAGGACTTAACTTCAAAAATTCATATTTTATTCACCTTTGATCAAAAAAATGCAAATGAAGTATGCTTGGAAATATAAGAGGGTGATCTTTCATCTCCTTTTGGTTTCATGTCCAAATTGGCAAAGAGTCAAGAGTTATGGTCTTTGGAAGTTCATACCTCAAGTTAAAATTATAGGTCATTTTCCAAAATTAGTGAATTTCAAGCTCAATTTTGAGAAACTTGATGGATTCAAGTAAAAAAACTCAAAACTACAACATTGTATATATTTTCAAGATCTTTCTAAGTTGTACTCATAGGACTCTTAATTCAAAAACATGAGCTCAAATCGAAGGAGTGAAGTTGAGAATTTTTTGTGAATTCATGCACACCATGCAATTTGCAAATTCTTGATTACCTGATTTGTGGCCCTTTGATTCACTTCAAACTTGGCCCATGGCTCATTTGCAATGTACTAAGGCCCATCATGCCAAAGTTTGAGCTGCACATGGGCAAATTCAAGGGCAATCCGTGGTTTTCCAAAAAGTGGCATGAAAATGCCTAATCACCAACACTTGGTTAATACAAGGAATTAAGCTTTGATCTTTTATTAACCTCTTCCTGAGATAAAAAGAACTGAAATGCACGTAAAAGGATGGAGAATGCACGAGGGGTTTTAGTGCTTCATGTGCACACTTCAATTTTGTAAAAATTGGGATTCATTCTTTCTAACGGTTTTCAGTGTGAAAAGCCTATCCTACCCTTCTCTTCATGCTCTATATATTGAGAGGCAAGCTTCATTGAGCCTCATTGGTGCTTCATTTCACCCCTGAGCTCAAAAAACTCCATAGCCACTTGTTCTGCAAATTTCTTTGATTCTCTCAATTTACTTGCGCGTTTTGAGTATTTCTTCTTGCATTCTCTTCTCCAAGTGATAAGGATTGTAGATCGAGGCTTGGTTTGCAAATGGAGTGAAGGAGATAGTAGATTCGTTTTTGCCTCAAAGGTTAGAATTCTTAACTTTGGATCTTGATTTCTAGCCGTGCATTCTGTGATTTTAGCTCGTAATCATGTTGTTTGAGGTTCATTAAGTGTTTCTATAGCTTTAGAGCTTTTGATTTGATGAGATATGCATGTATGGTGCATCTGAAATTTTCTGCTCAGTGATTTTTTGTCATTTTCATGAGATCCGTTCTTTATCTATGGTTAATTATTTGATGTGATTCGAATAGCATAATGTAGATGTCGTTTCTAGCTTTGCTTTGCACAAAATTTCATGAAAAATGGTGTAGAATTGAGCATGTTATGTTGATTAGAACATGAGGTGGTGGATCTGGTCTTGTGCGCGTTTTTGCCCTAGCCAGAGGTTGAAGATGATAGCGTGGCCTCCTCTGGTTGGCTGATTTGTTTTTTTTTAATTTATTTGAATTTTGTTTCATAACCTGATTTTCATGATTTTATTTCTTGCTCAAAAATGGTTAAAGAATTATGAAAAAATTCAGGAAACCTAAAAACAATATTTCTGACCTTGTGCATTTTTTAAATAATTTTTGAAAATGTTTTGATTGGTTTAAAAACTTGTGTTATTATTTAATTATTTGTTTAATGTTTATTTTTGTTTTAATATTTCTTTGATCTAAAAATTCCACAAAAAATGTTTTGAACTCATAAAATAATTTAGAAATTGATTCTGATCTTGGTTTAGCAGTTTTTCTATTTTTGATTAGAAATTTAATTTGAGAAGTTTATTTGAAATGTTTGCTTCATAATATTTGTTTTAATATTTCCTTTAATTCAAAAATTCCACAAAAAATCATGGATGGTGGTTTTTAATTCTAATATTTGAATATAATTTTGGTTGGATATTTTTCTGACTTTTGATTGGAATTTTATTTTGAGTTGTGAATTTTTGTTTAATTGATTAATGGTTTGAATTTTGATTTTATTTTTGATTTTTCTTTAATCCTAAAAATGTGAAAAAATATGTATTCTGATATTTAGGGTTTCCTTGTGATTTGCATGATCTTGGTTTGAATTTTTTGAATTTTGATCTTACCTAATTAATATTTAAGATTAAAATTCAAACAATTAGGGTTTTGTAGCTTACATTACAAGTTTCAATTTCAAAACCAATTTGCCTTGGGTTTCCATTGGAATTTGGATCTTGTTTCAGGTTCATGGATGTATTGAGGATCTGAAAACCATTTTTCTTGAATTATTTGACTTGATTGGATATTTTTCCACAAATTATTTTGAAAGCTTGTCTAGTTTGGTAGTTTTGCCAACTAGTTTTGATCTTTGGGCCTCATTAGATCCTCTCCTCTACTATCCATGAACTTCAAACTTGTTTTTTGACCTATACACATCTCAAATATGTTATGGAAATTTTGGTTTGAATTATTGAAATCCTTTTATATCTTTGATGTATTTTTTGAAGTGAAGGTACCTAATTAATGTTGCATATCTTGTTGCAATTTGCTTGATGGCCAATGAACTTGAGTGAGGCCTATAATTGGGCACCTAATGATCATGTTGGTTCTGTTTATCCACATAAACTCAAGCCATTTCACTTAATGCCCCATGTTTGAATGATTGGACCTTTTGATGCATGTTTTATGACTTTTTGCTTTCTTGTTGATCTTCACTTTTAAACTTGAGTTTTCAATTTGAGTTTGAGGTCATTAGATGGCCAATAATAACATGAAGGGAAATGATACTTCAATGATAGTCTCCTGAATACTTGATGGGCTTCTGAGCACAACAATAAAGATAACATAGAGATCTTCGACGGGGTTTGCCTCAGCTGTTCGACTATGTTGTAGTCGCTTTTCTTGATAATCTTCAGAATTTCCTCTATCTACTGCCTAGAGGTTTCAACAATGACTTTTTTAGGTGCCTCCATCCGGGCAGGCCCACCTGTAACTTCTTTGCCCCGAGTGTCAGATGACTCGGCGACAAGGGTGATAACTGGAGTAAGAATTGGAACAACAGCTGATGTAGTGGCAGATGGAATGACAACAGGATTTTGAACAGTTGGAGGAGAAATCTCAAGAGAGAAGAGTCTTCCGCTTCGGGTGACCTTGCTGGACCCGAAAATATTGCTGACATCAGTATCAGCCTTTTCAACCTTCAAGTCTTGTTTAATCCCATGATAATACACATCGGCCCCATAATGCCATAGGACAGCCTTATCCGAAGTGTAAGGGATAGGTCCAGGAATAGTAATGATCAATGGAGCAACTCTGGGAACAGATGTAATCCTAACAGGCTTTCTCGAGGAAGCCTTGGAAGGATTGGCGGAAATGGTTATTATGGAAACATCTTCAATATGAATCAACATAATCAAAGTTTTCTCGAACAAGATCTCTTTGTTATCCATCAGGCGCTGAACACCTGATTTCAGTAAATGGAAACCAGCAGGTAGGATGGAACACAGGTGGCAACCTTCGCCACAGCCCGGAAATAAACCGGCCAATGGTAGATTCTTCTTAACAGTCATCAACGGACTAGAAATGTATTCCACAGAGGTCACAAACGAATCATCATCCACAACATTCACTCCATGCTTGGGCATAGGAGCAGTCATGACATTAGGCTTTTCTGGTGCGTCAAACTCGATTTCTTTAGCTTCAATCAAATCTTGCACCTTATTCCTAAAGGCCCATCAGTTGTTGGTATCATGCCCTGGGCTATCAGAGTGATAGGCACAACGGACGTTCGGATTATACAGTGGAGAGGTGGTACTGGGATTCTTCGGAGCTTCCCTCAACATTACCAGGTTAGTCTTCAACAGTTGCGGTAAAATTTGAGATAAAGTCATACTGAGCCGAGTGTACTGTCATTGCGGTCTCTCTACTCTTTGCTGATTGTTGCGTTATGGGGAAACAGTGGGTCTCAATATTACAATCGCATTCACTGCTTGGCGGCGCTCAGGTCAGTTTTGGCTCCTTGAGCTGTAAACTGCACTAGATTCCTTCTTGAAAGGCTTCTTTTCTGTACTTGATGAAGCACCTTTCTGTATCTTGCCACTTTTGATACCATCTTCTACTCTCTCCCCAGTTATAATAAATTCAGTGAACCCAGACGATGAACTACAAATCAAATGATTGAAATATGGACCAGATAAAGTCCCAAGAAACATATCCACCAACTCCCTATCAGACAGAGGGGGTTGTACTCTTCCAGCCAGATCTCTCCACTTCTGAGCGTAGTCCTTAAAACCTTTGCTCGCAACCATAGACATACCCTGTAGTTGAGTACGCGTGGGAGCAAGGTCGGCATTATACTGGTATTGCTTGTAAAAAGCAGCAGCAAAGTCTTCCCAGTTGCGGACATTAGCTCCCTCCATTTGATAGAACCATTCAAGTTGAGTCCCTGACAGACTATCTTGAAAGAAATGAACCCAAAGGTTTCTATCAGCAGTATACGGTTGAATTTTTCTAACGTACGAGCGGAGGTGGAGCTTTGGGAAGGATGCTCCATCGTACTTAGCAAAGACATGAGCTTTAAACTTGGGAGGAATCACCACACCTGATGCTAACCCCAAATCTCCAAAATCCAAACCTGGGACCTTCTGAATCTCCATGGCACTCAAACGATCTTCAAGTTGTTTGTACCTATCCTCAGCAGGAGGGTACTATTCATCATCAAAATCAGTGTCATTATCAGAGACCACAGGGCTAGGACCCTTCCTTTCCTCTTGATTCTCTCCTCCTCCAGATGAATGAGACCGATCAACTTCCTCTCGCAACCTATTCCCAAATCTGTGACCCATATTCAGCAGAACCACCTTCTTCTTCTTCTTCTTCTTCTTCTTCTTGTCCTTCAGGATGAGAGTCTTCAAATCCTGTTGTCCTTTGGCCAAGTTCAAGAACATCTCCTAGAACTGAGCATTATGAGCTTGAAGAGCCTTAATAGCTTGATCAGTAGGTGTTTCAGAAGACATTTTATGCTGAAATAAACAGCGAAGAAGATAAGAAACCTGTAAGAGTACCTGTAATGAGGTGCATGGTAATGGGATGCGTATGAAATGATTACAAAGAATTTGGGAGATTCAAATTTGTAAAACAAAATGAAACACACTTTATTAGATTAAACTTGTAACAATGTTTAACAAATGCCTTTAAGGCGTTACAAAAGAAATAAGCTGAAAAGCAAATCTAAACTAGAAACAATAAAAGACATCAGAAATCTCCTGGTCGCTTTCCCTTCATGCTGACATAATCATTGATTGACCTCTCGTTCTCAAGCTGCCTTGTAAGCCTCAAGATCTTCCTCTCCTGCTCATGATACTTCTCCCTGTAGGTATTCCTTTCTTCCTTTAACTGAATCCAAGATCTCTTCAATGCCCCCAGATCAGTAGGCATATAGGGATGGAGGACTGTATAAGGAACCCCTTCTTCATTAGTATGCTCTACAATCACCGTCAAAACAACTTCATATGGCATCCCCAGCTTTTGAGCACGGGCTCGAACCCACTGGAGATAAGGTTGCATCAGGAGAGAAGTCTTCAATCCTAGCTCATGTGAGTCAGACCTATTCACCATGCCCCAAGCTCGTATAAACTTGCGACGATGCCCATCAACGTCCCCCTTGTAGTCAAAGACAATATCTATAAGCAGCAGCTCATGAGGACCGTCTCTCCGAGCTCGTCCAAACTGTCGTAAAGCCAAACAAGGATTGTAAGTTATTCCCCCTCTAATTCCAAGCAACGGAACATTAGGTTATTCCCCACATCGATCAACGATATCTATTCTTTCCATATCCTTAGAACTCCAAAGGATGTCCATATGAGCAAGGGACATGATTCTATAAGCCCAACCTACACCTTCCTCATTCTTCAATACAGACTTGGGGAGGTGCGGAATAAACCACCTCATCAGCAGCGGTGTGCAACACATGAGAGTTCCCCTTCTCCGCACAGTACGAGTATATAGAGCATGTAAAATATCACCTAGAAGAGTAGGCACTGGGTTACGAGACATGAAGATCTTGATCGCATTCACATCTATGAAAGAATCTGGATTCGGGAACAGAACCAAGCCGTAGATGAGGAGAGCCAAGATGTCTTCAAATGCTTGAAAGTCCAAACTATCCCAAAACTGTTGAGCTTGATCCATTAGAAACTTAGCCAAGAAACCTTTAACCCCACTACGTGTTTTCCAATTAGATACTACATCAGCCCTTGTTAGGTGTAAGGCTGAAGCAATATCCTCAGGTCTAGGAACCTCCTCCAAACCTGTGAAGGGTATCTTCTCGAGGATAAATATGCCTAGTAAATCAGAAAACTCCTCCAAAGTAGGGACTAGCTGATAATCAGGGAAGGTGAAACAGTGATGCAACAGATCAAAGAACTGGGATAGCACGCTCATCATCTGCTCATCCAACTTTGAAGTGACCAGGCTAAGGAGATGACCATGTCTTCTAACAAATGAAGAAGTATCAGGAACTTTTGAGACTAACTCTCTGAGCTGAGCAGGTATTTGCACGAAGTTGACTCGAATGGTATTTCTACGCATAGAAGCCATAATCTGCAAAACAGAACAAAGATGAATCCCCTCGGTCTTTGAAATGGTTAGTCTAATGAAATATGCATGCTATGTCATGATGCATGATGTCATGATAAAACACACAACGGGTATAGCAGGTATCAAACATGGTAAAGGCAAACATGTCACACAATATCCCTTAAGTTTAGGCTTGCATGGAGTCTAGGTACTACCCTCTTGCAATTTAGTTGGTTTAACCTGTCCTAATAATAGTAACCGGGTTCTAGAGGTTCTCAATATCACTGACCATCCTCCATCGGTCATAGTTTCAGCTCACGCAATCTTTTCTTGCAGCCAGAACCATCTCGAGAGTATGATCTCAATGAGTGTAGCATCGAGTATCAACCAGTTCCCAGCTCTACACCGAGACCGGCTATCTCACTACTTCCTATGGCCAAGTTGGTCAATTATAGGTTCTAAGGTCAGTTGATGCTTAACGACCCATATAGCAGCCCCGTATTCTCCTTGTTCCTCCACAAGGGATACCGGTACCGACTAATGTGCCACATCAACGTAGCTACTACTTCAACCGTATCGGTCTATGCCGTACAGTTCCCTCACAGTTTATTGCTACTTACCTAACAAGTGTTCCCCAGATCCGGGTTAGGATCTATAGTAACTCCGATACAAAGCCCACAAAGATAAAGAAATCAAATCAAACAATAGAAAACAGTATGATGAACTAATCCTAAGGTACAACCCACTTATTTACTCCCCAGCAGAGTCGCCAGTTCTGTGATACGGTGGCCAGAACCGGGACTATTTTTTTTAGGAAATGCTGGTTTTCGTTTTGCGTTTGTGTTCTCAAAATGTCACGGTAAGCAAGAGTCACCACCGACTTTTATTTTATCCAACAAGGAAAGGAAAAAAGCACAAAAAAATTCCTTTTTCGAGATTTTCTGAGTACGGGGGGTAGATTATAGAAAGGGAAGGTATTAGCACCCTTTCTATCCGTAGTTATCTACGGGCTCTTAGGTAGTTGCTCATCATTTTCAAAATTGCTTCTTTGTGTGTGTGTGTGATTTGAAAAGTTTTTGTTTTGACTTCGATTTAACCCTTGCTTCTGTATTCAAGAGTGTTACGAAGTGTTTTTGAAACTTTGTTTGAAAAGGAGTGTAAGTGTGAAAAAGTTTGTTTTGATTGAGCAAGTAATTAAGAACTAATCTACCTACTCGAAAAAAGAATTATTCTATGTTCGTTTCCTTTAGACAGCGCTATCCCACTATTAGTGAGTAGGTAGCACCATCGTTGGAGTTTTGAGGGTCAATACGAAAGGGACGTACAGTCACTAAAGCAACGTTAGGACATCTTAGTAGTAACCCTAATGTCTTAGATCAATTATCCGAGGCAACAATATCCGAGGCAACCATTCCGAGACAACTTTGATCTTTGAGACAAAAGGATGACCACTAAAGCATCCTATACGTAATGACCGTTTACCGAAGGCAACCGAAGTGGGAGTGTACCCTAAGAGTGCGCATGTGCGAGTGATTCAATTTCAAATTATTATCTTTGCACATTTTAGGGTTATCTAACCGTTTTAAAGTTAATCATACATTCTTGTCATGCAACCCTATATCATACATCTAACAATTAATATTTTGCGAAATTTAAAGTGCGGAAATTAAACTACGCTATTACAAGGCTTCAGGTATTTACATAGCAAAAAACAAACCCTTAAAAATAAAGCGATAAATGAAAGATAAAAGGTCCTAATTAATCTATTACAACTTGTGAGCAATTACATTAATAGGGTAAAAATAAATGATAAAGCGCACGCGAGGAAATTAATAACGATATAATTTTTTTTTAGGGTTTTGACCCTTTCTAACCTAATTGAAAGAAAAATGTTTTTGTTGTTTTTAATTATTTTTTAAGAAAAAGAATTAGGTTTTTTAAATTAAGTACAAAAATAATTAGTAATTAAATTAATTAATGGAAAAAATAAATGGCCTATTTTTGTGTTTTTGGTTATTTTAAGAAAAAGAAAATATAATTAAGTTATAAACAAAACCCTAATTATTCTAATTGTTTTTAAATTTATTTACAAAAGGAATTAAAGTTACATAAGAATTAAATAACCTAATTGATTAATATTTTTATAAAAAAATAAATCTAATTCTAATTGGATGAAAATATTTTTTGTGATTTTTTGATAAAAAGAATCATTTTTTATGTGAATAAAAAAAAAACTAAAAGAATTAAATAAGAGAAATATAAAAAATAGAGAAAAGAAAGTTGGGCCTGAAAAGTAATTGGTGAGGTGTATGGCTAGCAATCTGGGCCCAAAAGGAGGTAGTCCATGTTGACTTCCTGGATCCAATGCGTTGCCTTGACTGAGGCATACCATGGTCCCTCAAATGATGGCCATCAGATTTGGCATCTGGAGATCCAAAGGTGAGATCTTGAGGGCATATGGTGATCCCTTATCCTTATATGCGCGCCTGGACCTGAAAAGAAAAATAATATGCAAGAATGGGGGGACCTGGGATTCGAACCCAGGTCCCAAGGCATTTTTCAACTACTCCACTACTCGCTGCGCCACATGTTCTGTTTGTATATAGAATGAATAATAATGATAATATATAATAATGTGAAAAAAGGCGCCAGATTTCAAATAGGCCAATCCTGTGGTGCCCGCTAGTCATCTTCTTCCTTTCTCTGTTGGTAAAAGTCCCAGACTTTTACCTACGAACGTTTGTCCGTCACTACAAATCTGCACATCCTCAAAATCAAACACACGCATGATAAATAAAAACTAAAGCCATGGATAGCTTCGTCTGGACCTACTGAGCACAATGGTGCCCCTTTCATGGCCCAATTTCACATGTATGCAAAGATCCCAAATCGAAACAGAAAACTCTAGCAATGGTGAAATCTCGTACAGTCCATATAAATGCAATTACACATTACAGAAAGTCTGCAAATGTGTTAAGGAACAAGAATCTACAATTATTTTATGCTATAATTATCATAATGATGCAATTCGAATTCAAGAAAAAGGGAATGTCGTGGCTGACTTACAGCGAGTTACATGGCTTGTGAGTGCTTGTTCTTGATTGGTTTTGCTTGCTGGGGATCCCAGGAAGCGATTGGGATGGTTAGGCGACTTTGAAATTTCCCGGAACAATGAATTCGATTCAGCACTTTGTTGTGATTTTTTCAAGTTTTGTTCTTGTTCTCACGCCTCTCTCTAGCATCTTTTAGGTCTGCACATGCTCCATATATATCAATGATTGGATTAGGGTTGAAAAGCTGATCTCAATCTTCCTCCATCATTGCTTTTGATTTGGATTTGATACACTTGAAAATCTTACTAAAAATAGAGCAAACTCAATATTTTTGTGCACACCAAGCCTTTACACGAATTCAATCTCATGCTAGCTGGATATTTGACCTAAAACATGTGTAAAATCTTGAGTTTTCAATGCATTGGATTTTTCTATGATTTGTTTTGATTTAAATTTATTTAATTCAAATAAAAATCAAAATAAATAATAAAAACAAGATAATTACAAGTGGCAAGGGCTAGGACTCGTGGACCATGTTTCCAACTCAAAAAAGTGCAAAAGATTGGGCCCATTTGGCAAAAATTGCAATTTGAGGCATAGTTGACTTTTGACAATTTTGCAAAAAAGGTCAACTTCACCAATGCGTAACTTACTCAATCGTGACTCTTTGAAGGTGTTATTGGACTTTTTAGAAAGGTTGAGATGTAATCTAAGCAAACCTTTTGGTCTCATCTCAATTTGGTATTCCATGTTCATGTATGAAGCTTTGACAAAAAAAGTGTTTTTGTTGACTTTTCAAAATGACCTATAATGTCCAAATTCATAACCTCTTGTGAGTGCATATTTTGAACTTGGGAGATGAATATGGATTATAGAGAATTGCATCCTCTTCAAAATTATATTTGGATGGGTCATTTATCATAAAGTATGAGAAAGTTATGCTTGGTCAAAGTTGAGTTGACTTTTCCTCCAAAACCCTAATTTAGCAACTTTTGATTCTTGATGAATTATGAGCAATCCTTGATGAATCATGATCAACCCTTGATGAAATGATGAAATATACTTCAAAATGAGGATGTTGACCAAAAATATTGAAGTTTGACTGTATGTGGGCCACAGTTGACTTTTGCCCTAACATAGTCGATTTTCAGGCCTTTGAGCAATTGACTGAGCAAACTTTCTCTGCAAGGCTTAAAACTTGACATGGATGATCTTGAGAACATATTAGGACAATGGTGAGCATTTGGGATCCCTTGGACTCAAGTATCTTGATGCAACATGAAACCCTAATTTGAGGTAGATTGCCTTAGGAGAGAGCTTGTCTGGCCAACCCTTGGACTACCTTGAGCAACTTGAGGATCTTTCTTGAAATGTTTTGAGAAATATGGGAGGGAAAATTTTGGGGTACAACATCTTCCCCTGTTCAATCTTCTTAAACCTGAAGATTTAGATTGGCTTGTCTGCCTTTCGTGATCTGAAGGTGGAAGATGATTTAACACTAGAGTGCCCAGAAATTTGCACTCGCATGAAGTGGTACTTGTCTTGTGATGTCAGGAATGGGCTTACGGATTCCATTTGGAAATGAATGATAGGAGATGGTCTTAAAGATGCCATCCGAAGGAGTGTCGATCGCATAAGAGATTCCTTATCGAGAGCTTGTGTACCTATTATTGAGGAAGATTCTGCTGGGGAATGCTAATCTTTGTTGAGAGAAATAGCATTTTAGGAGCTTCGGTCGTCCGTTATTCTACTGGGGAATCGTCTGTTTCTTGAGAAAAGTTGAATTTTAGGAGCTTCGGTCGTCCGTTATTCTGCTGAGGAATCATCTCTTGGTCGAAGAGGTGAAAATGAACTACTATCTGGTCATGATCCAGGCTTCATAGTGATAAGACCGACTGCTATCTGGTCGTAATCCAGGCTTCACAGTGACTTTACTGGGGAGATGAGATCAAACTTGCTATCTGGTCGTAATCCAGGCTTCGCAATTTCTCAATTCTTATCTGGTCGTAATCAAGGCTTCAGAAGGAAATAAGTTGTTATCCGGTCGCATCCGGGCTTCAACTTGAATTTAGGGCATAATATTGTCTGGTCGACTCCGAGCTTCGTACTGTCTAGGTAAAACTACTATTTGGTTGAAATCCAAGCTTCGCAGTGTCTTGTATCGTTATCTGGTCGTAATCCAGGCTTCACGAGGTTCAATACCATTATCTGGTCGAATCCAGGCTTCATGATGTCTTATACTTCTATCTGGTCGAATCCAGTCTTCACAATACCTCACTTCTTACATGGTCGAAATCCAGGCTTCAGAAGAAATCAAGTGGTTATCCGGTCGCATCCGGGCTTCCCTTTGACTGTTGGGCCCACTAATATCCGGTCGAATCCGAGCTTAATAGTAATTGGCCGAGTAAACTGTCATTTGGTCGTAATCCAAGCTTCACAGTGTCCCTCACTGTTATCTGCTCGTAATCCAGGCTTCAGTGTGCTTTACCGCTATCTGGTCATAATCTAGGCTTCACGATGTCTCATACCATTTTCTGGTCAAAATCCAGGCTTCATGGTGTTCGGAGAAATCAAGATACTATCCGGTCGAACCCGAGCTTCATAACTTGTATTAAAGATATACCACTATCTGGTCGTAATCCAGGCTTCATAATAACTTGTTGAGCTGTTATCCGGTCGAATCCGGGCTTCACGGCTTGTGTTTATGATATACCACTATCTGGTCGAATCCAAGCTTCATGGTAACTTACTGAGCTGCTATCCGGTCGTAATCCGGGCTTCACAACTTGTGTTTATGATATACCACTATCTGGTCGAATCCAGGCTTCATGGTAACTTACTGAGCTGCTATCCGGTCGTAATCCGGGCTTCACGGCTTGCTGGGGATTAAACTATTATCCGGTCGAATCCGGGCTTCATAGCTTGCTTTTAAGAGATACCACTATCTGGTCGTAATCCAGGCTTCGCGGCATTATGATACTGTTATCTGGTCGTTCTCTGGGCTTCACAATATGATGGAGTAATTAAGATACTATCCGGTCGTACCCGAGCTTCATAGCTTGAACTTTGTAAGGATTCGATTGTATCTTTCCTGAAAAGTAAAGGTTAGCTGTATGTAATGCATGATATATATCAGGCAATGATGTTCTCAAAATAAATGAGATTGTGCTGTATGATGCGTATGCGTGTATCATGATGTATGGATGTGTAATGTTTTTTATGATATTCTCTAGCTGGGGAAAATAAATCCTGGATTGCTGCTGGAGAATGAAAGAGTTTCGCTCGCTGAGGATAACGACCGAAGGTGATTGGGAGAATAATCCTGCTAAAGAATATATCGATGAGAGAATGACTCTGTGGGTAAGAGATGCTCTGCTGAGGATTTGCTGTCTTTGGAGAAATACCCTCGGCTGTGGATGAATTACCGTTGCTGGCGGAGATAAACTCTTTTGGGGATTAAGTTCCTGTTTATGGAAGAAATAAACTCCACTGGGGATGGTCTTCTAGACTCTATTGGGGATAATCTTCCAGACTCCACTGGGGATAATCTTCCAGTGCTGGTGATAGATAAACTCTGCTTGGGGGAGAGTCTTACCAACTCATTCGCGGTTGCGAGCCTCAAATGGGGAGAATTAACACCACTGTCCTTTTCTTACTCTGCGGGGAGTGTATGCATTTTTAGTCATATTCTTCAGCTAGGTCTATCCCCGTACCTGATGAATAGAGCAACTGTAAGGCTCGGACATTTCTTGTTTGCCCCTGTTTCTGGAATTACGAGTAATCGTCTTTTGTTTCGTATGTAAATATTTATGAGCAGCAATTATTGTCAAATGCATATATCAAAAATGAACATTGGATGTTCTTGCAAAACAAAACAGAAAAAGGAAAATAATTTGAAATTTCTTTGTGAAAATGAATTGTATTGATTTTGAAATTGGCCTGTAAATAGGCATTTTGTACAAGAGGCTGACGTCCTAGTAAGAGAATGCCGCCGATCAAACAAAATTTATACAATTTGTTAAAAATAAAGAAAAACAGCTATGTGAACAATCCGACTGGGTTCTAACTCTGCTATTGCCTTTATGTCCTTGAGCGTCTCATCACTTTGCTACTTGGTTGAAGGTAGATCAGATTGATTAGTGCCGTCCGAGCTTGATAGTCGACACTGAAGTATGGTTGCAAGGTGATCCAATGAGACATAGTGTGATACGGTGGCCAGAACCGGGACGTGTTTCCCTTTTTTAAGGAATTTGCTGGTTTGTGTTTTGTGTTTGTGTTTGCAAAATGTCGCGGTAAGCAAGAGTCCCCACTGACTTTTATTTTATCCAACAAGGAAAGGAAAAAAGCACAGAAAAGTTCTTTTTTTGAGATATTTCTGAGTACGGGGGGTAGATTATAGAAAGGGAAGGTATTATCACCCTTTCTATTCGTAGTTATCTACGGGCTCTTAGGTATTTGCTCATCATTTTCAAAATTGTTTTCTTTGTGTTTGCGTGATTTGAAAAGCTTTTTGTTTTGACTTTGATTTAACTCTTGCTTCTGTCTTCAAGAGTGTAATGAAGTGTTTTTGGAAACTTTGTTTGAAAAGGAGTGTAAGTGTGAAAAATTTGTTTGAATTGAGAAAGTACTTAAGAACTAATCATCCTACTCGAAAAAGGAATCGTTTTGTGTTTGTTTCCTTTAGACAGTGCTATCCCACTATTAGTGATTAGGTAGCACCGTCGTTGGAGTTTGAGGGTCAATTCGAAAAGGGGCGTACGGTCACTAAAGCAATGTTAGGACGTCTTAGTAGTAACCCTAATGTCTTAGATCAATTATCCGAGGCAACAATATCTGCGGCAACCTTTCCGAGGCAACTTTGATCTTTGGAAAAAAGGACGACCACTAAAGCATCCTATACTCAATGACCGTTTACCGAAGGCAACCAAGTGGGAGTGTACCCTAGGAGTGCGCATGTGCAAGTGATTCAATTTAATATTATTTATCTTTGCACATTTTTAGGGTTATCTATCCGTTTTAAAATTAGACATACATTCTTGTCATGCATCCTAATATCATACATCTAACAGTTAATATTTTGCGGAATTTAAAATGCGGAAATTAAACTACGCTATTACAAGGCTTCAGGTATTTACATAGCCAAAAACAAACCCTTGAAAAGTAAAGGGGTAAATGTAAATAAATGTCCTAATTAAACTATTACAAACTGTAGGCAGTTACATCAATCTGATAAATAATAAAAATAAAGCGCGCGATGAAGTTAGATCGGGAAGAAAACTATGGTTTTGACCCTTCTATCCCAATGAAAAGAAAGAATGTTTTTGTTGTTTTTAATATTTTTTTAAAGAAAAGAATCTAGGTTTTAAAATTAAATGCTAAATTAATTAGTGATTAAATTAATAAAAATAATTACATGACCTATTTTGGTTTTTTTTGGTTATTTTAGGAAAAAAATAAAATATAATTAAGTTAGTAATAAAACCTATTTATTCTAATTATTTTTAAGTTATTTACAAAATAATTAAAGTTTTTACCTAAAATTAAATCTAATTAAATTAATAAATTTATTGATAAAAAATACCTAAATCTAATTGGTGAAAAATATTATTTTTGTGATTTTTTGATAAAAAAGAAAATAATTTGATTGTTGGTAAAATATATAAATAAATTAAAAGAAATAAAATAAAATAGAAAAGAAAATAGAAAGAGAGAATGGGCCTGAATATGGGGTGTACAAAGCAGAATCTGGGCCCAAGAAGAGGGAAGTCCACGTTGACTTGTGAGATCCAGCGCATTTGTGTTTGACTAGGCTCATGATGTTCCCTCATGGATGGCCCTTGGATCTGGCCATCTGACACTTAGCTGGATGGATTGTGAGGACACATAGTAGGCCTTGTACTTGTATGCGCATGTGATCACCTGAAAGGAATTAGGAAAAAAACACAAATGTTGGAGGCAGGGGTCGAACCCCTGACCTCAAGCCTCCTAATTCCTTAAAGCTTGCCTGGATACCACTGCATCACTTTGTATTTGTTGTACATAATATACATAATAATAATAATATATGAAAAGCAAAGCACTGAATTCAAAACGCGCGAAAATTTGAACAAGCCAATGGAAGAGTGCCATGCAGTCGTCTCCTTCCTTGGATCCGTTGGTAAAAGTGAAACACTTTTACCTATGGACGTTTGTCCATAACTATTGACAGGGCTCGTTCCAAAATCCTCCTTGAGACATATAAATGACATCTAATGCCATGGTTAGACTCGTCTCGTCCTCCTGAACATGATGGTACCATTCACGAAGGCTAATTTCACCTGCAAGCAAAAACACTAAAACGGAATCCAAAACCCTAACAATGGTGAAATGCACCCCAGGCCATATAAATGCAATTAATCAATACAGGAAGCTTGCAAACGTTCCATGGATCAACAATATATGATTAATTCATCCTAACAATGCCTAAATCATGCTAACCGAATTCAAAATTTCATGGATATCGTGATGGACTTACAGCGCTTTTGGGTACTGAAAAGGCTTGGTTCTTGATTGCTTTGTCTTGCTTACAATCCCAGGAATTGATTGGGATAAGCAAAGAGTCTTGTATTGGCCTCTAAATACAAATTCGATTCACCACTTTTTCTTGATTTTTCCAAGTTTGATTCATGTTCATGCGCCTCCTTCTAACCTAATTTTGAGTCTGCACACGTTCTATATGTATCAAGGAATGGATTAGGGTTGATAGGCTGTACTCAATCTTATTCCATTATTGAATTTGACTGTGATTTGATCCTCCTGAATATCATTCCAAATTGGCCTAAACTCAATCTTTTTGTCCACCCTAATGCCTTTCACGAGTTTGAATACTTGCTAGCTGTAATTGAAACCTGAAACACGCACAAAATCTTTTGTTTTCAATGTTTTGGATTTTATATGATTTATTTTGATTTAAATTGAATTAATTCAAATAAAAAAAAAATTAATAAAAACATGATGAGGACAAGTGGTAAGGGCTAGAGCTCGTGGACCATGTTTCCAACTCAAAACAAGTGAAAAAGATTGGGCCCATTTGGCAAAAATTGAAGTTTTAGGGATAGTTGACTTTTGTCAATTTTGCAAAAAGGGTCAACTTCCCCAATGCATAACTTCCTCAATTTTGACTCTTTGAAGGTGTTATTGGAATTTTTAGAAAGATTGAGATATCCCCTAATTAACCCTTTTGGTCTAATCTCAATTTGATACTCCATTCTTATGTATTAAACTTTGACAAAAAAGGTGTTTTTGTTGACTTTCCAAAATGACCTATAATGTCCAAATTCATAACTTCTTATGAGTGCATATTTTGAACTTGGGAGCTGAAGATGGATTGTATAGAATTAAATCCTATTCAAAATGAGCTTTGGATGGGTCATTTCGCATAAAGTATGAGAAAGTTATGCTTGGTCAAAGTTGAGTTGACTTTTCCTACAAAACCCTAATTAGCAACTTTTGAGTCTTGATGAATTATGAGCAATCCTTGATGAATCATGATCAACCCTTTATAAAATGATGAAATATCCTTCAAAATGAGAATGTTGACTAAAAATCTTGAAGCTTGACTGTATGTGGGCCACAATTGACTTTTGCCCTAGCACAGTCGATTTTCAGGCCTTTGAGCAATTAATTGAGCAAACTTCCTCTGAAATGCTTGAAACTTGACATGGATGATCTTGAGAACATATTAGGACATTGGTGAGCATTTGGGATCACTTGGACTCAAGTATCTTGATGCAACATGAAACCCTAATTTGAGGTAGACTGCCTTAGGAGAGAGCTTGTCTGGCCAACCATTGGACTACCTTGAGCAACTTCGGGATCTTTCTTGAAATGTTTTAAGAAATATGGGAGGGAAAATTTTGGGTACAACAGCTTCCACTGTTCAATTTTCTTAAACCTGAAGATTTAGATTGGCTTGTCTGCCTTTCGTGATCTGAAGGTGGAAGATGATTGAACACTAGAGTGCTCAGAAATTTGCACTCGCATGAAGTGGTAATTGGCTTGTGATGTCGGGAATGGGCTTACAGATGCCATCTGGAAATTGCCGACGAGGAGATGGGCTTAAATATGCCATTCGAAGGAGTGTCGATCGCATAAGAGATTCCTTAGCGAGAGCTTGTATACTTGTCGTTTGAGGAAGATTCTGCTGGGGAAGGCTGATCTTTGTTGAAAGAAGTAGAATTTTAGGATCTTCGGTCGTCCGTTATTCTGCTGGTGAGTCGTCTCTGTTTGAATTTTAGGAACTTCAGTCGTCCGTATTCTACTGAGGAGTCATCTCTATCGAATTTTAGGAACTTCGGTCGTCCATATTCTACTGAGGAAACATCTTTGTCGAATTTTAGGAACTTCGGTCGTCCGTATTCTACTGAGGAAACATCTCTGTCAAATTTTAGGAACTTCGGTTGTCCGTATTCTACTGAGGAATCATCTCTGCCGAATTTTAGGAACTTCAGTCATCCGTATTCTACTGAGGAAACATCTCTGTTGAATTTTAGGAACTTCGATTGTCCGTATTCTACTGAGGAAACATCTCTGTCGAATTTTAGGAACTTCGGTTGTCCGTATTCTACCGAGGAATCATCTCTGTTGAATTTTAGGAACTTCGGTCGTCCGTATTCTACTGAGGAATCATCTCTGTTGAATTTTAGGAACTTCGGCCGTCCGTATTCTACTGAGGAATCATCTCTCTCGAATTTTAGGAACTTTAGTCGTCCATATTCTACCGAGGAATCATCTCTGTTGAATTTTAGGAACTTCGGTCGTCCGTATTCTACTGAGGAATCATCTCTGTTGAATTTTAGGAGCTTTGGTCGTCCGTATTCTACTGAGGAATCATCTCTGTTGAATTTTAGGAACTTCGGTCATCCGTATTCTATTGAGGAAACATCTCTGTCGAATTTTAGGAACTTCGGTCGTCCGTATTCTACTGAGGAAACATCTCTGCTGAATTTTAGAAACTTCAGTTATCCGTATTCAATTGAGGAAACATCTCTATTGAAGAGGAAAGTTGAATTTTAGGAGCTTCGGTCATCCGTTATTCAACTGGGGATTAAACTATTATCTAGTCGTACCCGAGCTTCACAGCTTGAATTTTGTGAGAATTTGATTGTATCTTTCCTGAAAGGTAAAGGTTAGATGTATGTAATGCATGATATGTATCAGGCAATGATGTTCTCAAAATAAATGAGACTGTGTTGTATGATGCGTATGCATGTCATGATGTATGGAAATATGATGTTTTTAGCTTGGGAAAATAAATCCTAGATTGCTGCTGGAGAAAAGAGTTGAATTCTTCGTTTCCGCTGGGGATAGTGGATGAAGATGATTGTGAGAATAAACCTGCAGGAGAGGATAACTCCGTTGGGGAATAAACTGATAAGGAAATGACTCTGTGGGGAGGACAGACTCTGCTAGAGGACCTGTTAATTCAGAGAAATAAACTCGTATGGGGATGAGCTACCGTTACTGGTGATAATGAAACCTGTTGGGGATTGAATTTTTGTTTGTGAAAGGAATGAACTCCGCTGGGGATAATTTTCCAGTTGCGACTTCACTGGGGATAGCCTTGTAGGCTCTACTGGGGATAATTCTCCAAACTCCATTGGGGATAATTTTCCAGTGCTGATGATAGATAAACTCTGCTTGGGGAGAATTTTACCGACCCATTCGCTGTTGCGAGCCTCAGCTGGGGAGAATTAACACTACTGTCTTTCTCTTACTCGGAGGGGAGTGAATGTACCTTAGTCATATTCTTCAGCTAAATCTATCCCTGTACCTGGTGGACAGAGCAACTGTAAGGCCTAGACAATTCTTATTTGCCCCCGTTTTTGATATTACGAGTAATCATCTTTTGTTTCGTATGTAAATATTTATGAACAACAATTATTGTCAAATGCATATATCAAAAATGAACATTGGATGTTCTTGCAAAAAAAAAACAGAAAAAGAAAAATCATTTGAAATTTATTTGTGAAAATGAATTGTATTGACTTTGATGTTTGGCCCGTAAATAGGCGTTTTTGTACAAGAGGCTGACGTCCTAGTAAGAGAACGCCGTTGAATGATAGAATTTACATAATTTATGAAAAACAAAGAAAAACAGCTATGTGAACAATCCCACTGGGTTCCAACTCTGCTATTTCCTTTATATCCTCGAGCATCTCATCACTTTGCTACTTGGTTGAAGGTAGATCAGATTGATTAGTGTCTTCCGAGCTAGATAGTCGATACTGAAGTCTGATCGCAAGATGATCCAATGAGACATAGTGTTACGCTTTGATCCCTAATTTTTGCCTGGACCGCCCTTTCGGGTTTTCAGTCCATCGGAATACCGTTTTTTGCCCAAGCCGCCTTTTCAGGTTTTCGACTTGCTGGGTGTACATATTTTTTCATTTTCATCCCTTATTTTTGCCCGAACTCTTTTGGTTCGCCGGGAAGCCCTTATTTTTGCCTAGGCCAGTCGACCTAGCGGGTCTTTGATTATGCGCAGTAGCTTTTCACTATGTCTGCATTGACGGGGTGAGGAAGGTCGTCACCATCCATGGTGGTTAGAATCATAGCTCCTCCCGAGAAAATGTTCTTGACCACAAATGGCCCTTCGTACGTAGGGGTCCATTTGCCCCTGGGATCACCTTAAGGTAATATGATGCGCTTGATCACTAGATCCCCAACTTGATACTCTTTTCGTTTAACTTTCTTGTTAAATGCCTTGATCATCCGCTTTTGATACGTTTGACCATGACAAATAGAAGTGAGTCTCTTTTCATCGATTAAGTTCAGCTGATCAAGCCGGGTCTGAATCCAGTCATCTTCGCTCAAACCCGCATCCTTCATAATCCGAAGGAAGGGTATCTGAACTTCAATGGACAATACTGCCTCCATACCATATACCAAGGAATAGGGGGTTGCCCCTGTTGACGTCCGCGCTGAGGTACGATACCCATGTAGAGCAAATGGTAACATCTCGTGCCAGTCTTTGTATGTCACCGTCATCTTCTGCACAATCTTCTTGATGTTCTTATTAGCCGCTTCAACAACCCCATTCATCTTCGGCCGGTAGGGAGAAAAGTTGTGATGCTGTATCTTGAACTGCTTGTAGAGCTCAGTGATCATTTTATTGTTGAGATTTGTACCAT
This sequence comes from Vicia faba, assembly GCA_948472305.1. NCBI lineage: Eukaryota > Viridiplantae > Streptophyta > Magnoliopsida > Fabales > Fabaceae > Vicia > Vicia faba. The sequence goes on along the minus strand of OX451741.1, from coordinate 1,223,142,653 downwards.
TGTCCATAATGATCCTCTCTAGTACACCATACTGACCGATCAGGTTGTGCCGAATAAACCGTGCCACGACATTTTTGGTTACAGTAGCAAAGGAAGCTGCTTCAACCCACTTTGTAAAGTAATCAATCGCTACCAGGATGAAACGATGCCCGTTGGATGCAGTAGGTCTGATCTCGCCGATCATGTCGATGCCCCACATTGCAAAAGGCCACGGAGCTGTCAAGACGTTCAGAGGAACTGGGGGTATATGCACCTTATCAGCATAAACTTGGCACTTATGACAGGTCCGAGAATGCTGATAACAGTCGGCTTCCATTGTAGACCAATAATATCCCGCCCGAAGGATTTTCTTTGCCATGGTGTGTCCACTGGAATGAGTTCCGAAAGTACCTTCATGTAACTCTACCATGATCCTTTCTGCCTCGTTCTTATCCACACATCGCAATAAGGTTGAATCATGTTTACGCTTGTAAAGAATACCATTACTGATGAAGAACTTCGCCGCGAACCTCCTCAGAAACTTCTTATCATCAACAGATGCACCCTCGGGGTATTCTTGAGCCTTAAGATACCTATTTACCACGTGAAACCAGGGTTTATCTGTTGCCTCTTTAGTCTCAATGTCACAGCAATGTGCGGGTTTGTCCAACCTCTCAATGGTAAACTGGGGAGCCTCGTTGTCCCACCTAACCTTGAACATAGACGACATAGTATCTAGCGCGTCCGCTAACTGATTCTCCTCTCTTGGGAAGTGTTCAAAGGTTATCTCTTCGAAGTGTGAAAGCAACGTCAATATATACTCCCTGTAAGGAATAAGAATTGGGTGCTTCGTATCCCACTCACCTTTGATCTGACTGATCACGAGAGCAGAATCTCCGAATACACTTAAGAACTTAATCCTTAGGTCAATTTCTGCTCGAAGACCCATGATGCACGCTTCATACTCCGCCATATTGTTGGTGTAGTTGAAACATAGTCGGGCGGTGAACGGAGTATGAAAGCCTTCAGGAGATATGATTACGGCGCCAATGCCATTACCCAAAGCGTTTGAAGCTCCATCAAAGTACATAGACCATCGGGATCCCTCCTCAGGTCCTTCATCCGGTCCAGGTGTCTCACAGTCAGTCACCAACATGATATTCTCATCTGGGAACTCGAAGTTCATAGACTGGTAATCGTCTACTGCATGATGTGCCAGATGATCTGCCAACACACTCCCCTTAATTGCCTTTTGGGTCGTGTATTGGATGTCATACTCAGTCAAGATCATCTGCCATCTTGCTATTCTTCCGGACAAGGCAGGCTTTTCGAAGATATACTTGATTAGATCCATCTTTGATATCAATAGAGTAGTGTGAGTCAGCATATACTGTCTCAGCCAGCGAGCAGCCCATGCCAAAGCACAACAAGTTTTCTCAAGAAACGAGTATCGGGTCTCGCAGTCGGTAAACTTTTTGCTAAGGTAATAAATATCATGCTCTTTTCGGCCAGACTCGTCATGCTGCCCCATCATGCACCCCATTGAATTGTCGAGTACTGTCAAGTATAAAATCAAGGGTCTTCCTTCAACTGGAGGCATCAGAATAGGTGGCTCTTGGAGATATTCCTTGATCCTTTCGAAAGCGGCCTGACATTCATCGTTCCATCTTACCACTTGATCTTTCTTCAGTAGCTTGAAGATTGGCTCACAAGTAGTAGTAAGGTGTAAGATGAATCGGGCAATGTAGTTCAGACGTCCCAAAAAGCCTCTGACTTCTTTTTCCGTTCGGGGAGCTGGCATTTCCTGTATAGCCGTCACCTTTGCAAGATCCACTTGAATACCTTTATCACTTACGACGAAACCCAACAACTTACCAGACCTCACTCTGAAGGTGAACTTGTTCGGATTTAGCCTCAGCTTGTACAACTTCAACCTGTCAAATAGCTTCTGAAGGTGGTCAAGATGTTCTTCTTCAGTCTGGGATCTTGCAATCATGTCATCAATGTATACCTCAATCTCATGATGGATCATGTCGTGGAACAAAGCGACCATGGCGCGCTGGTACGTTGCCCCAACATTCTTCAACCCGAAAGGCACGGCTTTGTAGCAAAAGGTACCCCACTGTGTAACGAACGTTGTCTTCTCTATATCCTCGGGAGCCATCTTAATCTGATTGTAACCAGAAAAACCATCCATAAAGGAGAAGACCTTATGCTGTCCAGTGTTGTCAACCAGAGCGTCGATATGAGGCAGAGGGAAATCATCCTTGGGACTCGCCCTGTTCAGATCCCTATAGTCAACACACATTCAAACCTTACCATCTTTCTTTGGCACTGGAACCACGTTAGCAACCTACTGCGGGTAAGAAGTAACTGCTAGAAACCTGGCATCAAACTGTTTCATAACCTCAGCCTTGATTTTCTCAGACATCTCTGGGAGAATTCGGCGAACCTTCTGTTTCACTGGAGGACAGTCTTCCTTGGTGGGCAGGCGGTGAACCACAATATCAGTATCCAACCCAGGCATATCTTCATAAGACCAGGCAAAGATCTCAACATAGTCACACAGCATCTGAATCAACCGTTGCTTAACACTAGGCTCCAGCTTTGCACCGATCTTGACCTCTTTCTTGTCTACCTCTGTACCCAGATTTACTATTTCCATTGGCTCTTCATGGGGCTGAATGGCCCTCTCTTCCTGAAGTAACAATCTAGCAAGTTCCTCCGGCACTTCACAATCATTCTTACCTTCGTCCTCGGCTTGGTTGATCGGACTTTTGAAGTCATAATTGGCAGTAGCAGAGTCGTTATCAGTGGGATCCAGAGTGGATGTGGACCTGTATATGTGAGTGTGTGTAAGACAAATAGCTGTTTTAGTAAAGTGCAAAAAAAGGAAAAACAAGGAGCACAAAATTCGTAATGCAATAAAACGTCCAATGCTTTTACTGATGATATATGGAAATGACAAATATTAAGCCCTCACAAACAAAACCACGGTGTCTCGGGCAAGGCACCGAGCTGTAAAAGTTTAAAACTGTTTGTTACAAATCTCAAAACAAAAGTCTTATTACTGTGTAATAAAAGAAATGGGAACGAAGTCCTTCCCTGTCCAATTGCTTAATCCACCGCCGGTAGTCGGGTAAAACCAGCTGTCAAACTCAGAGTCTTCATCATCATCTTCAATTGCATTCACTCCCGGATTTGTGATACGCAGGGGAAGTCTTCCAATCCGCGCACGCCGAACAGCCCTTTGAGCTTCTTTTTCAATAACAGCCCGGACATCCTTGAGGGAAGCCATCTTCATTGGAGGATCTTCAACAACAGTTTCAGTCGACGCCAAAGTCTGGGGGACTTCTTCAAAGTTCTGGCACGGGGTTTCAATGAACTCCCCATCCATCTCCATATACTAAAAAGAGTTAAGGTGGCTTACCATGTACTCCTCTTCTCCTCGTACTGTAACAATTTTCCCCTTCACTGGATACTTTAACATCTGGTGGAGCGTAGTAGTTACTGCCCCAACCTTATGAATCCACGGGCGATCCAACAAACAAGAATAGGATGGTTGAATTTCCATCACATAGAACGTAGACGCAAAAGTATGGGAACCAACCTTAATAGGGACATCCACTTCTCCATGCACCATCCTTTTGGACCCATCAAAGGCCCTAACCACAATATTACTTGGCTTCAACACCAACCCTTCACAATCCATCCGGTCTAATGCTTTCTTGGATAAAACATTTAATGAGGACCCAGTATCCACCAGCACGTGGGCCAAAGTAGTGCCCCTGCACTCGATTGAAACATGCAGAGCGTCATTGTGATTCTTTCCTTTGGCAGTCAAATCTGCGTCGAAGAAACCCAACCCGTTGTCAGCTGTCAAACTTGCCACACAGTCTTTGAACTGGTCAGCAGATGTCTCCTGCGGCACATGTGCAGTTTTCAGGAAAGCAATTAAAGGCTTAGCATGGGCTTCTGAGCACAACAACAAAGATAACATGGAGATCTTCGACGGGGTTTGCCCCAGCTGTTCGACTACGTTGTAGGCGCTTTTCTTGATGATCTTCAAAATTTCCTCTATCTCTTGTCTATAGGTCTCAACAATAATTTTCTTCGGTGCCTCCATCCGGGCAGGCTCACCAGTGACCTCTTTGCCACGAGCGTCAGATGACTCGGCGACAGGGGTAATAATCGGAGTAAGAATTGGAACAGCAGCTGACATACTGGCAGACGAAATAACAACATGCTTTTGAACAATTAGAGGAGAAATCTCAGGAGAGAAAAGTCTTCCGCTTCGGGTGACCTTGCTAGACCCAACAATATTGCTGACATCAGTATCAACCTCTTCTTCTTCAAGTCTTGTTTAATCCCATGATAATACACATCGGCCCCATAGTGCCACGGGACAGCCTTATCCGACGTGTAAGGGATAGGTCCAGGAATAATAATGATCAATGGAGAAACTCTCGGAACAGATGTAATCCTAACAGGATTTCTCGAGGAAGCCTTGGAAGAATTGGCGGAAATGGTGATTATGGAAACATCTTCAACAGGAATCAACGGAACCAAAGTTTTCTCGAACAAGATTTCTTTGTTATCCATCAGGCGTTGGAAACCTGACTTCAATAGATGGCAACCAGTAGGTAGGATGGAACACAGGTGGAAACCTTCACCACAACTCGGAAATAAACCGGCCAATAATAAGTTCTTCTTTACTGTCATCAACGGAGTAGAAATGTCTTTCACGGAAGTCACAAATGAGTCATCATCCACAACATTCACTCCATGCTTGGGCATAGGAGCGGTCATGACATTAGGCTTTTTTGGTGCTTCAAACTCAATCTCCTTAGCATCAATCAGATCATGCACTTTATTCTTCAAAGCCCAACAATTGTTGGTATCATGCCCTGGGCTATCGGAGTGATAAGCACAATGGGCGTTCGGATTATACAACAGTGATGTAGTACTGGGATTCTTTGGAGCCTCCTTCAGAGTCACCAAGTTGGTTTTCAACAGTTGCGGCAGAATTTGAGATAGAGTCATACTAAGCCGAGTATACTGCCTTTGCGGTCTCTCCATTCTTTACTGAGTGTTGCATTGTGGGGCAACAGTTGGTCTTGATATAACTACCGCATTAACTGCTTGGCGGCGCTCAAGTCGGTTTTGGCTTCTCGAGCTGTAAACTGCACTAGATTCCTTCTTGAAAGGCTTCTTCTTTGTACTTGACGAAGCACCCTTCTGTATTTTACCGCTCTTGATACCGGCCTCAACTCTCTCCCCAGTCATAATCAGCTCAGTGAACCCAGACGATGAACTACCGATCAAATGATTAAAATACAGACCAGACAAAGTCCCAAGAAACATATCCACCAACTCCCTATCAGCCAGAGGGGGTTGTACTCTTCCAGCAAGATCTCTTTACTTCTGAGCGTAGTCCTTAAAACCTTCGCTCGCACCCATAGACATACTCTCAAGTTGAGTACGCGTGGGAGCAAGGTCGGCATTATACTGGTATTGCTTGTAAAAAGCAGCAGGAAGGTCCTCCCAGTTATGGACGTTAGCTCCTTCCAGTTGATAGAACCATTCAAGTTGAGTCCCTGACAGACTATCTTGAAAGAAATGAACCCAGAGGTTCCTATCGGCAATATACGGTTGAATCTTTCTGACATACGAGCAGAGGTGTAGCTTTGGGCAGGATACCCCGTCATACTTAGCAAAGACAGGCGCTTTAAACTTGTGGGGGATCACCACCCCAGATGCCAATCCCAGATCTCCGAAGTCCAACCCATGTACCTTCTGGATCTCCATTGCGCTCAACCGGTCTTCGAGTTGCTTATACCTATCCTCAGCAGGAGGATACTGGTCTTCATCAAAATCTGTGTCATTGTCCGAAACTACAGGGCTAAGACCCTTCCTTTCCTCTTGATTATCTCCTCCTCCAGATGAATGAGATAAATCAACTTCCTGTCTCAACCTGTTCCCAAACCTGTGACCCATATTCAGGAGGACCGTCTTCTTCTTCTTCTTCTTCTTCTTCTTCTTCTTCTTCTTGTCCTTCAAGATAAGAGTCTTCAAATCTTGTTGACTCTTGGCCAAGTTCATGAACATCTCTTAGAACTGAGCATTGTGAGCTTGCAGAGCCTTGATGGCTTGATCAGTAGGTGTTTCAGAAGACATGCTGTGCTGAAATAAACAACGAAGAAGATGAGAAACCTGTAAGGGTACCTGTAATGAGGTGCATGGGAATGGAATGCGTATGAAATAATTTCAAAGACTTAGGGAGATTCAAATTTGTAAACCAAAATAAAACACACTTTATTAGATTAAAACTTTAAACAATAAATAACAAATTCCTTTAAGGCGTTACAAAAGAAATACTGAAAAGTAAATCTAAACTAGAAACAATAAAAATCATCAGAACTCCCATGGTCGTTTTCCTTTTGTGCTGACATAATCATTGATTGTCCTCTCAGTCTCTAGCTGTCTTATAAGCTTCAGGATCTTCCGTTCCTGCTCATGATACTTCTCTCTGTAGGTATCCCGCTCTTCCCTTAACTGGATCCAAGACCTCTTCAATGCCCCTAGACCAGTAGGCATATGAGGATGGAGGATTGTATAAGGAACCCCTTCTTCATCAGTATGCTCCACAATCACCGGCAAAACAGCTTCATATGGCATTCCCAGCTTTTGAACACGGGCTCGAACCCACTGGAGATATGGTTGCATCGGGAGAGAAGTCTTCATTCCTAGCTCATGTGGATCAGACCTGTTCACCCTGTCCCAAGCTCGTACAAATCTGTGACGATGACCCTCAATATCCCCCTTGAAGTCAAAGACAATGTCTGGAAGCAGCAACTCATGAGGACCGTCCCTTCGAGCTCGTCCAAACTGTCGTAAGGCCAAACAAGGATTATAGGTTATTCCTCCTCTAATTCCCAGCAATGGAACATTGGGGTATTCCCCACACCGGTCAATGACAACTACCTTTTCCATATCTTTAGTAGTCCAAAGGATGTCCGTATGAGCAAGGGACATGATTCTGTAGGCCCAACCCATACCTTCCTCATTCTTCAATACAGATTTGGGGAGGTGAGAAATAAACCACCTCGCCAGCAGCGGTGCACAGCACATGAGAGTTCCCCTCCTCCGAACAGTACGGGTATAAAGAGCATGTAGAATATCACCTAAGAGAGTAGGTACTGGGTTACGAGACATGAAAATATTGACTGTGTTCACATCGACAAAAGAATCTGAATTTGGGAACAGAACCAAGCCATAGATGAGAAGATCCAGGATGTCTTCAAATGCTTGAAAGTCCAAACTATCCGAGAACTGTTGAGCTTGATCAATCAAAAACTTATCCAAGAAACCCTTCTCCCCACTCCGAGTCTCCCAGTTAGATACTACATCAGCCATTGTCAGATGGAGGGCTGAAGCAATATCCTCTGGACTAGGAGCTATCTCCAAACCTGTAAAGGATGTCTGCTCTAGAATAGATATGCCAAGTAAATCAAAGAACTCCTCCAAAGTAGGGACTACCTAATAGTCCGGGAAGGTGAAACAGCGATGCAACGGGTCAAAGAACTGGAACAAGACACTCATCATTTGCTCGTCCAACTTGGAAGTGACAAGGCTAAAGAGATGACCATGTCTTCTAAAAAAGGAAGAAGTATCAGGAACCTTTGAAACCAACTCTCTAAGCTGAGCAGGGATCTGCACGAAGTTGATTCGAATGGTATTTCTGCGCATAGATGCCATGATCTGCAAAACAAAACAAAGATGAATCCCCTCGGTCTTTGAAATGGTTAGTCTAATGAAATATGCATGCGATGTCATGATGCATGATGTCATGATAAAAACACACCACAGGTATCACAGATATAAAACATGGTAAGGGAAAACAAGTCACACAATAGCCCTTAAATTTCCGGCTGGCATGGAGTTTAGGTACTACCCTCTTGTAGTTTAGTTGGTTCAACCTGTCCTAGTAATAGTAACCGGGTTCTAAAGGTTCTCAATATCACTGACCATCCTCGATCGGTCATAGTTTCAGCTTAGCAACCTTTTCTTGCGGCCGAAACCATCGCGAGAGTATGGTCTCAATGAGTGTAGCATTCTGCTACTTTTCTATGGCCAAGTTGGTCAATTATAGGTTCTAAGTCCAGTTGATGCTTAATGACCCATTAGCAGCCCCATACTCTCCTTGTTCCTCCATAAGGGATATCAGTACCAACTAATATGCCACACCAACATAGCTACTGCTTCAACTGTATCGGTCTACGCTGTACAGTTCCCTCACAGTCTATTTCTACTTACCTAAAAGGTGTCCCCAGATCCGGGTTAGGATCTATAGTAACTCCGATACAAAGCCCACAAAGATAAAGCAAACAGATCAAACAATTGAAAACAATATAATAAACTATTCCTAAGGTACACCCCACTTATAACTCCCCAGTAGAGTCGCCAGTTCTGTGATACGGTGGCCAGAACCGGGACGTGTTTCCCTTTTTTAAGGAATTTTATGGTTTGCGTTTTGCGTTTGTGTTTGCAAAATGTCGCGGTAAGCAAGAGTCGCCACTGACTTTTATTTTATCCAACAAGGAAAGGAAAAAAGCACAGAAAAATTCCTTTTTCGAGATATTTCTGAGTACGGGGGGTAGATTATAGAAAGGGAAGGTATTAGCACCCTTTCTATCCGTAGTTATCTACGGGCTCTTAGGTATTTGCTCATCATTTTCAAAATTGTTTTCTTTGTGTTTGCATGATTTGAAAAGCTTTTTGTTTTGACTTCGATTTAACTCTTGCTTCTGTCTTCAAGAGTGTAATGAAGTGTTTTTGGAAACTTTGTTTGAAAAGGAGTGTAAGTGTGAAAAATTTGTTTGAATTGAGCAAGTACTTAAGAACTAATCTTCCTACTCGAAAAAGGAATCGTTCTGTGTTTGTTTCCTTTAGACAGTGCTATCCCACTATTAGTGAGTAGGTAGCACCGTCGTTGGAGTTTGAGGGTCAATTCGAAAAGGGACGTACAGTCACTAAAGCAATGTTAGGACGTCTTAGTAGTAACCTTAATGTCTTAGATCAATTATCCGAGGCAACCTTTCTGAGGCAACTTTGATCTTTGGACAAAAGGCCGACCACTAAAGCATCCTATACTCAATGACCGTTTACCGAAGGCAACCAAGTGAGAGTGTACCCTAGGAGTGCGCATGTGCGAGTGATTCAATTTCAAATTATTTATCTTTGCACATTTTTAGGGTTATCTAACCGTTTTAAAATTAGACATACATTCTTGTCATGCATCCTAATATCATACATCTAAAATGCAGAAATTAAACTACGCTATTACAAGGCTTCAGGTATTTACATAGCCAAAAACCAACCCTTGAAAAGTAAAGCGGTAAATGTAAATAAATGTCCTAATTAAACTATTACAAACTGTAGGAAGTTACATCAATATGATAAATAATAAAAATAAAGCGCGGGATGAAGTTAGATCGGGAAGAAAACTAGGGTTTTGACCCTTCTATCCTAATGAAAAGAAAGAATGTTTTTGTTGTTTTTAATATTTTTTTAAAGAAAAGAATCTAGGTTTTAAAATTAAATGCTAAATTAATTAGTGATTAAATTAATAAATATAATTACATGACCTATTTTGGTTTTTTTTGGTTATTTTAGGAAAAAAATAAAATATAATTAAGTTAGTAATAAAACCTATTTATTCTAATTATTTTTAAGTTATTTACAAAATAATTAAAGTTTTTTACCTAAAATTAAATCTAATTAAATTAATAAATTTATTGATAAAAAATACCTAAATCTAATTGGTGAAAAATATTATTTTTGTGATTTTTTGATAAAAAAGAAAATAATTTGATTGTTGGTAAAATAAATAAATAAATTAAAAGAAATAAAATAAAAAAGAAAAGAAAATAGAAAGAGAGAATGGGCCTGAATATGGGGTGTAAAAAGCAGAATCTGGGCCCAAGAAGAGGGAAGTCCACCTTGACTTCTGAGATCCAGCGCATTTGTGTTTGACTGGCTCATGATGTTCCCTCATGGATGGCCCTTGGATATGGCCATCTGACACTTGGCTGGATGGATTGTGAGGACACATAGTAGGCCTTGGACTTGTATGCGCATGTGATCACCTGAAAGGAATTAGGAAAAAACACAAATGTTGGAGGCAGGGGTTGAACCCCTGACCTCAAGCCTCCTAATGCCTTAAAGCTTGCGTGGCTACCACTGCATCACTTTGTATTTGTTGTACATAATATACATAATAATAATATATGAAAAGCAAAGCACTGAATTTAAAACGCGCGAAAATTTGAACAAGCTAATGGAAGAGTGCCATGCAGTCGTCTCCTTCCTTGGATCCGTTGGTAAAAGTGAAACACTTTTACCTACAGACGTTTGTCTGTAACTATTGACATGGCTCGTTCCAAAATCCTTCTTGATCCATATAAATGACATCTAATGCCATGGTTGGACTCGTCTCGTCCTCCTAAACATGATGGTACCATTCACGAAGGCTAATTTCCCCTGCAAGCAAAAACCCTAAAACAGAATCCAAAACCCTAACAATGGTGAAATCCACCCCAGGCCATATAAATGCAATTAATCAATACAGGAAGCTTGCAAACGTTCCATGGATCAACAATATATGATTAATTCATCCTAACAATGCCTAAATCATGCTAACCGAATTCAAAATTTCATGGATATCGTGATGGACTTACAGCGCTTTTGGGTACTGAAAAGGCTTGGTTCTTGATTGCTTTGGCTTGCTTACACTCCCAGGAATCGATTGGGATAGGCAAAGAGTCTTGTATTGGCCTCTAAGTACAAATTCGATTCACCACTTTTTCTTGATTTTTCCAAGTTTGATTCTTGTTCATGCGCCTCCTTCTAACCTAATTTTGAGTCTGCACACATTCTATATGTATCAAGGAATATATTAGGGTTGATAGGCTGTACTCAATCTTCTTCCATTATTGAATGTGATTGTGATTTGATCCTCTTGAATATCATTCCAAAATTGGCATAAAATAAATCTTTTTGTCCACCCTAATGCCTTGCACGAGTTTGAATACTTGCTAGCTGTAATTGAAACCTGAAACAAGCACAAAATCTTTTGTTTTCAATATTTTAGATTTTATATGATTTATTTTGATTTAAATTTAATTAATTCAAATGAAAATCAAAATAAATAATAAAAACATGATGAGGACAAGTGGTAAGGGCTAGAGCTCGTGGACTATGTTGCCAACTCAAAACAAGTGAAAAAGATTGGGCCCATTTGGCAAAAATTGAAGTTTTAGGGATAGTTGACTTTTGGCAATTTTGCAAAAAGGGTCAACTTCACCAATGCATAACTTCCTCAATTTTGACTCTTTGAAGGTGTTCTTGGACTTTTTAGAAAGCCTGAGATGTCCCCTAATCAACCCTTTTTGTCTCATCTCAATTGTATACTCCATGCTCATGTATGAAGCTTTGACAAAAAATGTGTTTTTGTTGACTTTCCAAAATGACCTATAATGTCCAAATTCATAACTTCTTGTGAGTGTATATTTTGAACTTGGGAGCTGAAGATGGATTGTAGAGAATTGCATCCTCTTAAAAATGAGATTTGGATGGGTCATTTTTAATAAAGTATGAGAAAGTTATGCTTGGTCAAAGTTGAGTTGACTTTTCCTATAAAACCCTAATTTAGCAACTTTTGAGTCTTGATGAATTATGAGCAATCCTTGATGAATCATGATCAACCCTTGATAAAATGATGAAATATCCTTCGAAATGAGAATGTTGACTAAAAATCTTGAAGTTTGACTATATGTGGGCCATAGTTGACTTTTGCCCTAACATAGTCGATTTACAGGCCTTTGAGCAATTGACTGAGCAAACTTCCTCTGCAATGCTTGAAACTTGAAATGGTTGATCTTGAGAACATATTAGGACATTGTTGAGAATTTGGGATCACTTGGACTCAAGTATCTTGGTGCAACATGAAACCCTAATTTGAGGTAGACTACCTTAGGAGAGAGCTTGTCTGGCCAACCCTTAGACTACCTTGAGCAACTTGGGGATCTTTCTTGAAATGTTTTGAGAAATATGGGAGGGAAAATTTTGGGGTACAACACATAGTGTTATGCTTTGATCCCTAATTTTTTCCTGGACCGTCCTTTCGGGTTTTCAGTCCACCGGGATACCCTTTTTTGCCCAAGCCGCCTTTTCAGGTTTTCGACTTGCCGGGTGTACAGTTTTTTTCATTTTCATCCCTTATTTTTGCCCGAACCCTTTTGGTTCGCCGGGAAGCCCTTATTTTTTCCTAGGCCAGTCAACCTAGCGGGTCTTTGATTATGCGTAGTATTTTTTCACTATGTCTGCATTGACGGGGTGAGGAAGGTCGTCACCATCCATGGTGGTTAGAATCATAGCTCCTCCCGAGAAAATGTTCTTAACCACAAATGGCCCTTCGTACGTAGGGGTCCATTTGCCCCTGGGATCACTTTGAGGTAGTATGATGCGTTTGACCACCAGATCCCCGACTTGATACTCTTGTCGTCTAACTTTCTTGTTAAATGCCTTGATCATTCACTTTTGATACGTTTGACCATGACAAATAGTAGTAAGTCTCTTTTCATCAATTAAGTTCAGCTGATCAAGCCGGGTCTGAATCCAATCGTTCTCACTCAAACCTGCATCCTTCATAATCCGAAGAGAGGGTATCTGAACTTCAATGGGCAAGACTACCTCCATGCCATATACCAAGGAATAGGGTGTTGCCCTTGTTGATGTCCGCGCTGAGGTACGGTACCCATGAAGAGCAAATGGTAACATCTCATGCCAGTATTTGTATGTCACCGTCATCTTCTGCACAGTCTTCTTGATGTTCTTATTAGCCGCTTCAACAACCCCATTCATCTTCGGCCGGTAGGGTGAAGAGTTGTGATGCTGTATCTTGAACTGCTTGCAGAGCTCGGTGATCATTGTATTGTTGAGATTTGTACCATTGTCCGTATTATCCTCTCTGGTACACCATATCGACAGATCAGATTATGCCGAATAAACTGTGCCACAACGTTCTTGGTCACTGTAGCAAAGGAAGCTGCCTCAACCCACTTCGTGAAATAATCAATAGCTACCAGGATGAAACGATGCTCGTTAGACGCAGTAGGTCTGATCTCGCCAATCATATCGATGCCCCACATTGCGAAAGGCCAAGGAGATGTCAATACATTCAGAGGAGCTGGAGGTATATGCACCTTATCAGCATAGACTTGGCACTTGTGACAGGTACGAGAATGCTGATAACAATCGGCTTCCATAGTGGACCAATAATATCTTGCCCATAGGATTTTCTTTGCCATGGTATGTCCACTGGAATGAGTTCTGAAAGTACCTTCATGTAACTCTACCATAATCCTTTCTGCCTCGTTCTTATCCACACACCGCAGTAAGGTTGAATCATGGTTACGCTTGTACAGGGTGCCATTGTTGATGAAGAACTTTGCCACAAACTTCCTCAAGAACTTTTTATTGTTAACAGATGCACCCTCGGGGTATTCCTGAGCCTCAAGATACCTCTTTACCTCATGAAACCAGGGTTTATCTGTTACCTCTTCAGTCTCGATGTCACAGCAATGTGCGGGTTCATCCAACCTCTCAATGGTAATCTAGGGAGCCTCATTGTCCCACCTGACCTTGAACATAGAAGACATCGTAGCTAGCGCGTCCGCCAACTGATTCTCCTCTCTGGGGAAATGTTCAAAGGTTATCTCCTCGAAGTGTGGGAGCAACATTAGTACATACTCTTTGTAAGGAATAAGATTTAGGTGCTTCGTATCCCACTAGCCTTTGATCTGACTGATCACGAGAGCGGAATCTCCGAATACACTCAAGAACTTAATCCTTAGGTCAATAGCTACTCGAAGGCCCATGATGCACACTTCATACTCTGCCATATTGTTGGTGCAGTTAAAACATAATCGGGCGGTAAACGGAGTATGACAGCCTTCAGGAGATATGATCACGGTGCCAATGCCATTAACCAAAGCGTTTGAAGCTCCATCAAAGTACATAGACCATCGGGATCCCTCCTTGGGTCCTTCATCCGGTCCAGGTTTTTCACAATCGGTCACCAACATGATGCTCTCGTCTGGGAACTCGAAATTCATAGACTAGTAATCATCCAATGCCTGATGCGCTAAATGATCTGCCAACACACTTCCCTTAATTTCCTTTTGGGTTGTGTACTAGATGTCATATTCGGTGAAGATCATCTGCCATCTTTCTATTCTTCCGGACAAGGCAGGCTTTTCGAAGATATACTTGATTGGGTCCATCTTTGATATCAATAGGGTAGTGTGAGTCAGCATATACTGTCTCAGCCGGCGAGCAGCCCATGCCAAAGCGCAGCAAGTTTTCTCGAGCAACGAGTATCGGGTCTCGCAGTCGGTAATTTTTTTGCTAAGGTAGTAAATAGCATGCTCTTTTCAGCCAGACTCGTCATGCTGCCCCAGAACGCACCCCATTGAATTGTCGAGTACTATCAAGTATAAGATCAAAGGTCTTCCTTCAATTGGAGGCATCAGAATAGGAGGCTCTTGGAGATATTCTTTGATCCTTTCGAAAGCGGCTTGATATTCATCATTCCATTTTACTACTTGATCTTTCTTCAACAGCTTGAAGATTGGCTCACAAGTAGAAGTCAGGTGTGAAATGAATTGGGTAATGTAATTCAACCGTTCCAAAAAGCCTATGACTTCTTTTTCCGTTTGGGGAGCTGACATATCCTGTATAGCCTTCACCTTTGCAGGATCCACTTGAATACCTTTATCACTAACGAAGAAACCCAGCAACTTACCAGACCTTACCCCGAAGTTGCACTTGTTCGGGTTTAACCTCAGTTTATACAACTTCAACCTGTCAAATAGCTTCTGGAGATGGTCAAGGTGTTCTTCCTCAGTCTGGGACCTTGCAATCATGTCATCAACGTATACCTCAATCTCATGATGAATCATGTCGTGGAATAAAGCAACCATGGCGCGCTGATACGTTGCCCCAACATTCTTCAACCCGAAAGGCATTACCTTGTAACAGAAAGTACCCCACTGCGTAATGAAGGTTGTCTTCTCCATGTCTTCGGGAGCCATCTTAATCTGATTGTAACCAGAAAAACCATCCATAAAGGAGAAGACCTTATGCTGTGCGGTGTTGTCAACCAGAACATCGATATGAGGCAGAGGGAAATCATCCTTGGGACTCGCCCTGTTCAGATCCCTATAGTCTACACACATACATACTTTACCATCCTTCTTCGGCACCAGAACCACGTTGGCAACCCACTGTGGGTAAGAAGTGACAACTAGAAAACCGGCATCAAACTGTTTCATGACCTCGGCTTTGATTTTCTCAGACATCTCTAGGCGCATACGATGAACTTTCTGCTTCACTGGAGGACAATCTTCTTTGGTTGGCAAGCGGTGAACCACAATATCGGTATCCAACCCAGGCATATCTTCATAAGACCAGGCAAAGATCTCAACATAGTCACGCAACATTTGTATTAACTATTGCTTAACACTAGGCTCTAGAATTACGCCGATCTTGACCTCTTTCTTGTCTTCTTCTGTACCCAGATTTACTGATTCCACTGGCTCTTCATGCGACCGTATGGCCCTCTCTTCCTAAAGTACAGTCTAGCAAGTTCCCCAGGCACTTCGCAATCATCCTCACCTTAGTCCTCGGCTTGGTTGATCAGACTTTCGAAGTCATAACCAGCAGTAGCAGAATCGTTATCAGTGGGATCCAGAGTGGATGTGGACCTGTATTATGATATGTGAGTGTGTGTAAGACAAATAGCTGTTTTGATAAAGTGCAAGTTAGAAAAGAAAAACAGGGAGCGTAAAATTTGTAATGCAAGAAAAACGCCCAATGCTTTATCGATGATATATGGAAATGACACATAATAAGCCCTCACAAATAAAGCCAAGGTGCCTCGGGCAAGGCACCGGGCCGTAAAAGTTTCAATTTGTCTGTTACAAGTCTAAAAAAAAAGTCTATTACTGTGTAATAAAAGAAACGGGCACGAAGTCCTTTGCCGTCCAATTTTTCAAGCCATCGTCGGTAGTCGGGTAAATCCAACTGTCAAACTCTGACTCTTCTTCATCGTCTTCAATTGCATTCACTCCCGGATTGCTGATACGCAGGGGAGGTCTTCCAATCCGCGCACGCCGAATAACCCTTTGAGCTTCTGCAGTAAAACCCAAACCAAACTTGTCAGTCTTGTGTGAAAAGTCAGGGAGTTGGCCCCAATTCGCACACCCACCTTTTTCAATAACAGCCCTAGCATCCTTGAGGGAAGCCATCTTTATCGGATATTCTTCAGCAACAGTTTCAGTCGATGCCAGAGTCTGGGGGACTTCTTCAAAGTTCTGACACGAGGTTTCGATGAACTCCCCATCCATCTCCACATACCGAAAGGAATTAAGATGACTTACCATGTACTCCTCCTCACCCTGCACCGTAACAATCTTCCCCTTCACTGGATATTTCAACATCTGACGGAGCGTAGAAGTTACTTCCCCAGCCTTATGAATCCATGGGCGACCCAACAAGCAAGAATAGGATGGTTGAATGTCCATCACATAGGACGTAGACACAAAATTCTGGGAACCAACCTTAACAGCGACATCCACCTCTCCATGTACCATCCTTTTGGACCCGTCAAAGGCCCTAACCACAATATTACTTGGCTTCAGAACCAACCCTTCACAATCCAACCGATCTAATGCTTTCTTAGGTAAAACATTTAATGAGGACCCAGTATCCACCAGCACGTGGGCCAAAGTAGTGCCCCTGCACTCGATCGAAACATGCAGGGCGTCATTATGATTTCTTCCCTTAGCAGGCAGATCTGCGTCGGAGAAACCCAACCCATTGTCAACGGTCAAACTAGCCACACAATCTTTGAATTGATCAGCAGATGTTTCCTGCGGCACATGCACATTTTTAAGGAAAGCAATTAAAGCCTTATAAAGGGCTTCTGGGCACAACAATAAAGATAACATAGAGATCTTCGACGGGGTTTGCCCCAGCTGTTCGACTATGTTGTAGTCGCTTTTCTTGATAATCTTCATAATTTCCTCTATCTCCTGCCTAGAGGTTTCAACAATTACTTTTTTAGGTGCCTCCATCCGGGCAGGCCCACCTGTAACTTCTTTGCCCTGAGTGTCAGATGACTCGGCGACAGGGGTGATAACTGCAGTAAGAATAGGAACAACAACTGGTGTACTGGCAGATGGAATGACAACAGGCTTTTGAATAGTTGGAGGAGAAATCTCAGGAAAGAAGAGTCTTCCGCTTCGGGTGACCTTGCTGGATCCGACAATATTGATGACATCAGTATCAACCTCTTCAACCTTCAAGTCTTGTTTAATCCCATGATAATACACACCGGCCCCATAATGCCATAGGACAGCCTTATCCGAAGTGTAAGGGATAGGTCCAGGAATAGTAATGATCAATGGAGCAACTCTCGGAACAGATGTAATCCTAACAGGCTTTCTCGAGGAAGCCTTGGAAGGATTGGCGGAAATGGTTATTATGGATACATCTTCAACAGGAATCAACAGAATCAAAGTTTTCTCGAACAAGATCTCTTTGTTATCCATCAGGTGCTGAACACCTGATTTCAATAAATGGCAACTAGTAGGTAAGACGGAACACATGTGGCAACCTTCGCCACAACCCAGAAATAAACCGGCCAATAATAGATTCTTCTTAACAGTCATCAACAGAGTAGAAATGTCTTCCATAGAGGTCACAAACGAATCATCATCCACAACATTCACTCCATGCTTGGGCATAGGAGCAGTCATGACATTAGGCTTTTCTGGTGCGTCAAACTCGATTTCTTTAGCTTCAATCAAATCTTGCACCTTATTCCTCAAGGCTCAGCAGTTGTTGGTATCATGCCCTAGGCTATCAGAGTGATAGGCACAACAGGCGTTCGGATTATACATCAGAGAGGTGGTACTGGGATTCTTCGGAGCTTCCCTCAGCGTTACCAGGTTAGTCTTCAACAGTTGCGGTAAAATTTGAGATAAAGTCATACTGAGCCGAGTGTACTGTCTTTGCAGTCTCTCTACTCTTTACTGATTGTTGCATTGTGGGGCAACAATGGGTCTCGATATTACAACCGCATTCACTGCTTGGCGGCGCTCAGGTCGGTTTTGGCTCCTTGAGCTGTAAAATGCACTAGATTCCTTCTTGAAAGGCTTCTTTTCTGTACTTGATGAAGCACCTTTCTGTATCTTGCCACTTTTGATACCAACTTCTACCCTCTCCGCAGTCATAATCAATACAGTGAACCCAGACGATGAACTACCAATCAAATGATTGAAATATGGACCAGATAAAGTCCCTAGAAACATATCCACCAACTCCCTATCAGACAGAGGGGGTTGTACTCTTCCAGCCAGATCTCTCCACTTCTGAGCGTAGTCCTTAAAACCTTCGCTCGCAACTATAGACATACCCTGAAGTTGAGTACGCGTGGGAGCAAGGTCGGCATTATACTGGTATTACTTGTAAAAAGCAGCATCAAGGTCTTCCCAGTTGCAGACATTAGATCCCTCCAATTGATAGAACCATTCAAGTTGAGTCCCTGATAGACTATCTTGAAAGAAATGAACCCAAAGGTTTCTATCAGCAGTATACGGTTGAATTTTTCTAACGTACGAGCGGAGGTGGAGCTTTAGGCAGAATGCTCCATCGTACTTAGCAAAGACAGGAGCTTTAAACTTGTGAGGAATCACCGCCTCTGATGCTAACCCCAAATCTCCAAAATCCAAACCCGGGACCTTCTGAATCTCCATGGCACTCAGACGATCTTCAAGTTGTTTGTACCTATCCTCAGCAGGAGGGTACTATTGATCATCAAAATAAGTGTCATTATCAGAGACCACAGGGCTAGGACCCTTCCTTTCCTCTTGATTCTCTCCTCCTCCAGAAGAATGAGACAGATCAACTTCCTCTCGCAACCTATTCCCAAATCTGTGACCCATATTCAGCAGAACCACCACCTTCTTCTTCTTCTTCTTCTTCTTCTTGTCCTTCAGGATGAGAGCCTTCAAATCCTGTTGTCCTTTGGCCAAGTTCAAGAACATCTCTTGGAACTGAGCATTATGAGCTTGAAGAGCCTTAATATCTTGATCAGTAGGTGTTTCAGAAGACATTTTGCGCTGAAATAAACAGCGAAGAAGATAAGAAACCTGTAAGAGTACCTGTAATGAGGTGCATGGTAATGGGATGCGTATGAAATGATTACAAAGACTTTGGGAGATTCAAATTTGTAAAACAAAATGAAACACACTTTATTAGATTAAACTTGTAACAATGTTTAACAAATGCCTTTAAGGCGTTACAAAAGAAATAAGCTGAAAAGCAAATCTAAACTAGAAATAATAAAAGACATCAGAAATCCCATGGTCGCTTTCCCTTCGTGCTGACATAATCGTTGATTATCCTCTCGTTCTAAATCTGCCTTGTAAGCCTCAAGATCTTCCTCTCCTGCTCATGATACTTCTCCCTGTAGGTATCCCTTTCTTCCTTTAACTGAATCCAAGATCTCTTCAATTCCCCCAGATCAATAGGCATATAGGGATAGAGGACTGTATAAGGAACCCCTTCTTCATTAGTATGCTCTACAATCACCGGCAAAACAGCTTCATATGGCATCCCCAACTTTTAAGCACATGCTCGAACCCACTGGAGATAAGGTTGCATCGGGAGAGAAGTCTTCAGTCCTAGCTCATGTGGGTCAGACCTATTCACCATGCCACAAGCTCGTATAAACCTGCGGCGATGCCCATCAACGTCCCCCTTGTAGTCAAAGACAATATCTGTAAGCAGCAGCTCATGAGGACCGTCTCTCCGAGCTCGTCCAAACTGTCGTAAAGCCAAACAAGGATTGTAAGTTATTCCCCCTCTAATTCCAAGCAACAGAACATTAGGGTATTCCCCACATCGATCAAGGATAGCGATTCTTTCCATATCCTTAGAACTCTAAAGGATGTCCGTATGAGCAAGGGACATGATTCTATAAGCCCAACCTACACCTTCCTCATTCTTCAATACAGACTTGGGGAGGTGCGAAATAAACCACCTCGCCAGCAGCGGTGTGCAACACATGAGAGTTCCCCTTCTCCGCATAGTACAGGTATAGAGAGCATGTAAAATATCACCTAGAAGAGTAGGCACTGGGTTACGAGACATGCAGATCTTGACCGCATTCAGATCTATGAAAGAATCTGGATTCGAGAACAGAACCAAGCCGTAGATGAGGAGAGACAAGATGTCTTCAAATGCTTGAAAGTGCAAACTATCCCAGAACTGTTGAGCTTGATCCATTAGAAACTTAGCCAAGAAACCTTTAACCCCACTACGTGTTTCCCAGTTAGATACTACATCAGCCCTTGTTAGGTGTAAGGCTGAAGCAATATCCTCAGGTCTAGGAACCTCCTCCAAACCTGTGAAGGGTTTCTGCTCGAGGATAGATATGCCTAGTAAATCAGAAAACTCCTCCAAAGTAGGGACTAGCTGATAATCTGGGAAGGTGAAACAGTGATGCAACAAATCAAAGAACTGGAACAGCACGCTCATCATCTTCTCATCCAACTTTGAAGTGACCAGGCTAAGGAGATGACCATGTCTTCTAACAAATGAAGAAGTATCAGGAACTTTTGAGACTAACTCTCTGAGCTGAGCAGGTATTTGCACGAAGTTGACTCAAATGGTATTTCTGCGCATAGAAGCCATAATCTGCAAAACAGAACAAAGATGAATCCCCTCGGTCTTTGAAATGGTTAGTCTAATGAAATATGCATGCTATGTCATGATGCATGATGTCATGATAAAACACACAACGGGTATAGCAGGTATCAAACATGGTAAAGGCAAACAAGTCACACAATAGCCCTTAAGTTTAGGCTTGCATGGAGTCTAGGTACTACACTCTTGCAGTTTAGTTGGTTCAACCTGTCCTAATAATAGTATTCGGGTTCTAGAGGTTCTCAATATCACTGACCATCCTCCATCGATCATAGTTTCAGCTCACGCAATCTTTTCTTGCGGCCGGAACCATCTCGAGAGTATGATCTCAATGAGTGTAGCATCGAGTATTAACCAGTTCCCAGCTCTACACCGAGGCCGGCTATCTCACTACTTCCTATGGCCAAGTTGGTCAATTATAGGTTCTAAGGTCAATTGATGCTTAACGACCCATATAACAGCCCCATATTCTCCTTGTTCCTCCACAAGGGATACCGATACCAACTAATGTGCCACATCAATGTAGCTACTGCTTCAACCGTAGCGGTCTACGCCGTACAACTCCCTCACAGTTTATTGCTACTTACCTAACAGGTGTTCCCCAGATCCGGGTTAGGATCTATAGTAACTCCAATACAAAGCCCACAAAGATAAAACAATCAAATCAAACAATAGAAAACAATATGATGAACTAATCCTAAGGTACACCCCACTTATTTACTCCCCATAAGAGTCGCCAGTTCTGTGATACGGTGGCTAGAACCGGGACTATTTTTTTAGGAAATGCTGGTTTGCATTTTGCGTTTGTGTTTGCAAAATGTCGCGGTGAGCAAGAGTCGCCACCAACTTTTATTTTATCCAACAAAGAAAGGAAAAAAGCACAGAAAAATTCGTTTTTCGAGATTTTCTGAGTACGGGGGGTAGATTATAGAAAGGGAAGGTATTAGCACCCTTTCTATCTGTAGTTATCTACGGGCTCTTAGGTACTTTCTCATCATTTTCAAAATTGCTTCTTTGTGTGTTTGTGTGATTTGAAATTTTTTTGTTTTGACTTCGATTTAACCTGTCTTCAAGAGTGTTACGAAGTGTTTTTGAAACTTTGTTTGAAAAGGAGTGTAAGTATGAAAAAGTTTGTTTTGATTGAGCAAGTACTTAAGAACTAATCTACCTACTCGAAAAAAGAATTATTTTATGTTCGTTTCCTTTAGACAATGCTATCCCACTATTAGTGAGTAGGTAGCATCATTGTTGGAGTTTTAAGGGTCAATACGAAAGGGATGTACGGTCACTAAAGCAATGTTAGGACGTCTTAGTAGTAACCCTAATGTCTTAGATCAATTATCCGAGGCAACAATATCCGAGGCAACCATTCCGAGGCAACTTTGATCTTTGAGACAAAAGGACGACCACTAAAGCATCCTATACCTAATGACCATTTACTGAAGGCAACCGAAGTGGGAGTGTACCCTAGGCGTGCGCATGTGCGAGTGATTCAATTTCAAATTATTATCTTTGCACATTTTAGGGTTATCTAACCGTTTTAAAGTTAATCACACATTCTTGTCATGCAACCCTATATCATACATCTAACAATTAATATTTTGCGGAATTTAAAGTGCGGAAATTAAACTACGCTATTACAAGGCTTCGGGTATTTACATAGCCAAAAACAAACCCTTAAAAATAAAGCGATAAATGAAATATAAAAGGTCCTAATTAATCTATTACAACTTGTGAGCAATTACATTAATAGGGTAAAAATAAATGATAAAGCGCGCGCGAGGAAATTAATAACAATAAAAAAAATTAGGGTTTTGACCCTTTCTAACCTAATTGAAAGAAAAATGTTTTTGTTGTTTTTAATTATTTTTTAAGAAAAAGAATTAGGTTTTTTAAATTAACTAAAAAAAATTAGTAATTAAATTAATTAATGGAAAAAATAAATGGCCTATTTTTGTGTTTTTGGTTATTTTAAGAAAAAGAAAATATAATTAAGTTAGAAACAAAACCCTAATTATTCTAATTGTTTTTAAATTTATTTACAAAAGGAATTAAAGTTACCTAAGAATTAAATAACCTAATTGATTAATATTTGTATAAAAAAATAAA
This sequence comes from Vicia faba, assembly GCA_948472305.1. NCBI lineage: Eukaryota > Viridiplantae > Streptophyta > Magnoliopsida > Fabales > Fabaceae > Vicia > Vicia faba. The sequence goes on along the minus strand of OX451741.1, from coordinate 1,223,119,730 downwards.
TCTAATTCTAATTGGATGAAAATATTTTTTGTGATTTTTTGATAAAAAGAATCATTTTTATGTGAATAAAAAAATAACTAAAAGAATTAAAATAAGAGAAATATAAAAAATAGAGAAAAGAAAGTTGGGCATGAAAAGTAATTGGTGAGGTGTATGGCTAGCAATCTGGGCCCAAAAGGAGGTAGTCCATGTTGACTTCCTGGATCCAATGCATTGCCTTGACTGAGGCATACCATGGTCCCTCAAATGATGGCCATCAGATTTGGCTATCTGGAGATCCAAAGGTGAGATCTTGAGGGAATATGGTGATCCCTTATCCTTATATGCGCGCCTGAACCTGAAAAGAAAAATAATATGCAAGAATGGGGGGACCTGGGATTCGAACCCAGGCCCCAAGGCATTTTTCAACTACTCCACTACCAGCTGCACCACATGTTCTGTTTGTATATAGAATGAATAATAATGATAATATATAATAATGTGAAAAAAGGCGCCAGATTTAAATTAGGCCAATCCTGTGGTGCCAGCTAGTCATCTTCTTCCTTTCTCCGTTGGTAAAAGTCCCAGACTTTTACCTATGGACGTTCATCCGTCACTACAAATCTGCACATCCTCAAAATCAAACACACGCATGATAAATAAAAACTAAAGCCATGGATAGCTTCGTCTGGACCTGCTGAGCACAATGGTGCCCCTTTCATGGCCCAATTTCACCTGTATGCAAAGATCCCAAATCGAAACAGAAAACCCTAACAATGGTGAAATCTCGTACAGTCCATATAAATGCAATTAAACATTACAGAAAGTCTGCAAATGTGTTAAGGAACAAGAATCTACAATTATTTTATGCTATAAGTATCAGAATGATGCAATTCGAATTCAAGAAAAAGGGAATGTCGTGGCTGACTTACAGCGAGTTACAGGGCTTGGGAGTGCTTGTTCTTGATTGGTTTTGCTTGCTGGGGATCCCAGGAAGCGATTGGGATGGTCAGGAGGCTTTGGAATTTCCTGGAACAGAATTTGATTCAACACTTTGTTGTGATTTTTTCAAGTTTTGTTCTTGTTCTCATGCCTCTCTCTAGCCTCTTTTAGGTCTGCACATGCTCCATATATATATCAAGGATTGGATTAGGGTTGAAAAGCTAATCTCAATCTTCCTCCATCATTGCTTTTGATTTGGATTTGATACACTTGAAAATCTTGCTAAAAATAGAGCAAATTCAATCTTTTTGTGCACACCAAGCCTTTACACGAATTCAATCTCATGCTAGCTGGATATAGGACCTGAAACATGTGCAAAATCTTGAGTTTTCAATGCATTGGATTTTTCTATGATTTATTTTGATTTAAATTAATTTAATTCAAATAAAAATCAAAATAAATAATAAAAACAAGATAATGACAAGTGTAAATGGCTAGGAATCGTGGACCATGTTGCCAAATTAAAACAAGTGCAAAAGATTGGGCCCATTTGGCAAAAATTGAAATTTGAGGCATAGTTGACTTTTGACTATTTTGTAAAAACAGTCAACTTCACCAATGCATAACTTCCTCAATTTTGACTCTTTAAAGGTGTTCTTGGACTTTTTAGAAATCTTGAGATGTCCTCTAAGCAACCCTTTTGGTCTCATCTCAATTTGTTATTCCATGTTCATGTATGAAGCTTTGACAAAAAAAGTATTTTTGTTGACTTTTCAAAATGACCTATAATGTCCAAATTCATAAGTTCTTGTGAGTGCATATTTTGAACTTGAGAGATGAAGATGGATTTCAGAGAATTGCATCCTCTTAAAAATGAGCTTTGTATGGGTCAATTCTCATAAAGTATGAGAAAGTTACGCTTAGTCAAAGTTGATTTGACTTTTCCTACAAAACCCTAATTTAGCAACTTTTGATTCTTGATAAATTATGAGCAATCCTTGATGAATAATGATCAACCCTTGATCAAATGATGAAATATACTTCAAAATGAGGATGTTGACCAAAAATCTTGAAGTTTGACTGTATGTGGGCCACAATTGACTTTTGCCCTAGCATAGTCGATTTTCAGGCCTTTGAGCAATTGACTGAGCAAACTTTCTCTGCATGGCTTGAAACTTGACATGGATGACATTGAGAACATATTAGGACAATGGTGAGCATTTGGGATCCCTTGGACTCAAGTTCCTTGATGCAACATGAAACCCTAATTTGAGGTAGATTGCCTTAAGAGAAAGCTTGTTTGGCCAACCCTTGGATTACCTTGAGCAACTTGAGGATCTTTCTTGAAATGTTTTGAGAAATATGGGAGGGAAAATTTTGGGGTACAACACATAGGCATTGGGGTAGGGACCAATCGAGCACAACTTTTATTTTCCCTACATTGTTTTCTTTTTTTTGCATGCATTCCCTTTTTAGCTTTAAGCCATAAACATAGGTTTTGACCACACCCATTAGATTAGACAACAAGAGTGGATACCGTAGAGTACTATAGGCGTGTGGGGTGCTAATACCTTCCCCTCGCGTAACAGACTCCCTTACCCGATCTCTCGGTCGAAAGACCTTGATTTCTCCCTCTTCAGGTTTTCTCGATGTTTACCTTTCCCTTTTGGCGGGATAAAAGACGTTTAGTGGTGACTTCATTGATGTTTCATTACACCAGATGACAGGTTCGGCCAGGTCGTTTCAAATATATGGTAGAGGGAAATCATCTTTGGGGCTTTCCCTATTCAGATCCCTATAATCTACACACATACGAACCTTTCCATCTTTCTTTGGCACGGGGACCACGTTCGCAACCCATTGAGGATAATATATGACAGCCAGAAAACCTGCATTAAATTGCTTCATTACCTCAGCCTTTATCTTTTTCAGACATGTTTGGCCGCATACGACGAACCTTTTGCTTAACAGGAGGGCAATCTTCTTTTGTTGGTAGATGATGAACCACAATATCGGTATCCAATCCGAGCATATCTTCATACGACCAGGAAAACATTTCAATATAGTCATGTAACATCTGAACCAATATGCTCTTGATACCATCTTCTAGGTTGGCGCTGATCTTGACCTCTCTCTTATCTATCTCAGTACCTAAGTTGATAACTTCAACTGGCTCTTCATGAGGTTGAATAGCTTTCTCTTCTTGCATTAGCAGTCTGGCTAGTTCTCTTGGTATTTCACAATCTTCCTCGCCTTTGTCTTCGTCTTGGTTAATTAAATGTTCGAAGTCATAACTGGCAATAGTAGAGTTATTGATAATTAGATCTAAAGTGGCTGAAGATCTACAAGTGTGTGTGTGTGTGTGCATGTAAGGTACATGGCTATTGAAAAAATGTAATAAAAGAAAAGAAAGACAATGGACACAAAGATTTGAATGAAAAAGGTCCAATGGTTTATATTAAATGATCATATGATAAATGAACATGAACAAAACCCTTAACAAATGGACCATAGTGCCCTGGGAAAGACATATGGCTTAAAAGTCATTGTTTGGAATTTAAGATTACAGACAAAAGTTCTTGAATTGACAGAAAATAGTAAACAGTAATTACTCCTCAATGAAGGAGACATGAGTGAAATCCTTTGCATGCCAGTTGTCGAGCTTTCCTTTGATAGTAGGGTAGATCCAATCTTCAAAAGTATTTTCATCATCAGAGTCTTCCACAGCGTTCACTTCATGATTCTCGATGCGGAGAGGTGGCTTTCCCACGCGAGTGCGCCTGACTTCTTTATGATATTTGATGGTGAAACCCAATCCGAATTTGTCTTCTTTAAACGGAATGTCTAGAAGTTGGCCCCAGATAGTACAATTTCCATCTTCGACCACGACACAGGCATCCTTAAGTGAAACCATTCTTGGTATAACTTCATCAGCTTTTGACATGTTAGAGGAGATTTTGGTGGCGGCAACCATAGGAGGAACAATTTCAAAAGCCTTGCATGGAGATTCTATGAATTCGCCATCCATTTCCACATACTTGAAAGAATTGAGGTGGATCACCATGAATTCCTCTTCACCACAAACAGTGACAATCTTCCCCTTGACTAGGTATTTTAATTTTTGATGAATGGTGGATGTTACTACCCCTGCCCCATGGATCCAAGGGCACCCAAGCAAACAAGAGTAGGCGAGACGTATGTCCATTATATAAAAGGTAGAGTTGAAAATCCGTGAGCCAACTTTAATTGGGAGATCCACCTCTCCATGAACCATTCTCTTAGACCCATCGAAAGCCCTTACAACAATATCGCTTGACTTCAAAACCAGTCCTTCACAATCTAGCCGGTCCAAAGCACCTTTGGGTAACACATTTAAAGATGAGCCAATATCAATTAGGACATGGGCCAGGGTGGTCCCCTTGCATTCAACAGAGATATGCAAGGCTTTGCTGTGGTTCCTTCCCATAAGAGTCAAATCAGCATCGGAGAACCCTAATCCATTGTCAGCCGTTAAACTTGCTATACAATTCTCGAACTGGTCAGCTGTGGTTTCTTGGGGAACATGGGATTTCTTTAAAAACTTGATTAGAGCATGAGCATAAACGTCCGAACAGAGTAACAATGACATCATGGAAACTTTGGAGGGGGTTTGCCCCAGCTGCTCACCTATTTTGAAGTCACTCTTCTTTATGATTTTTCAGGATTTCCTCCATCTCTTGAGTGAAGGGTTATTCAGTGTCAGTAACTTTGGTAGGTGCCTCTATCCCAGCAGGCTCACCTTCTTTCTCTTTGCCTTTAGTGTTGGCACTAGACTTGTCATTGGTTATGCGGACGAGAGTTATTGTAGTGGACGGTGAAATATTAGGGGAAAATATTCTCCCTGTTCTTATTACTTTACTAGAACCCTCAATATTGGCGACATTGGCTTCGTCTTTGTTGATCCAAGAATCTTGTTTTATCCCATGATAATAAACCTCGACACCATAGTTCCATGGAACCGCTTTATCAGAGGAGTAGGGAATAGGCCTAACGATAGTGATTATTAAAGGAGAAATGGTTGGTTCACTTGAAATCCTAATAGGAACCTTTGAGGGGATCCTAAGAGGCTTATTGGAGATGGTTATTATGGACAGGTCTTCATCTTTGTTGGTTAAACTTTCGATGGTAGGAATCTTCTCAAACAGAATCTCGCGGCTATCTATCAGGCGTTGCACACCTTCCTTCAGCCACTCGCACCCATTTACTTGTTGATCACATCAAACACAATCTTTAGAAAAACCAGGGAACACCCTGACTCTCAACAAGTTAACCTTCACAGTAGTTAATGGAGTTGTTAAATATTCAATGGAGGAGACAAAAGTAGTATCATCAATTGCATTAACACCTTTGCCATATTTCGACATTGGTGAGGTTATCACATTTGGAGTAGCAGGTGGATCAAATTTAATTGTTTTATCATCTATCAGATCTTGAATCTTATTCTTCAAAGCCCAACATTGATCAGTTTCATGCCCAGGGTTGTTGGAATGATACACGCAATTGGCATTTGGATTGTACTTAGGTGATGAAATGTTAGGATTGGATGGTGGATCGCGCAATGTCACTAAGTTGGCCTTCAACATATGTTGTAAGGCTTGGGATAATGACATGCTTATCCTCGTGAACTGTCTTCGAGGAACTTCAGATAATTGATTGTTAGACGATTGCCTTTGAGAAGATGAAGGGTTGGAGATTAATAAAGCATTAACATAAGGTCGTTGATCCTTCTTGGTATGGGCCTTGCCCCATACACAACATTTGTTTCCTTCTTTCCAGTGAAAGGCCTCTTTACAACATTGGATGCAGAAGCAGATGTCATGGGAATTTTTCCGCTCTTAATGCCACTTTCGACCATTTCACCAGTTAGGATCAACTCGGTGAAACCAGACGAAGAACTGCCAATTAATAGGTTAAAAGATGGTCCAGTTAATGTACCCATGAACATGTCAACTAGTTCTTTGTCAGTTAGTGGTGGTTGGACCCTACCAGCAAGATCCCTCCATTTTTGTGTGTACTCCTTAAACCCCTCATTAGTACCCATTGTCATACCTTGAAGTTGGACTCTAGTTGGTGACAGATCGGCATTGTATTGATGTTGATGATAAAAATAAGTGGCTAGATCTTCCCATGTGTGGATGTGGGAACCCTCCAATTGATAGAACCATTCTAGTTGAGTCCCATCCAGACTCTCTTGGAAGAAATGGATCTAGAGCTTTTTCTCGGTAGTGTGCGGCTGCATCTTGCGCACGTAAGACCTTAGATGAAGTTTCCGGCAGGAGACCCCTTCATAATTGGTGAAGACCGGTATTTTGAACTTATAGGGGATGATGACCCCAGGTATTAAGCCCAACTCACTAAAATCCAAACTAGGCACGACTTGAATTTCAACAGCCTTCAGTCTATCCTTCAATTGCTTGTATTTATCCTCAACTGGAGGATATTGCTCATCAAAATAATCTTCGTCTTTGAAAACTTGATTATTGGCACCCTAGCACGGGTGCTCCTTGCCTCTTCATCTTGATTTTCGTCCTCCTCAGAAGATTCTTCGACTATCTGTACCTGACGAATCGGACCTTTGAATCTCTTACCCATGTTGATGAAGGCCTTCTTTTTGGTTTTCTTCTTGGCTACCAGCAAAGTCATCAGCTCTTGTCTCCCCTTAGCCAGGGTCATCAAGGTTTCTTGGAATTTATAATTCTGCGCTTGCAAGTCCTTCATTGTTTGTTTGATATCCATCTTACTGAAATAAATAGTAGAAAGATAAGGAAAATTGTTGTGGAAAACCTGTTTATGTTATGATGCACGAAAATGCGTATGCAAATGATTTCAAGGACTTAGAAGATTTAAATTTGTTTAGATAAAAGGAACAAACATCAATTGCATTAATAAGTTCAAATTGATTACAAACATGCCTCTTGGGCTTATAATGGAGGAAATAAATACAAAATAAACTCCTAAGACAAAAAGGTCGAGCGCATCCTCTTCGGTGCAATGTAGGCGTTCAGGCTCCTCTCCTCATGAAGTTGCATCGTGAGCTCCAATGTCTTCTTCTCACTTGCATAAAACTGGGCTTCAAAGGTGTCTCACTCCCCCTTTAGTTGAATCCAATCTCTTTGCAAATCTTCAAGAGAAGTAGGCATATCAGGATAAAAGACAGTATATGGAACATCCCCTCTGGCGACGGGCTCCATGATGATAGGTAGGATGGCTTCATAAGGCATCACGAGGTTTTGGGCATGAGATCGCACCCACTTGAGATAAGGCTCCAAACGAATGGAGTTCTTATGCCCCAACGTCTTGATATCAACCTTGTTAACCATGCCCCAAGCTCATATGAATCTTCGACGACAACCTTGGACAGTGTTCTCGTAGTCGAATGCAATTCCTTGAACAAGTGCATCATGAGGGCCATCCCTCCTAGCATACCCAAACCGTCTCAAAGCCAATCAAGGGTTGTAGGTAATACCTCCCCTAATGCCGAGTAGAGGGACATTAGGGAATTCCACACAACGGTCAATAATAGTAATGTCATCCATGGATCGAGAACACCAATAAATATCAGAATGTGTGAGTGAAATCAACCTACTAGACCATCTTAAGCCCTGCTCGTTCTTCATAACAGACCGGGGTAGGTGTGAAATAAACCACCTAGCCAACATAGGAGTGCAACACATAAGAAGTCCTCTTATCTTCATGGTGCGAGAATGAAGAGAATGCAAGATATCCCCAAGTAAAGTAGGAACTGGATTGCGAGATAGAAAATTTTTGACTGTGTTCACATCTATGAGTTGGTCAGGATTAGGAAATAGAACCATCCCATAGATGAGAAGATCCAACACTTACTCAAAGGCTTGTAGATCCAGAGCATCCCAAGAATCTTGAGCCTTCTCCAACAAAAACTTGGCTAGGAACACTTTGACACCACTTCTCGTTTCCTAATTGGCCACAACATCAGATTGTTGCAAATGTAGAGCTCAAGCAATCTCCTCAGGTCTTGGGTCTCTTTCAATACCGTTGAAGGGTAGTTGATCAAGAATAGGGATTCCCAAGAGTTGCGATAATTCTTCCATAGTAGGCACAAGTTGGTAATTAGGAAAGGTAAAGAAATGGTGTTTAGGGTCAAAGAATTGGAATAACACATGCACCATATCCTCTTAAAAGTTTGTTGTAACCAAGTTGACGAGACAACCATATTTTTTAGTGAAGGGAGAATAATTGGGGACCCTTGATTCCAATTCCTTAAGTTGAGGACGCACTTTGACGAGGTTGATTCAGATAGTGTTTCGTCTCATGGAAGCCATGTCCTACAAAATAACACAAAGATAAATACCAAAATCCTTGAAATGATTAGTGCCAAAATGCAATGGTATAATGTTATGATGTTATGTACAAGTAAACATATACACACAAGGCACATAATTCCTTAGGTTTAGGCTTGCATGGATTCATAGGTAAATACCCTCTGGAAGTTTAGTTGGTTCAACCTGTCCTAGGAAGTAATCGGGTTCTAGGGGATCTCAATATCATTGATCCTTCTCCATTAGGCGTTGTTTCAGCGCAAGCCTCTTTATTGGCAACCGAAATATCCCAAGAGTCAGATCTCAATGAGTGTAGTATCGAGTATCAATCAACTTCAGACTTCACCAAAGCCATATATCTCACTACTTCCTAATGGCCAAGTTGTTTAATTAAAGGTTCTAAGGTTCGTTAGTGCTTCATGACATCACTCAGCGGCCCCATATTCTCCTTAATTCGCCATAAGGAATACCGATACCCACAAATATGTCACACTAACATAGCTATTGTTCCAACCATATCAGTCTACACCGTACAATCTCCATAATTTTGCTATTTACCTAATGGTGTTCCCAGATCCGGGTAGAGGATCAATATAAACCCAAACAAGAATCCATAAATTCAAAGCAAACAAATCAAGCAAAGAAAGCATTTAAAGGTGATCTAGCTCTAAGGTAACCCCATTTTTAAGTAACTCCCCAGCAGAGTCTCCAGTTTTATAATACGGTGGGAGAACTGACTTGGTTGTTTTGCATTTGATTGCAATTATTGCGGATAGCAAGAGTCGCCACCGACTTTTCTTTTATCCATTAAGGAAAGGGTGAAAAGAACATGAAATACCTTTTGAGATATTTTCTTGAGTTCGGGGGATAGGTTATGAAAAGGGAAGGTTTTAGAACACTTTGCATCCGTAGTTATCTACGGGCTCTTAGTTGCTTGCTAGATCACTTTTGAAATTGTTTTGTTTGAAATGTGTTTGTGATGGGTTTTGAAAGTATTTTTGAAAAGCGCATTCGTTTAGGAAAACTTTGTAATGATTCTCGTCTCTATAAGAATGCATACAAAGTGTTGGACTTTTTGAAAATATTTCATGTTTTGAAAGTGTTTGGTGTGTTTGAAAAGATGTTTGTTTTTGAAGATGGATTGTGAGGAAGAAACTAAGAACATTCTACCTACTCAAAAAGTCTTTTCTTCATTTCTCTCTTCCTTCGATATTTCTATCTTACCATTGATTGGTAAGTAGCCTTATCTTTGGATGTAAAGGGACGGGCGTGGGTCATCGTATAGTTATAGATAGCAATATTGTGAGATATCTTAACATTTATATTAAGGGACTAAGACCATTTGTAAGGCAACATTTGTAGCGTCATCGAGGGATTATGATCTTGTATTTTTGATTGTTTTTGCTAAGGTGTATCACATGCATATCATGACCATTTTCTCAGGGAAACAAGTGGAGTTAACCCTAGAGGTTCTAGTGTGCAAGTGTTTTGTATTTCATGCTTGTTTTGTCTTGGATTAGGGTTTTCTAAAATTGATTTTATCTTTCCATACAAACCCTAATTACTAGCATTTATATGAAAGCGATAAATTGCGGAAATGTAAATTCTACGTTGGGGGATGGTGTATACAAATTTACAAATGGGGAATTTGCAAAAAATTAAACCCTAGTTATCCATTACAACCATATTGAATATATTGTATAAGAAATGAATAAGTGAATATAATGTACAAGAGATAAATGGAAAAGACATGAATTTGTTTAGTTTTGGGGAAAAGATTTTAACATGTTTAACTAAAATAGCTAATAAGAAATTAAACTAAGTAAATTAGAAAAGAAAATATTTTTTAGTGTTTTTGATGAAAAGGGTTTAAAAAGTGAAATCAATTAAATAAAGAAACCTAACGTTCTATATTAGTTTTAACTAAAAGAGAAATAAATAAACCTAAGTCTTAATTAATTAAATAAAAAAGAAATAAATTTGATAAGGAAATGTTTTTTAGTCTTTTTGGTCTCAAAGAAAATAAATATGAGTATATTTAATATAAATAAATAAATAAAATATTTTTGAGATTTTTATTAATAAAAATAAATATTATAATAATATTAATAATAATAAATAAAAGAAAGAAAATAAAATAAAATAAATAAATAAAATAAGTCATGGGGGTGAAACTTGAGTTTGAGGTGTTTGAGAGTAAAACAGTTTTTGAGTTTGACCCATTAATGATTTTTGAAATCACAAAATAAAAGAAACATTAGGCCTGCATTGTTGTATAGTGAAAGGGGGTGTTAGCAAAATAAAAATGACAAAGCCCAGCACTTCAGGGGCCCAAATGCGCTAGTTAGGAACAAAAAAAGTGAAAATGAATGAAAAATTGTGAAAAGTGGCAGCTTTGGGGCTCAAACCCACACCCTTAACAATAAATGCGTGCTGCCTTACCACTGGGGTGGCTATACATTCGGTGTATAAACTGAAATCATAAAATTATATTACAAAATGCTTCCATGGCCTGAACTTCATCTTCAACCTTGCGTCAGCCAGACCACCTGTAGCTTACTCATTTCTCAACAAAAATGGAAAATGCAAACATGAAAGTTGTAGCAAATTCTATCACGATTCCAGAAATATAAATCACTAAAACTATAAATCAAAGATGAATGAGAATTTTGTTGGCCCTAATCTGAACCCTAATTTTTCCAGAAATTTCAATCTCAAAATTCTCTAAGCCCAGGCAATATAAATGAAAACTATGGACATGGTTAGCTTCAGGGCAATGATGTCTACATTTTGTCTTTGAAAATGGAAGCCTAACAATACCTATATGAAGAGTTAAAAGTTCAAAAAATTACCTTCAAAACTGGAAATTGTGAAATGAGTTAGAGGACCTTTCAAGGTGTTGTGATGATTTAGTTAGCTTCAGTAGACCTCCATGAAGCTAATGCAATGATTAGTTTATACTGAGGATGGCTGGAATGGTCTGGAGAAGTCAAGATGCAATGCCCTGTTTTTGAAAATGGAGGTTGGTGAAGATGGAGTTACAGTTGGATAACATGTGTTGGGATTGTTTATGTATGATCTTTAGAAGCTTTTGGAACCAAAAGACCATGAAACGCATGAGTAGATTTGAAGATTGGGTTAAAAACTCAGAAATGACAAGTTTTAAGGTGTTCTTGGTGATTCTCTGTTTTAGGGTGTTTCAAGGCTTGAGCATTCGTGTGTTATGTTGCAAATAATGTGTGTATTTATAAGCAAGAGGTTTTGAGTGTCACAACAACTCTGAATTTGAATTTCCATGTTTTGGCAACTTTACTTGTTTTTGAAGCAAAGTGACAAACATCTTCCCAAAGCTTGTACCATGCCATTGTAGAGTGGTTGAACTTTTAACGTGCTTGCTTCTAATCTTGTATATGAAGTTTATGCAGAAAGAACAGGTTCAATGCTCAAGGAGAGTGGACTTTATGATTAAAGCCACTTTTCCAAAATGGAAGTGTGAACTTTCTTCCAAAAATGGAATGATCAATTGGATAATGGTTCAAACACTTAGATTATAGCTCAACTAGTTGTGTAAGCATTCAATTGTGGAATGAAATGCAAGTTAGAAGCCTGCAAAGTGGGATTTATATAGCATGCTTGAAGACTGAATCAAGTGTTCTTAGATCAAGCATGATCTCAATGAGTTCTAGGAAATTTTGGAAAGCATGTAACATACTATACAATCACTTTTGCTACTCCAATTGGAACTATGTGAAACTTGGCCAAGAAGTTAGGTCAAAACCCTGACTTAAAATGCTCAAAATTTCACTAAGTGTTTTAGTTTTATGGACATGTCTTTATGAATTAATAACTTGAGATCCAAGCATTTCTAGAAAATGTTTTTTCCTACAATGTTTTAGATCTCATTGAGATCTACAACTTTCATGTTGGAAGTTTTCCCTGAATCATCTTGCATCATGGTGAAAATTTGGCACAAAGTTATGAAAAAAAGGTAAATTTTCCAACACTTAGAAAAATTTCCAAGTCTTAGAAATTTTGACTTTTCAAAATGAAATTTGAATTTTTGATTTCTTGATGAACAAACTTCATATTTTGACATGTCTTGATGAAATATGATTTTTGAAACTTGATTTTGATCAAAAAGTCAAAGTTTGACTTTTTAGTGTATCAGTTGACTGAATTTCAACTATCAATCAATTGATCTTTGGAAGTGTTTTGAATCATACCATTAGGTTAAAATGATACATTTGAATCCTCGATATCATGTCTCAAACCAATAAGTCATGTATTTGGTCAACAGTAAAAAATTAAGCCTCTCCAGTCAAAACTCTAATTTTGACCATTTTGCCCTTTTAGTGATCTGATCAAATTTCTCGAGGAATTGTGATCCTAACTTGATCAACTAACATATATGGATTAATAATGTTGATGTGGATAAAAAATTATGAAGTTTGACTGTAAATTTACCATAGTTGATTTTTTCCCTAATACAATTGATTTTGGGTCAACTAATCAATTGAATGAGCAAAAATGTGATCCAAAGCTTGAAACTTGACATGAGAAATCTCGGGAGTCCAAAATGATCCATGAAAGTTATATGAAGTATTAAAAGTCCAATTGTCCTTGTATAGACTCAAACCCTATCTTTGAGTCATCAGTGCTTGAGGAGGTGTCTTGGCTAATCAAACCTTGTGCAATCTTGAATTAAAAGAGATCTTGTGAGAGAATTCTTGAGAAATTGAGAGGGAAATTTTGGGGTACAACACCTTCCCTTTAAATAACCAACCCCCGTACCTAGATTCTCTCCCCCTTCTTTTTGGGTTATTCGCTTTTTTCCCATTCCTATGGAAACAATAAAGCACAATGGCGATTTTTATTTGATCTGTGCGAGTTAAGTCAATCCAATGGCTTAGTCTCAACATTTCTAATGCTACAGTCATACTCTAAAACCATATCCAGAGGATTCGCAGGGGCAATGATACCAACTCCATACGAGATACACCTGCTAAGTTCTGAGTGTGGGTGACATTCCCGAGATGGTGAGTATGAAGACGCTAGAGGCAACAATCATATTTGTACATGAAGATGTGCTTGACGTTAATCCTCACCATGATGATCCCGTGTTCATCACCGTCAAGTGCAAAAGTGAGTGATCAAAAGAGTCTTACTCGACCAGGGAAGCTCCGTTGATATATTGTACGAGGATGCCTTTGAGAGATTGTGCCTCGATCCGATGATATGAATCCCTTCAAGGGATTATTGGTTGGATTCTCAGGGGAATAGGTACATGTGAAAGGCTACGTCATCTTGAGGATCATGTTCGAAGATCAAGACCACACATGGGAAATAAAGATTTAGTAATTAGTCATTGACGCCACATCTTCATATAATATGGTCATTGGGTGACCATCCTTTAACCAAATGGGAGTCTCTTTATCTACCTTATATATATGCATGAAAAACTCGCTCCCCAATGGGTGTGTGTGTGTGGGGGGGGGGGGGGGGTCATTCACGGAGACCAGGAGATTGCCATAAAGTGCTATGCATAAAGCCTTATATTAAAAAGAACGCGCTCCCCAAGCGAGAGGGTAAAAAGGGCAACCCTAGGATTACACTATCTGACGAAGCAGACAAGATCAAGGATATTCCTCATTCATGCCCATAACACAAGGGAGCCTGGAAGCAAGATAAAATTCCTTTTCTTTAGGAGCACTCAATACATATATCTTGTTTTTCATTATTTATTTGTGTTAGTTGTTTTTGTCTTATTTACTTAGTTGCCATTTTTCCGTGGGAGAGTATTACAACTCTTCCGGTTGTAAGAAAAATTTATTGGGTGGGATGCACTATTTTCCCACTCCAACTCTGGGAGTCGAGGGTTTTTGACGAGGTGTCCCATCCCTAATTTATCTATGATTATGTTTTTATCTCGTATCTATGCAGGAAATCTAACTCTGTGAGAGGAAAACAATTATATTTGCTAGATCCCCCAAGGGTGGATCCTTGCAGCCCATAGGGGCAATTATATTTGTTGGATCCTTCAGGGGTGGACCCTTTCCACCCATAGGGGAAATTATGATTGCGGGGTCCCCATGAGTTGATCCCTGTCGCCCTAAGTTGCAATTATATTTTTGACACCGAATTATCCGGTTCGACCGATTTAATAAATATATAATTTTTTATAGAGATCGGTTTATTTAACTGAGTTATCTGGTTTAATCCGATTTAGCCATGTGGTTTGTCTAGTGACTCAGTTGTTCGACCAATGAACCAGTGACCCAATATCCCCACCAATTTCATGATCAGTCCAGTTTTTAAAACATTAGTTTTGATCACGCATCAAAATGAAATGTGCCAAACGAATAAAATAGCAATTGGATTGTATACTTTAACCTACGACCCCTAAAATTATGCCTGAAACCCTATATATTTTCATAATTCTAAAAATGCCCCTGATAAAAAAAGAACAATTTTTTTGAATGAAATATCCAGTACAATATTGAAAATTACCAGTATGTAGAAAATTTTAGGCAGTTCATTTAAAATTTCTGGTAAGTTACAATGTTTTCCAGAAATTCAAAATCTCCCATTTTGTATCAGAAATTTAGTTGAATCATGAAATATCCGAAGGGTAAATGACAAAATTTAACAATCAGGATTTTGTTGACATCTTTGTAGGGTTATAATTGCACCAACAAATTTGTCCGGTCTAGAATGAATTCAAAGTTGTATAAATAGGGGCATATGTTATAGAGAAATACATCTCAAAAAATGCCTCTTCCTCAATTTCTGATTAAGGCAGAAGTGTATTTCAACAAAAACAATACTCCTATTGAATTCAAGCTTCCAAATGGCACCATATTCCTTGCAAACTTGACAGACAAGTTGAATGAATTTATGCCTGATACCGATAACAGAAGGGTGAAAAATATCAAGTTTCAGGAAGATTGGATTGATACAAATGAAAGGGTGAAATACAACCTGATTGAGTTGAAGACCAAGAAAGATGTGAATGCCATGTGAAAATCATTTTGATGTAGGATAACTAAAGGTCTGATCGAGTTGGATGCACAAACTACAGAATTTGTCGATGACATAATCAAGATACTGAAACATCCATAATCATCTGGTAGTTCCTAGGCTTTCATGTTTAGTTTTTTTTTTAATTTATGTTTACTTTACTGTTTTATGTTATGTTCATCTTTGAATCGAAACATGTAATCACCAAAGTACTATACAATAAAAAGTACCGTGATAAGTAGTATGATTCACAAAATATACATATATAATAAGTATAATATAATACATCTACATAGGCCCCCACAGGCTATGTGTGCTAGCTTGGATGATCCTGTAAAAATCTCACCATCTAGATTTACCAAACTCATGAGGTTATATGCAATAACAACAAGCAACTGGAGGCGATCTTGGTCATCTGTTCTTGGTGGAGGTGGTGGTGGCGGAATGTTATCAACTTGTACCTCATCATCAGAAACCCTAGCAGCAGAAAGCTCCCCAGCATGAGAAGACCCTATAGTAGGTGGTATGAGGCGAGGGTGCGATATAGTGAGATACCACTCCAGGTAACCATCCTCACATTATGAAAGGTGTTATACCGTAATTATGATATTCCTAATGGCACTGGCATAGTTAATGATGTTACTCTGAAAACATCTCTCAATGCTACCAGTTGGAGCCTCTGGAACTGAACGAGGGATTTCCTGGATATAACCATACTATCGCAGACACCTCTCAGGAAAGTGTCTATCCACGTGGGTCTCTGATCGGTAAATTAGCAAGTGTACTAATTCACTAATGTAGTAATAATGGGAAATCCCAAAGTATCGATCTCAAGGACTGCGTATATGTATCGAGTTCAATTTGTGGTTCAATTAAACAAAACTTGAATTGGGGTTTTGGTTTGGAAATTGTCACTTAACAATAATTAAAATAAATATAATGTAAATTAAGGTTTTTTCTCAGATACGAGGAGCATGCTAGGGTATGGTGTATAATTTTCCCTATAACATCTTTGAATCCTGATTTCTTCAACAAGTTCATAATACCAATTAACAACCCTTTAGGTTATTTCCCCCTAAGTCCTTAGTGGGAAAACCTTTGAACATCCGTCCTAAATCCTAAGTCCTTAGAGATATCTGATGGATCCAAGCCTTTGTTATATTAAGAGTTATCTGGTAACTATAGGGTATTCCTAGTCCTAGGTGATATCTGTTATAATCTAATTGTACAAAAACATTAACAATTGTGGTCCATCTAATTATTAACCGTAGAACAATCCTTATTTATCCGATAAAGAAAGCATAAAAAACCTTGTACAATTAAATTGAATAATAAAAATAATATAATTAATGAAATCATAAATTCAAAGTTATTAGAGAATCAAATCAAGGACACCCCCTAGCATTGGGGGATTTAGCTACTCATATTTTTCAAAATAGTAAAAAGATAAAATATAGACATTACAAGGATTGGGGTGAATTTTGATCTTTAATTGCTTATGCGTATGAAAATCTCTCGCTCTCCAAAAACCTGGACTTCTCTAACTTCAGTCGTGTCCTCCTCCTTTCTTCTCTCCCCAAAAGTCTTATAAACCAAATAAGGATTTTCAATACTAACTCAAACTAGGTCGGAAACATAAAACAGGCCTGTAAAACGACCTGAAACAACTAAATTTCTAAAGTATGCAACTTTAATGAATTTTCTGAGGCTTCTACAATCTGAATCAGCTTCTGGCTTCAACATAAAAGTTGTAGCTCTTTCTCACAACTATTAGAATGTGTCGATCCGACTCACGTAGCTCAAGTTATGAATTATTTAGTGAAAACTAATCAATTAATGCATTATCTAACATGGACCGTGTCAGGTAACACGGGTGGCCATGTCAGGCCTCCTGGAGCATGCTGGAAACTTTTCTGGAACTCTGAATTTTTCATTTTTTCCCACTGATTTGTCCCAATTTATTCTTGTGAACCTTAAAACAGTAAAACACACAACCAACGCATAAAAAGTGGTAAAATGAAATAAAACACTCAACAATAAAAAAGAAAAGATAACTGAAATTAATGGTAAATAATTGTGTAAGAACCACTGATCAAACTCCCCAAAACTTAAACCGTTGCTTGACCTCAAGCGACAATTACAAGAGTTCATGAAATTCGCAGCATACCGGTACTCATACGTGAGATATTTGTTCATATTGATTAAAAGACAGTCCGTCCGATGTTCACATTATTGTACCCCAATTTTCCCCCCTAAGATCTCCTCATCGTACCATGTTGATTCCATGACAACAAGATCACATTAGGATTCTTGGTTCCCCTCCCTATCTTTAGATTTGCTCTTTGAGGAATCACCAAGAAACTTGACTTGTGTTCTTTTGTGATCATGAATATTTTTTTCTTGATTTATTCTTTTAATTAATAAAATGCAATGTTGGTTTGTCTTGCTTGTTACTTATGTAGGTAAAGGCAATGAGATTTAGCAAGTTGCTGCATGGGTTCATGAGTTTATTTCCATGCCCTAGTTAATAAAGCTTGATAAGTTCAAACCTCACCATTGGATTTGTTTTGGAGGAAATGGCATGGCAAGGTTATTTTGGTTCACTACATTCCAAGATATCAAGATTGATCCAAAAGTACAAGGGGTTGATTGAAGAAGTTGTCATGCTTGGACAAGGCCTTGTTCCCATTGATCACAAGTGCATATTTATCTAAATTCTCAAGATATGGAAGTGGTTTTGGTGGCTATGAATTCTAATTTTCATCCTCAACAACTTCTATTTACAAAGCATTTGTGTTGGTACAATAAGTTTGTTCAAAATTGTCAATGCTCCTCAAAGCATTTTCTTGATCTAGGAGCTAGGGTTTTGAACTTCAAAGAAGTATATATTGCTCATCTTTTTGTATTTTTGAGTGATTCCAAAGACACCCTTGTCTTCAAAGGGTTATCAACAAATCACTTCAAAAGTTTCAAGGAGTTTTCATGTGGAAGAAACTTGATGATGAAGAAATATTACAAGTCCTCCAGGTGAACCCCCAATTTCTCATGTGTGACTTGAAATGATCATAACTTGGCCAATTTTTATCACCTTGAACCAATTCTTTTTCCAAAATGATCTTTAGGATGTGAACTTTATGCCTTATTTTATGTACAAAGTGAGAAAATGGATGGAATATGCCCTAATGATACAAAAGATTATAGGTTATTTCATGATTTTTTGCCAACTTAAACAATTCATAACTCTCTCAATTTTTGGATATTTTGAATGCTTCAATTTTCAAAATGTTATTCAAGATATATATTTCATGCCATATTTTTTGGTAAAGAGCAAATTTCAAGTGGAAGGCCATGTTTGGATGCAAAATATTATAGGTCACTTTTGAAGAAAACTTTGAAACATTTCTAAGTATGGAAAGTCAACTTTTTTTCTCCAACTTTGACTCCATGTAACTTTCAGCTCAAGCTTCCATTTGATTCCATTCTTTTTCCATTGCCAAGTTTGTAACCTCATCTTTCTAAAGCATCAAGAATCATGCCCTAAGACCCCTTGAGTTGAGAATGCCATTGATTTGAACATGGTAACTTGGAATTGAAGTTTCTTCAAAAGTCAGAATTTGAAATCATTGGTTTAGCTTCTAAACACTTTGTTTCTGCATGTTTTTGCTTCTAAACATGTTTAGTGAACCTCCAGAAGTGATTAGCATAAAAAACACGTGTTTTGGATGAGTTTTGATCAAAGTAGAGGTCACACTTTTCTTGTTTGCAACTTCACACGATTTCCCTCCAAACTTCATTATTTCACACGCTTGAACATTCCATTTGATTCCCTATAAATAGAGGGTCATTCCCCATTCATTTCCTCAAGCTTGGATAACCAGAATCACCCTGCCAAACTTGTTCCATAACTCAAAATTCTACTACTTCGAAATCTGCTTTCAAGCCTTTTTTAATCCAATTTTTCCATCAATTCACCTTCCTTGATCTTCCCTGAAGCTAACCATATAATTACATTCAAGAATCGTGTCCTAGATTTCTCCATAGAAGTCCAGTTTCAGAGATTTGCAACTCAACTTCAATAGGTAGATTCCTTCATCAATTCTTCCAAACTTTGATATCATTGTGATGCTCTCATTGCCCTGGTTCTAGTCGCAACACTTATTTTCATCTAGAAACTTGTTTTGACCATGAAATTTCAAATCCCTTTTCAAAACTTTCCTTCCAATTTGCTTGAGCTACAGTTTATATAAAATTGTCGCGAAGGTGTGGTTGTCTTCGTCTTGAAGAGACGAAGCGAATGGCATATGTCCGAGCTTCTGATTTTACAGTTT
The DNA here is from genome assembly GCA_948472305.1 of Vicia faba. Lineage (NCBI taxonomy): Eukaryota > Viridiplantae > Streptophyta > Magnoliopsida > Fabales > Fabaceae > Vicia > Vicia faba. The sequence continues at coordinate 1,223,100,127 of OX451741.1, read as the reverse complement.
GAGAGACCTGCAATTCACGTTGGCTGGAGGTTGAAGATGACCAACATGTCATCTTCTAACCAATGATGGCACGCTACTTGTTTTTTTGAAATCTGATTTAATTAATGATTCAATACATTATCCACTAAAGTCCATTACATGCACAACGCGCCATGTCCACTTGATCTGTTTACTAACGCGTTTTGACATTGATCAGATGACCCATATTTTTTTGGTTTTTATTTTCTTTTCTGATTTTTATATTTAATTGTTATAAATTTCAAAAAATCATAAAAAATTCATTTTTAGTCCAAAAAATCTGAAAATATTATGAAAAATATTTTTGATTTTTCTCTTTCTGGTTATTATTTTTTCAAAATTTTATTTTGTGTTTTGGTATTTTTTAAATAAATTTTCACTTTATTTGATTTGTTTTAAATGTTTAAAAATACTTTTATGCATTTTTAAATTCTGAAAAAAATATGGAATGATCCAATGATATTGTGAAAAATATTAGTGACTTCACTTATTTTTTATTTCTGACCTTGGTGTTTTTTTATCATTTTTGGTTTATTTTACTCATTTATTTTAATTTTAAAAATAGTTTCTGACTTTAAAAATTTACCAAAAAATTTATAAAAATATTTGAGTCCATTTCTGATTTTTCTATGGTCTTACTTTTTATTTCTTGATAAATTTGAACATAGTTGATATTTTTATCCCTTATTTCTATTTTAAATATTTCTAAAATCTTTTTTAATGTATATATTAAATGCAATATTATTTTGTGATTATTTTCTGGCTGATCTTGGGTTGAATTTTTGATCATGAACTTTCTTAACATCATTAGATCCATGGTGTTGAGTCTAACTCCACAAAAATGGATGGATGATTTTAATAATAGTTTGATCTAAATTTAATTCAAATGTGGTTTGTATGGTCTCTCCCACCCCTCTTCATCTTGTCCCTTTCTCATTGCACTAAGTGTTATTTGAGCATGATCTCTATATCATGTCTCAAAACAAATGGTGCATAGATTGCTATTGACCAACCTCAAAATAGGTGCGACTTCTACATAAGTCCACATACGATTGCTTAACACAACGCTAAATTTTGTCCCGATTCGAATAAATGATCATTCATGGCCCAAACCTATATTTGCAAGCCCAAATATGTTAATTTGATCTCTTTGATCCAATAACCTTGAGATTCATTGTGTGGAGGCTTTGGTTCTACCAATCCTCTAATGGATCTATAACACTTTTGGTCAACGCGGATCACTTAAACATCGTTGATTATTAAATGGTACTTTTGAGGATTCCAAATGGATGATATACTTGATAAAAAGCAAATGCAACTTGTTGTGTGGAGGCTTTGGTTCTACCAATTCTCTAATGAGTTCCAAATGCAAGTTTCAAGATGGTCATCCAACTAACCACTAATTATTAAATTGTTTTTACTTTATGCCTTTTTTATTATTTTTTATGCTTTATGTATCATTTACTTTAAGCATTACATTTCATGTCATTTTTATTTTTTTGCTCACTTGAGCCTTTTCTTTTCTCTTCTAAGACACCTAATAATCAACATGAACCATAAAAACTTTAATGATACTTGGACTGTTTAGTTACTATCCTTGGCATTATGGAGCATTAGACTTCTTGGACTTAGGATTAGAAACCTTGGCCTATGTTGGAAACCTTGTGACCTTAATTGATATTTTGTATGGAGTTCTTGAGGTTTACCTCAATACATTTGGTTGTTTGTTTGTTTTGTGTACAAGTTATTTTGATTACATTCTTTGTTTGTAATATGGAATTCACCCGTATACAGCCGTTACTCTGCCCAATTTTTTTGAAGACTTAATACACTTGAAGTTTGGTTCTCTCAAGAGGTCTAGTATCTTTGCTTGCTTGGTTTTAATCCAAAGAATGAGAATTCTATCTTGACTCATAATGTCAATTATTGGCTTCTTGTTGGTTAGATGGTTCTTATCCTTAGCTTTTACCTTATGATTTAGGATATCCTCTTCTTCTCCTCCCATCTTCTTTAATTTCAAAAATATTCTTCCTCCTTTTAAAAACTCTTCTTGTTTTTTTAACTTGAACCACTTTCATAATAAACCTGGACTTAGGTCCAAGCATTTTCAAAAACATTTTCATAAATAAACTCCAATCAACTTAATAATACCTTGACATTTTTGTGAGAAGACTAAAAGTCAATCAATCTCATCCAAACCATTTTTCCATTTTGGCTCTTATCTTTAAATATTTTCTCAAAAGATTAGACTCTTGTCAATCCTTGTAGTGATGCAAACAACTATACTTCTACAAGATATAGTGAAGAGAGATATTTTCCACTTGGGTGTTGAGTAATGCATTGTTGATTTTAAAATCCAAGCCATATCCTCCACTTTGAGGTGATGCAAATTCTCCTTTCTCATAATTGTGGGTGGTAAGTATGTTTTTCACACGGACAATGATAATGATGTCTTATCTCATAAAATTAACCAATACACTTGTGTTTTAAAATTTTTAAAAGAGGAACTACGTGTACCCTGATCCCCTATTACATGGAAGGTGGTACATAGACACTAAAGGTTCACAACTTCTCACCTCCACCATCTATTTTTATACAACATTTTTATAGCCAAAATATACAGATTTTACAAAGAGGTTCATGTGGAGTACCGTAGATGTTTAGGGTGCTAATACCTTCCCTTTACATAACCAACCCCTTACCTTAAATCTTTCCCCCTCTTTTTTTGGGTTATTCGCTCTTTTCCCATTCCTTTGGAAACAATAAAGCGCGGTGGAAATTTTTATTTTTGATCTGTATAAGTCTAGTTAATCCAATGGCTTAGTCTTGAACATTTCTACCGCTACAGAAAATTGGCGACTTCACTGGGGAAAGATTGACCTCTTGCTGGTCCATCCCTAAGTGGGTTGAGCCTATCTTTGTTTATATCTGTGTATATGCTATTGTTGTTTATGTGTTATATGTTGTATATATGTTTATCTGGATTTTCCTGGTTTTCAGGGTGCTTGGTGATTACTCATAAGTCCTATATCTAGACTTGGGAAAAATTTAAGATAGGACGGGCGATATAGTCATGTTAACTTTGAGGGAGTAATCCCAAAAAAGGAGGCATGAGATCCCCAACTCAGTGGAGGCCCCTTTGACGGTAGTTTCGTTTACCGAGTAATCGAGAAGACGTACTGCTTTCGACCTGGGAGCCTACTAAAGCTGAGGACCGTAGAATACCAAACTCATCTTGGCCTTTTAGGTGTAGTGCGGAAGCTATGACAGAGTAATCCAGAAATAGTTGTCACACGATGCTACACTTGGACGAGTTTTTCTTGAGAATATTACTAATTACCGAGTTAATCTGGAAGTTTATAATATCTGAAGGAAAGATGTATACTCTGGGAACCTATAGAACCTTGTTTGGTAGGTGATAACTTTTAGACCATACCTTATGGGTAGTACCTTCGACCTCATGCTCGTGACATTGAACCTATGAACCCTATATGTGTGATCTTGTGTGTGATTGTTGCGTCATGCATCCATGCACTCATAAGAATCTTTTGAAGAAATCTTATTTCAAGGGATTTAAAAGTTGACCATTTGTGAATGTCTCAGGTAACCATGGATTCTGGGAAAAGAAAGACCGGGAAATACATTTTCAAGGATCCCAAGATAGATGAGTTGATCAGTCTAATTCCCGAGATCGAGTGTTCTGCATATTTTCGGAAGAAGTATGGATCCATCATTCCTCTCATGAAGCTTAGGATGAAGGATGGTTTCCTCTCGACCTTGGTCCAGTTCTATGATCCGATGTATCATTGCTTTACTTTTTCCGACTATCAGTTGATGCCTACACTGGAGGAGTATTCTTATCTGTTGGATTTACCTGTTACCAATCGTGTTCCTTTTACTGGCTTGGAGGATGAGCCAAAATCACAGGAGATTACTGCTTTAATCCATCTGGGGAAGTATGAGGTTGAAGCCCATATGACTACTAAAGGAGGGATTAGAGGATTACGAGCTCAGTTCTTATTAGAGAAAGCTCTTTACTTTGCCAGGATGAAGAGTATAATCGCTTTTGAGGCCATCTTTGCTCTACTTGCTTAGGGGTTGTTCTTATTTCCTAATGTGGACAGGTTTGTTGACATTAATGCTATCAGGGTCTTCATGATTGGAAACCCAGTTCCTACGTTGTTGGGTGATACTTATTACTCTATTCATCTTCGGAATTCTCATCATGAAGGGATGATTATCTGTTGCACGCCTTTGTTGTACTAGTGGTTTATCTCTCATATGCCTCAGTCTGATGCTTTTTGGGATGTCAGGAAAGAACCCCGTTGAGCTCCTAAGATCATGGAACTTACTCACTCGGATATTGATTGGTATCATCGAGCTTACTAGGATATAGAGATTGTTTACAGTTGTGGTAGTTTCCCTAATGTAACTCTTCTTGGTACAAATGGAGGAATTAACTATAACCCTATTGTGATACGGTAGGAGAACTGACTTGATTGTTTTGCATTTTATCGCAAATGTTGCGGTTAGCAAGAGTCGCCACCGACTTTTCTTTTATCCAAAAGGAAAGGTAAAAAAGCACATGAAAGACCTTTAAGATTGTTTCTTGAGTTCGGGGGGTAGATTATGAAAAGGGAAGGTATTAGCACCCTTTTCATCCATGGTTTTCCATGGGCTCTTAGTTACTTGCTAGATCACTTGCTTTTGTTTGAAATTATGCTTTATGTGTTTTTTGAAAGTATTTTGTAAAGAGGCCATTGTTTAGGCAATCTTTGTAATGATTCTCATCCGTAAGAATGTATACAAAGATGTTGATCTTTTTGAAAATATTTTCAATGTTTGTAAGATGTTTTGAAATGTATAGGTGTTTGTTTTGAAAAATAGCAAGGATGTTTGTTTTGAAATGGAGCAAGTAATTAGGAGCAATCTACCTATTCAAATGTCTTTCTTGTTCATTTTCTTTTCCTTTGATATTGTTGTCTTGCCATTGATTTGGTAAGCAACCCTATCTTTGGATGTAAATGGGACGGGCGCGGGTCATCGTATAGCCATGATTAGCAATATTGCAAAGTATCTTAGCATTTTGAGGGACTAAGATCATTTTTGTAAGGCAACTTTGAATAGCGCCATCGAGGGACTATGATCTTGCATTTGTTTGTTTTTGCTAAGATACTTTACATGCGTAATATGGCCATTTTGTAAGGAAACCAAGTGGGATAACCCTAGAGGTGTTTTGTGGGCAAGTGTGTCATTTTTATTCTTGTTTTTTTCTTGAATTAGGGTTTTCTATTTGATTGGTTTTATCTTTCCATACAAACCCTAATTACTAGCATATCATGTAAAAGCGATAAATTTCGAAATTAAAAATTACTACGCTATTACAACACTTGTGGGAGGGGGTATACAATTTATGAATGGGGATTGCAATAATATAAACCTACTTAATCTATTACAACCAAATTGAATATGTACAAATATTGGAATAAATAATATACAAGATGAATTAAATATGCAAAGATATGTAAATGCAAAGAAGATTTTTGTTTGGTTTTTTATGTGAAAAAGTTTTAACCTAAACCTAATAAATAAATCAAGATTAACTAAAATCAATTAAGAAAAGAAATTATTTTAGAAAAGATTTTGAATAAACCCTAATTCTATTTGATTAAAAGGAAATAAATTTCTTTAAGAAAAAGTAAGTATTTTTTGTATTTTTTATCTTGAAAATAATATATGGCATTATGAGATATTTTGGTCTTTTTTATACTAAAATAATATGTTTAATGGTGTGATACGGTGGGAGAACTGACTTGAGGTTTTACGTTTGTATTCGCAGATGTTGTGGTTTAGCAAGAGTCGCCACCGACTTTTCTTTTATCCAAAAGGAAAGGTGAAAAGGCACAGGAAAAACCTTTGAGATTGTTTCTTGAGTTCGGGGGGTAGATTATGAAAAGGGAAGGTATTAACACCATTTTCATCCATGGTTTTCCATGGTCTCTTAGTTACTTGCTAGATCACTTGCTTTTCTTTGAAATTGTGCTTTGTGTGGTTTTTAAAAGTATTTTGAAAAGGCGCCATCGATTAGGTAAACTTTGTAATGATTCTCGTTCGTAAGAATGTATACAAAGTGTTGATCTTTTGAAAATGTTTGCAAGTTTTGAAATATGTTTGTAAAGTGTTGGTGTTTGTTTTTGAGAATAGCAAGGATGTTTGTTTTTTGAAATTGAGCAAGTAGTTAGGAGCAATCTACCTACTCAAAAGGTCTTAGGTGCTCTTTTCCTCCTCCTTTAGACGTTTCTATCTTACCATTGTTTTGGTAAGAAGCCCCATCGTTGGATGTGAAGGGACGGGCTTGGGTCATCGTATAACCATGATAGCAATGTTGTGAGATGACTTAGCATTTTTCTTTAGGGACTAAGATCATTTCGAAAGGCAACTTTGATAGCGTTATCGAGGGACTATGATCTTGTATTTTTTGATTTGTTTGTGCTAAGACATCCCACATGCATAACATGGTCGTTTTTGTAAGGAAATAAGTGGAATAACCCTAGGGGTGCTAGTGTGCAAGTGTATTTGATTGCTTGCATAATTTGTCTTGAATTAGGTTTTTCTAAACGTTGGTTTTAGTTTTTCCATACACACCCTGATTACTAACAATATATGAAAGCAGTAAAAGTGCAGAAAATAAAGATTCAACGCTATTACAATCATTAGGGGGATGGGGTGTACAAATTTTCAAATGGGGATTGCAAATTAAATCCTAAGTTACTATTACAACCACATTGAATGGATAAGAATGTATAGGAAATGTAAAATGTTTGTTTCGTTTAAGAAAGAAATAAGTTTGGTTCAAGAAAATATTTTGATCTTTTTATGTTTGAAAGAAATAAAATATAATATGTGAATATGAAATATTTTTGGGGTTTTTTGATTAATGAAAAGTAAAAGTGATGGTAAAAATAATAAAGGGAAAGAAGACATAATCAGCGCAAACGCTGAAATAGAAGGGGTCAGAAGTTCTGACTCTGACATGCTACACACACAGAAACAACGTTAATAGAAATAGGGAAGGTCAGAGCTTCTGGATCCGTTAAGAAAAAAGAAGTTTTCAGAAGCTCTGATGCCACTGACAGAATTTCATCTCCCTCTCCATGCTAGTCAGAACATCTGCAACTTAGTCATTTCTTAACAGAACGGAAGTTGCGCATATAATAGTTATGACAAGTTTCATGAATGTTTCAGAAACAAGAGATATCAGCAACATAAGTCAGAAGTAAACATGAATTTGCTAATCTATGAATGTTTCCCGCACAGTTTCCACAACGTATTGCTATCTATGAATGTTTCCCAAAATCTGGGTGTAGGATTGTAAACCCAAACAATAGAGCCAAAGTATAAAGCAAACAAATCAAACAATTAGTCATGCAAGAGGGTGATCTAAGCCCTAAGGTTACTCCACTTTTAAATTTGTCCCCAGCAGAGTCGCCAGTTCTGTGATATGGTGGGAGAACTGACTATGGTTTTGCGTTTGTTTTCGCAAATGTTTCGGTTGAGCAAGAGTCGCCACCGACTTTTTATTTTATCCTAAGGAAAGGTTTAAAAAGCACAGCAAAAACCTTTGAGATATTTTCTTGGGTTCGGGGAGTAGATTATAGAAAGGGAAGGTATTAGCACCCTTTCTATCCATGGTTATCCATGGGCTCTTAGGCACTTGCTTAGATCAACTTGCGTTGGTTTTCAATTGTTTGAAATGGTGCTTGGTGTGTGGTTTTGAAAATGTTTTGAAAAGATGCCTTGTATAGGCTACCCTTGTAACAATTCTTTACTCGAATGTTTTACAAAAGGTGTTTTGTCTTTTGAAAAGATGTTTCAAGGTTTTTGAAAGTTTGTTTTGAAAGTGTTTGTGAAGTGTGGTTTGAAAATAGGCAAGTGTTTTCTTTGCAAATTGACAAGTACTTAAGAGTTATCTACCCTAAAGTTTTCTCAAAGATTTTTGTTATGTTTTAAACCTTTTGACAATTTTGTTCCACCATTGCATTTGGTGGACAATCTTGTATTTAGGAGGTGAAAGGGACGGGCGTGGGTCATCGTTTAGACCATGATTGCAATAGTGTTAAATGTCTTTGGGCAATTTTTTCTTTAAAAGAGACTTGATCATTCATTTAGGCAACATTTTGAGGGACTATGATCATTTGATTGTTTGTTTTACCCAAAGAAATTTAACATACAATATGGCCCAATTTATTTGAAGGCAACAAAGTGGAATACCCTAGGGGTGCAAGTGTGAAGTGTGTTGTCCATTTTCATGCTTATTTATCTTGAAATTAGGTCAAACTATTTTATTCGTTTTATTCGCATACAAACCCTAACTCTAGCATAGTATATTTAGAAAGCGATAAAGTGCGAAATTTAAATTCCTACACTATTACAACACAATAATATGGGGAGGGGGGTACAATGTTTCAAATGGGGTATATTTAGACAAGAAATTAAACCTAGCTATTACATCATTTTCTTTGAATATTTACATTATAATCAAAAGCATAAATTAAATGGAAATGAAATAAATATGCAAGATGTAAAAAAAATTTTATATGTATGAAAAAGTATTATTTATGTAAAATGAAAAGAGAAATAAAAAGGTAGTATTTTTTTGGAGTATTTTTATGTTTAGGGAAAAACCCTAATTTTTAATCAAAAAGGGATATTAATCAATTAATTTATATAATATTTACTATTTACATACAAAAATAAAATAAAATATAGTATATTTATAAAAATGTATTTTTAGTGTTAAATATTAATAAAAATAAAAATATGTATATTTTTGATATTTTTACCCTAAATGTATTAATATATATATATATATATATATATATATATATATATATATATATATATATATATATATATATATATATATATATATATATATATATATATATATATATATATATATATATATATATATATATATATATATGTATATTTATATCATTTACAAGATATGTATTATATATATATTAATTAATAATATTTAATATTTAAATAAAAAGTATTTTTCTATAAAATATTTTCAGGAAGTAAAAATAAGATAAAAGTGTATAAAATATATTTGTGCTATTTTAGTATTTTAAACAAAAAAGTATATATTTATTTATTTATGTACAAACTAAAAGAAAAATCAAATAAATACCTAATAAATTCAAAAATGATGAGAAAAAATATTTTTATATTTTTAACATGCTGAGAAAAAATAAATGAGTCAATTAAAAAAAGAAAAAGTCAAAAAACATTAAAAATAAAGCAAATGGGCTCAGGGGGTTCAGAATAAATTATATGGTGCAAAAAGGAAAGTCAACATAAGCCCAGCCCATGAAGACCTTTCTTCAACCTCTGAACAACAATATTCAAAAAAACGCGCGCCCTGTTCTTCCATCCCAACATCCTGATTCTTTGATCTTTTGCACAAACTTTCAACACAAAAAATGTTAAGCATGGAACCACGATCCCAAATATATAAAGAACATCTCCTAACTCTCAGAAATGAGAGAGAATTTTAACAATCCCAAATCCTAACCTAAGTTTTCTGCCATTTTCAAACCTTAAATTCTCACAGCTCAAGCAAAAGAAATGAAAAGTAAAAGCATATACAGGTTCAGTGGCATGAGTAGAACATTGCTTATTCACAAACTTAGAGCTAATGATGCCTAATGAGAGAGATAGAAGTTCACCAAAGTACCTGTTCAGTTGAAGTTCTATCTGGCAAATGGGGAACTTTCAGTGCAAGATAATGGTTGGTATAGCTTCCTTGAGGTGTGGTGATGCTGTTCCAATATCTACTTTGCCTTGAGACACCTTGAATCGAGCTGTAGAACTTCAACTGCAAAATGAAAAAGTGAAAATGGTGGAACTTGTTAGAGGAGTTACAGGTCGTGTTTCAAGTCATGGTCAGCTTGCGTAGATGCTAGGGAATGTGTGTGAACTGGTTTGGGCAAGAGAGCTTGAGGGAAATGGAAGATGGCACTCAAACTGCAGGCCTGGCCCTGTTTTTGCAGTTTGAAGGTGATTCTGAGATTGGGAGTGTATGAGAGATGTTAGGGTCGTGTACTAGCTTGGTTATGATGTCCTGGATCTGTTTGACAAGTTTGCTTCAGTGTTTTTTAGCTGATATGAGAGTTGTGTTACAATATGCCAAGTTACTTACACTTTAAGCAACAAATGCCCAAGTTGTGTTCTAGGTCAGTAGAGGCCCCCTAATGAGCTGCATAATCCTCCTTGATCAGAGTGTTTTGCTCATAATCTTGTGCCAATTAGATCTCATTTTTACTGCTTGGATTTTCAATTGGACATAAAGTTACCTTTTGCAAAAATTGAAGAAATGCTTTATCTATAAATGGATTAATCCTTTAGGCAATGCTTGAACTCATGAAACAAGGCCTTGGCACAAAGGTTTTGCATTGAATTATTGAGTGTCAAAGGGTTTTAGGACCTGTAATTTAGCACAAACTATGCTGACTTGAAAATGGCTTAAGTTATGAACATGTTCATGATCAATTCAAAAGTGAGTTTTTGCCAAATTGTGAAATTCGATTCTCTCAAGTTATGAGGTTGTTTGAGAAGTTCTTGGACATTTTGGAAAGCTTGGAATGTGTACTATAATCCTTCTTTGAAATGCAAATTGAAATTCCAAGTGGAAGTGTATGGAAAATGGCCTTGATGTTGGGTAGAAAACCTTGTCAAAATAGGTTAAAATTTCACTAAGTTAAGAATGGTTTAGTGCCCTTATTCAAAAATTTGTAACTTGAGATACAAGCCTCAAATTGGAAAACTTTGTGAATCAAAGTTGTAGATTACGCAACAAGATACGACTTTCATGTTTTGACTTTTGTTTGAATCCAAATGGATCTTGGTGAAAAAGTGGGGCAAAGTTGGGAAAAAATTAGGGTTTTTTATAACTTAGAAAAATTCTAAGTTATGATAAATTCTAATTTCTAACCCTAATTTGCATTTTGTGATTTCTTGGTGAACAAGTTTCATGATTTGGCATGTTTTGATGAAAAATGAATCTTGACTCTTGATTTTGACCAAAAAGTCAAAGTTTGACTTTTCAGTGTACAGTCAAAATTGATCAATTGACTAGGGAATTCAACTGTCAATCTTGTGTACTTGGGATCTTTTGAGTTTGTTGAGCATGTCAAGATAATTCCATGGGGTCCTTGAGTCCATATGTGAGCTTGGTTTGGCATTGGCTAGGTCAAACAGTCAAAAATTGCCTTTGTGCAATCAAAACCCTAAAAATGACCATTTTGCCCTTTTGGTGATTTGATCAAATTTCTTGTGGAATTGTGATCCAAACTTGATCAAATGGTTCATGGAAGTTTATAATGTTGATGTGGGTTAATTTTCATGAGGTTTGACTGTCAAGTGGTCATAGTTGACTTTTTCCCCAATACAACTGATTTCTAGGTCAACTGTCCAATTGACTGGGCAAAACTTGGAATCAAGACTTGAAACTTGACATGGATAAACTTGGGAGTCCAACATGAAGCATGAAAGTTATCTTAGGCATTTTAGGTCATAACATCTTTATGCAAACACAAACCCTAATTTGGGTCAACAGTGCAAGGAGAGGTCTTGAGCAGATGAAACCCTAACTGGATCTTGATCTCCAAGGGCTTTGTGGTGAGAAGTCAATGAGAAATGGGAGGGCAAATTTTGGGGTACAACAGTTGCCCCTGTTCAATCTTCTTGAATCCGAAGAGTTAGATTGGCAAGTTTGCCTTTCGTGACTCGAGGGTAAAAGGAGATTGGACACTAGAGTGCCCGGAAATTTGCACTCGTCAAAGCAATGGATGCGGGAATGGGCTTAGAGATGCCATTTGGATATGGGCTTAATGATGCCATCTGGAAGAGTGCCAGAAACTTGTCGGGGATGGGCTTAGAGATGCCATCTGGAATGAGTATCAGTAAGGCGTCCATGCTTTGGACTATTTCTGAACTGGGGGTCTGAGTAAGCAATAGATTGACATCCGTTGTTGGGAGGAATCCGTAAACTGTTTTCAGAAGTTTTGAGGAGAAAACTGAACAAGCGATAGGTTAACTTTCATTACTTGGAGAACCCGTACACTGTTTTCAGAAATCTTGGAGTTGAATAAGCAATAGAGCAGCATCCGTTGTTGGGAAGCGTCCGTAAACTGTTTTCAAAAGTTGCGTCTGAACAAGTGATAGATTAACATCCGTTGTTGGGAAGAATCTATAGACTTTTTTCAGAAGTCTGGAGAAGAAACTGAACAAGTGATAGGTTAACATCCGTTACTTGGAGAACCCGTAAACTGTTTTCAGAAATCTTGGAGTTGAATAAGCAATAGAGCAGCATCCGTTGTTGGGAAGCGTCCGTAAACTGTTTTCAAAAGTTGCGTCTGAATAAGTGATAGATTAACATCCGTTGTTGGGAAGAATCTATAGACTGTTTTCAGAAGTCTGGAGAAGAAACTGAACAAGTGATAGGTTAACATCCGTTACTTGGAGAACCCATAAACTGTTTTCAGAAATCTTGGAGTTTGAGGGGGAACCAGTGTAGGGTTGCCTGAGGATGAGTCCATGCAAAACTGCATCTGAAACTGTTAATGATAGCTCTTTTTGTTTTTATCCTGAAAAGGACAAAATACTAGCTAAACATAAAATTATGTTGCATGAAATGTATGATGCAATATGTGTTATATCAATGTTTATGATATGAATGTAATGAATGCGTATGTAAGCTGATGAGCTGCCTTGCTGGGGATAGATGAATTCCGGATGACTGAAGATAAAAGCATTTTGACTGCTGCAGGGAAGAACAAATCCTTGGCTGTTGCTGGGGAACAAAGAGCTTGGGTTGTATACCAAACCTCTGGGGAATTCCTGATGACTTCTACTGGGGAGTACCAATCTAGTAGACTTATGCTGGGGATGCAAGACTGAGAATCTTCAGTTTGGCGGGAAGTATCTCTGGCGACTTCACTGGGGAACTCAAGATTTCCCTTCCTAAAACTCTGTGGGGAAAAGGTTCATTAGTCTGGCTCTGCTGGGGATTGATAATTTGAAGTTTTAGCTCGGCTGGGGATATTGAAACTAAAATTTTGAGGGAAATTAGATTCCTGAGGATCCTCTGGCTGGGGGATTGTAAAGATAAGTTACTGCTGGGGAATTTTGATGAACTCCGCTGGGGATAGGAAGAATTTTGGCCAGTGCGATCTTCCGCGGTTGTTAGCTGAGGATAACCCAGTTATAAGTCCCTGGGAGGAATAACTTTGAATAAAACTCGGGAGAGACGTCCGTACTCTGCGGGGGATAAGCTTCCAGAATCTACTGGGGATGAGCTTCAAGACTTGCTAGGGATATGGATTCCAAATCTCCCGGGGGTTTCCTTTAAAAGGGTATCGGGTTATCCAACCGTACCTTCGACTTATCAGTGATCCTCTTTCTTGGTTCATAAGGAAACGACTGTGTTTCAAATGCATATGCCTATTTAACAAAACATTGGACGTTTCTCAAAATAAACAAATAGTGCAAGAGAAAAGAAAAAGGAAATGACACAAACTTCTGGGAAAAGTATTTTTATTGATCTTCTATGAGTATATTTGTACGAAGGAGACAATCATCCTAGTAAGAGGATTTTGTCGTAAATATTTGAAAGGTTTATACAAAATAAGGATGGCTATGTGAAATAATTCCATGGGATTCCATTCCGCTATAGCTTTCACAACTCTGAATATCTGTCCATTCAATGCTTCGCTTGACGATGACTGGATTGATCAGAAGCCGGGAACCGGTTGATGAAGAGATTGTCCTTGAAGTGATCCGACGAGACATAGTCATACGCTTTAATTCCCTAACTTTTGCCTGAATCGCCCTTTCGGGTTTTCGATCCACCGGGAAACCCCTTTTTGCCCAAGCCGCCCTTTCGGGTTTTCGACTTGCCGGGTGTACAGATTTTTTTTATTTTTATCCCTAATTTTTGCCTAAACCGCCCTTTTGGGTTTTCGATCCACCGGGATGCCCATTTTTGCCCAAGCCGCCCTTTCGGGTTTTCGACTTGTCGGGTTATTTTATGCGTAGTATCTTTTGACTATGTCTGCGTTCGCAGGGTGCGGAAAATCGTCGCCGTCCATGGTGGTCAGAATCATTGCACCACCAGAAAATATGCTCTTGATCACAAATGGTCCTTCATATATAGGAGTCCATTTGCCCCTGGGATCACTTTGCGGCAAGATAATCCGCTTGATTACGAGGTCTCCGACTTGATACACTTGACGTCTGACTTTCTTATTGAAGGCCTTGATCATTCGCTTTTGATACGTCTGACCATGGCATATAGCAACAAGTCGCTTTTCGTCGATCAGATTGAGTTGATCAAGTCGGGTCTGCATCCAATCATCTTCATTCAAACCTGCATCCTTCATAATCCTTAGAGAAGGGATCTGGACTTCCATAGGCAAAACAGCTTCCATGCCATAAACCAAAGAAAATGGGGTTGCCCCGGTTGAAGTACGTACCGTCGTACGGTATCCATGCAGAGCAAACGGTAACATCTCATGCCAGTCTTTGTAAGTGACTGTCATTTTCTGAATGATTTTCTTAATGTTTTTGTTCGCAGCTTCAACAGCACCGTTCATCTTCGGCCGATAGGGAGATGAATTGTGATGATAAATCTTGAACTGTTCGCACAATGCAGTGATCATTGTGTTATTCAGATTTGTACCGTTGTCTGTGATGATCCTGTCTGGAACACCATACCGACATATGAGATTTTGCTTGATAAAGCGGGCAACCACATTTTTAGTAACAGAGGCGAAGGAAGCTGCTTCGACCCATTTGGTGAAATAGTCAATGGCCACCAGGATGAAGCGATGTCTGTTGGAAGCCGTGGGCTTGATCTCTCCAATCATATCAATGCCCCACATTGCAAAGGGCCACGGAGCAGTCAGGACGTTGAGAGGAACCGGAGGGATATGAACTTTGTCAGCATAGACTTGACACTTGTGGCAAGTACGGGAATGTTGATGGCAATCAGCTTCCATGGTAGACCAGTAATAGCCTGCCCTTAGGATCTTCTTAGCCATTGTATGCCCGCTCAAGTGAGTGCCAAATGTGCCACTGTGTATATCAGTCATGATCAACTCTGCTTCAGCTTTATCTACGCATCGGAGTAACATACAATCATGGCTTCGTTTGTAAAGGATGTCGTTGCTCAGGAAGAACTTAGCAGCGAATTTCCTTAAGAACTTCTTGTCATTTACGGAAGCTCCTTCAGGATAATCTCTGGTCTCGAGATACCTTTTGATTTCATGGAACCAAGGTTGTTCCACTACTTCTTCGGTATTAATCTCGTGGCAATGCGCCGGTTCATCCATTCGCTCGATGGTGATTTGGAGAGCCTCGTTATCCCAGTTGAGTTTAAACATGGAGGACATTGTGGCTAGAGCATCTGCTAGCTGATTCTCTTCTCGCGGGAAATGCTCGAAGGTAATTTGCTCGAAATGAGGCAACAATGTCAAGACATGTTCTTTGTATGGGATAAGATTAGGATGCTTGGTATCCCACTCTCCTTTGATCTGACTGATAACCAAAGTCGAGTCCCCAAATACGATCAAAGATTTGATCCCCAAGTCTATAGCAGCCTTGAGACCAAAGATGCAAGCTTCATACTCAGCCATGTTGTTTGTGCAGCTGAAGCAAAGTCGGGCCGTGAAGGGTGTGTGACAACCTTCCGGAGAAATGAGTACTGCGCCGATACCATTTCCAAGTGCATTTAAAGCACCATCAAAGTACAGGGTCCATCGGGATCCCTTTTCGGGTCCGTCATACGGTCCGTCACCTTCAATGTTGTCCAAATTCATGATGTCCTCGTCTGGGAAGTCAAATCTCATGGGTTGATAGTCTTCGATAGCCTGATGAGCCAGATGGTCAGCTAATACACTCCCTTTTATAGCTTTTTGGGTGGTGTACTGGATGTCATACTCAGTTAAGATCATTTGCCATCTAGCTATCCTTCCAGATAAAGCGGGCTTTTCGAAGATATACTTGATAGGATCCATTTTGGAAATCAACAAGGTAGTATGAGTCAACATATACTGTCTTAGTCGGCGAGCAGCCCATACCAAAGCGCAGCAAGTTTTCTCGAGCAGTGAGTAGCGAGTCTCACAGTCGGTAAACTTTTTGCTAAGGTAATAAATAGCATGCTCTTTTCGACCAGACTCGTCATGCTGGCCCAAAACACACCCCATTGAGTTATCCAAGACGGTCAAATACATGATCAATGGTCTTCCTTCGACGGGTGGCATCAGAATAGGAGGTTCTAGCAAATACTCCTTGATTCTATCAAAAGCAGCTTGGCAATCGTCGTTCCATTCGACTACCTGATCCTTCTTCAAGAGTTTGAAAATTGGCTCACAGGTAGAAGTCAGATGCGAGATGAATCTGGCAATATAGTTCAAGCGCCCCAAGAACCCTCTAACCTCCTTTTCAGTACGGGGAGCAGGAATTTCTTGTATTGCTTTCACTTTTGCGGGATCAACTTCAATGCCTTTGTTGCTTACAATGAATCCCAGGAGTTTACCAGACCTAACTCCAAAAATACATTTACTTGGATTCAGCCTGAGCTTGTATTCTTTCAATCTGGCAAACAGCTTCTCCAGGTGTTCAAGGTGCTCTTCCTCTATTTGTGACCGAGCTATCATATCGTCTACGTAAATTTCAATCTCATGATGTATCATATCATGAAATAAAGCTACCATGGCGCGTTGATAAGTTTCCCCTGCATTCTTCAGCCCGAACGACATCACCTTGTAACAGAAAGTGCCCCATTGTGTGACAAAAGTTGTTTTCTCCATATCCTCGGGGGCCATTTTGATTTGATTGTAGCCCGAGAATCCATCCATGAAGGAAAACACTTTATGCTGAGCTGTATTGTCGATTAAGATGTCAATGTGAGGTAGCGGGAAATCATCTTTAGGGCTGGCCCTATTCAAATCCCGGTAGTCCACACACATCCTGACTTTGCCATCTTTCTTAGGTACTGGCACAATGTTAGCGACCCATTGAGGATAGGACGTAACAGCCAGAAAGCCAGCATCGAATTGCTTCATTACTTCTGCTTTGATCTTTTCAGACATGTCAGGCCTCATTCGGCGAACTTTTTGCTTGATCGGTGGACAATCCTCTCTTGTGGGGAGACGGTGGACCACGATGTCTGTGTCTAAACCTGGCATGTCTTCATAAGACCAAGCGAAGATCTCAACATACTCATTCAACAACTGTACCAGGCGCTCCTTGACTCTCGGCTCCAGATTGGCACCCACTTGCACCTCCTTCCGGTCCTCCTCGGTTCCCAAGTTAACAGTTTCCAGTGACTCTTCGTGCGGTAAGATGGCCCTTTCCTCTTGTTGCAGAAGTCTGGCTAGTTCCCCGGGTACTTCACAACCCTCGTCATCTTCATACTCGGCTAGATTGACCAGATCCTCAGAGTTATTGAAAGATATAGCAGAATAGTCACCCATGGAATCCGGAGTGGATGGGTACCTGCATTGGTGAGTGTGGGTGTGTGTAAGGGATAGCCATCCTTAAACAAAAAATGCAAAAGGAAAGAAAATGAACATAAGCAGTTTATCAAATGAAAAACGTCCAATGAATCATTAAACATGGCATATGGATATGAAAAATAATCAAAACCCTTACAAATGGACCTACATGCCCCGGGCAAGGCAGGAGGTGAAAAGATAGTGTACGGATTGTTTGAAAGTAAATATTACAGACCAAATAAGAAATGTTTAACAGATAAATTACTGATGAATAAAAGTGATGGGGACAAAGTCTTTTGCCTCCCAGTTGCTCAATCCTCCTTTGATAGTTGGATAAATCCACTCTTCAATGTTGCTCTCCTTGTCTTCATCTTCCAGGGCGTTGATTCCGTAGGGAGAAATTTTGACTGGCGCCCTTTCAATCTTCACACGGCGCATAGCTTTCTGGCCGGCGGCTGTGAACCCTAACCCAAACTTGTCAGTCTTATGCGGAAAGTCGGGTAACTGCCCCCATGCTAAATTCTTCCCTTCTTTTATTGCGGCCCTTGCGTCCTCCAGAGATGCCATCCTGGCCATCTGTCTCGGTGCCTCAGCTGCCAACTTTGCTACTGCTATTTCAGGAAGGACTTCTTTGAAATGTTGAAACGGTGTCTCAATGAACTCTCCTTCAACCTCCACATACCGGAAAGAATTTAAGTGGCTAATCATGTACTCTTCTTCGCCATGGACAGTGATGATCTTTCCCTTAACAGGATACTTCAACATCTGATGTAAGGAGGAGGTGACTGCCCCAGCATGGTGTATCTAAGGTCTACCCAGCAGGCAAGAGTATGATGGACGGATGTCCATCACATAGAAAGTGGATTTAAACACCTCGGTGCCTATCTTGATGGGAATTTCAACCTCTCCATGGACCATTCTCTTCGAACCATCGAAAGCTCTGACAACAATATCACTTGGCTTCAATTCCAATCCTTCACAATCTAGTCGGTCCAAGGCCTTCTTAGGCAAAACATTCAGCGACGAACCAGTATCAACCAAGACATGTGCGAGAGTAGTTCCTCGACACTCGACTGAAATGTGCAAAGCATCATTGTGATTTCTACCTTTAGGAGTTAGGTCGGCATCAGAAAAACCTAATCCATTGTCTGCAGTCAGGCTAGCCATGCAATTCTGAAATTGATCCGCAGAGGTTTCCTGGGGCACATGAGCTGCCTTCAGGAATTTTATCAGGGCTTTAGCGTGCGCTTCTGAGCAAAGTAGTAGTGCCAGCATGGAGATCTTTGAGGGGGTTTGCCCCAACTGTTCTACCACATCGTAGTCACTTCTTTTGATTATCCTCAAAATCTCGTCCATTTCCTTCTTGGAGGTTTCTGGGATAACCAAGGGTTGAGCCCTCGTCCTGACGGGCTCATCTTGGATTCCCTTACCTTTGTCAGCAGCGGTAGGAGAGACAGTACTAGGAACAACAATGTCTTCAATCAGAGGAGTTCTAGCAGAGAGTTTTATTGGTGCAGGGATGACCTCGTTAGCTGATGAGGGTCCAAAGACTGCTCTTGGAGGGGCAATCTCTGGAGAAAATATTCTCCCGCTCCTGGTGATTTTGCTAGTGCCCGCAATGTTACTAATGCTGCCTTCTTCATCATCCGAACTTTCTTCAATTACTTCGATTTGCTTGATACCATGGTAGTAGACGTCACCGCCATAGTTCCAAGGTATCGACTTCTCAGAAACATAGGGAATAGGCCCTGGCATTGTTATCTTCAAAGGAACAGATTTCACAGCTGGTGTAATCTTAACAGGCTTTTTGACGGCCTTGGAAAGATTGGCGTGAATGGTTATGATTGAGACATCTTCAGTATGAACTGGAACAGCAGAAACTTTTTCAAACAAAATTTGTCGACTATCCATAAGGCCTTGGATGCCTTTCTTCAGTAACGGACAATCAAACGGCAGAGAGTAACAACAATAGCAGTCTTCCTTACATCCCGGGAAGATCCCGGCCCTCAACAGATTCAACTTAATGGTTAGCAGTGGAGTAGTCAGATCACTGACATCAGCAACATACAAATCTTCTTCAATGGCGTTGACATTTCGGCCGTGCTTCGGCATGGGTGCAGATATCACATTAGGCTTCTCTGGAGCGTCAAACTCTACCTCCTTAGCCTCTATCAGGTCTTGGATTTTATGCTTGAGTGCCCAGCAATCATTGGTGTCGTGTCCAACACTGTCTGAATGGTAGGCGCATTTAGCATTGGCATGATAATGCGGAGAGGACGTATTCATATTCTTTGGTGCCTCCTTGATGGTGGCGAGGTTCAACTTCAGTAGATGGGGAAGCACTTGCGTTGGAGTCATGTTAATACGGGTGAACTGCTGTTGTGGCCGTTCCACCCGTTGCTGATTTGGTCTGGACTGGTTATAGCGAGGCTGCTCACTTGGAGTGTTTTGAATCATTACGGCCCCCACAGTTGGCCGACGCTCCATCTTCCCTGCTCTTCTCTGAGAATATACCACAGCTGTTTCCTTCTTAAAAGGTTTCTTCTCGACACTTGCAACAATACCCTTCTGAATCTTTCCTGACTTGATGCCAGCTTCTATTCTTTCGCCTGTTAAGATCAAATCGGTAAACCCCGCGGAAGAGTTACCAATTAGATGATTGAAAAATGGCCCAGATAGGGTCCCAAGAAACATATCAACGAGCTCACGATCGGTTAAAGGAGGCTGCACCCTGCCAACCAAATCCCTCCATTTTTGTGCATATTCTTTGAATCCCTCACTTGTTCCTAGTGACATACCCTGAAGTTGGGTACGGGTAGGAGCAAGATCAGAATTATATTGGTATTGTTTGTAAAAAGCGGTGGCCAAATCCTCCCAATTTCTAACACTGGTTCCTTCTAGCTGATAAAACCACTCCAACTGAGCTCCCGAAAGGCTGTCTTGAAAGAAATGAACCCAGAGGTTTTTATCTGCCGTATAGGGTTGAATCTTTCTTACGTAGGACATGAGATGCATTTTGGGACAGGACAGCCCATCATACCTCACAAACACTGGCACTTTGAATTTTGGGGGAATCACAATCCCGGTAACCAAACCCAAGTCTTCAAAGTCCAAGCCCGATACTCTTTGTAATTCTATGGCGGCCAATCTGTCTTCTAAACCCTTGTATTTATCATCAGCTGGAGGGTATTACTGATCAGAATAATCTTCATCCTCTTCTACCTCTTCTTCTTCCGCATCAGACTCGGAAGGCACCACAGCTCCATCTCTTTTACTGGTCCCTTCATCAGAAGTAGGAGGAAATTCAAGCACTCTTCGAGCTTCTCCGTCAAATCTTCTCCCCAAAGTAGCTACCCCAATCCTCTTTTTCTTCTTTTTTACTGGGTCCTTATTCCCCAATTGAGTCTTGATATCCTCCTGACCCTTAGCCAAGGTCATCAGGAGTTGCTGGAACTGTGCATTCTGAGCTTGTAGGTCTTTGACTATTTGCTCGAGATCCATCCTACTGAAATAAACAGCAGACAGATAAGGAAACCTGGAGTGAGACCCGCTTATGCACATGATGAATGGTATGCTTATGTATGCAATGCATTCAAGGATTTAGAACATTCAAAATTGTTTCAGACAAAGAAGAACGCACGTCATATTAATAAGAAGAGATTTGTTAGTACATAAATGCCCCCATGGGCCAAATATTACAAAATAACTTCTCAAGGCAAAAAGACATTGCGCATCCTCTTTGGTGCGATGTAGGTATTGAGGGTCTCTTGCTCATGGAGTCGGCGGGTAAGCTCTAGAACCTTCTTCTCACTGGCGTAGAAGCTAGCTTCAAAAGTATTCCGTTCTTCCTTGAGCTGAATCCAACTTTTCTGCATTTCCTCCCACGATGTAGGCATGTCTGGATGTAGGATGGTGTAGGGGACCTCTCCTTCATTGACGGGCTCTTTAATCACTGGGAGTACATGAGGATAAGGCATCATTAGACTTTGGGCTCGGGCTCGTACCCACTTGAGATAGGGCTCAAGAGGGATGGAGTTCTTGTGTCCCAAAGTTTTGCTATCAACCTTGTTGAGTTTTCCCCAAGCTCTGATGAATCTTTGGCGAAGTCCTTGCGCATCGTTGTCGAAGTCAAAAACTAGGTTAGGAATCAACATGTCATGAGGGCCATCCCTCCGTGCATATCCAAATTGTCTCAAAGCTAGACAAGGATTGTAGGTGATACCTCCCCTGATTCCAAGTATAGGAACATTAGGAAATTCTCCGCAACGATCGACAATGATGACATTTTCTCTGGACCGAGAACACCAATGCACATCAGAATGAGTAAGAGTCATCAACCGTTGGGACCACCTTGAACCTTGGTCATTCTTCAAGACAGATTGTGGAAGGTGCGAAATAAACCACCTTGCAAGGATAGGAGTACAACACATGAGAACACCCCTCTTTCTCATTGTTCGTGTGTAAAATGAGTGAAGAATGTCCCCAAGCAATGTTGGTATTGGATTTCTGGACAAGAAGATTTTAACGGTGTTGACATCTACCAATTGGTCAGGATTTGGGAACAAGACCAACCCATAGATAAGGAGTGCCACAATCTCTTCAAAGGCTTGTAGGTCCAATGAGTTCCAACATTCTTGTGCCTTCTCAAACAAGAACTTTGCTAAGAATCCTTTGACGCCGCTTCTGGTTTCCCAATGCCCCTTGATGTCGGATGGTTGTAGATGTAATGCTCGAGCAACATCTTCCGGCTTTGGTTCCTTCTCCGTACCGTTGAATGGTAGTTGATTAAGGATAGGGATTCTTAGGAGTTGAGAAAACTCCTCCAAAGTGGGTACCAACTGATAATCAGGGAAAGTGAAGCAGTGGTGAAGAGGGTCAAAGAACTGGAATAGCACTTTCATCATGTCTTCTTCAATGTTGGTGTTGACTAGGCTGAGCAGTCTGCCATGTCTTTCACTGAAGGATGAATTTTCCGGAATTCTTGAGGTGAGTTCCTTGAGTTGAGGAGAGATTCTCACAAGGTTGACTTGAATGGTATTTCTGCGAGGAATTTCCATGTCCTACAAAACAAAGAACAAAGATGAAGATCCAAAACCCTTGAAATGGTTAGTGAATGCATATGATGTTTTATGATGTTTATGATGTATGCACAAAACATATGTACAAGCAAATCACACCAGACCCTAGTTTCAGGCTTGCATGGGGTTTCATAGGTAAGTACCCTCTTGAGTGTAGTTGGCTTAAAAACCTGTCCTATAAATAGTAACCGGGTTCTAAAGAGCTCAATATCACTGGATTGTCTTCATTGTTCATTGTTTTGGTTTAGCCACTTAACTAGCGACCAAAATATTCCAAGAAAACAACCCTCAATGAGTGTAGTATCGAGTATCTACCAACTTCGGACTGCACCAAAGCCGGTCATCTCACTACCTCTAGTAAAAGGCCAAGATGGTCAATTAAGGTTCTAGGTCATTAGTGCTTAGTGACATCACTCAGCGGCCCCGTACTCTCCTTGATTGAACTCAAGGGTTACCGGTACTCACAAATATGTCGCACTAATATAGTTATTGCTTCGACCGTGTCGGTATACCCCGCACAGTTTCCACAATGTATTGCTATCTATGAATGTTTCCCAAAATCCGGGTGTAGGATTGTAAACCCAAACAATAGAGCCAAAGTATAAAGCAAACAAATCAAACAATTAGTCATGCAAGAGGGTGATCTAAGCCCTAAGGTTACTCCACTTTTAAATTTGTCCCCAGCAGAGTCGCCAGTTCTGTGATACGGTGGGAGAACTGACTATGGTTTTGCGTTTGTTTTCGCAAATGTTTCGGTTGAGAAAGAGTCGCCACCGACTTTTTATTTTATCCTAAGGAAAGGTTTAAAAAGCACAGCAAAAACCTTTGAGATATTTTCTTGGGTTCGGGGAGTAGATTATAGAAAGGGAAGGTATTAGCACCCTTTCTATCCATGGTTATCCATGGGCTCTTAGGCACTTGCTTAGATCAACTTGCCTTGGTTTTCAATTGTTTGAAATGGTGCTTGGTGTGTGGTTTTGAAAATGTTTTAAAAAGATGCCTTGTATAGGCTACCCTTGTAACAATTCTTTACTCGAATGTTTTACAAAAGGTGTTTTGTCTTTTGAAAAGATGTTTCAAGGTTTTTCAAAGTTTGTTTTGAAAGTGTTTGTGAAGTGTGGTTTGAAAATAGGCAAGTGTTTTCTTTGCAAATTGACAAGTACTTAAGAGTTATCTACCCTAAAGTTTTCTCAAAGATTTTTGTTATGTTTTAAACCTTTTGACAATTTTGTTCCACCATTGCATTTGGTGGACAATCTTGTATTTAGAAGGTGAAAGGGACGGGCGTGGGTCATCGTTTAGACCATGATTGCAATAGTGTTAAATGTCTTTGGGCAATTTTTTCTTTAAAAGAGACTTGATCATTCATTTAGGCAACATTTTGAGGGACTATGATCATTTGATTGTTTGTTTTACCCAAAGAAATTTAACATACAATATGGCCCAATTTATTTGAAGGCAACAAAGTGGAATACCCTAGGGTGCAAGTGTGAAGTGTGTTGTCCATTTTCATGCTTATTTATCTTGAAATTAGGTCAAACTATTTTATTCGTTTTATTCGCATACAAACCCTAACTCTAGCATAGTATATTTAGAAAGCGATAAAGTGCGAAATTTAAATTCCTACACTATTATAACACAATAATATGGGGAGGAGGGTACAATGTTTCAAATGGGGTATATTTAGACAAGAAATTAAACCTAGCTATTACATCATTTTCTTTGAATATTTACATTATAATCAAAAGCATAAATTAAATGGAAATGAAATAAATATGCAAGATGTAAAAGAATTTTTATATGTATGAAAAAGTATTATTTATGTAAAATGAAAAGAGAAATAAAAAGGTAGTATTTTTTTGGAGTATTTTTATGTTTAGGGCAAAACCCTAATTTTTAATCAAAAAGGGATATTAATCAATTAATTTATATAATATTTACTATTTACATACAAAAATAAAATAAAATATAGTATATTTATAAAAATGTATTTTTAGTGTTAAATATTAATAAAAATAAAAATATGTATATTTTTGATATTTTTACCCTAAATGTATTAATATATATATATATATATATATATATGTATATTTATATCATTTACAAGATATGTATTATATATATTAATTAATAATATTTAATATTTAAATAAAAAGTATTTTTCTATAAAATATTTTCAGGAAGTAAAAATAAGATAAAAGTGTATAAAATATATTTGTGCTATTTTAGTATTTTTAAAAAAAAAGTATATATTTATTTATTTATGTACAAACTAAAAGAAAAATCAAATAAATACCTAATAAATTCAAAAATGATGAGAAAAAATATTTTTATATTTTTAACATGCTGAGAAAAAATAAATGAGTCAATTAAAAAAAGAAAAAGTCAAAAAACATTAAAAATAAAGCAAATGGGCTCAGGGGGTTCAGAACAAATTATATGGTGCAAAAAGGAAAGTCAACATAAGCCCAGCCCATGAAGACCTTTCTTCAACCTCTGAACAACAATATTCAAAAAAACGCGCGCCCTGTTCTTCCATCCCAACATCCTGATTCTTTGATCTTTTGCACAAACTTTCAACATAAAAAATGTTAAGCATGGAACCACGATCCCAAATATATAAAGAACATCTCCTAACTCTCAGAAATGAGAGAGAATTTTAACAATCCCAAATCTTAACCTAAGTTTTCTGCCATTTTCAAACCTTAAATTCTCACAGCTCAAGCAAAAGAAATGAAAAGTAAAAGGATGTACAGGTTCAGTGGCATGAGTAGAACATTGCTTATTCACAAACTTAGAGCTAATGATGCCTAATGAGAGAGATAGAAGTTCACCAAAGTACCTGTTCAGTTGAAGTTCTATCTGGTAAATGGGGAACTTTCAGTGCAAGATAATGGTTGGTATAGCTTCCTTGAGGTGTGGTGATGCTGTTCCAATATCTACTTTGCCTTGAGACACCTTGAATCGAGCTGTAGAACTTCAACTGCAAAATGAAAAAGTGAAAATGGTGGAACTTGTTAGAGGAGTTACAGGTCGTGTTTCAAGTCATGGTCAGCTTGCATAGATGCTAGGGAATGTGTGTGAACTGGTTTGGGCAAGAGAGCTTGAGGGAAATGGAAGATGGCACTCAAA
Organism: Vicia faba; assembly: GCA_948472305.1. Taxonomy (NCBI): domain Eukaryota; kingdom Viridiplantae; phylum Streptophyta; class Magnoliopsida; order Fabales; family Fabaceae; genus Vicia; species Vicia faba. The sequence continues at coordinate 1,223,074,332 of OX451741.1, read as the reverse complement.
CTGCAGGCCTGGCCCTGTTTTTGCAGTTTGAAGGTGATTCTGAGATTGGGAGTGTATGAGAGATGTTAGGGTCGTGTACTAGCTTGGTTATGATGTCCTGGATCTGTTTGACAAGTTTGCTTCAGTGTTTTTTAGCTGATATGAGAGTTGTGTTACAATATGCCAAGTTACTTACACTTTAAGCAACAAATGCCCAAGTTGTGTTCTAGGTCCGTAGAGGCCCCCTAATGAGCTGCATAATCCCTCCTTGATCAGAGTGTTTTGCTCATAATCTTGTGCCAATTAGATCTCATTTGTACTGCTTGGATTTTCAATTGGACATAAAGTTACCTTTTGCAAAAATGGAAGAAATGCTTTATCTATAAATGGATTAATCCTTTAGGCAATGCTTGAACTCATGAAACAAGGCCTTGGCACAAAGGTTTTGCATTGAATTATTGAGTGTCAAAGGGTTTTAGGACCTGTAATTTAGCACAAACTATACTGACTTGAAAATGGCTTAAGTTATGAACATGTTCATGATCAATTCAAAAGTGAGTTTTTGCCAAATTGTGAAATTCGATTCTCTCAAGTTATGAGGTTGTTTGAGAAGTTCTTGGACATTTTGGAAAGCTTGGAATGTGTACTACAATCCTTCTTTGAAATGCAAATTGAAATTCCAAGTGGAAGTGTATGGAAAATGGCCTTGAAGTTGGGTAGAAAACCTTGTCAAAATAGGTTAAAATTTCACTAAGTTAAGAATGGTTTAGTGCCCTTATTCAAAAATTTGTAACTTGAGATACAAGCCTCAAATGGGAAAACTTTGTGAATCAAAGTTGTAGATTACGCAGCAAGCTACAACTTTCATGTTTTGACTTTTGTTTGAATCCAAATGGATCTTGGTGAAAAAGTGGGGCAAAGTTGGGAAAAAATTAGGGTTTTTTATAACTTAGAAAAATTCTAAGTTATGAAAAATTCTAATTTCTAACCCTAATTTGCATTTTGTGATTTCTTGGTGAACAAGTTTCATGATTTGGCATGTTTTGATGAAAAATGAATCTTGACTCTTGATTTTGACCAAAAAGTCAAAGTTTGACTTTTCAGTGTACAGTCAAAATTGATCAATTGACTGGGGAATTCAACTGTCAATCTTGTGTACTTGGGATCTTTTGAGTTTGTTGAGCATGTCAAGATAATTCCATGGGGTCCTTGAGTCCATATGTGAGCTTGGTCTGCCATTGGCTAGGTCAAACAGTCAAAAATTGCCTTTGTGCAATCAAAACCCTAAAAATGACCATTTTGCCCTTTTGGTGATTTGATCAAATTTCTTGTGGAATTGTGATCCAAACTTAATCAAATGGTTCATGGAAGTTTATAATGTTGATGTGGGTTAATTTTCATGAGGTTTGACTATCAAGTGGTCATAGTTGACTTTTTCCCCAATACAGCTGATTTTTAGGTCAACTGTCCAATTGACTGGGCAAAACTTGGAATCAAGACTTGAAACTTGACATGGATAAACTTGGGAGTCCAACATGAAGCATGAAAGTTATCTTAGGCATTTTAGGTCATAACATCTTTATGCAAACACAAACCCTAATTTGGGTCAACAGTGCAAGGAGAGGTCTTGAGCAGATGAAACCCTAACTGGATCTTGATCTCCAAGGGCTTTGTGGTGAGAAGTCAATGAGAAATGGGAGGGAAAATTTTGGGGTACAACAAGCTGGAACCTGGTTCTGACCACTTGTGATGTTCTGAACAGCTTCCTCACGTGTTCAGCAGGCTGGAAACTTTCAACTTGGGCTGTAAATGATTAAAAAATTCTGGAACAAACAAGGGATAAAGTTCTAAATTTTTGAGGTGGACGTTGATGGAGAATGTGTTACAGTTTGACTACAGAAGTTAGGATGGCTTTTTTAATGTATATCAGAAACTGTGTAGGTTGTTTTGGTCAAGAAACACTTAAGAAAAAATGGAGTTTGAATGCAAGAATCAAAAGCTAACAGGTTTTGTATTTTTGTGTTTACAGTTTTTTTTGGACTCTTGGAATTTTTGCAGGGGTTCAAGACCTTTCTTTCTCAAAATTTTTTCCTCTCTTTACAGTGGCCAATGAAGTTCAATTTATAGGCAAAGGTTTTGTAGTTTGGAGAGGTCAAGTGGCACCAACGTTATACGCTAGACGCTGACTTACTCTTGAAGTAAGCTTAAACAAGCATGGTTCAAGGCACAAAGTAGGATGGTTAGCCGGTTTAGCAGCACCTAAGCTGGATTTGTCAGCAGGAATTAAGGAAAAGTAAACAGCAACACATGGGCCTAGCACACTTTTGCATAAAAGTTTGCTTTCCCAAGACAATAGAGGTACACGTGGGGGAAATCCTTTGGATAAAGACTCAAAAGTGGTTGTGAGCATTAAATGAGCATTAAATGATGATGGGATTTATCAAATCAGAAATCCTGCCATGTGAAACTCTACATCATTGCTTAATTCTGGATCAGAAGTTCTGCTTCAACGTAGCATCCAATCTTTTGATCCTTTTATCTTTTGGCTCCAGCATGTTCTGAAGGAGCTCCCAGACTTTCCAGGAAGCTTGCAACACGCTTTGTAAACTTCTTTGAATTACGCTTTCAAACTCTGACCAAACCTTTGTGAAAACTGGCCCAGAAGTTCTGACCAAACTCTGTCTTGAAAGTGTCCAGAATTTGTTGAGTGCTTTAGTTTCATGGACGTGTCTTTGAGAAGTTATAACTTGAAATCCCAACATTTCTAGGAGAAGTTCTGTTCTGCAATGTTTCAGATCTTGTGGGGGTCTATCCAGAATCAGCTTGCATCATGGTGATAATCTGAGCAGAAGTTTTGAGCTTGTCATATTTCTTAAACACTTAGAAAAATTCTAAGTATTTAGAATTTTGACTTCTCCAAAATAGTTTTGACTTTTGAATTGCTTGATGAAACAAACTTCACATTCCAACATGTCTTGATGAATATGGTTCTTGAAACTTGATTTTGATCCAAAAGTCAAGTTTTGACTTTTCAATGTGCAAATGACCATTTTTCCCTTGTGAACGACTTTCTTGGAAAATTGATAATTCAAGGCCTGGAAAAAGATGGAAGCAAACCTGGGATACATGGTGATCCCTTGTGAAATGAGAGGGCAAATTTTGGGGGTACAACAAATGGGTGTGAAGAAAAATAAATATTTAAACTAGTTCTAATTTAATTTACAAATTTAATTAATAAAAATAAATAATATATAACTAAATAAAAATATTTTTTGTGAGAAAAATAAAATAAAATAAGCTAAAATATAAATCTATAATTTTTTATATTTTTTGTGATTTTTAATATTAAGGAAAATATATTTTATAAAATAAAATGAAAGTAAAATAAATAAATAAAATTATATTGGGCCAGGGGTGTCATAAGCAAACAGGAGGTGAGTGTTATAAAAAATCACAAGGCCCATAAAACTGAAGCCCATGCGCTGTAAAACAAAAAAAATGGAAAAAGTGAGAAAAAATGCAAAAGACAGCGCGCTGAGGCTCGAACCCATGACCTCTAGCATTTTTGCGCGCAGCCTTACCACTGGGGTGACTGTACATCCGTTTATATAAACAAAAGAACAAATATATATTAGAAAACGCCTCCTGAAGGCAACTTCATCTTCAACCTTGAGCCATGGCCGGACCACCTGTATCTCTCTCATTTCTCCATAAAAATGGAAAGTCCAAACATGAAAGTTATGGTGTTTCTTCCCACGAGTTCAACCATATAATTTATGTAAACTAAAAGTCAAAGATCAAAGCTAATTTTACTTTCCCTAATTTGAAACCTAATTTTTACAAAAATTTCAAATCCAAAATTCTCTATACACAGTTAATATAAATGAAAACTATGAACATGGTTAGCTTTAGTGCAAGGATATCTACATTTTGTTTTCACAAATCAGGACCAAATGATGCTTATATGAAGAGATAGAAGTTTGAGTTTTTACCTCATGCAGCTGGGATCATGAATGGAGTTAGAGCAAGTTTTGAGAAGGCCTGAGGATCTGTTTAGCTTGCCTGGACCTCCCTGAGTGTATTCCAATCCTTACTTTGTCTTGAAAGTCTCTGGATCTCCCTACTCAAGTCAACCTGCAAGCTTGATATTTAAAAATGGTGGATGATGTATGAGGAGTTACGGTGAGGGAATAGGGGTCTGGATCATTTAGATATGAGGTATATTAAGTGTTTAGGTGGTTAAAACTCAAAACGCACGAGTGGTTTTAGAGATGGCTGTGTAAGGTTCAAAAATGTCAAGTTATGGCAGATTCTGAGTTGTAGAGTGTTTGGGAGTGTTTTGGAGTCTTAGCCTTATTTATTTATGTTGCAATATATTTGTGTATATGTATGGAAAAGTTTAGAGATCAACCCCACTCCAAGTTTCTGAGTTATAGCCTTTTGGCTCTATAACTTGCTTTTGAAGAAAAGTGAGGAGACAAGTCTCTAAGGGTTGCACAAGCATGATCTGAGTTGGTGGAGACCTTAGACAAGTTGCTTTTGGTTTTGACTTTACTTGTGTATAGATGAAACAATTGAGAGGCTCAAGAATTTGACAAAGGAAAAAGTAGTGCTTTATCAAAATGGAAATGACACCTTTGTGCCATAAATGGAATTATAACTTGGATAAAGGCTCAAGTGTTTGGATTAAAGCTCTATCAGTTGTGTAAACATTTAATTATGGAGTGATAAACATGTTTGAGGCATTCAAAGCAAAGGTTATGCATCCTAGGCTTGGATTTGAATTTTTGTTCATCATGAAATGGCTTGAAATTAAAGTGATAAATCACCAACTTCATCTCTTCGATTCTCCCTGCTCAGGAATGATCTCAAGGTGTTCTTTGACATTTTGGAAATCTTGAAATGTGCTCTACAACTAATCTTTGAATTGCTTTTGAAAATTCCCTTTGGAAATATGTGAAAAATTGGCATGAAGTTAGGTAAAAAATCTGCCTAACTAGGGCAAAATTTCACTAAGTTATTTTAGTTCATGAGCATGTATTCACAAAATTATATCTTGATATCCAAGCATTTTTAGGAGAAATTGTGTGAAGTAAAGTTGTAGATTTCATGGAGATCTACAACTTTCATGTTGGAAATTTCCTTTGAATCATCTTGCATCATGGTGAAAATTTGGCTTAAAGTTGAAAAAAAATAAGAAATTTTCTATAAGAAAATTTTCTAAGTTAAAAAATTTCAACTTTTCAAAACAAAATCTTAAACCCTTGATTTCTTGATGAAAAAGTTTCACATTTTGACATGTTTTGATGAATTATGATCTTTGGCACTTGATTTTGACCAAAAAGTCAAAGTTTGACTTTTTTGTATACAGTTGACTTTTGATCAGTTGACTGAAAAATTCATCTGTCAATCCAATGGATTTGTAATGTTTTGAATCATGCTATTAGGTCAAAATGATGTGATTGAACTCTTGAAATCATGCTTCAAACTAATTGATCATTTGCTAGGTCAAAAATCAGAAATTTCCTCTTCCCAATCAAAACCCTAATTTTGACCATTTTGCCCTTTTGATGATTTGATCAAATTTCTTGAGGAATTATGGTCCAAACTTGATCAAATGATACATATGAGCCTAAGATGTTGATTCGGATAAAAAATTATGAAGTTTGATTGTAAATTGGCCATGGTTGACTTTTTCCCCAATACAATTGATTTTTAGGTCAACTGTTCAATTGACTGATCAAAAGTGTTATTTAGGACTTGAAACTTGACATGAGTACTCTTGGGGGTCCCTAATGATCCTTGAAAGCCATATGAAGCATTGATAGTCCAAAAATCCTTGTGCAAACTTAAACCCTAATTTTGGTCATCAGTGCATGAGGAGGTGTCTTGAGCTGATAAAACCCTAATCCAGTCTTGAGTCAAAGAGATCTTGTGAGAAAATTCTTGATAAGTGAGAGGGAAAATTTTGGGGTACAACAGCTTCCCCTGTTCAATCTTCTTAAACCTGAAGAGTTAGATTGTCTAGTTTTGCCATTCGTGACTCGAAGGTGGAAGATGATTGGAGACTAGAGTGCCCAGAAATTTGCACTCGGCGATGCGATGATGGAAGGAATGGGCTTAAAGATGCCATTTGGAGAGGTGATAGAAATCTGTGGGAGATGGGCTTAAAGATGCCATCAAAAAGTGATTGTTGGTATTGTAATTTGTAAGTTGAAAGAATGAGTATCAGAATGGCGTCCGTGTCTGGAGCGTATCTGAATTTTATCTGAAAATAGAATTTGAATGAGTATCAGAATAGCGTCCGTGTCTAGAGCGTATCTGAACTGTATCTGAGAGATACTTTGAATGAGTTTCAGGATGACACCCGCGTTTGGAGCGTATCTGAACTGTATCTGAAAGCTGAATCTGAATGAGTATCAGGATGGCATCCTTGTCTGGAGCGTATCTGAATGAGTATCAGGATGGCATCCGTGTCTGGAGCGTATATGAACTGTATCTGAAAGCTGGATCTGAATGAGTATCAGGATGGCATCCGTATCTGGTGCGTATCTGAACTGTATCTGAAATCTTTGAACATTGTTAATGGTAGCCATTGATTAATCTTATCCTGAAAAGGGTAAAATGTTAGATAATATGCAAAGTCATGTTGTATGAAATGCATGGTGTAATGCATTTTTGTAACCAATGTTTATGATATATGGATGCAATGTATGCGTATGTGAGCTAATCTGCTGCATTGATGTTGGATTGAGGAAGATAAATCCTTGGCTGCTGCTGAGGATATGTGAGTCTTCATGTCTTGAAATCGAAGTATTGATGAATTTCTGTCGAGAGAAATAAACTCTGTTGTAAGGGAAATGCCATGTACTGCTTTATAGATTCTTATTGGGGAATCCTGAGAAATTTGATGACTTCTACTGGGGATCAACAATTTGAAACTTTGTTCCGCTGGGAATTTAAACGACGTACTGCATGTGACTACTTATGGAATAGCCTAGAGATATTTTCCTATCCTTTCAACCTATCAGTAATTGTCTTTCCAATTTTGTTTATTTGTAAATAGGAATTATGTTCAGAGGCATATGTTCAACAATGAATCATTGGACGTTTTTTGTAAACAAAACAAGCGTAAAGAAAAGACAAATAGTTTTTTCACTTTCAAAGGAATATTTTGTATTGACTTTGAATAAGTATTTTTGTACAAGGAGACAAACATTCTAGTAAGAGAATGTTGTCGTAAAAGAGTAAAATTTGATACAAAGGAAAGGTAGCTATGTGTAATAATCCCATGGGGTTTCCATTCTGCTATAGCCTTCGTATCTCTGAGCATCTTGTCTATTTGTTGCCTCATCCAAAGATGATTGAATTGATCAGAACCTCTAAGTTTGTTAGTGGAAGTCAAAGTTTTTCCATGAAGTAATCCAACAGGACATAGTCGTACGCCTTAATTCCCTAACTTTTTCCTGGACCGCCCTTTCGAGTTTTCAGTCCACCGGGAAGCCCTTTTTTTCCCAAGTCGCCCTTTCGGGTTTTCAACTTGTCTGGTGTACAAATTTTTTTGTTTTATCCCTAACTTTTTCCCGAACCTTTTGGTTTACCGGGATGCCCTTATTTTTCCTAGGTGTGTCAACCTAGCGGGTCTCTTATGCGTAGTATCTTTTGACTATGTCCGCGTTCGCAGGGTGCGGCAGGTCGTCGCCATCCATGGTGGTCAAGATCATTGCCCCACCGGAGAATATGTTTTTGATTACGAATGTTCCTTCATAGGTAGGAGTCCATTTTCCCCTGGGATCACCTTGTGGCAATATGATGCGTTTGATCACTAGATCCCCAACTTGATACACTTGGCGTCTGACTTTTTTGTTGAAAGCCTTGATCATCCGTTTTTGATACATTTGACCATGGCAAACAGTAGTAAGTCTCTTCTCATCAATCAAGTTCATTTGATCAAGTCGAGTCTGGATCCAATCGTCTTCGTTCAACCCTGCATCCTTCATAATCCTCAGAGAGGGGATTTGGACCTCGATAGGCAAGACAACCTCCATGCCGTAAACCAGAGAATATGGTGTTGCCCTGGTTGATGTACGGGCTGTGGTACGATACCCGTGGAGAGCGAATGGTAACATCTCATGCCAGTCTTTGTATGTGACTGTCATTTTCTGTATGATCTTTTTAATGTTTTTATTTGCAGCTTCGACATCACCGTTCATCTTTGGCCGATAGGGAGAAGAATTGTGATGCTGAATCTTGAATTGCTCGCACAATGCGGTGATCATAGTATTGTTGAGATTTGTACCATTTTCAGTAATGATCCTTTCCGAGATACCGTACCGACAAATAAGGTTTTGCTTGATGAAATGGGCAATAACATTCTTGGTATCAGAGGCGAATGAGGCTGCTTCAACCCACTTTGTAAAATAGTTAATGGCCACTAGGATGAAGCGGTGTCCATTGAAAGCTGTCAGCTTGATTTCCCCAATCATATCAATTCCACACATAGCAAAGGGCCAATGAGCTATTAAGACATTCAGAGGAACCAGAGTTACATGCACCTTGTCAGCATAAATTTGCCATTTGTGGCAGGTTCGAGAGTGCTGATAGAAATCTGCTTCCATGGTAGACCAGTAATAGCCTGCCCGTAGGATTTTCTTTGCCATCATATGCCCACTGGAATGGGTACCAAAAGTGACTTCGTGCAGTTCAACCATAATCCTTTCAGCTTCAAATTTATCCACGCACCGAAGTAACACAGAGTCATGATTGCGTTTGTACAGGATGTCGTTACTAAGGAAGAACTTAGCATAAAATCTCCTTAAGAACTTCTTATCATTGACCGAAGCTACTTTTGGATATTCTTGAGCCTCGAGATACCTCTTGACTTCGTGAAACCAAGACTGGTCCACTACTTCTTCAGTATTAATCTCGTGACAGTGTGCTGGTTCATCCATTCGCTCAATGGTGATCTGGGGAGCCTCGTTATCCCAATTAAGTTTAAACGTAGATGACATTGTGGCTAGAGCGTTTGCTAGATGATTTTCTTCTCGCGGGAAATGCTCGAAGGTAATATTCTCAAAATGTGGTATTAATGTCAAAACATATTCTTTGTAAGGGATAAGGTTAGGGTGTTTGGTGTCCCATTCCCCTTTGATCTGACTGATGACCAAAGCTGAATCTCCAAATACATCCAAGGATTTGATCCCCAAGTCTATGGCAGCTCTGAGACCAAAGATGCACGCTTCGTATTCCGCCATGTTGTTTGTACAATTGAAGCAAAGTCTGGCAGTAAAGGGAGTATGACACCCTTCTGGATATATGAGTACATAACCAATACCATTTCCGAGTGCATTGGAGACTCCATCAAAGAATAGGGTCCATCAAGATTCTTGTTCAGGTACGTCATATGGCCTGAATTCTTCACAGTTGTCTAATGTCATGATGTCTTCATCCGGGAATTCAAACTTCATGGACTGGTAGTCTTCCATAGCTTGGTGAGCAAGGTGATCATCTAGTACACTCCCCTTTATAGCTTTTTGGTTAGTATACTGTATGTCATATTCTGTTACATTCATCTGCCATCTCGCTATTCTCCCAGAAAGAGCAGGCTTCTCAAAAATGTACTTTATCAGATCCATTTTAGATATCAACAAGGTAGTATGAGTCAACATATACCGTCTTAGCCGGAGAGCAGCCCATGCCAGAGCACACCAAGTTTTCTCGAGTAGTGAATATCTGGTTTCAGAGTCAGTAAACTTTTTGTTCAGGTAGTAAATAGCGTGCTTTTTTCGGCCAGACTCGTCATGCTGCCCCAACACACACCCCATTGAATTTTCTAAAATAGTCAGATACATGATCAATGGTCTTCCCTCGACTGGTGGCATCAACACAGGAGGCTCTTGTAAGTATTCTTTGATTTTTTCAAAAGCAATTTGGCATTCATCATTCCATTTGACTACTTGATCTTTCTTCAATAGTTTGAGGATTGGTTCACAAGTAGCTGTCAGGTGAGAAATGAATCTGGCAATATAGTTCAAACGTCCCAAGAATCCTCTGACTTCCTTCTCAGTACGAGGAGTAGGCATCTCTTATATTGCTTTAACTTTTGTAAGATCGACCTCGATACCTTTTTTGTTGACGACAAAGCCTAGGAGTTTACCAGACCGTACCCAAATGTGCATTTGTTAGGATTCAACCTTAGCTTGTACTTCTTCAATCTCTCAAATAGTTTTTACAGGTGATTAAGATGTTCTTCTTCTGTTTGTGATTTGGCTATCATGTCGTCCACATAGACCTCTATTTCGCGATGTATCATGTTGTGAAATAGAGCTACCATGGCATGCTGATAGGTTGCCCCAACATTCTTTAGTCCAACTGGAATCACCTTGTAGCAGAATGTGCCCCACTGTGTGAAAAATGTTGTTTTCTCCATGTCCTCAGGTGCCATTTTAATTTGGTTGTAACCTAAGAATCCGTCCATGAAGGAAAACACTTTGTATTGTGCCGTATTGTAAACTAGGATATCAATGTGGGGAAGTGGAAAATCATCCTTAGGGCTTGCCCTATTCAAATCTATGTAGTGCACACACATTTGTACTTTGCCATCTTTTTTGGGTACGGGAAGAATATTGGAAACCCATTGAGGGTAAGAGGTGACAACCAATAATCCAGTGTTGAACTGCTTCATGACTTCTGCTTTAATATTTTCATACATATCAGGTCTCATGCAGCGAACCTTTTGTTTACTGGCTGACAATCTTCTCTTGTAGGCAGACGATGTACCACAATGTCTGTATCAAGTCCCGGCATGTCTTCATACGACCAGTCGAAGACTTCAACATAGTCGTGTAACAGCTGAATTAGACGCTCCTTGACACTGGGTTCTAGATTGGCACCCACCTTGACCTCTTTTTTGTCCTCTTTGATACCTAGGTTGATTGTATCCACGGGTTCCTCGTGAGGCTAAATGGTTCTTTCTTCTTGTTGTAGTAGTTTGGCAAGTTCCCCTAGTACTTCACAATCTTCCTCACCTTCGTCTTCGGCCTGGTAGATTAGATTCTCAGAGTCACGAAAGGCCATAGCAGTATTGTTACCCATAGGATCCAGAATGGATGTATACCTGCATTGTGAGTGTGTGTAAGGGTATAGTTATCTTTGAAAGAAAATAAAATGTAAAAGAAAAACAATGAGAACAAAAGTTTGTATGCGAATACATCCATGATTCATTGATGTCATATGAAAATGAGATAATAACCCTTATAAATGGACCATTGTGCCTCGGGTAAGACACAAGGTTTTAAGAGTGCGAATTGTTTAAATATTACAGATCCAACAAAATGTAAAGATAAATTATTGTGGGATAAAAGTGATCGGGATAAAGTCTCTAGCCTCCCAATTGTTGAGCCCTCCATTGACAGTCGGAAATATCCAATCCTCCAGGTTGCAATCATCTTCACCATCTTCTATCGCATTGACTTCACGGTTGCTGATCTTCAGGGGTGGTCCTCTAGGAAGGGCACGGCGTACAGCCTTTTAAGCACTTGAAGTGAAGCCTAGGCCAAACTTGTCAGACTTATATGGGATATTTGGGAGTTGCCCCCAAATAATGCATCCACCTTCCTCTACCACTGCTATGGCATCCTTCAGAGATGACATCCAGAGTGGAGGCCTTGTAACCTTGGGAATCTGAGACACAATCTTAGTCACTGCCACATCTTGGGGGACCTCTTCAAAGTGTTGAAATGGAGTTTCAATGAATTCGCTGTCCAATTCCACATATGTGAAGGAATTGAGATGGCTGATCATGTATTCTTCCTCTCCATGGACGGTGATAATCTTCCCTTAAACCGGATACTTCAACATCTGGTGTAATGTAGAGGTAACAGTGCCAGTGTTGTGAATCCATGGCCGGCCTAGCAATCAGGAATACGAAGGGCAGATGTCCATTACATAAAAGGTTGAATTGAAAGTTTGGGTTCCAACCTTTATGGGGATATCCACTTCCCCGTGTACCATCCTCTTCGAGCCATCATAAGCCCTTACTACTATGTTGCTTGGCTTTAATGTCAGTCCCTTGCAGTCAAGTCTATCTAGAGCTTTTTTCGGTAATACATTCAAAGATGAGCCTGTGTCCACCAAGACATGGGCCAGAGTTGTGCCCCTACATTCCATAGAGACATGCAGTGCCTCATTATGTTTCTTCCCCTCGGTGTCAGATTAGCATTCGAAAAACCTAGGCCATTATCCGCTATCAAGCTGGCTACGCAGTCTTGGAATTGATCAGCAGACGTCTCTTGAGGTACATGGGCTGTTTTTAAGAACTTCACCAAGGCTTTTGCATGCGCCTCGAAACACAGTAGTAATACCAGCATGGAGATTTTAGAGGGAGTTTTCCCCAATTGTTAAACTACATCGTAGTCACTCCTCTTTATAATTTTTAGAATCTCCTCCATTTCCTTCTTGGAAGTCTCAGGGATAGTTAACGACTGAGCCTTCATCTGGACAGGCTCAACTTGAATACCCTTTCCTCGAGTTTCGGCAGCAGGAGTGTTGGTAGGAATGATAACAATGGTTGTAACATCTTCTTCAATAGGAGTACTTGCAGAGATGATTATGGGTATGGGGTCAACCTTTGGAGCAGTCATAGGGATAATTACGGGTCCAGAAACTGCTTTTGGGGGAGCAATTTCTGGAGAAAAGATCCTACCATTTTGGGTAATTTTTCTAGTTTCGGCAATATTAATGATGTCGGAATCTTCTTTCTCGGAATTTATCTCTTTGGCGGCCGACTAGTCTTGCTTGATTCCATGGTAGTAATTTCCCCCTCTGTAATTCCACGACACGGTTTTGTCTGATTCGTATGGGACCGGCCCAAGCATTGTGATTATTAAAGGAGTTGCTTTCGGAACTGATGTAATTCTAACGGGTCTTTTGGTGGAGACCCTAGAAGAATTGGTGGAAATGGTAATGATAGAAACATCTTCAACAGGAATAGGTGAAACAGGAGTTTTTTCAAACAAAATCTCTTTGTTATCTATCAGGAACTGAATGTCTGCCTTCAACAAAGGACATCTAGTTGGTGAGGATAAGCAGAGATGGAAAACTTCATTACAGCCCGGGAACACACCGGCTTTCAACAAGTTTATCTTAATAGTCGGAAGGGGGGTCATGAGTTCATCAACCGAGGTAACAAACAAATCTTCTTCAATGGCATTGGTATTGTGACCATGTCTGGGCATAGGAGCATAAATGACATTTGGCTTTTCGGGCGCATCAAACTCAATTTCTTTTACTTCAATGAGGTCTTGTATTTTGTTCTTCAAGGCCCAACAATTATTAATATCGTGACCAGGAATTTCAAAGTGATATGCGCAACGGGCATTGGGATGATAATGAGGGGATGTCGTATTGGGGTTTTTCGGAGCTTCTTTCAAGGTTTCCAAGTTGGATCTTAGTAGATGCGGTAATACTTGAGACAGAGTCATGTTAATTCTGGTGAACTTCCTGACTGGCCTTTCCACTCTTGGTTGATTACTTCTTTGTTGATCAAACGTAGGCTTTGGAATCATAATGACCCCCACCATTGGTCGACGTTCGGCCCTATCTTGGTTTCTTTGCGGATACACAACAAATACTTCTTTATTTCTGATGAAAGGCTTCCTTACAGCTGTAGAAGAAGATGAATCTTTCTAAATCTTTCCACTTTTTATGCCAGCTTCTACCCTCTCTCCAGTCAATATTAGTTTAGTAAAGCCCGGAGATGAACTTCTGATTAAATGATTGAAGAAGGGACCGTATAAGGTGCCTAAGAACATTTCTACCAATTCTCTCTCAGACATAGGGGGTTGAACTCTTCCAGCCAAATCTCTCCATTTTTGCGCATAGTCCTTGAAACCTTCATTGGAAGCCATGGCCATACTCTGGAGTTGAGTACGGGTAGGCGCCAAATCAGCATTGTATTGATATTGCTTGTAGAAAGCTACGGCAAGATCTTCCCAATTGTGAATGTTGGCTCTTTCTAGTTGGTAAAACCAATCGAGTTGAGTTCCAGACAGACTGTCTTGGAAGAAGTGCACCCATAAGTCTTTATCAGTGGTATGGGGTTGGATTTTCCTTACATATGACTGGAGATGCATTTTAGGGCATGAAACTCCTTCATATTTGGCAAATGTAGGTACTTTGAATTTCGGAGGAATCACAATCCCCGGCACTAGTCCCAATTCCTCAAAGTCCAAACCTGGCACCTTTTGGATTTCCATCGCGCTCAACCGCTCTTCGAGATGTCTATACTTGTCATCAGCTGGAGGGTACTGTTCCTCAGATTAGTCTTCTTCTTCCTCTTCCTCTTTCGATCCCAATGGGATAACTGTTTCCTTGCCTTTCCCCTCTCCTTCACCGGATGTTGTTGCAAAGTTCAAAGTACTTCTTGTTTGCTCATGAAATCTTCTTCCCATGTTTAAGATTCCAGTTACCTTCTTTGTTTTCTTTTTCCTCTCTTCAACCAGCAGAGTCTTCAACTCTTCCTGCATCTTGGCTAGGGTCATGAGCAACTGTTGAAACTGCATATTCTGAGCTTGGAGATCTTTCACTGTTTTCTCGAGATCCATCTTACTGAAATAAAAAGTAGAGAGATGAGGAGACTTGTTGCAAAAGACCTGTTTATGTTATGATGAATGATATATGCATATGCAATGTTTCACAGGATTTCAAAGATTCAAGTTTATTTTAGACAAAAAGGAAACACACGTTATATTAATAAGATAAAGTTTGAGTACATCAATTCCACTTGTACAAAATAATACAAAAACTCTAAGATAAAAAGGTGGTACGCATCCTCTTTGGTGCAATGTAGGCATTCAGAGTCTGCTCCTCATGAAGTAGCCCAGTGAGTTCCAAAACCTTCTTCTCGCTTGCGTAGAATTGGGCTTCGAAAGTATCTCGCTCTCCTTTGAGTTATATCCAACCCCTTTGTAGGTCTTCAAGAGATGTGGGCGTGTCAGGATGTAGGATAGTGTATGGAGCATCTCCTTCCTTAACAGGCTCAATGATTACTGGGAGAATGGAGGGGTAAGGCATCATAAGACTCTGAGCACGAGTTCATACCCATTTGAGGTAAGGCTCAAGAGGGAAGAAATTCTTATGCCCCAAAATCTTGCTATCCACCTTGTTTAGCATCCTCTAAGCTAGGATAAATCTCTGGCGAAGACCTTGATCGTCGTTGTCGTAGTCGAATACCAAACCTTGAATCAGCATCTCGTGCGGGCCATCCCTTCGGGCGTAACCAAATTGTCTTAAGGCTAAACATGGGTTGTAGGTGATGCCTCCCCTAATGCCAAGTAGAGGTACATTAGGGAATTATCCATAACAGTTGATGATGATAACATTCTCTTTGGATCGAGAGCACCAATGAATGTCTGAATGTTTGAGCGTCATCAACCTTTGTGACCACCTTGAACCTTGCTCATTCTTTAATAAAGATTGGGGAAGATGAGAAATAAACCACCTTGCCAAGAGAGGAGTGCAACACATAAGGACAACTCTTTTCCTCATTGTGCGAGTGTGAAAAGAGTGTAGGATAACCCCTAGCAATGTAGGCATCAGGTTGCGTGATATGAAGATTTTTACGGTGTTCACATCTATGAGCTGGTCAGGATTTGGAAACAAAACCAGCCCATAGATGAGGAGAGCCACAATTTCCTCAAAGGCTTGCAAGTCTAAGGAATTCCAACAGCTTTGGGCTTTCTCAAACAGGAACTTTGCTAAGAAACCTTTGACACCACTTCTTGTTTCCCAATGGGTTGTGACATCAGATGATTGCAAGTGTAGAGCTTGAGCAATCTCTCCTGGCTTTGGATCTATTTTCGTACCATTGAAAAGTAGTTGATTGAGAATGGGAATCCTCAAGAGTTGGGAGAATTCTTCCAAAGTAGGCACAAGTTGATAATTGGGGAATGTGAAGCAATGGTGCAAAAGATCAAAGAACTGAAAGAGAACCTTCATCATGTCCTCATCTGTGTTGGAGGTGACCAAGTTGAGTAGAGGACCATGTCTCTCGGTGAATGGATAGTTCTCAGGAATCCTTGAAGCTAGCTCCTTAAGTTGTGGAGGGATTCTCACAAGGTTGACTTGAATAGTTTTCCTGCGAAGTGAATCCATATCCTACAAAACAAGAACAAAGATGAATCCTAAAATCCTTGAAATGGTTAGTGGATGATGTTCATGATGTCCATGATGTCCATGATGTTATGTATAAGTATGTATATACAAACAAAACAAACAAATCCTTAGTTTAGGCTTGCATGGAGTTTTATACGTAAGTACCCTCTTGAAGTTTAGTTGGCTTAAACCTGTCCTAGTAATAGTAACCGGGTTCTAAGGAGCTCAATATCACTGGATTGTTTCCTTGATCATTGTTTCAGCTCAAGCCTCTTTAATGGAGACCGAAATATCCCAAGAAACCAAACCTCAATGAGCGTAGTATCGAGTATCTACCAACTTAGGACTGCACCAAATCCGGTCATCTCACTACATCCTAAAGGCCAAGTTGGTCAAGTAAAGGTTCTAGAAGTTCATTAGTGCTTTATGACATCACTCAGCGGCCCTATATTCTCTTTGATAAACTCAAAGGCTATCGGTGCCCACAATTATGTCGCACTAACGTAGCTATTGCTTAGACCATGTCGGTATACCCTACACCGTTTCCATAATGTATTGCTACTTACTTATAATGTATCCCAAATATGGGTAAAGGATTCAAACCCAAACAAAGAACCATAATGTAAAGCATACAAGTCAAACAATGTAAGCAAGTAAATGTGATTTATCCCTAAGGTAACCCTACTTTTAGAATGATCCCTAGCAGAGTCGCCAGTTCTGTGATACGGTGGGAGAACTGACTTGATTGTTTTGCATTTTATCGCAAATGTTGCGGTTAGCAAGAGTCTCCACCGACTTTTCTTTTATCCAAAAGGAAAGGTAAAAAAGCACAGGAAAGACCTTTGAGATTATTTCTTGAGTTCGGGGGGTAGATTATGAAAAGGGAAGGTATTAGCACCCTTTTCATCCATGGCTTTCCATGGGCTCTTAGTTACTTGCTAGATCACTTGCTTTTGTTTGAAATTGTGCTTTATGTGTTTTTGAAAGTATTTTGTAAAGAGGCCATTGTTTAGGCAATCTTTGTAATGATTCTCGTTCGTAAGAATGTATACAAAGATGTTGATCTTTTTGAAAATGTTTTCAATGTTTGTAAGATGTTTTGAAATGTGTAGGTGTTTGTTTTGAAAAATAGCAAGGATGTTTGTTTTGAAATGGAGCAAGTAATTAGGAGCAATCTACCTATTCAAATGTCTTTCTTGTTCATTTTCTTTTCCTTTGATATTATTGTCTTATCATTGATTTGGTAAGCAACCCAATCTTTGGATGTAAACGGGACGGGCGTGGGTCATCGTATAACCATGATTAGCAATATTGCAAAGTATCTTAGCATTTTGAGGGACTAAGATCATTTTTGTAAGGCAACTTTGAATAGCGTCATCGAGGGACTATGATCTTGCATTTGTTTGTTTTTTCTAAGATACTTTACATGCGTAATATGGCCATTTTGTAAGGCAACCAAGTGGGATAACCCTAGAGGTGTTTTATGTGCAAGTGTGTCATTTTCATGCTTGTTTTTGTCTTGAATTAGGATTTTCTATTTGATTGGTTTTATCTTGCCATACAAACCCTAATTACTAGTATATTATGTAAAATTGATAAATTGCAAAATTAAAAATTACTATGCTATCACAACACTTGTGGGAGGGGGTATACAATTTATGAATGGGGATTGCAATAATATAAACCTAATTAATCTATTACAACCAAATTGAATATGTACAAATATTGGAATAAATAATATACAAGATGAATTAAATATGCAAAGATATGTAAACGCAGAGAAGATTTTTGTTTGGTTTTTTATGTGAAAAAAGTTTTAACCTAAACCTAATAAATAAATCAAGATTTACTCAAATCAATTAAGAAAATAAATTATTTTAGAAAAGATTTTGAATAAACCCTAATTCTATTTGATTAAAAGGAAATAAATTTCTTTAAGAAAAAGTAAGTATTTTTTGTATTTTTTTATCTTGAAAATAATATATGGCATTATGAAATATTTTGGTCTTTTTTATACTAAAATAATATGTTTAATGGGTGTGAAGAAAAATAAATATTTAAACTAGTTCTAATTTAATTTACAAATTTAATTAATAAAAATAGATAATATATAACTAAATAAAAATATTTTTTTGTGAGAAAAATAAAATAAAATAAGCTAAAATATAAATCTATCATTTTTTATATTTTTTGTGATTTTTAATGTTAAGAAAAATATATTTTATAAAATAAAATGAAAGTAAAATAAATAAATAAAATTATATTGGGCCAGGGGTGTCATAAGCAAATAGGAGGTGAGTGTTAGAAAAAATCACAAGGCCCATAAAACTGAAGCCCATGCGCTGCATAACAAAAAAATTGGAAAAATGCAAAAGGCAGCGCGCTGAGGCTCGAACCCATGACCTCTAGCATTTTTACGCGCTGTCTTACCACTGGGGTGGCTGTACATCCGTTTATATAAACAAAATCACAAATATATATTAGAAAACGCCTCCTGAAGGCAACTTTATCTTCAACCTTGAACCATGGCCGAACCACCTGTATATCTCTCATTTCTCCATAGAAATGGAAAGTCCAAACATGAAAGTTATGGTGTTTCTTCCCATGAGTTCAACCATATAATTTATGTAAACTAAAAGTCAAAGATCAAAGCTAATTTTACTTTCCCTAATTTGAAACCTAATTTTTACATAAATTTCAAATCCAAAATTCTCTATACACAGTTAATATAAATGAAAACTATGAACATGGTTAGCTTTAGTGCAAGGATATCTACATTTTGTTTTCACAAATCAGGACCAAATGATGCTTGTATGAAGAGATAGAAGTTTGAGTTTTTACCTCTTGCAGCTAGGATCGTGAATGGAGTTTGAGCAAGTTTTGAGAAGGCCTGAGGATCTGTTTAGCTTGCCTGGACCTCCCTGAGTGTATTCCAATCCTTACTTTATCTTGAAAATCCCTGAATCTCCCTACTCACGTCAACCTGCAAGCTTGATATTTAAAAATGGTGGATGATGGAGGAGGAGTTACAATGAGAGAACATGGGTCTGGATCATTTAGATATGAGGTATATTAAGTGTTTAGGTGGTTAAAACTCAAAACGCACGAGTGGTTTTAGAGATGGTTGTGTAAGGTTCAAAAATGTCAAGCTATGGAAGATTCTGATTTGCAGAGTGTTTGGGAGTGTTTTGGAGTCTTAGCCTTCGTTCTTTATGTTGCAATACATTTGTGTATATGTATGGAAAATGTTAGTGATCAACTCCACTCCAGGTTTCAGAGTTATAGCCTTTTGGCTCTATAACTTGCTTTTGAAGAAAAGTGAGGAGACCAGTCTCCAAGGGTTGTACAAGCATGATCTGAGTTGGTAGAGACCTTAGACAAGTTGCTTTTGGTTTTGACTTTTCTTGTGTGCAGAGAAAACAATTGAGAGGCTCAAGAAGTTGACAAAGGCAAAAGTAGTGCTTTATCAAAATGGAAATGGCACCTTTGTGCCATAAATGGAATTATAACTTGGATAAAGGCTCAAATGTTTAGATTAAAGCTCTATCAGCTATGTAAACATTTAATTATGGAGTGAGAAACAAGTTTGAGGCCTGCAAACCAAAGATTATGCAGCCTAGGCTTGGATTTAGGGGTGTGCAAAAAAACTAGTTTACACGAACCAATTTTAAAAATTCAGTGCACCAATTTTTATAATCCAATTTGTGTTGGATGTGAACCGCTCCAGATCCATTTTGATATCAAAATAAAAATCTGGTTTCCATTTTTGATAACCAGTTGTCATACATAAAACCAAATGTATATGATATTATTATTAATGAATAAGATATTATTAAGACACAAGAAATTCAAATTCGTGTAAACCAATTTATATAATATTCAAATTGAAAATGGAAAACTAGTTTATATATTTTATTTTTATTTATTATTAATTAGTTAATTAGAGTGGTGATTAGTTAAGGGAAGAAGAACTTATTAAGTTAATTGTGATGAACGATTGTTAATCTGTATTTTTTTGTTTAACAGTTATAGTGTAGCAATTGTTTTGAAGCAGATTTTGTCTTGGTTTTAGGATGTTTTGTTTTATTTTTTTTGGGTTCTAGTTTTAGTGTTCTGGTGCAACTTTATCATAGATTAAAGTGTAATGTTTTTACTCTTAAATTGAATTTTACTTTTTTGCTTTTCAAAAAAATTGTGAAAAACGATTTGTGATAGTGTTTGAATATAATAGTATAAAAATGACACATGCCTTTGCATCTTGTTCCCTTCATTAACCTGAATTTTTTTGTCTCTTCGAATTAAGAAAGATACAATTTCCTTATAAATCAATTTTAATTGAAAACCGGTTTAAACCAGTTTAGAACCGAATTGAAACCATTTTACAATTTTAAATTGCTTATTATAAAAAATGGTTTAATTTTAAAACTAGAACCATAAAATGGATTGGTTCTTAAAATTTGGTAACCATGCACACCCCTACTTGGATTTGAATTTTTGTTCATCATGAAATGGCTTGAAATCAAAGTGATAAATCACCAACTTCATCTCTTCGATTCTCCCTGCTCAGGAATGATCTCAACGAGTTCTTGGACATTTTGGAAAGCTTGCAATGTGATCTACAACTAATCTTTGAATTAATTTTGAAAATTCCCTTTGGAACTATGTGAAAAACTGGCATGAAGTTAGGTCAAAAATCTGCCTAACTAGGGCAAAATTTCACTACGTTATTTTAGTTCATGAGCATGTATTCACAAAATTATATCTTGAGATCCAAGCATTTTTAGGAGAAATTGTGTGGAGAAAAGTTGTAGATTTCATGGAGATCTACAACTTTCATGTTGGAAATTTCCTTTGAATCATCTTGCATCATGGTGAACATTTGGCTTAAAGTTGAAAAAAAAAAGAAATTTTCTATACTTAGAAAATTTTCTAAGTTAAAAAATTTCAACTTTTCAAAACAAAATCTTAAACCCTTGATTTCTTGATGAACAAGTTTCACATTTTGACATGTTTTGATGAATTATTATCTTTGGCACTTGATTTTGACCAAAAAGTCAAAGTTTGACTTTTCAGTATACAATTGACTTTTGATCAGTTGACTGAAAAATTCATCTATCAATCCAATGGATTTGTAATGTTTTGAATCATGCTATTAGGTCAAAATGATGTGATTGAACTCTTGAAATCATGCTTCAAACCAATTGATCATTTTCTAGGTCAAAAATTAGAAATTGCCTCTTCCCAGTCAAAACCCTAATATTGACCATTTTGCCCTTTTGATGATTTGATCAAATTTCTTGAGGAATTGTGGTCCAAACTTGATAAAATGATACATATGAGCCTAAGATGTTGATGTGGATAAAAAATTATGAAGTTTGACTGTAAATTGGCCATGGTTGACTTTTTCCCCAATACAGCTGATTTTTAGGTCAACTATTCAATTGATTGATCAAAAGTGTGATTTAGGACTTGAAACTTGACATGAGTACTCTTGGGGGTCCCTAATGATCCTTGAAAGCCACATGAATCATTTATAGTCCAAAAATCCTTGTGCAAACTCAAACCCTAATTTTGGTCATCAGTGCATGAGGAGGTGTCTTGAGCTGATCAAACCCTAATCCAGTCTTGAGTTAAAGAGATATTGTGAGAAAATTATTGATAAGTGAGAGGGAAAATTTTGGGTTACAACACCTGTTCTTGCACGACGATAGCTCAGTTATCCAATGAGGGATAAACCAAATAGTATTCATTTGAGTAGTTTCTTTCTGAAGGTTTGAGAAGACCATAGGGAAGCTAGGGAGCAGATTGCGAAGGCCCGGCGTCACATTCATAAGAAGAGTAGGAAAGAATTGGGACCTATGGGTGTTGTTTCTTTGGAGCCATATCTTCAGTGGGTCCAAACGAGATCCATTCAGTTGAAGATGTCGTATTCCCGGGAAACACCTATGCCTGATTTGTTTGTGAAGACCACTCCTCCCCTATTAGATGATCTAGAAGAGATGCAGCTTGCTTTGGTCAGGATGCAACAGGAAAAAGATGCTTGGAAGAATAAGTGCCAAACTCTAGAGATTTCTTATAGATCAGATTTGAAGGAGAAAGACGACTTGATTGAGATCCTTGAAAGTCGAGCTGTAGAGACCATGGAAAGGCAAGGGGATTTATTTTCTCCTAAGCCTTAGTCAGATGCTATTTGCTCACTCCCTAATTCAGGTGATTTGAAGGAGGTTGCCACCAAATATGCGGAAGAAAACCAGAGGTTGAAGGCTCAAATTGACAGGCTCACAGGAAGTGCTAGCGCATAGAGTGATCTCCATCAGCTTCACTTTTCAGGCTTTTGGATTTTATTTTCATCTTGTACTTGGGATCGTTAAAACTTGCAATCCATTTGAAGTTGTTATAATAAAATTTTCAGTATTTTCAAATGCGTTATTACTTTGATATTTTCAATATGTATATAAATTTTAAATCCCTTGAAATATTAAAGAACAAAATAAAATCATGCGCATTGCACATCATGCATCATATTGCATATATTTCTTGAATTTGTTATTGTTGTACCCCAAAATTTACCCTCCCATATTCTTCAAGATTTGGCAAGATCAAGCTTCAAATGGATTAAGGATTGCACAGTGCAAACACCCTCCTGAGCCAGTCAAATTAGGGTTTTGGTTCTTGCAAAGAAATTGAGGTTTTCAAGGATCCAATCAAGTCCCATATGCCTATATACATTGTCAAACATCCATATGTCAAGTTTCAAGACTCACAACATCAAGTTGCACAGTCAAAAGCCCTAATTGCTTCACAGTCAACTGTAGGGGTAAAATGGTCATTTGACAGTCAAAATTCAAAATTTTTGGTCAACATCTTATCTTGAAGCCACAATCATCATTTGATCAAGTCTTGATCATGATTCCACAAGCATGGCTCAAAAAGTCTCAAGATGTCAAAAGTTTCTATTTTTGGACAGTTGAAAAGTCAACTGTAACTTGACCAAGGCATAACATTTTCATGGTTCATCAGAAAAATCCCATCCAATGCTCATTTTGAAGGGGATGAAATTTCCTACAACTCATATTCACATTCCAAGTCCAAGAAATGCTCTCACAAAAAGTTATCAATTTCTACATTATAGGTCATTTTCAAAAGTCAACAAAAGGGCACTTTAAGTCAAAGACCATAACATGAGATTGGTAAATCAAAATGTCATGGGACCAAAGACATTGGTTATAGGACTTCAATACCTTTCCAAAATGTCCAAGAACATGTTCATAGCTTCAAAATTGAGCAAGATATGCATTGATGAAGTTGGGAAATTTTTGTGAATTTGCAAAAGTCAACTTTGCCTAAAACACTTCATTTTTGCTAATGGGCCTCAAATTCCTTCTTGAATCTTTACCCAAGGCTTATGCACGACCCATTAAGATTAATTTGAATTATTTTCTCATTTTTATTAATTATTTGGATATTTAATTGATTAATAATTCATTTAATTAATTTAATTATAGGAAAATATCAAAACATGGTTGTCAAATCTTTTTATGAGGCAAATGAGATCAGGGCAAGCTGGCAATTCGTGTGCACCTTAAAGACATCAAAATCCCCATGATTGGCAAGGTTTTATCAAAGAAAAAGATTGAAAAAGATTTGATTGGCAATCACATAATGAAACTTGAATGCAATGGATTGTTGGGCTTAAAATTGACCTAATTCTCTTCACATAAAGAGACTGAAGCAAACCCTATTCAGAGACACGTGAAACTGCTGCTGAAACACCATAACCAAACTCTAAAAAATTCAAGAAAAGTGTGAAACTGAATTCTTATTTGCAGCGCAATTCAAAGCCTCTTTTTGATTCACACACCTTGCCTGAGTCTCCAGGAACCTATTGCACTCAAGAACAAGCCCCAACACCATCAGAATCAAAGAATACAAGTCCCACAGTTTGAATATATTTCCAAAATTACATATCATAATTCATGCGTTTTTAATCCATTTTCTTGGTTGATTTATGTTAATAGGGACATTCTGAAGCTATTGGTATAAACCAATTTGGTTATAACATTCTGAATCGAAATCCACCATTGGAGATATCTAGGGTTTAGAAGCTTGAAATTTAGGGCTTTGCAAATAAGGAAAAATTGGATCTTGAAACAAGAATGGTTGAATTCATCAAGGCCAGACGAATTCAACCCAATCCTCGCGCTCAATTTATATCAACCCTAACTCTAATCGTTATTTTTCGTGGTTGTAGTTAGTGGGGGTTAGAAACCCCCGCTACTTGTTCTGTATTTTGCAGGAAAAGATGAAGAAGAAAATACGTGTATGAACGTGACTGGGTGATTCAAATGAGTGGCGCGCGTTTTTGTTTTGTGGCATAATTATTGGGTTCCTTAATATAATATTTATTTGTCAATATGTTTACAAATACGCGCAGATGGTGGAGTGGTTAGTGACGTGTTTGTTCACCACTGGAACCTGGGTTCGATTCCCAGGTCCCCCAAACTCTTGTTCCTGTTTTTCATAATGTGTTCCAATACAACATATGTCCAATGTTCCACCATAGGCCTCATGATTCCAGCGTGCCATGTGTCCCCATCAGCCATCCAAAGGCCAGGAGAGGAGGAATACCATATTCCTCAGTCAATGCATGTGCAAGCAATCAGGAAGGTCAACAAAGGCTTTGTGATTAATAGGCCATAATTTCTCAATTTCAACTCCATATGGGCCATCACACCCCCTTTGGTTTGCCTTGTTTTATTTTATTTTATTTTCTTTTAATACTTTTAATTGTTTTAATTATTATTATTAATTCACCACAAATTAATTTTTCACAAAATAAAATCAGAAATCATGAAATTGTAAATATTTTTTTATTATTTATTAAATTTACTATTAACTATTAATTTTGTAAATAAATATTAACAATTAACTTAATTTAATTTAGGTTTAAATTTTAATCTTTTTCTCAATAAATAAAAATTCTATAGAATTAGGTTTTGACATTTTTAATCATTTTCTTATTATCATCATTATTAATTATTATTATTTTTGTACATATAAATGTAAATTAATTAATTAGCCTAAATTAGGTTAACTTTAACATTTTCTTAATAATTAAAATAAACTTAGAACTAGGGTTTTCTTTTGATTTTAATTTCTTTATTTTCCTTAAATACAAAAAAACATAAAAAAAAATCTTTCTTTAATTAATTAAATAATTAGGTTTACTTTTTAATTTAAAGCAAAGGACAAAAAAGCTCGTAATTTCTCAAAAGGGTCAAAACCCTAGGACGTTCCAATTTAATTCTTTTCGCGCGTTATTTTTCATTTTGATTATTATGTAACTGCTTCCAAGGAATGTAATAGTAATTAGGTTTATTGCTTTCTTTACTTTCCGCACTTTATCAAAAACGGGTCTTTGTTTTTTTGGCGATGTATAGACCCGCGCCTTGTAATAGCGTAGCTTTTACCGTTCCGTATTTTATTTTTCGCACTCCTAACTGCTAAATTGCATGAAAGAATGTATGATAATTAAAAACAACTCGTAGCTCACAATTGCATGATCCAAGATAAATGTTAACATGAAAACAACACACAATGCACACACCACTTCTAGGGTACGCCTCACTCGTTGCCTCGAAAGTGGTCGTCAAGTATAGGGTGTTTTAGGGGTCGCCCTTATGTCTAAGATCTAGTTTCCTCGAAACGGTTGCCTCGGATTAAAAAGGATCTAGGACATTAGGGTTACTTCTAAGGTGTCCTACTATTGCTTCGGTGACCACAATGTCCCTAACAAATCGAATTGACCCTAACACCTCCAACGGTGGTGCTACCTACCTCTCAATGGTGGGATGGCACTATCTAAAGGATTCTTACACAGCCTAATTCCTTAGGGTAGGTAGATGACTCAGGGGTACTTGCTCTCTCAAAAACAAACAAAACAATCTTTTCACACTGACACTTTCAAAAGTTTTCAAAACAAATTTTTCAAACACTCTTGAGGACAGATACAAGAGTCACTTAGAAATCTTTCAAAAATGAAACTTTTTTTTTCAAACCCACTCACATTTGAAAAGCAAACAAATTTTGAAAACATAAGAGCAAGCACCTAAGAGCCCGTGGATAACCACGAATAGAAAGGGTGCTAACACCTTCCTTTTCTATAAATCTACCTCCCGAACCGAGAAACATTCTCGAAAAGGAATTTTACTGTGCTTTTGTCCTTTCCATGTTGGAGAACATAAAAGACGGTGGCGACTCTTGCTTACCGCGACATACGCGATCCAGATAAAAACAGTCAGTTCTATTTCCACCGATCACAGAACTGGCGACTCTGCTGGGGAAACTTTATAAGTGAGGTGTACCTTAGGATTAGATCATACTTATGTTTTCAATTGAATGTTTTGTTTGCTTTATTATTGTGGGCTGCATCGGAGTTTCATAGATCCTAACCCAGATCTGGGGATAACCTTTTAGGAAGCATAAGCTGTGAGGGACCTGTCCGGCATAGACCGACACGGGTGAAGCAATGGCTACGTTGGTGTGGCACCTTGGTCTGTACCGATATCCCTTGTGTTGCAACGAGGAGAATATGGGTCTTCTGAGGAGTCATTAAGCACCAACCGACCTTAGAACCCTAATTTGACCCAACTTGGCCATAGAACAGTAGCAGTATGCTACACTCATTGAGGCTAAACTCTCACGATGGTTCTGGCCGCAAGAAAAGATTGCGATGCTGGAGTTATGACCGATCGAGGGTAGTCGATGATATTGAGATCCTCTAGAACCCGATTACTTTTGATAGGACAGATCTTAACCAATGAAACTGAAAGAGGGTAGTACCTAAACTTCATGCTGGCCTAAACTCTAAGGGCTGTCTTGTGTGACTTGTGTGCCTTCAAACTTGACTACTTGCATGCTTGTTATCTGACACGCGAGTTCCTTGAAGGTTTTGTTTACAATCCTTAATCGGGACTCATTACAGGGCCTACTTACATCACTCCATGCATAGCATAACATCATACCATTGCATACATCCTGCATAAGGACTAACCCATTTCAAGGATCTCAAGGGCTTGTGATGTAGGTCATGATGAATCAAATGTCTAGCAAGGGGCAAAAGGGATTTATTTTCCTCTAGCCAAGGTTAATGACTTGAGTCAGGGGATATGACCCACTCGATATGGTGAGCCTTGACTCTTGAAGAAGGACTCTCAACAATATGCAGTTCCTTCAATCAAGCTACCAGATTCAAATTCTAACAAGTTTCTCTGTTTACCCCGCGAGATCCTTGAAAACATTGCATACATACATATCATTGCATTACAGGTACCCTTTTTACAGGTCACTTACCATCTTCGCTATTTATTTCAGCAATGTCTTCCCAACAAGACAACCAGGATCTTCATGCTCAAGAGACTCGGTTCGGGGAAATCTTCCTAAACCTATCCAAGGGGCAGGAAGAGTTGAGAACACTCCTCATAGGGAATTTGGTCAAGAACAGTCCAGAAGACAGTAAGGAGGAACGACTGAAACATCTGCAAGCTGAGGTAGAAGCAATGAAAACCCAGATGCTGGGGCAGATGGCTCTTATCCAAGACTTATCTCAAAGACAAGGAGAGCTCAGGGTTCTCGTCAACCAACTGCTTCGGGACAACCAAGTGGGGCAAACATCTGAGGTTGAAGAGAAAGCCATCATCCAACCCCCTTTGAGACAAGAAGACAAAGGAAAAGCTCCTCAGCTTGCTTCAGGGTCACCCGCCCAGCAACAACCTTTCCAGCATCAAAGGGGTAATCGGCGCCAGCGAAATACGTCTGGAAGACATTTCTCGGAGACTGGTATACCATCATCACTAATACTGAAACGCTTGTTGGAGGTCAAGCTAATTGCTTTAAAGGATCCTCCTAAGACTCTCAACATAACCTCCCTAAAGTAAAATCCTGATGAAAGGTGTGCCTACCATTCTGACAGTCCTGGACATGATACCGACGACTGTTGGAGCTTGAAGAACAAGATCCAGGACTTGATCGACGGAAGGGTGCTGGAGTTCATGCCGGGTGGTAAAATGAAAATCTTCTGCTGAGAATCTTCCATCTGAGATGACCAGTTCAAACTAAGAAATTTTTGTTCATTCGAATGTTCAAATTGCATTTTTCTTTGCTTATTCAAACATTTGTTCATGTCAAACTTGGTTATTTCATTAATGCATTACACGTGTTTGTTTTGAAGTAATTGTGTTTACTATATTGCTTTTATTTTATGATATTCAACTCTCGATTGAAAATTCTAAGCCTCTTGAGGGAGGATGATGAAAACGATACCACAATCTACAGTATGCTTTTGAACAGACCCCGCTAATGAGGTACAGGCATTGTTTCAATTCCTAAACACTGGAGTTATAAGGAAGATAATCCCTCGTCAACCCCTTTGAGCCAAAGAAGTAGGAGTTTTTCTTTTCGAAAATTAAAACCCTTAATCATAACCTGGGGCAGGGTAGTTCTCTCAGTTGATCCAGGTGCCCAACGAACGGCATCAAGGGAGTCCTTACAAAACAAAAGACAGTGATGGTTCCGAATAATCATAGCGACAGGCAGTCATTACCAAAAAAAAAACTAAAGCCCAATAAGTCAAAACCTATGAAGGAGACTTACAAAACTGGGGCATCCCGCTGATTGTAAATACGAAAAGAAACAGTTCAGGCAAAAAACAGGGATAACAAAATCAAAAAAAGAAAGAGGTCCTACAAACCCTCGACAAAAAAAAATGACTGCCTATTCAAAATAAACTGTCAATATTCGAACCATCATTGGAATATCGGGACAAAGACTCAAACAAGGTCTAACGCGTGATTAGCTGAGTTTAGGTTGCAGAACATCATGAAGAGCGGGTGGGCACAAATAAAATTTGAGCCTTTATCCTTTGTTTCTTAAACCGTGAACCAGGCCACACTACAACCCTTAAAAGTGCTAGCTGAAGCATGGGTTAGTTCGAAAGCATACTGTTACCAAAGGTATCCTGACTCCTTAAGGCTCGCTGTAAAATCCTGAGTTGACATCACATCTTACAAAAATTTGCTTGTTTTACTGAAAAAATGCATTTTCAAAAACTTCAAGACAGACATAAGCTTTGCATTTTTAATATAACATTGTTTGCATATGACTATTTGTTTGAATAACACAGAAGTTCGCACGAAGAATATCTGATGAACAAAAGCACTCCCAATCAAGGGGCAGACATGATCATGGTCTATCATCTAGGGCAGTCAGGTCAAGATTCAGAGAATCTCTCAAAGGCCAGCCAGCCAGGGGCAACTCTCCATATGAATCACTTGGGGCATTCTACGATCAAACGTCTTCTGGTAGTATGGCAACGCAACACTACTGACAGGGGCACCTCCCTACATCCTGAGAGCACGGACATAGTCGAAAAAATACTACGCATAATTAAAGACCCGCTAGGTTGACACACCTGGGCAAAAATAAGGGCTTCCCGGCGAACCAAAAGGGTTCGGGCAAAAATAAGGGACGAAAATGAAAAATCTATAAACCCGGCAAGTCGAAAACCTGAAAAGGCGGCTTGGGCAATAATGGGTATCTCGGTGGACTGAAAACCCGAAAGGGCGGTCCAGGCAAAAATTAGGGATCAAAGCGTACGACTATGTCCTGTCATCTCGTCACTTACCTACCAGAAGAGGATTTGTCAATCGGTAGTTATCAAGACCTCCACAGGTACCTTCTCCCATAGAAACAGGGGCAATAATGAGTTGTCCAAGCAATCTAATTGCTCTATCTACCAAGGTACCAAGGTAAGTTCGGCTGAAGAATCTGACCAAGATACCTTCACTCCCTGAAGAGTAAGACAAGCAGAGTTGGCCTACCCTCAACTCTAAAAAGGCACAATATCTCCAGCAAGTCAGCAACACTCTCCCCGAGCAGAGTTAGTCTACTGTCAGCCTTAAGGAAGTTGGGTATCCCTAGAAAATATTAAACATTCCCCAGCCGAGTATACAGATATTCCTCAACAAGCTTCCCCGGCAGTCTAAATATAAGATTATTCCCCGGCGGAATACCAGACACCCCAGTGGAGCCACTTCCCCATTACAGTTCAAAAGTTTCCCCAGGAGAGTTGAACCATCTCCCCAGTAGATTCTGGAAGCTTATCCCCTGCAAAGTACGAACGCTCTCCCCGGCTTTATTCAGAAGGTTATTCCCCACCAGAGCTTATAACTGGGTTATCCTCAGCTAATTACCACGGAAGGATCGTCCTCGGCGAAGTTCTTCCTATCCCCCAACGGAGTTTATCAAATCTTCCAACAAAGCTTATCAACAGGAATCCCCAGCGGATTTATCATCAAAACCTCAACGAAGTATCTCTCCCCACAGAGTATTTCCCCGCAGAATAATCTCTTCAACAAAGTTTATTCCCCAATGGAGTCATCTTCTCCTACAGGTTTATTCTCGCAACCATCATCCCCAACGGAGACGAAGAACTCTACTCTTCAACATCAGCCCAGGATTTGACTTCCCGGCATCCGTCAAGGATTTATTTTCCAAGACAAAAATACATTCATAAACATCACATCTTCATACATTATAGCATGCACATACGCATCATGGACATACAATCTCATTTATTTTGAGAACATCACGCATTTCATACATCATGACATTGCATACCACTAATATTTTGCCTTTTCAGGAAAAAGGTCAATACAAAGATGATTACTATCAACTGTCGCAATTCCAGATTCGATTCCTGTATCCAGCCAGGGCACGTCTGAAGAGTTTGAAGATTCAATTCCTGTATCCAGCCAGGGAATATCTGTTGACGACTAATTCCAGATTCGATTCCTGTATCCAGCCAGGGCACGTCTGAAGAGTTTGAAGATTCAATTCCTGTATCAAGCCAGGGCATATCTGTTGACGACTAATTCCAGACTCGATTCCTGTATCCTACCAGGGCACGTCTGAAGAGTTTGAAGATTCGATTCCTGTATCCGGCCAGGGCATATCTGTTGACGACTAATTCTAGATTCGATTCCTGTATCTAACCAGGGCACATCTGAAGAGTTTGAAGATTCGATTCCTGTATCAAGCCAGGGAATATCTGTTGACGACTAATTCCAAACTCGATTCCTGTATCCTGCCATGGCACGTCTGAAGAGTTTGAAGATTCGATTCCTGTATCAAGCCAGGGCATATCTGTTGACGACTAATTCCAGACTCGATTCCTGTATCCTGCCAGGGCACGTCTGAAGAGTTTGAAGATTCGATTCCTGTATCAAGCCAGGGCATATCTGTTGACGACTAATTCCAGACTCGATTCCTGTATCCTGCCAGGGCACGTCTGAAGAGTTTGAAGATTCGATTCCTGTATCCGGCCAGGGCATATCTGTTGACGACTAATTCCAGACACGATTCCTGTATCCTACCAGGGCACGTCTGAAGAGTTTGAAGATTCGATTCCTGTATCCAGCCATGGCATATCTGTTGACGACTATTTCCAGATTCGATTCCTGTATCCAGCCAGGGCAAGTCTGAAGAGTTTGAAGATTCGATTCCTATATCTAGCCAGGGCATGTCTACATAAAGAGTTTAAAGATCAACCCCTGTAACAGGCCAGGTAATTATTTTTCTTTCTCAGGTACGCAAGTTCTCGCTAAGGAATCTCTTACGCGATCGACACCTAGATGGCATCTATAAGCCCATCCACATGCCAACAGTCTCCAAATGGCATCTATAAGCCCATTCCCGACAAGATTCTGTTACAGCTTCAGATGGCATCTATAAGCCCATCCTCCTATCTGTCATCTCTCCAAATGGCATCTGTAAGCCCATTCCCGTCATCACACTACTGATACTCTACTATGTGAGTGCAAATTTCTGGGCACTCTAGTGTTCAATCATCTTCCACCTTCGGATCACGAAAGGCACGCAAGCCAATCTACATCCTCAGGTCTAAGAAGATTGAACAGGGGCAACTGTTGTACCCCAAAATTTGCCCTCCTATATTCTTCAAGATTTGGAAAGATCAAGCTTCAAATGGATTAAGGATTGCACAGTGCAAACACCCTCCTGAGCCAGTCAAATTAGGGTTTTGGTTCTTGCAAAGAAATTGAGGTTTTCAAGGATCCAATCAAGTCCCATATGCCTATATACATTGTCAAACATCCATATGTCAAGTTTCAAGACTCACAACATCAAGTTGCACAGTCAAAAACCCTAATTGCTTCACAGTCAACTGCAGGAGTAAAATGGTCATTTGACAGTCAAAAGTCAAAAATTTTGGTCAACATCTTATCTTGAAGCCACAATCATCATTTGATAAAGTCTTGATCATGATTCCACAAGCATGGCTCAAAAAGTCTCAAGATGTCAAAAGTTTCTATTTTTGGACAGTTGAAAAGTCAACTGTAACTTGACCAAGGCATAACCTTTTCATGGTTCATTAGAAAAATCCCATCCAATGCTCATTTTAAAGGGGATGACATTTCCTACAACTCATCTTCACATTCCAAGTCCAAGAAATACTCTCACAAAAAGTTATCAATTTCTACATTATAGGTCATTTTCAAAAGTCAACAAAAGGGCACTTTAAGTCAAAGACCATAACTTGATATTGGTAAATCAAAACGACATGGTACCAAAGACATTGGTTAGAGGACTTCAAGACCGTTCCAAAATGTCCAAGAACATGTTCATATCTTCAAAATTGAGCAAGATATGCATTGATGAAGTTGGGAAATTTTTGTGAATTTGCAAAAGTCAACTTTGCCTAAAACACTTCATTTTTGCCAATGGGCCTCAAATTCCTTCTTGAATCTTTACCCAAAGCTTATGCACGACCCATTAAGATTAATTTGAATTATTTTCTCATTTTTATTAATTATTTTGATTTTTAATTGATTAATAATTCATTTAATTAATTTAATTATAGGAAAATATCAAAACATGGTTGTCAAATCTTTTTATGAGGCAAATGAGATCAGGGCAAGCTGGCAATTCGTGTGCACCTTAAAGACATCAAAATCCCCATGATTGGCAAGGTTTTATCAAAGAAAAAGATTGAAAAAGATTTGATTGGCAATCACATAATGAAACTTGAATGCAAAGGATTGTTGGGCTTAAAATTGACCTAATTCTCTTCACATAAAGAGGCTGAAGCAAACCCTATTCAGAGACACGTGAAACTGCTGCTGAAACACCATAACCAAACTCTAAAAAATTCAAGAAAAGTGTGAAACTGAATTCTTATTTGCAGCGCAATTCAAAGCCTCTTTTTGATTCACACACCTTGCCTGAGTCTCCAGGAACCTATTGCACTCAAGAACAAGCCCCAACACCATCAGAATCAAAGAATACAAGTCCCACAGTTTGAATATATTTCCAAAATTACATATCATAATTCATGCGTTTTTAATCCATTTTCTTGGTTGATTTATGTTAATAGGGACATTCTGAAGCTATTGGTATAAACCAATTTGGTTATAACATTCTGAATCGAAATCCACCATTAGAGATATCTAGGGTTTAGAAGCTTGAAATTTAGGGCTTTGCAAATAAGGAAAAATTGGATCTTGAAACAAGAATGGTTGAATTCATCAAGGCCAGACGAATTCAACCCAATCCTCGCGCTCAATTTATATCAACCCTAACTCTAATCGTTATTTTTCGTGGTTGTAGTTAGTGGGGGTTAGAAACCCCCGCTACTTGTTCTGTATTTTGCAGGAAAAGATGAAGAAGAAAATACGTGTATGAACGTGACTGGGTGATTCAAATGAGTGGCGCGCATTTTTGTTTTGTGGTGTGATCGGTGGATCTGGAACTGACTGTTTAAAGCTGGTTCGCGAAATGTCGCGGAAGCAAGAGTCGCCACCGTCTTTTATTTTCTCCAATAGGAAAGGACAAAAGCACAGAAAAATTCCTTAAAGAGATTGCTCTCGGTTCGGGAGGTAGGTTATAGAAAGGGAAGGTGTTAGCACCCTTTCTATCCATGGTTATCAATGGGCTCTTAGATACTTGCTCAATGTATTTTCAAAATGGTTTGCTTGCTTTTCAATGTGGGTTTAAAAAGTTTCTTTGAAAAATTTCAGTTCGACTCGTACGCCAGAGTGTTTGAAAAATTTGCTTTGAAAGCTTTTGAAAATGTGTCAGTGTGAAAAGTCTTTTTGAGTTTGTTTTGAGATTAGAGCAAGTATCCTTGAGAACCTACCTACCCTAAGGAATTCGTCTGTGTAAATGTCGTTTAAGGTAGTGCCATCCCACCATTGAGAGGTAGGTAGCACCACCGTTGGAGGTGTTCGGGTCAATTCGAGTTTGTAGGGACATGGTGATCACCAGAGCAATGGGAAGACACCTTAGAAGCTACCCTCATGCCAGGTTCCCGGATCATGAGGACTTACTAAGACGTCCTATACTCGACGATCACCTTTCGAAAGGCAACAGTGAGGCGTACCCTAGGGGTGGTGTGTGCGAATTGTGTGTCATGTTTCAGTTATTTTTGTCTTGTCATGTTCATTTGTGTTCTACGCTTGATTTTAATTAAGACATTCATTCTTGCATGCTTTTTAACAGTTATAAAGTTTGCGGGAAAATAAATCTAAACTATTACAAATGCGCGGGTCCACATCGCCAAAATTAAACCGGACCCGATTTGACGGAAAATAAATAAAGCGAATAAAGTTGAAGTGCGAAAAGTAGAATCGTTACATCGCTTTGGGAGAGTTACATAATTATAATAAGCAATAAAGTAAATGCGCGAAATAAAATAATTAGAACAATGGGCGTTGGACCCTTTTGCAAAAAAAATTGAATTAATAAGGAATTAAGATAAAAATGAAAATTAAATGTTTTTGGTATTTTTTGTATTTTTTAAGATTTAATGGAAAAGAATTAATTAAAAGTAAAATAAAATGTAAACCTAATTCTACTTATTTTTTAATTATTATGAAGATGTTGAATTTTTAACCTAATTTAAATCTAAGTTATTTATATACATTTAATTATAAAAAATAAATAAATAACTAATATTATGATAAAAAAAGAAAATTTAAAAGGTATAAAAATTATCAATTAACCTAATTCTATATTTTTGTATTTTTAGTTATTAAAAAGAATTAAAATTGCAACCTAATTAAAACTAAATATTTACATGCATTTATTCATAAAAATAATTAAATAAATAAATATTATATTTTTTGTCTTTTCTGAATTTTTGTGATATTTTTGTATTTTGTTAAAAAAAAAAAATTAATTAAATAAACACAATTGAATAAAATAATAATTAAAAGATATAAGAAAAATAAATAAAATTAGCAAACCAGGGTGGGGTGTAGTCCCAATTGGTGAGGTACAGGCCTAGCAATCTGGCCCATTTATCTTTGAGTTCGTTGACTTTTCTGGATCATGTATGATGCGTGGACTGCGTTTATGGTGTTCTTTGAATTTGAGCCCTTGATCTGCTCTCACTGGACGCGTGTATGGTGGGATGATGATGGAATATGGTGATCCTCAATAGGCGTGCTGCATAAGAATTGTTAGTGAAAAATAATGTGGAAATTGTATAGACCTGGGGTTCGAACCCAGGTCATGAACATAGCAAACGCATCCACCTGCCACTGAACCACTTTGGCTTCTTTTAATATATAATAACAATTAATCAATATAAAGGAGAAGCAAAGCTAGTGGGCACCAACGCGCCAATTTTTGAACTGACGAATCACAGCGTGCCATGTACTCATCTTCCTCGCGTGCCTGAAATATAAAACACAGAGGCAACGGTTTCAACGCGTTGTGTTAGGCATGTTTATGAAAAATAGCGACTAGCGCTGTGACATCAATAAATTGATCGCGAGGGTCCATATCTCCTCGTCTTGATGAGCTGGTTGGAATGGCATAAGTCTGGAACCCTAATTTTACTGTATTGTAAAAGCCCTAAATCAAGCTCTGAAAAACCCTAGAATATGAAAATGGTAGAATCGCGTATGGCCAATGAAAACTCAATTGAACATGATGGTTAGTCTCAGAATTTCAATATGAACAAGAATCAATAAACAAAAATGCACAAAGAT
Organism: Vicia faba; assembly: GCA_948472305.1. Taxonomy (NCBI): domain Eukaryota; kingdom Viridiplantae; phylum Streptophyta; class Magnoliopsida; order Fabales; family Fabaceae; genus Vicia; species Vicia faba. The sequence continues at coordinate 1,223,038,132 of OX451741.1, read as the reverse complement.
GCGTGGATTATGATATATGATTCCAAAAATTTTGAGACACAGTCTGAGTTTATGATACCGATTCAAGGCGTTTTGCTTGTTGTTTATGATTGGCACACGTTCAGGAATGCCTAAGGAAGCTATTGAAATAGGTTTGGAGCCCTGAATCCACCTCTAGAATGCTTTTCAGAATTGAGTTTTCAAGCAATTTTTTCAAGTGTGTAATGGAGTTTTCAGCGCAGCTTGGAGTCTCTTGCCATTAGGTTTTGATTCAAGCATATGTAGTGAATAATTTAGGTCAACAAAACTGGCCAAAATCTCTTGCATTCAAGGATTCCAATATTTGATTTTCCTTAAGGATCTTCCATATCTTTTCATGTGTATTTTGTGCAAATCATATCCCAATGCTCCAAATCTTTCCAAATTGGCTTAGGCACGAATTATTGAGCCTAAAATGTGTACAAAAAGGTTCATTAGGTCAAGTTAGATATTTTCTATATATTTAAATAATTTAAATGAATTAATATTAATATAAATTCAAATAAATAAATAAAAAATGAGAAAATACTTCCCTTTGGGCCCAATGGTCGTGCATAGGCTTGGAATGATGAATCATGGAAGAAAAGTAGGCCCATTGGCAATTTTAGACCATTTGAATCAAAGTTGACTTTTCAAAATTCCCAAGAATTTCCCAACTTCCACAAGGCATAACTTGCTCAATTTTTAAGCTTTTCACATGTTCTTGGACATTTTGGAGAGGTCTTTGAGTCCTCTAACCAATGCCTTTGGTCCCGTGTCAGTTTGATTTACCAATCTCAAGTTATGGCCTTTGACTTAAAGTCCCTTTTTGTTGACTTTTGAAAATGACCTATAATGTTGAAATTGATAACTTTTTGTGAGAGCATTTCTTGGACTTGAAGTATGAAGATGAGTTATAGGAAATGTCTTTCTCTTCAAAATGAGCTTTGGATGGAATTTTTCTGATAATCCATGTGAAAGTTATGCCCTGGTCAATTTCAGTTGACTTTTTCAGCTGTCCAAATATAGTAACTTTTGCATCTTTGATGATTTCTGAGCCAAATCTTGAGAATCATGATCAAGCATTGATCAAATGATGTTTGTGGCTTCAAAATGATATGTTGACCAAAAATTTGAACTTTTGACTGTCAAATGACCATTTTGCCCCTACAGTTGACTGTAGTGCAATCTAGGGTTTTGACTGTGCAATTTTGAGCTAAATGCCTTGAAACTTGATATGAGGATACTTGACCATCTTTGTAGGCATATGAGACTTGATTGGGCCTTTGAAAACTTCCTTTTCTTGATCAGAATCCAAACCCTAGTTTTGACTGTATAGGAGACAGTTGAACTGCATAACCCTTGGGGAGTTTTGTGACTTGGCTTGGCAATTTCTTGAAGAATATGGGAGGGCAAATTTTGGGGTGCAACAGTTGCCCCTGTTCAATCTTCTTAGACCTGAGGATGTAGATTGGCTGACGTGCCTTTCGTAATCCGAGGGTAGAAGATGATTGGACACTAGAGTGCCCAGAAATTTGCGCTCACATAGTAGCAGCGATGATGGGGGAATGGGCTTATAGATGCCATTTAGAGGTTGCTGGATAGGGTGATGGGCTTATAGATGCCATCTGGATGTTGATCGCGTAAGAGATTCCTCGGCGAGAACCTGCATACCTGCAAAAGAAAAAATGAGTACCTGACACGTTGCAGGAGCTGATTTTAGATGCTTGGTATAGATATGTCCTGACTGGTTACAGGAGCTGGATCTGGAGCTTCAAACGCTGATGAATGAACCAGGGATGGTTACTGCCTTAGCATGAATGATAAGAGAGCCTTGGGTGATTTTAACTTCAACAACGCTCGTTGAGAAAATCTTGGCGGGGATTACCATCTTTGCAATATCGGGAAGAGAACCATAGGCTATTATAATCTGAAAGGAATGATCACCTCACTCAACGTCGGAGAGGGAAATATCTGAAAAAAGGATCACTACCTCACACACCATCGGAGAGGGAAACATCTGAAAAGGGATTAATACCTCACACACCGTCGGAGAGGGAACCATAGGAGACTATCACCTCACACTCATCGTCGGAGAGGGAAACATCTAAAAAGGAATTACCACCTCACACTCATCGTCGGAGAGGGGACCATAGGGAGAATATCACCTCACACTCATCGTCGGAGAGGGAAACATCTAAAAAAGGAATTACCACCTCACACTCATCGTCGGAGAGGGGACCATAGGGAGAATATCACCTCACACTCATCGTCAGAGAGGGAAACATCTAAAAAAGGAATTACCACCTCACACTCATCGTCGGAGAGGGGACCATAGGGAGAATATCACCTCACACTCATCGTCGGAGAGGGAAACATCTAAAAAAGGAATTACCACCTCACACTCATCGTCGGAGAGGGGACCATAGGGAGAATATCACCTCACACTCATCGTCGGAGAGGGAAACATCTAAAAAAGGAATTACCACCTCACACTCATCGTCGGAGAGGGGGCCATAGGGAGAATATCACCTCACACTCATCGTCGGAGAGGGAAACATCTAAAAAAGGAATTACCACCTCACACTCATCGTCGAAGAGGGGACCATAGGGAGAATATCACCTCACACTCATCGTCGGAGAGGGAAACATCTAAAAAAGGAATTACCACCTCACACTCATCGTCGGAGAGGGGGCCATAGGGAGAATATCACCTCACACTCATCGTCGGAGAGGGAAACATCTAAAAAAGGAATTACCACCTCACACTCATCGTCGGAGAGGGGACCATAGGGAGAATATCACCTCACACTCATCGTCGGAGAGGGAAACATCTTTAAAAAGGACTCTGGAAGCAGCATCAGAACGTCACCATATCTGGATCATATCCGAAACTATATCAAGAAGGAAATCTGGAAGCAGCATCAGAACGTCACCATATCTGGATCATATCCGAAACTATATCGAGAAGGAATTCTGGAAGCAGTATCAGAACGTCACCATATCTGGATCATATCCGAAACTATATCGAGAAGGAATTCTGGAAGCAGTATCAGAACGTCACCATATCTGGATCATATCTGAAACTATATCGAGAAGGAATTCTGGAAGCAGTATCAGAACGTCACCATATCTGGATTATATCTGAAACTATATCTAGACAGAATTGCGATTAGTTTGATAGTAGTCATTTGTATTGATCTTTTTCCTGAAAAGGCAAAACATAATTGTATGCAAAAATCATGATGCATGAACTGTATGTCTTCAAAATCAATGAGATTCGTGTAGTATGATGCATATGCATGCTATAATGATGTATGTGACGTTTTATGAATGTATGTTTGTCTAAGAAAATAAATCCTTGACGGGTGCCGGGAAGTCGTATCCTGGGCTGATGTGGAAGAATAGCTTTTGCTTCCGCTGGGGTTGACAGTTGCAAGTATACCGGTAGGAGAAGATAACTCCGTTGGGGAATGAACTTGGCGAATGGATTACCCTGCAGGGAGATACTCTGTGGGGAGAGGACTACTTTGCTGAGGTTGATGATAACTCGCTGAGGATACCTTGCTGTATTGGAAGTATGAATGGACTTCGCTGGGGATAGGAAAGAACTACGTTGACGACGACCTTTCCGTGGCTTTTGACTGAGGATAACCCAGTTATATCCTGTTAAGGAAATAACTCTTTGAATAAAGCCGGACGACGCGTTCGTACTCTGATAGGGGATAAGCTTCCAGAATATACTGGGGATCAGCTTACTGCTTGGGGATATGAATTCCATCTTTCCAGGGGAACTGGATTGGACTCTCCTGGGGAGGTATTGAACTGTATTGGTTACGTTCTTCAACATGACCTGCCCTGATACCTTGGAGGATAGAACAATCAGATTGCGTAGACCAACCATTATTGCCCCTGTTTCCATGGGGGAGGTACTTGTGGGGTGCTGATAGTTGTTGATGGACAAACACTCCTTTTGATAGGCAGTTGACAAGATGACAGGACATAATCGTACGCTTTAATCCCTACCTTTTGCCTGGACCGCCCTTTCGGGTTTTCAGTCCACCGGGATACCCATTTTTGCCCAAGCCGCCTTTTCAGGTTTTCGACTTGCCGGGTGTACAGATATTTCCATTTCATCCCTTATTTTTGCCCGAACCCTTTTGGTTCGCCGGGAAGCCCTTATTTTTGCCTAGGTATGTCAACCTAGCGGGTCTTTGATTGTGCGTAGTATTTTTTCGACTATGTCCGTTCTCAGAAAGTAGGGAGTTGCCCCTGTTTAGAAGTGTTTTGTCACCAGAAGATGTTTGATCAGGCGAGATTTGTTGTTGAAATGCCCCAAGTGACTCAGGTGGAGATTTGCCCCAGGCTGGTTGGCCTTTTGAGAGATTCTCCGAATCTTGATTGGACTGCCCCAGATGATAGACAATAGTCATGCCATGCCCCTTGATTGGAGGTACTTCTGTTTATTAGGCATTTGTCGTGTAAACTTCTATACTGTTCAAACAAAAAGTCATATGCAAACAAAGTTATGTTAAAAATGCAAAGCTTATGTCTGTCTTGAAGATTTTGGAAAATGAATTTTTTTTTCATAAAACAAGTGAATGTTTGTAAAACGTGATGTCAACTCCGTATTTACCGTAGGCCTTAAGGAGTCAGGATACCTTTCGTGACAGTATGCTTTCGAACTAACCCATGCTTCAGCTAGGACTTTTAAGGGTTATAACGTGGCCTGGTTCACGGTTTTAAGAAACAAAGGATAAAGGCTCAAAGTATTTGTACCCACCCGCTCTTCGTGATGTTCTCCAAACCTAAACTCAGTTGATCATACGTTAGACCTTGTTTGAGTCTTTGCTCGGATTTTCCGGCGATGATTCGGATGTTGACAATTTATTTTGAATAGGCAGTCATTTTTATTCGAGGGTTTGTGAGACCTCTTTCTTGATTTTGTTATCCCTTTCTTTTTTTTGCCTGAACTGTTTCCTTTTTTGGAATTACAGTCAGCGGGATGCCCCAGTTTCATAAGTCCCCTTTGTAGGTTTAGACTTTTTGAGCTTTTCATTTATGAAATTTTTTTGATAATGACTGCCTGTCCTTTTGATTGTTCTGAACCATCACTGTCTTTGTTCGTTTTGTAAAGATCTTTTCGGTGCCATTCGTTATGCACTTGGATCAACTGAGAGACTACCCTGCCCCAGGTTGTGATTAAGGGTTTTAAATTTCGAAAATAAAAACTCCTACTTCTTTGGCTCAGGGGGTTGACGAGGGATTATCATCCTTATAACTCCAGTGTTTAGGGATTGAAACAATGCCTGTACCTCATCAGCGGGGTTTGTTCAAAAGCATACTGTAGATTATGGTATCGTTTTCGTCATCCTCCCTCAAGAGGCTTAGAATTAACGAGAGTTGACATCAGAAAAAATATGAAAACAATTTGCATATAGTGACTGCGAATATATTGATTCAAAATAGACATAAGCGATGCATTTAATGGAATAACAATGTTTTAACATGAATAAATGTTTGAACGGTCAAAAGAAAAAAAAACAACTTGAACATTCGAATGAACAAAAGTTTCCTAGTCTCGGAGCTTGTCACTTCAACTGGTGAGCCTTGGAGGAATGGTAGAAAAATTCAGCCTGTCCATCTTGTGTGAACTCCAATGCCCCTTCATCGATTAGGTCCTGGATTTTGTTCCTAAGATCCCAACATTCATTGGTATCATGTCCTGGGCTAGCAGAGTGGTAGGCACACCTCTTATTGGGATCATAGGCAGGAGATGCTGTGTTGGGGTTCCGGGGATGAGCCCTTAATGTGATCAGATTCAACCTCAATAGGCGTTGCAAAGCTTGAAACAGCGACATGTTGAGCTGGGTGAATTGCCTCCTGGGCTTGTCTGGCTGAAACTGGCGAGGTTGATGCTGAATTTGTGACACTGGAGTCATTTGAGGAGCTTTCCCCTTATCCTCTTGTCTCGAGGATGATTGGATGATGAATGGCTTTTTACCCTTAGATGTTTGCCCCAGTAGGTTACTCTGAAGCAGTTGGTTGAAGAGAAACCAGAGCTCCTCTTGTCTTTGAACTAGGCCTTGAATGACATTCCTCTGTCCCAGCATTTGGGCTTTCATTGCATCCATCTCAGCTTGTAGGTGTTTCAGTTTTTCATCCTCAGCACTCCCCCTGACGAAGGTCTCCGTGAGAAGTATCCTTAGCTCCTCCTGCCCCTTGGATAGATTCAGGAGGATTTCCCCGAACCGAGTCTCTTGAGCGTGACAGTCCTGGTTATCTGGTTGGAAGGCCATTGCTGAAATAAACAGCGAGGAAGGTAAGTGACCTGCAACAAAGATACCTGTTATGTAATGATGTGTATGACATGCATGTAATGTTTTCAAGGACCTCGCGGGGCAAACAAGAAATTTGTTAGAGCTGGGAACTGGCAACTTGATTGAAGGAACTTCCTGTTGTAGAGAATTCTTCTTCAAGGGTCAAAGGCTCACCATATCCAGTGGGTCGTAGCCCCTGACGACCTTAGCTAGAGGAAAATAAATTCTCTTTGCCCCTTGCTGGGCAGTTGGTTCATCATGACCTGCATCACAAGCCCTTGAGATCCTTGAAATGGGTTAGGATGTATGCAATGGTATGCAATGGTATGATGTCATGCTATGCATGGGGTGATGTAGGTAAACCCTGCTATGAGTCCCAATTAAGGACTATAAACAGACCCTGCAAGAAATTCAGTATACTTTGTTATGAGTCCCAATTAAGGGCTATAAACAAAACCTGCAAGAGATCTAGTAAACCCTGTTATGAGTCCCAGTTAAGGACTATAAACAAAACCTACAAGAAATTTGGTAAACCTTGTCATGAGTCCTAGTTAAGGACTATAAACAAAACCTGCAAGAAATTTGGCAAACCCTGTCATGAGTCCTAGTTAAGGACTATAAACAAGACCTGCAAGAAACAAGTGTCAGGTAACAAGCACGCAGATAGTCAAGTACGAAGGCACACAAGTCACACAAAAAGAGCCCTTAGGGTTTAGGCCAGCATGAGGTCTAGGTATTACCCTCTTTCAGTTTGTTGGTTCATACCTGTCCTATCAAAGTAACCGGGTTCTTAGAGGATCCCAATATCATTGACTACCCTCAATCGGTCATAACTCCAGCATCGCAATCTTTTCTTGCGGCCAGAACCATCACGAGAGTTTAGCCTCAATGGGCGTAGCATACTGCTACTGTTCTAATGGCCAAGTTGGGTCGTTTAAGGTTCTAAGGTCGGTTGGTGCTTAATGACTCCTTGGAAGACCCATATTCTCCCCGCTTCAACACGAGGGATATCGGTACAGACCAAGGCGCCACACCAACGTAGCCACTGCTTCACCCATGTCGGTATACGCCGGACAGGTCCCTCACAGCTTATGCTACCTAAACAGGGTATCCCCAGATCCGGGATAGGATCTATGTAACTCCCATGCAACCCACAATAATAAAGCAAGCAAAGAAGACAATTGAAAACACAGTGATCTTAGCCCTAAGGTACACCTCACTTTAAGTTTAGGTCCCCAGCAGAGTCGCCAGTTCTGTGATCGGTGGATCTGGAACTGACTGTTTAAAGCTGGTTCGCGAAATGTCGCGGAAGCAAGAGTCGCCACCGTCTTTTATTTTCTCCAATAGGAAAGGACAAAAGCACAGAAAAATTCCTTAAAGAGATTGCTCTCGGTTCGGGAGGTAGGTTATAGAAAGGGAAGGTGTTAGCACCCTTTCTATCCATGGTTATCCATGGGCTCTTAGATACTTGCTCAATGTATTTTCAAAATGGTTTGCTTGCTTTTCAATGTGGGTTTAAAAAGTTTCTTTGAAAAATTTCAGTTCGACTCGTACGCCAGAGTGTTTGAAAAATTTGCTTTGAAAGCTTTTGAAAATGTGTCAGTGTGAAAAGTCTTTTTGAGTTTGTTTTGAGATTAGAGCAAGTATCCTTGAGAACCTACCTACCCTAAGGAATTCGTCTGTGTAAATGTCCTTTAAGGTAGTGCCATCCCACCATTGAGAGGTAGGTAGCACCACCGTTGGAGGTGTTCGGGTCAATTCGAGTTTGTAGGGACATGGTGATCACCAGAGCAATGGGAAGACACCTTAGAAGCTACCCTCATGCCAGGTTCCCGGATCATGAGGACTTACTAAGACGTCCTCTACTCGACGATCACCTTTCGAAAGGCAACAGTGAGGCGTACCCTAGGGGTGGTGTGTGCGAATTGTGTGTCATGTTTCAGTTATTTTTGTCTTGTCATGTTCATTTGTGTTCTACGCTTGATTTTAATTAAGACATTCATTCTTGCATGCTTTTTAACAGTTATAAAGTTTGCGGGAAAATAAATCTAAACTATTACAAATGCGCGGGGTCCACATCGCCAAAATTAAACCGGACCCGATTTGACGGAAAATAAATAAAGCGAATAAAGTTGAAGTGCGAAAAGTAGAATCGTTACATCGCTTTGGGAGAGTTACATAATTATAATAAGCAATAAAGTAAATGCGCGAAATAAAATAATTAGAACAATGGGCGTTGGACCCTTTTGCAAAAAAAATTGAATTAATAAGGAATTAAGATAAAAATGAAAATTAAATGTTTTTGGTATTTTTTGTATTTTTTAAGATTTAATGGAAAAGAATTAATTAAAAGTAAAATAAAATGTAAACCTAATTCTACTTATTTTTTAATTATTATGAAGATGTTGAATTTTTAACCTAATTTAAATCTAAGTTATTTATATACATTTAATTATAAAAAATAAATAAATAACTAATATTATGATAAAAAAAGAAAATTTAAAAGGTATAAAAATTATCAATTAACCTAATTCTATATTTTTGGATTTTTAGTTATTAAAAAGAATTAAAATTGCAACCTAATTAAAACTAAATATTTACATGCATTTATTCATAAAAATAATTAAATAAATAAATATTATATTTTTTGTCTTTTCTGAATTTTTGTGATATTTTTGTATTTTGTTAAAAAAAAAAATTAATTAAATAAACACAATTGAATAAAATAATAATTAAAAGATATAAGAAAAATAAATAAAATTAGCAAACCAGGGTGGGGTGTAGTCCCAATTGGTGAGGTACAGGCCTAGCAATCTGGCCCATTTATCTTTGAGTTCGTTGACTTTTCTGGATCATGTATGATGCGTGGACTGCGTTTATGGTGTTCTTTGAATTTGAGCCCTTGATCTGCTCTCACTGGACGCGTGTATGGTGGGATGATGATGGAATATGGTGATCCTCAATAGGCGTGCTGCATAAGAATTGTTAGTGAAAAATAATGTGGAAATTGTATAGACCTGGGGTTCGAACCCAGGTCATGAACATAGCAAACGCATCCACCTGCCACTGAACCACTTTGGCTTCTTTTAATATATAATAACAATTAATCAATATAAAGGAGAAGCAAAGCTAGTGGGCACCAACGCGCCAATTTTTGAACTGACGAATCACAGCGTGCCATGTACTCATCTTCCTCGCGTGCCTGAAATATAAAACACAGAGGCAACGGTTTCAACGCGTTGTGTTAGGCATGTTTATGAAAAATAGCGACTAGCGCTGTGACATCAATAAATTGATCGCGAGGGTCCATATCTCCTCGTCTTGATGAGCTGGTTGGAATGGCATAAGTCTGGAACCCTAATTTTACTGTATTGTAAAAGCCCTAAATCAAGCTCTGAAAAACCCTAGAATATGAAAATGGTAGAATCGCGTATGGCCAATGAAAACTCAATTGAACATGATGGTTAGTCTCAGAATTTCAATATGAACAAGAATCAATAAACAAAAATGCACAAAGATGCGTGGATTATGATATATGATTCCAAAAATTTTGAGACACAGTCTGAGTTTATGATACCGATTCAAGGCGTTTTGCTTGTTGTTTATGATTGGCACACGTTCAGGAATGCCTAAGGAAGCTATTGAAATAGGTTTGGAGCCCTGAATCCACCTCTAGAATGCTTTTCAGAATTGAGTTTTCAAGCAATTTTTTCAAGTGTGTAATGGAGTTTTCAGCGCAGCTTGGAGTCTCTTGCCATTAGGTTTTGATTCAAGCATATGTAGTGAATAATTTAGGTCAACAAAACTGGCCAAAATCTCTTGCATTCAAGGATTCCAATATTTGATTTTCCTTAAGGATCTTCCATATCTTTTCATGTGTATTTTGTGCAAATCATATCCCAATGCTCCAAATCTTTCCAAATTGGCTTAGGCACGAATTATTGAGCCTAAAATGTGTACAAAAAGGTTCATTAGGTCAAGTTAGATATTTTCTATATATTTAAATAATTTAAATGAATTAATATTAATATAAATTCAAATAAATAAATAAAAAATGAGAAAATACTTCCCTTTGGGCCCAATGGTCGTGCATAGGCTTGGAATGATGAATCATGGAAGAAAAGTAGGCCCATTGGCAATTTTAGACCATTTGAATCAAAGTTGACTTTTCAAAATTCCCAAGAATTTCCCAACTTCCACAAGGCATAACTTGCTCAATTTTTAAGCTTTTCACATGTTCTTGGACATTTTGGAGAGGTCTTTGAGTCCTCTAACCAATGCCTTTGGTCCCATGTCAGTTTGATTTACCAATCTCAAGTTATGGCCTTTGACTTAAAGTCCCTTTTTGTTGACTTTTGAAAATGACCTATAATGTTGAAATTGATAACTTTTTGTGAGAGCATTTCTTGGACTTGAAGTATGAAGATGAGTTATAGGAAATGTCTTTCTCTTCAAAATGAGCTTTGGATGGAATTTTTCTGATAATCCATGTGAAAGTTATGCCCTGGTCAATTTCAGTTGACTTTTTCAGCTGTCCAAATATAGTAACTTTTGCATCTTTGATGATTTCTGAGCCAAATCTTGAGAATCATGATCAAGCATTGATCAAATGATGTTTGTGGCTTCAAAATGATATGTTGACCAAAAATTTGAACTTTTGACTGTCAAATGACCATTTTGCCCCTACAGTTGACTGTAGTGCAATCTAGGGTTTTGACTGTGCAATTTTGAGCTAAATGCCTTGAAACTTGATATGAGGATACTTGACCATCTTTGTAGGCATATGAGACTTGATTGGGCCTTTGAAAACTTCCTTTTCTTGATCAGAATCCAAACCCTAGTTTTGACTGTATAGGAGACAGTTGAACTGCATAACCCTTGGGGAGTTTTGTGACTTGGCTTGGCAATTTCTTGAAGAATATGGGAGGGAAAATTTTGGGGTGCAACATGTGGCATAATTATTGGGTTCCTTAATATAATATTTATTTGTCAATATGTTTACAAATACGCGCAGATGGTGGAGTGGTTAGTGACGTGTTTGTTCACCACTGGAACCTGGGTTCGATTCCCAGGTCCCCCAAACTCTTGTTCCTGTTTTTCATAATGTGTTCCAATACAACATATGTCCAATGTTCCACCATAGGCCTCATGATTCCAGCGTGCCATGTGTCCCCATCAGCCATCCAAAGGCTAGGAGAGGAGGAATACCATATTCCTCAGTCAATGCACGTGCAAGCAATTAGGAAGGTCAACAAAGGCTTTGTGATTAATAGGCCAGAATTTCTCAATTTCACCTCCATATGGGCCATCACACCCCCTTTGGTTTGCCTTGTTTTATTTTCTTTTCTTTTCTTTTAATACTTTTAATTGTTTTAATTATTATTATTAATTCACCACAAATTAATTTTTCACAAAATAAAATCATAAACCATGAAATTGTAAATATTTGTTTATTATTTATTAAATTTACTATTAACTATTAATTTTGTAAATAAATATTAACAATTAACTTAGTTTAATTTAGGTTTAAATTTTAATCTTTTTCTCAATAAATAAAAATTCTATAGAATTAGGTTTTGACATTTTTAATCATTTTCTTATTATCATCATTATTAATTATTATTATTTTTGTACATATAAATGTAAATTAATTAATTAGCCTAAATTAGATTAACTTTAAGATTTTCTTAATAATTAAAATAAACTTAGAACTAGGGTTTTCTTTTGATTTTAATTTCTTTATTTTCCTTAAATACAAAAAAAAACATAAAAAAATATCTTTCTTTAATTAATTAAATAATTAGGTTTACTTTTTAATTTAAAGCAAAGGACAAAAAAGCTCGTAATTTCTCAAAAGGGTCAAAACCCTAGGACGTTCCAATTTAATTCTTTTCGCGCGTTATTTTTCATTTTGATTATTATGTAACTGCTTCCAAGGAATGTAATAGTAATTAGGTTTATTGCTTTCTTTACTTTCCGCACTTTATCAAAAACGGGTCTTTGTTTTTTTGGCGATGTATAGACCCGCGCCTTGTAATAGCGTAGCTTTTACCTTTCCGTATTTTATTTTTCGCACTCCTAACTGCTAAATTGCATGAAAGAATGTATGATAATTAAAAACAACTCGTAGCTCACAATTGCATGATCCAAGATAAATGTTAACATGAAAACAACACACAATGCACACGCCACTTCTAGGGTACGCCTCACTCGTTGCCTCGAAAGTGGTCGTCAAGTATAGGGTGTTTTAGCGGTCGCCCTTATGTCTAAGATCCATTTGCCTCGAAACGGTTGCCTCGGATTAAAAAGGATCTAGGACATTAGGGTTACTTCTAAGGTGTCCTACTATTGCTTCGGTGACCACAATGTCCCTAACAAATCGAATTGACCCTAACACCTCCAACGGTGGTGCTACCTACCTCTCAATGGTGGGATGGCACTATCTAAAGGATTCTTACACAGCCTAATTCCTTAGGGTAGGTAGATGACTCAGGGGTACTTACTCTCTCAAAAACAAACAAAACAATCTTTTCACACTAACACTTTCAAAAGTTTTCAAAACAAATTTTTCAAACACTCTTGAGGATAGATACAAGAGTCACTTAGAAATCTTTCAAAAACGAAACTTTTTTTTCTTTTTTTCAAACCCACTCACATTTGAAAAGCAAACAAATTTTGAAAATATAAGAGCAAGTACCTAAGAGCCCGTGGATAACCACGGATAGAAAGGGTGCTAACACCTTCCCTTTCTATAAATCTACCTCCCGAACCGAGAAACATTCTCGAAAAGGAATTTTGCTGTGCTTTTGTCCTTTCCATGTTGGAGAACATAAAAGATAATGGCGACTCTTGCTTACCGCGACATACGCGATCCAGCTAAAAACAGTCAGTTCTATTTCCACCGATCACAGTTATGCATATGCAGGTGTCTTACCAAGCTTCTTTACTTCGTTCAACAAGCTGACTCATCACTACAACACTCGGGATAATCTCAGAAAGAAGATAGACAACTTAGAACAAGATAATCGCGAGCTGCGCGAAGAGGTTTCTGCTTTGAAGGCCGGCATGGCCAATCTTACTGCTCTGATGGAATCTCTGGTGGCTGCTCAGAATCAGCCACCGAGTGTTCAACCTCAACCAATAAGGGTTACTACTGAAGCTCCGACTGTTCCTATGTCTTCTACTCCAACTGTTGTTCATAATCACATGCCTCAAGGTTATCCATGGAGAATGCCAAAGAACTTTGTGCCTGAAGGTTTCAATTTTGGTCCTCAAGATACTCCAGTTGTTTAGACTATTGTTACTCCTGCACCTCCTGTGGTGCATGTTCCTGCTGCACCGCCTTCGGTGAATATGGTTCCAATTGTTAATGATGATATGTGTCGTCCTTTTCCTCCACCAAGTGAAGAATTGGGTCTTTATGACATAATGGATGATTTTCAAGAACAGATTGACAAGATGCAGATGGAGATGAAGGCCCTCAGGGGAAAAGAGTTATTCGGGAAAAATGTGAATGAATTATGCTTGGTCCCGAATGTTAAGATACCTGCAAAGTTCAAGATCCTGGAATTCGAAAAGTACAAGGGAAACACTTGCCCTCGTGCTCATCTGGTGATGTATGTAAGGAGAATTTCTACCCATACTGATGATCAGCGTCTGTTGATTCACTTTTTTCAGGATAGTTTGACCGGTGCTGCACTGAAGTGGCATATGAGTTTGGACAATGTCAATATCCATACTTTCAATGACTTGGGAGAAGCACTCATCAAACAATACAAGTACAACATGGACATGGCGCCTGACCGCGATCAACTTAGGGCCATGGTTCAGAAAGACAGGGAATCATTCAAAGAATATGCACAGAGATGGCGTGAGGTATCCGCCTAAGTGATTCCTCCCATGGAAAAGAAGGGGATGACTAAGATTTTCTTGAATACTCTGGGTGCATTCTACTACTAGAGGATGGTAGCGAGTGCGCCAAGTGAATTTATTGAAATGGTAGGCATGGGTATCCGCTTAGAAGAGGATGTAAGAGAGGGCCGTTTAACAAAGAGTGAAAGATCTGGAGGTGTGAAGAAGCCATCTTATGGGTTTACCAAGAAAAAGGAAGGGGATGCAAATGTTGTCATGCAAGAGAGGAGGGTTAAGACTCCTAGAAGGAATTCTCAGCGTCATCAGCAAGTCGCCTCAGTCACTCCAGTGTGGGTGTAGCTCCAACCACCGTTGCTTATCAGAGACCGTCCCAGCAGGGGAATCAAGGGTATAATCAGAGAAGGGAGAGTTATGACCCTATTCCTATGAGCTATATGGATTACTATCGACATTGATTCATAAGAAGTTGGTTCATACCCAACCACCCCCCGCCATACCATCACCATTGCCTTGGTATTACAAGGTAGACCAAACATGTGCTTTTCATCAGGGAGCACCAGGGCATAATGTTGAGAAATATTATCCTTTGAAGACTGAGGTGCAAAAATTGGTGAAGTCTGGTATTCTATCTTTCAAGGACGTGGGCCCTAATGTGAAAGACAATCCTCTACCCAAGCATGGAGGCGTAAATGCTGTTAATATGGTGGCTGGATGTCCAGGCGACTGCCAGATTTTTGACATTCATCTAGTTAGAGGAGATTTTGTGAAAATGCATGCAGACCTCTGTGAATTTAGCTAGTTCACACATGACCATTCCAGTTGTGCTATTCGCAGTATAAACATACAGGGTTGCGACAAGATAAATGCTGATTTGCAGGAGATGATGGATGAGGGCCTCATCCACATAATCAAGCCTAGGGAAGAGTATGAAGAGGAGGTGAATATGGTTTCTGGATGTCCTGGAGAGTTCAGAATTTTTGATGTAGAGTATATGAATGATGATCTTGTGCAATTGCATGCTACTTTCTGCCACATGGCTGGTCAGGTGGAACATCAGTATGGATCTTACCGAATTTGCTGTCGAGACTCCTGAGGATGTTCAATCGTGAAGAAAGGTGTTCAACTGTTGTTGGACAATGGAACCATCAAGATTACAGGTCAAAGGGATGATTACCATGAAGTTGATATGGTTGAGGTTTGTTTGGATAAAGAAGAGTCGGATGAAGAGTATGCCTCCGCAGATGAGTATTTCTCCTCAGATGAGGATTTGTTTTCCAGAGATGACTCAATAATGACTGATTATGTTGAAGAATGGGTAAACTTCATTGTACCTTGTTTTGGTGCACCCGCCCATTTTAAAGTTGAATATCATAGCAAGCCAGCTGTTACCCCAATGGTGATTAGTTTGCCGAGTCCTGTTCCCTACAAGTCAGATAAGGTTGTACCCTACAAATATAACGCTACAATCTTAGAGGATAGTGTGGAAGTTCCCATCCAGCCAATTCCTGATGTAAGAAATATTGCTGAGACTAGCAGAGTGACCCGCAACGGTCGTGTATTTGCACCAGTTGTTCGAGGAGATGTTAGTGCTGGAAAGAAAATTGATGAGAAAGTTGAACCCAAGAAGGCTACCGGTGAATCTAGTGGAGCTACGTTAGAGAAAGAAGTGGATGATATTTTGAAGATAATCAAGATGAGCGACTACAGAATTGTAGACCAGCTACTGCAGACTCCTTCAAAAATATCTATCTTAGCTTTATTGATGAACTCCTCTACTCACAGAATATCTCTGATGAGGGTAATGGATCAAGCCTTTGTGGAGAGTGATATGCCAGTAGGCCAATTCAGTAGTGTAGTAGGGAACATTACATCATGTAATAACTTGAGTTTCTACGATGATGAATTTCCAGATGAAGGAAGGAATCACAACCTGGCCCTTTATATCTCTATGAATTGCAAGAATGATTAACTATCCAATGTGCTGATTGATAACAGATCCACTTTGAACGTTATACTAAGGAGCACTCTTATGAAGTTGAAATATCAAGGAACGCCTATGCGCCCGAGTGGCATCATTGTGAAAGCATTTGATGGATCAAGGAAATCTGTTATTGGTGAAGTGGACTTGCCTATTCATATAGGACCACATTTGTTTCAGATTACTTTCCAGGTCATGGACATTGTACAGGCTTATAACTATTTGTTGGGACGGCCGTGGATTTATGAGGCAGGGGATGTCACTTCAACTTTACACCAGAAACTGAAGTTTGTACATGAAGGGAAAGTAGTGATCATAAATGGGGAACATGCATTATTGATATCTCATTTGTCCTCTTTCAGCATTGTGGAGGCAGATGAAGTTGCTATTGGAACTCAGTTCCAAGATTTATCTATTGACAACATAAGAGGAAATGAGAATTCCACGATTTCGCTTAAGGATGCACAACAAGTTGTGCGTAAGAGTCATAGTGAGGTATGGGGACAGATTGTGGATCCACCTGTAAACAAGAACAAAGCTGGCTTGGGGTTATCTTTGAAGAATGAAAAAGGTAAGAGCATGAAGCCGAAGTCTGCTGCAGGCAAGTATCAAGACATCTTCCATAGCGGGGGTTATCTCCATCCAACTGTTTTCGGGATTAATGTCATTATGGAAGATGAAGAAGAGTAGGAAATGCCAAATTACGTGACGCACAAAGTTAGGGTTCAGAACTGGATCACCATTGGTGTTCCCTCTTGCATACATGTTTCAAAGTAATTTGATTTTTTAATCTTTTTGAAAAGCTTTCACTCTGCCCAAGGTGGAAGTATTAATATTGTATGGGCTTATCTATTTGTTGTGACTTTTAAAATCTAAAAAAAGTTGTCTTTGTTTCTCCAAATTGTGTCTTTATTTTTTGCTTTTTCTTGGAAAATGGTAATAAAAAAAACCTTACAAAATAAATAATAATTGAAAAACAATCTGCACGATCACTTGTTATATGTGTCAGTTTCTAAATGCAATCATGTATGTGCAGATTAATTAAAAAACCCGTTGAATACAATGACCCTGCACCCTCTCCCAACTTTGAATGTCCTGTGTATGGGGTCGAAGAAGAAGACTATGATTAGATTCTAGAAGAGGTCTCACGGTTGCTTGAGCACGAGGAAAATACCATCCATCCATATAAAGAGCCATTGGAAGTGATCAATTTGGATTCAGAAGAAGATCCGAAAGAAGTCAGGATTGGAGCATTGCTGCATCTTGATGTGAAGATCAGGTTGATTGAGCTGTTGAAAGAGTATATGGATATTTTTGCTTGGTCTTATCAAGATATGCCTGGTCTAGATACAGATATTGTAGAGCACTGTTTACCGTTGAAGCCAGAGTGTCCTCCAATCAAACATAAGTTGAGAAGAACTCACCCAGATATGGCAGTGAAGATCAAAGAGGAGGTTCTAAAGCAGATTAATGCTGGTTTTCTTGTGACGTCAGTGTATCCTCAATGGATTGCCAATATTGTCCCAGTATCGAAAAAAGACGAAAAAGTCCGCATGTGCGTAGATTACAGAGATCTAAATAAAGCTAGTCCAAAAGATGATTTTCCATTGCCACACATTGATATGTTAGTGGACAGCACAGCAAAATTCAAAGTATTCTCGTTCATGGATGGATTTTCAGGGTATAATCAAATAATAATGGCTCGGGAGGACATGGAAAAAACAATGTTTATCACACCCTGGGGAACATTCTGTTACAGAGTGATGCCCTTCGGGTTGAAGAATGCTGGTGCAACATACCAGAGGGCTATGACAACCCTATTCCATGATCTGATGCACAAGGAAATCGAGGTGTATGTTGATGATATGATTTCTAAATCCCAAACTGAAGAAGGGCATGTAGAAGATTTGTTGAAGTTGTTTTAGCGTTTGAGGAAGTATCGTCTCCGCTTGAATCCAAATAAATGTACCTTCGGTGTTCGATTAGGGAAATTGTTGGGTTTCATTATTAGCCAGAAAGGAATTGAAGTTGACCTTGACAAAGTCAAAGCAATTCAAGAGATGCCAGCATCGAGAACTGAAAAACAAGTTAGAGGGTTCCTCGGGCGTTTGAATTATATTTCCAGATTCATTTCCCACATGACTGCAACATGTGAACTGATCTTTAAGTTGTTAAAGAAAATCAAGGTTGTGTATGGACGGATGACTGCCAAAGGGCATTTGAAAGTATTAAAGAATATCTGCTTGAACCTCCTATCTTGCTGCCTCGTGTCGAAGGAAGACCGTTGATTATGTATCTGACAGTGTTAGATAAATCCATGGGTTGTATTCTGGGACAACAAGATGAAACAAGGAAGAAAGAGTATGCCATTTATCATCTCAGTAAAAAGTTTACTGATTGTGAGTCGCAGTATTCCACGCTGGAAAAGACATGTTATGCTCTAGCCTGGGCGGAAAAACGTTTGCGACAGTATATGTTGAATTACACCACTTGGTTGATCTCTAAAATGGATCCAATTAAGTACATTTTTGAAAAGCCTGCTCTTACTGGGAGAATCGCCCGCTGACAGATGTTGCTATCTGAATATGAAATCGAATAACGCACTCAAAAAGCTATTAAAAGCAGCGTGTTAGAAGATTATCTTGCTCACCAACCAGTTGAGGATCATTAGTCTGTGAAGTATGAATTCCTCGATGATGATGTGATGTTCCTGAAAGTGAAAGATTGTGATGAACCATTGCCTGAGGAAGGTCCTGATCCTGAATCCCGCTGGAGTATGATATTTGATGGAGCTGTGAATGCTTATGGTAAAGGAATTGGTGTTGTGATTGTCACTCCACATGGATCGTACATTCCTTTTACTGCAAGGTTGACATTTGATTGTACTAATAATATGGCAGAATATGAGGCTTGCATCATGGGTCTCAAGGAATCTATTGATCTCAGAATTAAAATTCTAGATGTGTATGGTGATTCACCTTTGGTGATAAACCAGATTAAAGGAGAATGAGATACTCGTCACCCCGGCTTGATCCCTTACAAAGATTATGCTAGAAGATTGTTACCCTTCTTTAACAAAGTTGAATTCCATCATATTCTAAGAGATGAAAATCAGATGGCAGTTGCTTTGGCAACTCTGGCTTCTATGTATCAAGTGAATACTTGGAATGATATACCTCGAATTATAGTCTGGCGATTGGATAGGCCCGCTCATGTGTTTACAACAAAAGAAGTAGTAGATGAGAAACTTTGGTATTATGATATCAAGCATTTTCTCCAGACTCAGGAATACCCGATTGGTGCTTCGAAGAAAGATAAAAAGACATTGAGAAGATTGGCTGGCAGTTTCTTCCCCAGTGAAAATGTGTTGTATAAAAGAAATTATGACATGGTCTTGCTCAGGTGCATGGATAGACACGAAGAAGACATGTTGATGCATGAGATTCATCAAGGTTCATTTGGGACTCATGCCAATGGACATTCGATGGCTAAAAAGATGCTAAGGGCAGGTTACTATTGGCTGAAAATGGAATCTGATTGTTACAAATTTGCAAAGAAGTGTCATAAATGCCAGATTTATGCAAACAATGTTCATGTGCCTTCGACACTTCTCAATATGATTCCCTGTGGCCTTTCTCTATGTGGGGGTATTGAAATGATTGGGATGATAGAACCCAAAGCTTCGAATGGACACCATTTTATCTTGGTAGCAATTGATTACTTCACCAAGTGGGTGGAGGCTGCTTCATATGCTAATGTCATTAAGCAGGTGGTTGTGCGCTTCATTAAGAATAATCTTATATGTTGGTATGGTGCGCCGAGCATAATTATCATCGATAATTGCTCGAATCTGAACAACAAAATGATGACAGAACTGTGTGAAGAGTTCAAGATTGTCCATCATAACTCATCTTCGTACATGCCAAAGATGAATGGGGCTGTTGAAGCTGCTAATAAGAATATCAAGAAGATTATCCAGAAAATGGTTGTTACTTATAAGGATTGGCATGAAATGATTCCTTTTTCTTTGCATGGATATCGAACATTTGTCCGCACTTCAACAGGAGCAACCCTGTTCTCCCTTGTGTATGGAATGGAAGCTGTGCTCCCAATCGAGGTTGAGATTCCCTCTTTGCGAGTGATAATGGAAACCAAGTTGTCAGAGGCTGAATGGGTTCAGAACAGGTTTGACCAATTGAATTTGATCGAAGGAAAGAGAATGACAGCTTTGTGTCATGGACAGTTATATCAGAAGAGAATGAAGAAAGATTTTGATAAGAAGGTCAAACCTCGTGAATTCAGAGAAGGCGACCTCGTGCTCAGGAAGATCATGTCTTTCAATGGTGATTCTAGGGGAAAGTGGACTCCCAATTTTGAAGGCCCATATGTTGTCAAGAAAGCCTTCTCTGGCGGTGCATTAATTCTTGAAACTATGGATGGCGAGGAGTTCCCACGTCCCATGAATGTTGATGTAGTCAAGAAATACTTCGCCTAAAGAAATAAAATAACAACTCGCTAATTTGAAAACCCGAAAGGGAGGCTTAGGCAAAAAAGAGCGTCTCGGTAGGCCAAAAACCCGAAAGGGCGGTCTAGGCAAAAATTAGAGACATAAACAAAATAAATTTCCCGCTAAGTTGAAAACCTGCAAGGGCAGCTTAGGCAAAAGTTAGGGACTTTCTTGGCAAGTAACTACATCAGACAAGACTTGATCATTGAAGCAACAATCTTCTCGGATCCTCATCATACTTCAAACAGAAGCTGCTGCTCAAGATTTCAAAAGTTGTTAGAGGGGATAATGGTCATTGTATCTTAATGTATCTTTTCCATTGTATATTACCATTTTCCGAACTTTGTAATCAATCATGGAGTCTCGCCATTCGCAGACTACCATTCTATTAATGAAATTTGACCTTTTACCCAATTCTTTGTATTTCTTATTTTATTTAGCTTGCAAAGACTCCATTTATTATTGATAATAACTTTCAAAGCGAAAAGATTAAATAACAAAATTGATTTTCAAAAAGAACTTACAATTTGCTTTTACTTTAAAATTTGTGACGCAAGAGAAAAACAAAAGTGGTGATGCCAGGAATGGACGGACTCCAGTTGTTTTGAGAAGTTTTGTTTCCCGGGGAAGTTTTTTCTCAGGATGTTCTCGCTGTATTGGGTTTGTGACTCCAGTGTCCCCGGTCAAGTTTTGGTTCATTTCTCATCTCTTCCGAGTTTGCATGATATGAAGATTCAATCCCAGATTCCTCCAGTAAAAGTTTTCATTTGTTTAATAAAGGTTATTTCTTCCCAGATAAGTTGGTACAATAATCACCCTTGAAGAACACGGGTCTTTGGTTTCTCTAGTGAAGAACGTATATTGGTTTTCCCTTTGAGGATGTGCTGTTAACCTCCCCAGTGAAGTCAGTACGAAATCCCTAGTTAATGGGTTGATGATAGCACATTATACGCCTTAACAAAGTTTGTGTGTTTCCTATTTCAAAATGGGCCTGAACTCCTCAATGAATGTTTTAATGATTTGATGTCCATCTGCTCTACTTGAAATTGATTTTTAAAAATCCCCAGTAGAAGCGTTACTTTTAAAAATATTTGATTTCCTGTTGAAGTCTGAGTGCTATTCCCTAGTAAAGACCTGGGAGAGGATGTTGTATCTCAGTATCTGTACTATTTGGTCACTATGTTTTATTTACTATCGAATTACGTTTCTCCCCAATAAAGTTAAACCAGGCAGTAGGATTTGTTTCCTCAGTTGGTGATTACTTTTTCTTGGATTGTTCATCTTGGATGTAATTTGGCCGAGTATTGATTATGCCCGAGTTGGTTTTGCCTATTTATTCCCAGTGTTATATATCTGTTTTGTCAGCATATGCGTGATAAACACTCATACATTCATACACATATCATGCATAACTGAAATTGGCAAATCATCGCTCATTCACATTCGTTAATATTTTGTTGACATATTACCCTGTTTTGCAGATGTTATGTTGTCCTCTCTTCAATAGAGTGTTGTACTTAAGCAGAAAGCGTATATTCTTTCAACTTCCCCACTGAGTTATCCCTTGTGGAAGATTTTTGCTTCAACCTTCTTGTACAACTCTTTGACTGATTGATTTGAGTCTCCCTCTTGAGTTTATTTCTCAAAGGAAGTGTTTTGGACGACTGTCTCATTCCAGTTTATTTTTGGTTTGAATTTTTTGATCCTCGGTAATATTATTACTTTGTATTTCTGCAAGCTTCGAGCATTGATTTGAGAATGTGCATTTATTTTGCACGAGAAGACCTTTATCTCCTCAAGCAGAAATATATTGGCGTTTCCCCAGGAAGTCATATTTCTTTCCCCAGGAAGTCGTATTTCTTTCCCCAGAAAGTCTTTGTTTTTACAATCCTCCATAACAGCAAGTGACAGGTCTCTTTATTTGAGCAACCTGTACTTCCCTGTAAAAGTCGACATAGCTGTTTTTTTGCTGTCTTCTCTATGAGTGGATAGTTTGCAGCCTGTTGCCCAAATTACTCCAGTGGATGGCAAGACTTTCAATATCGCAGAGATAGTTCATTGTGAAATATTTATAAGTGGTAGTCTCTTTATTTGAGACAACTTATATGTTACCCTTTCCAGGAAGAATGCTTTGGTTAAAGAAGAAGTTCAGACCCGTTCTAGGTGAAATGCCAAAATTTTGGGGAAACTTGTTATATTTTTTCTACCCTCAGTGAATGTTGGTAGTTCATGTCAGTGAATGGTGGTGCTATGATATATTTTTCTCTCTACCTTCAGTGAAAGTTGGTAGATCACCTCCAGTGAAAGTTGGTGATTGTTATCTTTTTGCTACCCTCAGTGAACGTTGGTAGTTTATCCTCAGTGAACAGCGGTGCTATGATATATTTTTCTCTCTACCTTTAGTGAAAGTTGGTAGATCACCTTCAGTGAAAGTTGGTGATTGTTATCTTTTTTCTACCCTCAATGAATGTTGGTAGTTCATCGTCAGTGAACGTCGGTGCTATGATATATTTTTCTCTCTACCTTCAGTGAAAGTTGGTAGATCACCTTCAGTGAAAGTTGGTGATTGTTATCTTTTTGCTACCCTTAGTGAATGTTGGTAGTTCATCGTCAGTGAATGGCGGTGCTATGATATATTTTTCTCTCTACCTTCAGTGAAAGATGGTAGGTCACCTTCAGTGAAAGTTGGTGATTGTTATCTTTTTTCTACCCTTAGTGAACGTTGGTAGTTCATCATCAGTGAACGGCGGTGCTATGATATATTTTTCTCTCTACCTTCAGTGAAAGTTGGTAGATCACCTTCAGTGAAAGTTGGTGATTGTTATCTTTTTTCTACCCTCAGTGAACGTTGGTAGTTCATCGTCAGTGAATGGTGGTGCTATGATATATTTTTCTCTCTATCTTCAGTGAAAGTTGGTGGGTCACCTTTAGTGAAATTTGGTGATTGTTATGTTTTTGCTACCCTCAGTGAACGTTGGTAGTTTATTGTCAGTGAACGATGATGCTATGATATATTTTTCTCTCTACCTTCAGTGAAAGTTGGTGGGTCACCTTTAGTGAAAGTTGGTGATTGTTATCTTTTTTCTACCCTCATGAATGTTGGTAGTTCATCGTTAGTGAATGATGATGCTATGATATTCCTTTTTCTTCTACCTTCAGTGAACGTTGGTAGCTCACTGTCAGTGAACGTCGGTGTTGTTATTTCTTTCCTCTTTCTACCTTCAATGAACGTTGGTAGTTTCTCCTTCAGTAGGAGTTGGTGTATCCTTTGACCATTTTACCATCCTCTCTGAGTCAGGTCTTTTGATCCACCAATGATTTATTTTCTTGGTCGGGTTTCTCTTTTGTTTCCGTATTTTCATTGCTACATCCCCAGTGGTGTTTTGCGTCTCTTTGGTTTTGTTCACATGCATTCATGCTCATAAGCACTGCATGGCATCTTAGGGCCAAAAATAGGGTTTGTTTTTATATTTAAGTATCTTCGACCGCGTTGACACGAAGATTTTCAATCTTCGTATCTCCGATAGGAGAAACTTAAATAAGGGAAGCTGTTGTACCCTAATTTTTCCCCCTAAGGTCTCCTCATCATACCATGTTGATTCCATCATAACAAGATCACATTAGGATTCTTGGTTCCCCTCCCTATCTTTAGCTTTTCTCTTTGAGGAATCACTAAGCACCTTGACTTGTGTTCTTTTGTTATCATGAATATTTTTTGTGTTGATTTCTTCTTTTAATTAATAAAATGCAATGTTGGTTTGTCTTGCTTGTTACTTATGTAGGTAAGGGCAATGAGATTTAGCAAGTTGCTCCATGGGTTCATGAGTTTATTTCTATGCCCTAGTCAATAAAGCTTGAGAATTTCAAACCTCACCATTGGATTTGTTTTGGAGGAAATGGCATGGCAAGGTTATTTTGGTTCTCTACATTCCAAGATATCAAGATTGATCCAAAAGTACAAGGGGGTTGATTGAAGAAGTTGTCATGCTTGGGCAAGGCCTTGTTCCCATTGATCACAAGTGCATATTTCTCTAAATTCTCAAGATATGGAAGTGGTTTTGGTGGCTATGAATTCTCATTTTCATCCTCAACAACTTCTATTTACAAAGAATTTGTGTTGGTACAAGAAGTTTGTTCAAAATTGTCAAGGTTCCTCAAAGCATTTTCTTGATCTAGGAGCTAGGGTTTTGAACTTCAAAGAAGTATATCTTGCTCATATTTTGGTATTTTTGAGTGATTCCAAAGACATCATTCTCTTTAAAGGTTTATCAACAAATCACTTCAAAAGTTTCAATGAGTTTTCATGTGGAAGAAACTTGATGATGAAGAAAGATTACAAGTCCTCCAGGTGGACCCCCAATTTCTCATATAAGACTTCAAATGATCATAACTTGGCCAATTTTGATCACCTTGAACCTATTCTTTTTCCACAATGATCTTGAGGAGGTGAACTTTATGCCTTATTTTATGTGCAAAGTGTGAAAATAGATGGAAGATGCTCTAAGGATACAAAAGATTATAGGTCATTTCATGATTTTTTGCCAACTTCAACAATTCACAACTCTCTCAATTTTTGGAGATTTTGAATGGTTCAAGTTTCAAAATGTCATTCAAGAGGTCTATTTCATGCTATCTTTTTTAGTAAAGAGCAAATTTCTAGTGGAAGTCCATGTTTAGGTGCAAAACATTATAGGTCACTTTTGAAGAAAACTTTGAAACATTTCTAAGTATGGAAAGTCAACTTTTTTTCCAACTTTGACTCCATGTAACTTTCAGCTCAAGCATCCATTTGATTCCATTCTTTTTCCATTTCCAAGTTTGTAACCTCATCTTTCTAAAGCATCAAGAATCATGCCCTAAGACCCCTTGAGCTGAGAATGCCATTGATTTGAACTTGGTAACTTAGAATTGAAGTTTCTTCAAAAGTCAGAATTTGAAGTCATTGGTTTAGCTTCTAAAAACTTTGTTTCTGCGTGTTTTTGCTTCTAAACATGTTTAGTGAACCTCCAGAAGTGATTAGCATAGCAAAACACGTGTTTTGGATGAGTTTTGATCAAAGTAGAGGTCACACTTTTCTTGTTTGCAACTTCACACGATTTCCCTCCAAACTTCATCATTTCACACGTTGAACATTCCATTTGATTCCCTATAAATAGAGGTTCATTCCCCATTCATTTCCTCAAGCTTGAATAACCAGAATCACCCTGCCAAACTTGTTCCATAACTTAAAATTCTGCTACTTCGAAATCTGCTTTCAAGCCTTTTTCAATCCAATTTTTCCATCAATTCACCTTCCTTGATCTTCCCTGAAGCTAACTGTGATACGGTGGTAGAACCGACTGCTTTGGAAATGCTGGTTTGCGTTTTGCGTTTGTGTTCACAAAATGTCGCGGTAAGCAAGAGTCGCCACCGACTTTTATTTTATCCAACTGGAAAGGAAAAAAAGCACAGAAAAATTCCTTTTTCGAGATTTTGAGTACGGGGGTAGATTATAGAAAGGGAAGGTATTAGCACCCTTTCTATCTGTAGTTTTCTATAGGGATCTTAGGTACATGCTCATCATTTTAAAAATTGCTTCCGTGTTTGTGTGTTTTGAAAAGTTTTTGTTTTACTTTGTTCTAACCCTTGTATCAATCCTGAAGAGTGTTACGAAGTGTTTTTTGAAAACTTTGTTTGAAAAGAGTGTAAGTGTGGAAAAGTTTATTTTGAGCAAGTACCTACTAGCATCTACCTACTCGAAAAAAAGAATGTTTGTGTTCTTGTTTCCTTTAGACAACGTTATACCACTATTAATGAGTAGGTAGCACCGATGTTTGAGTTGTAAGGGTCAATTCGAAAGGGACGTATGATCACTAAAGCAATGTTAGGACGTCTTAGTAATAACCCTAATGTCTTAAGATCATATTCGAGGCAACCTTTCCGAGGCAACATTTCCGAACGGGACATTTTGACCTTTGTTTAGACAAGAGAGCAACCACTAAAACACCCTATACTTAATGATCATTTACCGAAGGCAACTGAAGTGAGAGTATACCCTAGGAGTGCACATGTGCAAGTGATTTGATTTCAAGTTATTATCTTTTCACATTTAGGGTTTTCTAACCATTTTAAAATTACATAGAGTCTTGTCATGCAATCCTATTATCATACGTCTAACAGTTAATATTTGCGAAAATTAAAAATGCGAGAAATTAAACTACGCTATTACAAGGCTTCGGGGAGGGGGATTAATTACATAGCCAAAAACCCGCAAAAACAATAAATAAAAGAAAAATCCTAATTAAACTATTATATACCATGAGCAGTTACATTAATATCGTAAAAATAATAAATGCGCGCGTTGAATCGAGAACGAGAGAAATTTAGGGTTTTGACCCCGTCTAAACCTAATAGAAAGAAAAATCATTTTTTGTGTTTTTTTTGTATTATTTTGAGAAAATAAGGTTTTAATTGAATAAATACAAGCCTAATTACTAATTAATTTAAATTAAGAAAAAATAAATAATTTGACCTATTTTTGTATTTTGTTATTTTATGAAAAGAAATATAATCAAGAACAAAACCTAATTTTCTAATTGATTTTAAATTATTTACAAAAAGGTTATAATTACCCTAAAATTAAATTAAACTAATATTAAATTAATTTTGACAAAATAAATAAAAACCTAAATTCTAATTTGATGAAATTGATTTTATGATTTTGTAAAAAAAAAGAATTTAATTTGTGGATAGAAAATAAATTAATCAAAATAAATTAAAGAAAAGAAAATAGAAAAGAAATTAGAATGGGCCTGGTATCAAAGCAAAAGGGGGGGTCTGAATTGCAAATCCAAGCCCAAATGCGCCTAGCCCATGTTGACTTTGTTAGAACAAAGTTTGAATCTACTACCCTAAGTTTAAGTTTTGATGATAACAAAATGAAATGATATATTAATTATGTGATTCATGTAAGAACTATTTGCTACCTAAAATATTACCTTCTGTTTTGCAGAAACTCTGATAGGTATCAGCAAGAGTACATCTTAATCAGCATCAGAAGATTGGTTATCAGTATCAGCATCAAAAGATACTATATCAGAATACCAGAATCAGAAGAACAACTCACGCGAATGCTGAAGCTTGATGAACAGAACTGCGCTTAACACTCTGATAAAGACAACAACAGTTCATCAGCACTTAAGCAGAGTCAGAATGAGCCAAAGCCAGAACACGCTTTAAGTAGCAACGGTACTGTGCATTCAAAGCGAATTATTACCAACGGCATCATTCCAGACAAGATCTGCTTAATAAGGAAAGTTTGTTATTGGCATTGAATCAAGATTATTGCTCCAACGTTCATCAAATCCAATGCTATATAAACAAGACAATGAAGATTGAATTGGCTAATGCTCTACATCAATTTACACGCCTAAAAGCTATTCATCATCTTCTCATTCTCAGTTTGCTAAAAGCTCCAAAAATTCCTTACTCAATATTTTAGCAATCTAGTTTCCATAAGCTTAAGTTGTGTAATATCACAGTTGTGATAAACAGTTTTGTAGAAAACATTCACACACCTAGATTTCTCTTCTTTGTAAGAAAGTGTTTCCTTGACAAACCGGTTTGTGGTTTGCATCAAGAAGGCTTTAGAAGTTGTTAAAGCAGATTGTAATATTCAGTTGAATATAGTGGATTAAGACCTCGTTGGAGAGAGGCGAAATCACCTTGACGGGTGGACTGGAGTAGTTTGAGATCAAACGAACCAGGATAAAAATATCGTGTTCATTGCATTGATTTTCAGTTTTACAATTCAACCCCCCCTTCTTGTGTTTTTCACTTCTTCAATTGGCATCAGAGCGCCTGGTTCTGAGCTAAAACACCTAACCGTGTCAGTACAAGATCCAGCGTCAGAAAAACACAATGGCAGGAACTTATTCACACACCAGCAATGACAACCATGAGGACAGAGACAGATTCAGCGGAAAACCTCCAGTCTTTGATGGAGAAAACTTTGATTACTGGAAAGACAGAATTGAAAGCTTCTTTCTGGCACATGATGCTGATCTGTGGGACATGGTGACAGATGGATACACGCACCCTGTGAATGCAAGCGGTCAGAAGATTGATAGGAAAACAATGTCTGACCAACAAAAGCGTGACATCGAGAATCACCACAAGGCCAGAACCATCCTTCTCAGCGCCATCTCGTATGCTGAATATGAAAAGATCTCCAACAGAGACACAACAAAGAACATGTTTGACTCACTCAGAATGACGCATGAGGGCAACGTTCAGGTCAAAGAAACTAAAGCTCTGGGTCTCATTCAGAAGTATGAGGCATTCAAAATGGAAGAAAGTGAATCCATTGAAACAATGTTCTCAAGATTCTAGATTCTGGTAGCTGGTCTCAAGGTTCTGGACAAAGGTTACTCTATTGCTGATCACGTCAAGAAAATCATCAGAAGTTTACCCAAGCAGTGGAGGCCAATGGTTACAGCTCTGAAGCTAGCAAAAGATCTCAACAAAATTTCTCTGGAGGAACTTATCAGCTCCCTCAGAAGTCATGAGATAGAGCTAGAAGCTGATGAACCCCAGAAGCAAGGTAAGCCTTTAGCATTAAAATCTAACAAAAAATCTGAGTCTAAAGTTTTGCAGGCAGTTGAACAAACATCTGATGGATCCTCATCAA
The DNA here is from genome assembly GCA_948472305.1 of Vicia faba. Classification (NCBI taxonomy): domain Eukaryota; kingdom Viridiplantae; phylum Streptophyta; class Magnoliopsida; order Fabales; family Fabaceae; genus Vicia; species Vicia faba. Next base: position 1,223,008,790 of record OX451741.1, on the reverse strand, counting down.
AAGAAGACGAACTCTCCCTCCTCTCTAGAAGAGTGAATCAACTGTGGAAGCAGAGGCAAAGGAAGTTCAGGAATCCTAGAAGATCTGATCAGAACGAGTCTTCTTCCAGATACAGAAGGACAGATTCTTCCTCTGGATACAGAAGATCTGAAGGCTCCTCAGGAAGCAGAAAGCCAAACACCAAGGACATCATCTGCTATGAGTGCAATGAGCAAGGACACTACAAGAGTGACTGCCCAAAGCTTCAGAGGGAAAAGCCCAAAAAGAAGTTTGGAAGAGAAAAGAAGAAAAGTCTCATGGCTACATGGGATGACTCTGACTCGTCTGAAGCTGACTCAGAATCAGATGATGAGAGAGCAAACATAGCTCTCATGGCCAACATTTCAGAAGATAGTGAAGCTTCTGAATGAGACTCAGAATCAGATACTGAAGAGGTATTTCCCGACTTTGCTGTTAATTTTACCAAGGCTGAACTTGCTGAAAGCCTTAATGAGATTCTGGAAAAGTATCAGCAGATTAGAGTTAAATTCAGAAACCTGAAAAGGAATCTTGAATCTGACTCTGATAAGACTGAGAGTCTTAAATTGGAGAATTCTGAGCTGAGAAATAAAATTTCAAAATTAGAAAATACTTTACAAAACTCTCAGAAGGAACCAATTTCTGAAACTCCCAGCAACGCTGATGAGATCATCAAGGAGTATGATCACAGTTTCCAGAAGTTCCTTGCTAAAAGCATAGATAGAAGCAAAATGGCTTCAATGATCTATGGAGTTAGTAGAAACGGCAGGAAGGGAATAGGATACCAAGGTAAGGTTCCTACACCAAAGAATGTCATGGATTTAACCATTAAACACACACCTCTGAATTCACATTTTGTGTATGATCACACACATGATATTAAATACACTAGCAGTAAGTACTCTGTGAAACCAAAATTCAACCAGAGTTTTGGTAAATCTAACAAATCAGGACCCAAGAAAATCTGGGTACCTAAGGATAAAATAATACATGTTGCAGATATCTTTAGCAGCAAATCAGAAACACCAGTCATGGTACCTGGACTCTGGCTGCTCGCGACACATGACGGGAAGAAGGCATATGTTCCAAAGCCTGGAACTTAAGCCTGGAGGCCACGTTGGCTTTGGAGGCAATCAGAGGGGAAATATCATTGGCTCTGGAACTGTAGGTAATGGAAATCTTCCCTCTATTAATAATGTTCTTCTAGTAGATGGATTAATGCATAATCTGTTATCCATAAGTCAATTAAGTGATAACGGTTATGATATAATCTTTAATCAAAAATCATGTAAAGCTGTTAGTCAGAAAGATGGGACTATCCTGTTTAATGGAAAGAGGAAAAACAACATTTACAAAATCAAACTTTCTGAACTGAAAAGTCAGAATGTAAAGTTCCTTCTGTCTGTTAACAACGAGCAGTGGATCTGGCACAGAAGATTGGGGCATGTTAGTATGAGAAGAATATCTCAGATTAACAAACTCAATCTGGTCAGAGGACTTCCTAATTTGAAGTTCAATTCAGATGCTCTGTGTGAAGCATGTCAGAAAGGAAAGTTTGCAAAACCTTCTTTTAAATCTAAAAATGTTGTTTCTACCTCTAAGCCATTAGAACTTCTGCACATTGACTTATTTGGACCAGTTAAAACTGCTTCAGTCAGTGGCAAGAAGTATGGGTTAGTAATCGTAGATGACTATAGCAGATGGACATGGGTAAAGTTCTTAAGACACAAGGATGAGTCACACTCTGTGTTTGTTACCTTCTGTAACCAAGTTCAGAATGAAAAGGATCTTAGAATCGTTAAAGTCAGAAGTGATCATGGTGGAGAGTTTGAAAACAAAGATTTTGAGTCATTCTTTAATGACAGAGGCATTCTGCATGATTTCTCTTGTCTTAGAACTCCCCAACAAAATGGAGTTGTAGAACGAAAGAACAGAACATTGCAAGAAATGGCCAGAACCATGATCAATGAGACAAACGTTGCTAAGATCTTCTGGGCAGAGGCAATAAACACAGCGTGCTACATTCAGAATAGAATCTCAATAAGACCTATTCTGGAAAAGACTCCATATGAATTGTGGAAGAACAGAAAGCCCAACATTTCATATTTTCATCCATTTGGATGTACTTGTTTTATGTTAAATACAAAGAATTATTTGAACAAGTTTGACTCTAAAGCACAGAAGTGTATTATGTTAGGATACTCTGAACGCTCAAAAGGGTACAGAGTATACAATACAGAAACACAGATTGTGGAAGAATCAATCAGTGTTCGTTTTGATGATAAGCTTGACTCTGAAAAGTCAAAGCAGAATGAAGTTTTTGCAGGTATGGAAATTGAGTTTACAGGTTCTGAAGACAAGTTATCAGAAGCTCTCAACACAGACACTCCTTCAACGTCTGAAAGGAGCACTGCTAGCAATCCTACAACAGCTGCTGATCAAGCTCAGAAGAGATTACCCAGAAGCAACTTGGATCACCCAGAAGAAACTATCTTAGGAAGAAAGGAAGATCCAATCAGAACAAGAGCAAGCTTCAGAAACTCTGAAGAAACCCTCATGGGACTTGTGTCTCTGATTGAACCTTCTTCTATTGATGAAGCACTTCTGGACAACGAGTGGATTCTAGCAATGCAAGAAGAGCTGAATCAATTCACCAGAAATGACGTATGGGATCTTGTTCCCAGACCAAAAGGATTCAACGTAATTGGAACAAGATGGGTGTTTAGAAACAAGCTAAATGAACAAGGTGAATTCATCAGAAACAAAACACGACTGGTTGCACAAGGTTATAGTCAGCAAGAGGGAATAGACTATACAGAAACCTTTGCTCCAGTCTCCAGGTTAGAATCTATCAGACTTTTAATTTCATTTGCTGTTAATAGAGGCATCACTCTGTATCAGATGGATGTCAAAAGTGCATTCTTAAATGGTTATATAGAAGAAGAGGTTTATGTGCACCAACCCCCTGGTTTTGAAAATACAAAACATCCAGAACATGTTTTCAAACTAAAGAAGTCACTATATGGTCTGAAGCAAGCTCCCAGAGCTTGATATGAAAGACTAAGTAACTTTCTGTTAGAAAATGAATTCACCAGAGGGATGGTGGTCACTACCTTATTCTGTAAGTTAGTTAAGAATGACATCTTAGTCTGTCAAATTTATGTTGATGATATTATTTTTGGATCTACTAATCCTTCTCTTGGAAGAAAATTTGCTAAGTGTATGCAGGCAGAGTTTGAGATGAGCCTCATGGGGGAACTGAAATTCTTTCTAGGAATTCAGATCAATCAAACTCCAGAGGGAACTTACATTCATCAGAGCAAATATATCAGAGATCTTCTGAAGAAATTTGACCTCTCAGAATGTAATCCATCAAAGATTCCAATGCATCCCACGTGCATTCTGGAAAGAGAAGAGGTAAGAAAAAAAGGTAGAACAGAAGGTCTACAGAGGTATGATTGGTTCTCTCCTTTATCTGACTGCTTCAAGACCTGATGTCTTATTCAGCGTATGTATTTGTGCTAGATTCCAATTAGATCCTAGAGAATCTCACTTAACAGCTGTTAAGCGAATTTTCAAGTATCTGAAAGGTACTACTAATCTGGGTTTATTTTATAGAAAATCTAGTGATTACAGCTTAGTAGGCTACTGCGATGCTGACTTTGCTGGAGACAGAGTAGAGCGTAAAAGTACTTCTGGAAGCTGCCAGTTTCTGGGAGACAATCTGATCTCTTGGTCCAGCAAAAGGCAATCCACAATTGCGCTATCAACAACAGAAGTTGAGTACATAGCAGCAGCAGGATGTAGCACACAAATGCTCTGGATGAAAAGTCAGCTTGAAGACTTCCAGATTTTTGAGAGTAACATCCCTATACTCTGTGACAATACTTCTGCTATTTGCTTAAGTAAGAATCCTATTTTACATTCTAGAGCTAAGCATATATAAATAAAACATCATTTCATTAGGGACTATATTCAGAAAGGAATTTTGAATTTAAAATTTATTGATACAGACCATCAATGGGCTGATATCTTCACTAAACCCCTTTCTGAAGATAGGTTCAATTTCATTCTGAAATATCTCAGCATGGAAATTTGCCCAAAGTGAAAATGTTTTAATTCCATATATTATCTTTCAGAATGTATTTGTTTTACTGTGAACTTCTGATCAATCTCTCTTCAGAAAGAAAGAACATGCAGATTGTATCAGATGCTAGTGTTAAAGATATGAGCGTTTCAGCTCAAGGATAGACGTGCTGATCACTAAATCAAACAAGTGTCATCCAATCATCAGCAAATCTCTGAAGCAGAACGCGTGCACGCTTCTGAGAAGGCAAAACGCTGATTGGGTGCATTGAGACACATGTCTGGTAACCGTTTCAAGTATCTTTCTCAAATCCCCCAAAATCAGCAAGCATTAAATGAAAGTAATCATGTTTTAAAAACGTAATCATGATTTTATTTCTCTTTCTTGAAACCGTTTACACTTTCAAAATATTCTGAAATCTATTTAAGCACGTTAACTTCTCACATTAATCTTTTACAGTTTCTCATTATCTCTCAAATATTTTCTGCATTTTCTCTGTGTTCATCTCTTTCAAACTTAAACCATTTTCTCAGTTTTTCTCAGAAAAACCCTAAGTGTGAGCATGGCAACCTCCAGCAGTGCTTCTGCAGGTTCTCAGAAGAAAGCTTCCTCTGAACAGTACCAAGTTCCATTCAGAACACTCCTTACACCAGTGAAGAATCTAGAAGTGTTGTCTGAACTGATTATTGACTTCAACGGTCTGAAAGAGAATGGTTTTGACTTGATTGAAGAAATTAGGGCACAGAAATGGCAGAGATATTTTGATAGGTTGGTTGGACCAACATTCCCAATGTTAGTCAAGGAGTTCTGGATTCATGCATCTGCTTCAACGCATCAAGTCGCCTCCTACATAATGGGAAAGAAGATTGTGATCACTGAGGATCACATAGCAAAACTGATTGGTTACAGTGGCGGTGGCGTCCGCTGTATTGATATGGCTGAAAGATGCTCTGACGTTGGCATCATAGAAGAACAGATTTTCACCCATGGGGTGCCCAGCAGCAAGATCAGAGACTTAAAGGATCACCACAAAGTTTGGGCGAAGATCATTCTGGGGTGTTTTAATCATAGGAAGACAACAAGTTCCCCTGATTATATAAATATAGATCAGCAGTTTCTGATATACTTTATTAATCAGAAGGTAAAAATCAACTTGGCTCATCTTCCGTTTAATCACCTCAGAACAAGCGTGAAGGAAACCAGGGAAGAAGAAAGAACAAAGAGGGATTGGATACCCTTTGGAAGGTTAATATCAGATATTCTGACTGAGAATAGGCTGATAGAGCACCTGATAGAAGCACAAGAGTTAAGCACTATTGAACCAACTATTGGCAAGCCTCTGAACGCGAAGAATCTGAAGAAAATGAAGTTAATAGAAAATATCAGAAAGGAACCCAACGTTACTCCTATTACTGACATAAACAGCAGAAGAGTCCCACTGAGCGACTTTCCATTATTTTCTGAGATAGAATCTAAACTAGTGGTGGTTCTCAGATACTTGGACGCGTGCAAGGCTGATGGTACGGATCCCAAGCTGAATATCAAAGATCTGCACCAACCTCAACCAGAAGTTACACTGAAGAAGACGAAGAAAAGGAAGGCCACTTCAGAAGGAACATCCCAGCAGACTCCTAAGAAAAGAGGTAATTTATCTGCTGCTTCTGTTTTAAATTCTTCTGCTATTCCAACATCTATCCCAACTCCAGCTTCTCATGAAATCCCAATCCCCATCCCAACAATAGATGAAACTGAACCAGAAGATGACCCTTCTGAGGCACTAACACTCAGAAGACCCCACACCAAACATCCCAAACCAACAACTTCAACAACATCAGCACTTGACAAAGTTCTGTCTGACATTGATCAACGTGGTTCTGATCACCTCTCCACCAATCCAAACTCTGAACCAGAAATTGTCCACTCTCCCCAACCAGAACAACCTCTCTCACCCATACCAGAAGAACCTCAAATTCCTGAACAACCAGAAATTCCTCCTCCTTCTCCACAACCAGCAATTCCTCCTCCCTCTCCTCAACCAGAAATTCATCCACCATCACCTCCTCAACCTGAGTTTCATCATTCTGGAACTCCATCTCCTCCACCTCCTGAACCTCATTCTCCTCAATCCTCTGAGCCACAACCTCTGGCAATACAACTGCCATGTGGAACAACTGTAACAATGGCCCAGCTGCCATCCTCGCCAGAAACCACTCCTCCAAACACTCCCAAAACTCCCCCCAGTCCAATTATTATTTCTGACTCTCCCACTCCATCTCCCAAACAAACAGCTCCCAAACAAACTACAGATGACCCCAGCAGGACCTTCATCGATTTAACAATCCTTGACCGTCTTGCTGATCTCAAAAATAAAATAGCCATTCCAAAACCAAAACAGCCAGATGTTGGCTCTGGAATTGTGAATTTTGAAACAGGTTTGCAGCAATGGATTGATTCTCTGAAGCAAGTCTGTCCTGGCATGATTGACCCTGCTGCCTCAGACCAGCTCTGGTCACGATTCAGAATTTGGGTACGTGCTGAAGCTCTAAAATTGCAAGACATCAATTATGAGCAAGCACAGCAGAATTTCAGCAAGCTTCTGAATGAAGTTGGAAGTCAGCTGCTTAAAGAAGACGTGCTCCTTCTGGATAGTGAGCCATGGTCTGAGAAGCGTCCAGCTTCAAAAGTGCAGCCAGAAGAAGACCAGACAATTCAAGCTGAAGCCAGTCAAGCTGAAGATGTTGCAGAAAGCTCTTAGAAGCTCCCTGCTTCTGATGTTTCTCAAGCTGCCTTGGACAGGCAGACTCTGGAAGAGCTGAAGCTGAATGATATCCGTCTGCAGCAAAGGATGGATGAAAATGATCAGAAGATGAAGGAAAGGATGGATGTGCAGGATATCAAGATAGATACAGTAGTCAGCATGGTGCACAAGCAGACTGAGACTGCTGATCAGATTAAAGCAATGCTGGAGACTCTGTTCACACGCTTTCCTCCCCAACCTTAGATTTTCATTCATGCTATTTTCATGTTTTCTTTGCATATCTTCTGTACTGTTTTGTCTGGCTCTGACTATTTTAATATGACAAGTTTTTCTGCTCTAATTGTTTTAGCACATCACTTACATTTTTTGATTGCTGACAAAAAGGGGGAGAACAAGAATGATATTTTTCATAACGGATTACTGAGACAAAAAGTCTCAAACATTCTAACTCTGATATTTTTGAATGTTTTTTTTTGCTTAAGTCTACAGGTACAAGAATGCTCTCTGATTCACTGAAGACCAAAGCTCTGATACTCTGATCCAAAGCAAAGCTCTGATAAAGCTCTGATATTCTGATCTGAAGCTCTGCTATGATATTCTGATCTAAAGCTTCTGATAGTCAAAGCTCTGATATTCTGATGTTCAAAGAAAGTCAATAAAGATCTGATCCTGAAGAACTCTTGGAATTAAAAAGGGAAGTTATAAATTCAGGGGGAGTATCTCCGATCTCAACTCTGATATCTCTTTATCCCTTATCTTTGATAACTTCTTACTCTGATACATCTTATCATTTAGTTATCTCTGATACTTTTTCACGTTACTTTCAATTAAAAATATCTAGTTTTTGTCATCATCAAAAAGGGGGAGATTGTTAGAACAAAATTTGAATCTACTACCCTAAGTTTAAGTTTTGATGATAACAAAATGAAATGATATATTAATTATGTGATTCATGTAAGAACTATTTGCTACCTAAAATATTACCTTCTGTTTTGCAGCAACTCTGATAGGTATCAGCAAGAGTACATCTTAATCAGCATCAGAAGATTGGTTATCAGTATCAGCATCAGAAGATACTATATCAGAATACCAGAATCAGAAGAACAACTCACGCGAATGCTGAAGCTTGATGAACAGAACTGCGCTCAACACTTTGATAAAGGCAACAACAGTTCATCAGCACTTAAGCAGAGTAAGAATGAGCCAAAGCCAGAACACGCTTTAAGTAGCAACGGTACTGTGCATTCAAAGCGAATTATTACCAACGACATCATTCCAGACAAGATCTGCTTAATAAGGAAAGTTTGTTATTGGCATTGAATCAAGATTATTGCTCCAACGTTCATCAAATCCAATTCTATATAAACAAGACAATGAAGATTGAATTGGCTAATGCTCTACATCAATTTACACGCCTAAAAGCTATTCATCATCTTCTCATTCTCAGTTTGCTAAAAGCTCCAAAAATTCCTTACTCAATATTTTAGCAATCTAGTTTCCATAAGCTTAAGTTGTGTAATATCACAGTTGTGATAAACAGTTTTGTAGAAAACATTCACACACCTAGATTTCTCTTCTTTGTAAGAAAGTGTTTCCTTGACAAACCGGTTTGTGGTTTGCATCAAGAAGGCTTTAGCAGTTGTTAAAGCAGATTGTAATATTCAGTTGAATATAGTGGATTAAGACCTCGTTGGAGAGAGGCGAAATCACCTTGACGGGTGGACTGGAGTAGTTTGAGATCAAACGAACCAGGATAAAAATATCGTGTTCATTTCATTGATTTTCAGTTTTACAATTCAACCCCCCCTTCTTGTGTTTTTCACTTCTTCAGACTTTCCAGATCCAATGATGCTAGCTTGACTGATGTTCATGTTAGACCTTCATTGAGGACCCTTGGATCTAGCACGTGGCTGATCTAATTGGCTGGATATTGAGGGTGCATAGTGGTCTCCTGAGAAGCCTGCACATTGAATCATACAAGGCAAAATAATGTTGAAAAAATAAGGGGACCTGGGGATCAAACCCAAGCCCTTTGGCTTCCGTCCATTGCACGCTTGCCAGCTGGGCTGGCTTGTTCTTTTGTATATGGAATATCAAACAATTATTATAATGGAAAACGAAATAACAATTCTCAAAACGCGCGAATTTTTGAATGGGCCAGTCACTTCCTTCCACGCAACCCTTCTTCTTCCTCCCTCCGTTGCTAAAACTTCAGTAACTTTTACCTACGGTTATCTGGGCGTAGGTACAGCCCTGTGATCTCTCAAAATTCTATGCACGCATGATAAATCAATACCAGTGGTACCAATAAACTCGTTGCAACCTCACGAGCATCTTGGCACCACTATCCATGGCTAATTGTTCCTGCAAGCAAAACCCCTAAAAACGAAGCTAAAACCCTAAACATGGCAAATTGCTGTATAGTCAATAAAAAAACAATTGGCTATTACCATTAGCTTGCAAATGATTCAAGGATTCAGAATATGTAAACAAATCATGCTAAGAATGCTAGGATTATGATATACGATTTCAAAAAAGTATGGAAGTCGTGGTATACTTACAGCATGTTTCTGGGCATGAAAATGCTTGCTAATGATTGGAATGGGATCCTAGAACGTCCAGGAAGCGACTTGTATGACTGGAATGGCTTGAGGAAGCATGGAACTGAAAGAACAGTTTGCAACTTTTCTTGATTTTTTTGAAAGTTGTTTTCACCTTTGCGCGCCTCCAATCCTCTTTCTTTTGGTATGCACTTGTTCTATATGTACTCTAGAACGAATTAGGGTTGCAATTTGGCTTCAAATCTTTTCCAATAATGATCATTGATTCAAGATTTGATCCTTTATGCAAATCTTTCCAAATTGAGAAAATCCAATCTTTTTGTGTCGATTTGAAGTTTGCACGATTTGAATCTTCTTCCAGCTGTATAAGAGGCCTAAACATGCACAAAATCTCAAGCTTTGATTAGTTTTGATATTTTTTATGATTTTATTTGATTTAATTGAAATAAAATCCAAATAAATGACAAAAATAAAATAAAGCCAAGTGGGAAGGATCATGGGTCGTGGGTCATGTTACAAACTCAATGCAAGTATAGAAAATTGGGCCCATTTGACAAAAATTGCAATTTTAGCCACATTTGACTTTTGGCAATTTTACAAAAAGGGCCAACTTTTCCAATGCATACTCTCTCATTTGACCCTAGATATGTGTTCTTGGACTTTTTAGAAAGCTTAAGATTTCATATAAGCAACCCTTTTGGTCTCATCTCAATTGAGTCTTCCATGTTCATGTATGAAGCTTTTACAAAAAATGTGTTTTTGTTGACTTTTCAAAATGACCTATAATGTCCAAATTCATATCTTTTTGTGAGTGCATATTTTGAACTTCTGATAAAGTATGAGAAAGTTATCCTTGGTCAAAGTTGAGTTGACTTTTCCTATAAAACCCTAATTTAGCATCTTTTGGGTTTTGATGAATTGTGAGCAATCCTTGAGGAATCATGATCAACCTTTGATCAAATGATGAATAATACTTCCAAATGAGAATGTTGACCAAAAATCTCGAGGTTTGACTGTATGTGGGCCACAATTTGACTTTTTCCCTAGCACAATCGATTTTCAGGCCTTTGAGCCATTGACTGAGCAAACTTTCTCTGCAAGGCTTGAAACTTGACACAGATGATCTTGAGAAAATATTAGGAAAATTGTGAGCATTTGGGACTCTTTTGATTCAAACATCTTGATGAAAACTGAAACCCTAATTTGAGGTAGACTTTTTTAGGAGAGAGTTTGTCTGGTCAACCCTTGGACTTCCTTGAGCAATTTGAGGACCTCACTTGACATGTATTGAGGAATATTGGAGGGAAAATTTTGGGGTACAACAGCTTCCCCTGTTCAATCTTCTTAAACTTGAGGATGTAGATTGGCTTGTCTGCCTTTCGTGATCCGAAGGTTGAAGATGATTGAACACTAGAGTACCCAGAAATTTGCACTCACATGTGGCGATACTGGTCTTACAATGTCAGGAATTGGCTTATAGATGCCATTTGGAAGTTGAAGTCGGGGGATGGGCTTAAAGATGCCATCAGAAGAAGTGTCGATCGAATAAGAGATTCCTTTGCGAGAGCCCGTATACCTGTCGTTAAGGAGGACTACGCTGGGGAATGCTGGTCTCTGTCTTGGTAAAAGTAGAATTTTAGGAGCTTCAGTCGTCCATTATTCTACTGGGGAATCATCTCTTGGTTGAAGAGGTGAAAATGAACTGCTATCTGGTCATGCTCTAGGCTTTACAGTGTTTTGCTGAGGAAAATAAGACCGGCTGCTATCTGGTCGATTCCAGGCTTCACAGTGACTTACCGGGGGATGAGATTAAACTTGCTATCTGGTCGTTCTCCAGGCTTCACAACTTCTCAATTCTTATCTGGCCGTACTCCAGGCTTCAGAAGGAATTAAGTTGTTATTCGGTTGCATCCGGGCTTCAACTTGAATTTAAGGCATACTAATATCCAGTCGATTCCGGGCTTCTTAGTAATTGTCTAGGTAAACTGCTATTTGGTCAAAATCCAAGCTTCGCAGTGTCTCATACTGTTATCTGGTCGAGTCCAGGCTTCAGTGTCTTTTTCTGCTATCTGGTCGTGATCCAGGCTTCGCAGCATCCTTTACCATTATCTGGTTGATTCCAGGCTTCATGGTATTTGGAGAAATCAAGATATTATCCGGTCGAATTCGGGCTTCATAACTTGCCTTAAAGATATACCACTATCTGGTCGATTCCAAGCTTCGTAGTATACTTTGCTGTTATCTGGTCGTAATCCAGGCTTCACAGCGTCTTATACCATTATCTGGTCGATTCCAGGCTTCATGGTTTCTTGGAGGAATCAAGATATTATCCGATCGAATTCGGGCTTCATAGCTTGAATTTAAGATGTACCACTATCTGGTTGATTCCAGGCTTCATGGTGTTTTGGAGAGATCAAGATACTATCCGGTCGAATCCGGGCTTCATAGCTTGAATTTAAGATGTACCACTATCTGGTCGATTCCAGGCTTCATGGTGTTTTGGAGAGATCAAGATACTATCCGGTCGAATCCGGGCTTCATAGCTTGAATTTAAGATGTACCACTATCTGGTCGATTCCAGGCTTCATGGTGTTTTGTACTGCTATCTGGTCGATTCCAGGCTTCACAGTAATTTGCTGGGGATTCAACAATTTTCCGATCGATTTCCGGGCTTCATAGTATGATGGAGAAATCAAGATATTATCCGGTCGGATCCGGGCTTCATAGCTTGAAATGGAATAGAAATCTCAGCAACGATTCGACTGACCCAGAGAAAACTTGTGAGAATTTGATTGTATCTTTCCCTGAAAGGTAAAGAGTTAGTCGTATGTAATGTCATGATGTATGATATGTATTGAGTAATGACGCTCTCAAAATAAATGAGATTGTGCTGTATGATGCGTATGCGCATGCCATGATATATATATATATATATATATATATATATATATATATATATATATATATATATATATATATATATATATATATATATATATATATATATATGCAATGTTCTTGTGATGTTTTTTAGCTGGGGAGAATAAATCCCAGACTGCTGTTGAAGAGTTCAAGGAGTTGAGTTCTTCGCGCTTGCTGGGGATAACGACCTAAGATGAATTGAGAATAAATTGGCGGGAGAATAACCCTGCTGGAGAATAAACTGGCGAGAGAATGGCTCTGTGGGGAAGAGAGATACTCTGCCAGAAGATCTGCTGACTTAGAGAAATAACCTCGACTGGGGATGAATTACTGTTGTTAGTGATAATGAATCCTTGTTGGGGACTGAGTTTCTGCTTGTGGAAGAAATAAACTCCACTAGGGATAATCTTCTAGTGCTGGTGATAAATAAACTCTGCTTGGGGAGAATTTTGCCGACTCATTCGCGATTATGAACTTCAGAAGGGGAGAGCTAACACCACTGTCTTTAGATACCTTTTACCCTACGGGAAGTGTATGTACCTTTAGTCATATTCTCAATCTGGCTCTGTCCCTGTACCTGGTGGGTAGAGCAACTATAAGGTTTGGACATTTCTGTTTGTCCCTGTTCCTGGAATTACGAGTAATTGTCTCTTTTTTCGCATGTAAGTATTTATGAGCAGCAATTATTCTCAAATGCATATATAAAAAATGAGTCATTGGACGTTCTTGCAAGATAAAACAATTTTTGAAATTTATTGTAAAATGAATTGTATTGATCCTTGATGTTAGCCTATAATAGGCGTTTTGTACAAGAGGCTAACGTCCTAGTAAGAGAACGCCACCGAAAGATAGAAAGTATACAATTTGTGAAAATTAAAAGAAAAACAACTATGTGAACGACCCCACTGGGTTCCAACTCTTCTATTGCCTTTATATCTTCGAGCATCTCATCACTTTGCTACTTGGTCGAAGGTAGATCAAATCGATTGGCGCTGTCTGAGTTTGATAGTTGATACCGAAGTATGTTACAAGATGATCAAATGAGACATAGTGTTACGCTTCAATACCTAATTTTTTCCTGGACCGCCCGTTCGGGTTTTCAGTCCACCGGGATACCCTTTTTTGCCCAATCCGCCTTTTCAGGTTTTCGACTGGCCGGGTGTACAGTTTTTTTCCTTCATTTTCATCCCTTGTTTTTGCCCGAACCCTTTTGGTTCATCGGGAAGACCTTATTTTTTCCTAGGCCAGTCAACCTAGCGGGTCTTTGATTACGCGTAGTATCTTTTCACTATGTCTGCATTGACGGGGTGAGGAAGGTCGTCACCATCCATGGTGTTTAGAATCATAGCTCCTCCCGAGAAAATGTTCTTAACCATAAATGTCCCTTCGTATGTGGGGGTCCATTTTCCCCTGGGATCACCTTATGGTAGAATGATGCGTTTGATCACCAGATCCCCGACTTGATATTCCTGACGCCTAACTTTCTTGTTAAAAGCCTTGATCATTCGCTTTTGATATGTCTGACCATGACAAATAGCAGTAAGTATCTTCTCGTCCATTAGGTTCAGCTGATCAAGCCGAGTCTGGATCAAATCGTCTTCGCTTAAACCTGCATCCTTCATAATCCGGAGAGAGGGTATCTAGACCTCAATGGGTAGGACTGCCTCCATGCCATACACCAAAGAGTAGGGTGTTGCCCTTGTTGACTTCCGTGCTGAGGTACGATACCCATGAAGAGCGAATGGTGACATCTCGTTCCAGTCTTTGTATGTCACCGTCATCTTCTGCACAATCTTCTTGATGTTCTTGTTAGCCGCTTCAACATCCCCATTAATCTTCGGCCGGTAGGGAGAAGAGTTGTGATGCTGTATCTTAAACTGTTTGCAGAGCTCGGTGATCATTGTGTTGTTGAGATTTGTACCATTGTCCGTAATGAGCCTCTCTGGTACACCGTATCGACATATCAAGTTGTGTCGGATAAACCGCGCGATGACGTTTTTGCTTACTGTAGTGAAAGAAGCTGCCTCAACCCACTTCGTGAAATAATCAATAACTACTAGAATGAAGCGATAACCGTTAGACGATGTAGGTCTAATCTCTCCAATCATATCGATGCCCCACATTGCAAAGGGCCAAGGTGCTGTCAAAACATTAAGAGGAACTGGAGGTACATGCACCTTATCAACATAGACTTGGCACTTATGACAGGTTCGAGAATGCTGATAACAATCGGCTTCCATAGTGAACCAATAATATCCAGCCCGTAGAATCTTCTTTGCCATGGTACGTCCACTGGAATGAGTTCCGAAGATACCTTCATGTAACTCTGCCATGATCCTTTTCGCCTCGCTTTTGTCCACACACTGCAGTAGGGTTGAATCATGGCTACGCTTGTAAAGGATACCATTGCTGACAAAGAACTTTGCGGAGAACCTTCTCAAGAACTTTTTATCATTAATAGATGCGCCCTCGGGGTATTCTTGAGCCTCAAGATACCTCTTTACCTCGTGAAACCAGGGTTTATCTATTACCTCTTTGGTCTCAATGTCACAACAATGTGCGGGTTCGTCCGACCTCTCGATGGTAATCTGGGGAGCCTCGTTGTCCCACCTGACTTTGAACATAGAAGACATGGTAGCTAACGCGTCCGCTAACTGGTTTTCTTCTCTGGGGAAGTGTTCAATGGTTATCTCCTTAAAGTGTGGGAGCAACGTCAATACATACTCTTTGTAAGGAATAAGATTTGGGTGCTTCGTATCCCACTCGCCTTTGATCTGACTGATCACTAGAGCAGAATCTCCAAATACACTCAAGAACTTAATCCTCAGGTCAATAGCAGCTCGAAGACCCATGATGCATGCTTCATACTCCGCCATATTGTTGGTGCAGTTAAAACATAATCCGGCGGTGAACGGAATATGACAACCCTCCAGAGATATGATCACAACGCCAATACCATTACCCAATGCGTTCGAGGCTCCATCAAAATACATAGAACATCGGGATCCTTCCTCAGGTCCTTTATCCGGTCCAGGTTCTTCACAGTCGGTCACGAACATGATGTTCTCATCCAGGAACTCGAAATTCATGGATTGGTAGTCGTCCACGGCCTGATGCGCCAAATGATCTGCCAATACACTCCCCTTGATTGCTTTCTAGGTTGTGTATTGTATGTCATACTCATTTAAGATCATCTGCCATCTTGCTATTCTTCCGGACAAGGCAGGCTTTTCGAAGATATACTTGATTGGATCCATTTTTGATATCAATAGGGTAGTGTGAGTCAGCATATACTGTCTTAACCGGGGAGCAGCCCATGCCAAAGCGCAACAAGTTTTCTTGAGCAACGAGTATCAGGTCTCGCAGCCGGTAAACTTTTTGCTAAGGTAGTAAATAGCATGCTCTTTTCGGCCAGACTCGTCATGCTGCCCCAGCACGCACCCCATTGAATTATCCAGCACTGTCAAATATAAGATCAAAGGTCTTCCTTCCATTGGAGGCATCAGGATAGATGGCTCTTTGAGGTATTCCTTGATCCTTTCAAAGGCGGTCTTACATTCATCATTCCATTTTACCACTTGATCTTTCTTCAGCAGCTTGAAGATTGGCTCACAAGTAGCAGTCAGATGTGAAATAAATCGGGTAATGTAGTTCAGACGTTTCAAAAAGCCTCTAACCTCCTTTTCTATGCGGGGAGCTGGAATTTCCTGTATGGCTTTTACCTTGGCAGGGTCTACCTGAATACCCTTATCACTGACGATGAAACCCAACAACTTACCAGACCTTACCCCGAAGATGCACTTGTTCGGGTTTAACCTCAGTTTGTACGTCTTCAACCTGTCAAATAGCTTCTGAAGATGGTGAAGGTGTTCTTCCTTAGTCTGGGACCCTGCGATCATGTCATCAACATAAACCTCGATCTCATGGTGAATCATGTCATGGAACAAAGCGACCATGGCGCGCTGATAAGTTGCCCCAACATTTTTTAAACCGAAAGGCATTACCTTGTAGCAAAAGGTGCCCCATTGTGTAACGAAGGTTGTCTTCTCCATGTCTTCGGGAGCCATCTTGATTTGATTGTAACCAGAAAAACCATCCATGAAGGAGAAGATCTTATGCTGCGCGGTGTTGTCGACAAGAACATCGATGTGAGGAAGTGGGAAGTCATCTTTGGGGCTCACCCTATTCAGATCTCTATAGTCCACACACATCCGTACCTTACCATACTTCTTAGGTACTGGAACAATGTTGGAAACCCACTACGGATAAGAAGTCACAGCTAAAAATCCCGCGTCGAACTGTTTCATGACCTCAACTTTGATTTTCTCAGACATCTCAGGACGCATGCGGCGAACCTTCTGCTTTACCAGAGGACAATATTCTTTGGTTGGCAGGCGGTGTACCACAATATCGGTGTCCAAACCAGGCATATCTTCATAAAACCAAGCGAAGATCTCAACATAGTCGCGTAGCATTTGTATTAACCTCTATTTGACACTAGGCTCCAAATTCGCACCTATCTTAACCTCTTTCCTGTCTTCATCTGTACCCAAATTTACTGATTCAACTGGATCTTCATGAGGCTGTATGGCCCTCTCTTCCTGCAGTAACAGTCTAGCAAGTTCTCCAGGAACCTCACAATCATCCTCACCTTCGTCCTCAGCTTGGTTGATCGGATTTTCGAAGTCATAACTGGCAGTAGCAGAGTTGTTATCAATGGGATCCAGAGTGGATATGGATCTGCATTATGATACGTGAGTGTGTGTAAGACAATCGCTGTTTTAATAGAGTGAGAGACAGAAAGGAAAAAACAAGGAGCGCAAAATTTTTAATGCAAGAAACGTCCAATGCTTTATTGATGATATATGAAAATGAAAAATAATAAGCCCTCACAAACAAATCCAAGGTGCCTCGGGCAAGGCACCGGGCCGTAAAGTTTCAAACTGTTTATTACAACTCTTAAAACAAAAGTCAATTACCGTGGAATAAAAGAAACGGGCATGAAGTCTTTCGCCGTCCAGTTGTTCAAGCCACCATCAGTTGTAGGGTAGATCCAGCTGTCGATATCTGAATCCTCTTCACCATCTTGAATTGCATTAATTCCATGATTGCTGATGTGCAGAGGAGGTCTTCCAATCCGTGCGCGCCGAACAACCCTTTGAGCCTCTGCAGTAAAGCCCAAACCAAACTTGTCAGTTTTGTGTGTGAAATCAGTGAGCTGACCCCAATTCGCACACCCACCTTTTTCGATTACAGCCCTGGCATCCTTGAGGGAAGCCATCATCATCAGAGGTTTGTCAGTAGCAACTTCAGTCGACGCTAAAGTCTGGGGGACTTCTTCAAAGTTCTGACAAGGGGTTTCGATGAACTCCCCATCCATCTACACATAGCGAAAGGAATTGAGATGACTCACCATATACTCCTCTTCACCTTGTACCGTGACAATCTTCCCCTTTGCCGGATATTTCAGCTTTTGATGGAGTGTTGAAGTCACTGCCCCAGCCTTATGAATCCAAGGACGACCCAACAAGCAAGAATATGATGGTCTTATGTCCATTACATAAAAGGTGGATCCAAAAGTTTGAGAGATAACTTTAACAGGGATGTCCACTTCCCCGTGTACCATCCTTTTTGACCCGTCGAAAGCCCTGACCACAATATTACTCGGCTTCAGAATCAAACCTTCACAGTCCAGACTGTCTAATGCTTTCTTTGGAAAAACATTCAAGGAGGACCCAGTATCCACCAGTACATGGGCCATAGTAGTGCCCCTGCACTCGATCGAGACGTGCAGAGCATCATTGTGATTTCTTCCTTTAGCAGTCAGATCCGCATCTGAGAAACCCAACCCATTATCAACAGTCAAACTAGCTACGCAGTCTTTGAATTGATCGGCAGAAGTTTCCTGCGGCACATGCGCAGTCTTGAGGAATGCAATTAGAGCCTTTGCATGGGCTTTAGAACACAATAATAAGGACAACATGGAGATTTTTGATGGGGTCTGCCCCAGCTGCTCGACTATGTTGTAGTCTCTCTTCTTGATAATCTTCAGAATTTCTTCTATCTCTTGTTTAGAGGCTTCCAACACAACCTTTCTAGGTGCCTCTGTCCGGGCAGGCTCACCTGTGATTTATTTGCCCCGAGTCTCAGATGGCTTGGCGACAAGAGTGATAACTGGAGTAAGAACTGGGACAATAGCTGACGTACTAGCAGACAGAATGACAATAGGTTTTTGAACAGTCGGAGGGGAAATCTCGGGAGGAAAAGAGTCTTCCACTTCTAGTGACCTTACTGGCCCCGACAATATTGCTGACATCAGTATCAACTTCCTCATTTTTAAAGTCTTGTTTAACTCCATGGTAATACACATCGGCCCCATAGTGCCAAGGGACAGCCTTATCCGAAGTGTATGGGATAGGACCAAGGATAGTAATGATTAACGGAGAGATTCTTGGAACGGGTGTAATCCTAACAGGATTTCTCGAGGAAGCCTCAGAAGGATTGGCAGAAATGGTTATGATGGCAACATCTTCAATTGGGACTAACAGAATCATAGTCTTCTCGAACAAGATCTCTTTGTTATCCATCAGGCGTTGAATACATGATTTCAATAAGGGGCAACCAGCAGGCAGAATTGAACATATGTGGCACCCTTCACCATAACCCAGAAATAAACCGGCCAACAAAAAATTCTTCTTAACTGTCATCAAAGGAGTAGAAATTTCTTCCACGGAGGTCACAAATAAATCATCGTCCACAACATTTACTCCATGACCATGTTTGGGCATGGGGGCAGTTATGACGTTGGGCTTCTCTGAAGCATCAAACTCAATCTCTTTGGCCTCGATCAAGTCTTGTACTTTGTTTTTCAAAGCCCAATAGTTGTTTGTATCATGACCTGGGCTATCAGAGTGATAGGCGCAGCGGGCATTCAGGTTATATTGAGGAGAAGTGGTGTCGGGGTTCTTCGGGGCCTCCCTCAGAGTTATCAGGTTGGTCTTCAATAACTGTGGTAGAATTTGAGACAAGGTCATATTGAGCCGAGTATACTGTCTTTATGATCTTTCCACCCTTGGTTGATGGTTGCATTGTGGAGCAACTGTGGGTCTTGATATCACTACCGCATTTACTGCTTGACGGTGTTCAGGTATGCTTTGGCCCCTCAGGCCGTAGATCGCACTAGCTTATTTCTTACCGGTGAAAGACTTCTTTACTGCATTTGATTAAGCATCCTTCTGTATCTTACCACTTCATATACCAGCTTCTACTCTCTCTCTCCAGTCAGAATCAATTCAGTAAACCCAGATGACGAACTGCCGATCAGATGATTGAAAAATGGACCATATAGCGTCCCCAAGAACATATCAACTAACTCTCGATCAGATAAAGAGGGTTGAACCCTGCCAGCCAAATATCTCCACTTTTGAGCATAGTCCTTAAAACCTTCACTTGCACCCATTGACATACTCTGGAGCTGAGTACGAGTGGGAGCAAGGTCGGTATTATACTGGTACTGTCTGTAAAAAGCAGCAGCAATGTCTTCCCAGTTTCGGACGTTGGCTCCTTCCAACTGATAAAACCATTCAAGCTGAGTCCCTGACAGACTATCTTGAAAGAAATGCACCCATAAATTTCTATCAGCAGTGTGGGGTTGGATTTTCCTGACATACGAGCGGAGATGGAGTTTTAGACAGGAAACCCCATCATACTTGGAAAAAACTAGAGCTTTGAACTTGTGAGGGATCACCACTCCTGATACCAGTCCTAGATCTCCGAAATCCAAGCCAGGGATCTTCTGAACCTCCATAGCACTCAGCCGGTCTTCTAGTTGTTTGTACCTATCCTCGGCAGGAGGATATTGCTCATCATCAAAATCAATATCATTATCAGAGACTACAGGACTGAAGCCTTTTTCTTCTTCTTGGTTTTCCCCGTCCTTAGACAAAGAGATCAGATCAACTTCCTGTCGCAACCTATTCCCAAATCTTTTACCCATACTCAGAAGAACCACCTTCTTCTTCTTTTTCTTCTTCTCCTTCAGAATGAGAGTCTTCAAATCCTCTTGCCCTTTAGCCAAGCTCAAGAACATCTCTTGGAATTGGGCATTATGTGCCTGAAGAGCTTTGATGGCTTGATCGGAAGACGTTTCAGAAGACATTTCTGTTGAAATAAACAACGAAGGAGATGAGAAACCTGTAATGATACCTGTAATGATGTGTATGATAATGGGATGCGTATGTAATGATTTCAAAGACTTTGGGAGATTTAAATTTGCAAACCAAAAATTAAACAAACTTTATTAGAATAACTTGTAAAAGGTTCAACAATGCCTTTGAGGCGTTACAAAGAAATAAATGAAAAACAAATCAAAAACTAGAAAAGCAAAAAAATCAAAAATCCCATGGACGCTTCCCCTTCGTGCTGACATAGTCATTAATCGTTCTTTCATTCTCGAGCTGCCTAGTGAGCTTCAAAATCTTCCTTTCTTGCTCATGGTACTTCTCCCGGTAAGTATCCCTTTCCTCTTTTAGTTGAATCCAAGACCTCTTCAATGCCCCAAGGTTAGTAGGCATGTGAGGATAAAGAACCGTGTAAGGAACGCCTTCTTCATTAGTGGACTCCACAATCACAGGCAATACGGCTTCATAAGGCATCCCAAGCTTCTGAGCATAAGCTCGGACCCATTGGAGATAAGGATGCATAGGAAGAGAAGTCTTTGGTCCCAACTCTTGGGGGTCAGATCTGTTCACCATGCCCCAAGCTCATATGAACCTTCGGCGATGCTCCTTAATGTCTTCCTTGTAGTCAAAGGCAATATCCTAAAGAGGTAGCTCATGGGGACCGTCTCTCTGAGCACGACCAAATTGTCGCAAAGCTAAACAAGGACTATAGGTTATACCTCCTCGGATTCCAAGCAATGGGACATTAGGGCATCCCCCACAACGATCAATGACAACAATGTCCTCCGTAACCCGGGAACTCCACAGAATGTTTGTATGGGCAAATGACATTATTCTGTAGGACCAACCTAAATCTTCTTCGTTCTTCAGCACAGAATTAGGGAGGTGCAAAATAAACCACCTCGATAGCAACGACATATAACACATAAGAGTCCCTTTTCTTCGCACAGTACGAGTGTAGAGGGAATGCAAGATGTCACCTAGTAGGGTAGGCACAGGATTGCGAGATAGGAAGATCTTGACAGCATTTACATCCACAAAAGAATCTGGATTCGAGAAGAGAACCAAACCATAGATAAGGAGAGCCAAAATGTCTTCAAAACCCTAAAAATCCAAACTATCCCAGAATATATGAGCTTGATCTATCAGAAACTTGGCTAAGAAACCTTCAACCCCGCTTCGTGTTTCCCAATTAGATACTACATCATCCAGTTTCAGATGCAGAGCTGAGGCAATGTCTTCTGGTCTAGGAGTATCTTCCAAACCCGTGAAGGGCATCTGCTCAAGGATGGATATGCCCAATAAGTGAGAAAACTCTTCCAAAGTAGGAACCAACTGATAATCCGAAAAGGTAAAGCAATGATGCACATGATCGAAGAACTGAAAAAGCAAACTCATCATCTGCTCATCAAGCTTTGAGGTAACCAAGCTACGAAGCTGACCATGTCTCCTAATGAATGAAGAAGTATCAGAAACTCTCGAGGCTAAATCTTTGAGTTGAGCAGGTATTTGCACAAAGTTAACTCAGATGGTGTTTCTGCGCATGGAAGCCATAATCTGCAAAACAGAACAAAGATAAGTCCCCTCGGTCTTTGAAATGGTTAGTGTAATGAAGTATGCATGCTATGTTATGATGCATGATGTCATGGTAAAATAAACAACAGGTATAGCAGATAACAAACATGGTAAAGTCAAACAAGTCATACAAAAGCCCCTAAGTTCAAGGCTTGCATGGAGTCAAAGGTATTACCCTCTTGAAGTTCAGTTGGTTTCAACCTGTCCTAGCAAAAGTAACCGGGTTCTAGAGGTTCTCAATATCATTGACCATCCTCCATCGGTCATGGTTTCAGCTCACACAATCTTTTCTTGCGGCCGGAACTATCTCGAGAGTATGGTCTCAATGAGTGTAGCATCGAGTATCAACCAGTTCTAAGCTTTATACCGAGGCCGGCTATCTCACTACTTTCTAATGGCCAAGTTGGTCGATTAAAGGTTTTAAGGTCAGTTGATGCTTAATGACACCACGTAACGGACCCGTATTCTCCTCGTTTCTCCACAAGGGATACCGGTACCAACCAATGTGCCACATCAATGTAGCTACTGCTTCAACCGTATCGGTCTACGCCGTATAGTTCCCTCACAGTTTATTTCTACTTACCTAAAAGGTGTCCCCAGATCCGGATCAGGATCTATAGTAACTCCCGATACAAAAACCCTTAAAAGTAAAGCAACCAAAACAAACAAGAGAAGCAAATATGATGAACTAGATCCTAAGGCATACCCCACTTATTATCATCCCCAACAGAGTCGCCAGTTCTGTGATACGGTGGCATAACCGACTGTTTTGGGAATGCTGGTTTGCATTTTGCGTTTGTGTTTGCAAAATGTCGCGGTAAGCAAGAGTCGCCATCGACTTTTATTTTATCCAACTGGAAAGGAAAAAAAGCACATAAAAATTCCTTTTTTCGAGATTTTGAGTACGAGGGGTAGATTATAGAAAGGGAAGGTATTAGAACCATTTCTATCAATAGTTTTCTACAGGGCTCTTAGGTACTTGCTCATCATTTTAAAAATTGCTTCCGTGTTTGTGTGTTTTGAAAAGTTTTTGTTTTACTTTGTTCTAACCCTTGTATCAGTCATCAAGAGTGTTACGAAGTGTTTTTTGAAAACTTTGTTTGAAAAGAGTGTAAGTGTGGAAAAGTTTATTTTGAGCAAGTACCTACTAGTATCTACCTACTCGAAAAAAGAATGTTTCTGTTCTTGTTTCCTTTAGACAATGCTATCCCACTATTAATGATTAGGTAGCACCGTCGTTGGAGTTGTAAGGGTCAATTCGAAAGGGACGTACGATCACTAAAGCAATGTTAGGACGTCTTAGTAATAACCCTAATGTCTTAAGATCATATTCAAGGTAACCTTTCCGAGGCAACATTTCCGAACGGGACATTTTGACCTTTGTTTAGACAAGAGAGCGACCACTAAAACACCCTATACTTAATGATCATTTACCGAAAGCAACCGAAGTGAGAGTATACCCTAGAAGTGCACATGTGCGAGTGATTTGATTTCAAGTTATTATCTTTGCATATTTAGGGTTTTCTAACCATTTTAAAATTACATACAGTCTTATCATGCAATCCTATTATCATACGTCTAACAGTTAATATTTGCAAAAATTAAAAATGCGAGAAATTAAACTACGCTATTACAAGGCTTCGGGGAAAGGGATTAATTACATAGCCAAAAACCCGCAAAAACGATAAATAAAAGAAAAATCCTAATTAAGCTATTACATACCATGAGCAGTTACATTAATATTGTAAAAATAATAAATGCGCGCGATGAATCGAGAACGAGAGAAATTTAGGTTTTAACCCCGTCTAAACTTAATAGAAAGAAAAATCATTTTTTGTGGTTTTTTTGTATTATTTTTAGAAAATAAGGTTTTAATTGAATAAATACAAGCCTAATTACTAATTAATTTAAATTAAGAAAAAATAAATAATTTGACCTATTTTTGTATTTTGTTATTTTATGAAAAGAAATATAATCAAGAACAAAACCTAATTTTCTAATTGATTTTAAATTATTTACAAAAAGGTTAGAATTACCCTAAAATTAAATTAAACTAATATTAAATTAATTTTGACAAAATAAATAAAAACCTAAATTCTAATTTGATGAAATTGATTTTATGATTTTGTAAAAAAAAAGAATTTAATTTGTGATTAGAAAATAAATTAATCAAAATAAATTAAAGAAAAGAAAATAGAAAAGAAATTAGAATGGGCCTGGTATCAAAGCAAAAGGGGGGGAGGATCTGAATTGCAAATCCAAGCCCAAATGCGCCTAGCCCATGTTGACTTTCCATATCCAATGTTGCTAGCTTGACTGATGTTCATGGTAGACCTTCATTGAGGACCCTTGCATCTAGCACGTGGCTGATCTAATTGGCTGGATATTGAGGGTGCATAGTGGTCTCTTGAGAAGCCTGCACATTGAATCATACAAGAAAAAATAATGTTGAACAAATAAAGGGACCTGGGGATCGAACCCAGGCCCTTTGGCTTCCGTCCATTGCACGCTTGCCAGCTGGCCTGGCTTGTTCTTTTGTATCTGGAATATCAAACAATTATTATAATGGAAAACGAAATAACAATTATCAAAATGCACAAATTTTTGAATGGGCCAGCCACTTCCTTCCACGCAACCCTTCTCCTTCCTCCCTCTGTTGCTAAAAGTTCAGCAACTTTTACCTACGGTTATCTGGGCGTAGGTACAGCCCTGTGATCCTCCAAAATTCTATGCACGCATGATAAATCAATACCAGTGGTACCAATCAACTCGTTGCAACCTCACGAGCATCATGGTACCACTATCCATGGCTAATTGTTCCTGCAAGCAAAACCCCTAAAAACAAAGCTAAAACCCTAAACATGGCAACTTGCTGTATAGTCCATAAAAACACAATTGGCTATTACCATTAGCTTGCAAATGATTCAAGGATTCAGAATATGTAAATAAATCATGCTAAGAATGCCAGGATTATGATATACGATTTCAAAAAAGTATGGAAGTCGTGGTATACTTACAACACGTTTCTGGGCACGAAAATGCTTGCTAATGATTGGAATGGGATCCTAGAACGTCCAGGAAGCGACTTGTATGATTGGAATGGATTGAGGAAGCCTGGAACTGAAAGAACAATTTGCAACTTTTCTTGATTTTTTTGAAAGTTGTTTTCACCTTTGTACGCTGTTGTACCCCAAAATTTGCCCTCTCATTTTATCAAGATTTCCCATCACAAGACTCTTTGAACTCAAGACCAAGCTAGGGTTTGCTCTGCTCAAGACATCTCCTTGCACTGTTGACCTAAAATTAGGGTTTGAGTTTGCACAAGGAATTTTGGACTTCTAATGCTCAATGTGACTTTCATGCTTCATGTTGGACTTATAAGTTTGCTCATACCAAGTTTCAGGCCTTGAATCAAACTTTTGCCCAGTCAATTGGACAGTTGACCTAAAAATCAGCTGTATTGGGGAAAAAGTCAACTGTGGCCAATTTATAGTCAAACCTCATAAAATTTTGATCCATATCAACATTATAAGCTCATATGAACTATTTGATCAAGTTTGGATCACAACTCCTCAAGAAATTTGATTACATAATCAAAAGGGCAAAATGGTCATTTTTAGGGTTTTGACTGCAGAAGGGCAATTTCTGACTTTTCACCTAGCCAATGGAAAACTGGGTTCAAGCATGGATTCAAGGACTAAATGGCATCATCTTTACCTATTCACAAGGTTCAAAAGATCTCAATTGCATTGGATTGACAGATAAATTTTTCAGTCAATTGATCAAAATCAACTGTACACTGAAAAGTCAAACTTTGACTTTTTGGTCAAAATCAAGTGCCAAGGGTCATTTTTCATCAAGATGTGTCAAAACATGAAACTTGTTCATCAAGAAACCTAATTTTGCAAATTAGGGTTTAAGATTGAAAAATTTCATAACTTAGAATTTTTCTAAGTTATGAAATTTTCTTATTTTTTCCCAACTTTGCCCAAAATTTTCACCATGATGCAATTTGATTCAAACAAAACTTCCCACATGAAAGTTTTAGTCCTCCACAAAATCTACAACTTTTATTCACAAGGTTTTCTCAAAAGAAGCTTGGATCTCAAGTTATGATTTTTGGAACAAGGGTCCATGAAACTTTTAACTTAGTGAAATTTTGCCCTAGTTTAGGCAGGATTTTGACCTATCTTCATGGTAACTTTTCACCTAGTTCCACGGCACAGGTATCGTTTTCTTTGCACAGATACCGTACCACGGCACGTACTTCAACTGGGGTGACCCCCTTTTCTTTGGTATATGGCATGGAAGCTATTTTACCTATGGAAGTTCAGATTCCTTCCTTGAGAATCATGAAGGATGCTGGTTTGAGTGAAGATGATTGGATTCAGACCCGGCTTGATCAAATTAACTTGATTGACGAGAAGCAACTTACTGCTGTTTGTCATGGTCAGACGTATCAAAAACAGATGATCAAGGCTTTCAACAAGAAAGTCAGACGTCAAGTGTATCAAGTTAGAGATCTTGTAATCAAGCGGATCATCTTGCCGCAAAGTGATCCCAGGGGCAAATGGACTCCTACTTACGAAGGACCATTTGTGATAAAAAACATCTTTTCTGGTGGGGCTATGATTCTAACCACCATGGACGGTGACGACCTGCCGCACCCTGCAAACGCAGACATAGTCAAAAGATACTACGCCTAAACGACCCGACAAGTTGAAAACCCGAAAGGGCGACTTGGGAAAAAATGGGCATCCCGGTGAATCAAAAACCCGAAAGGGCGGTTCAGGCAAAAATTAGGGATAAACAAAAAAAATATGTACACCCGGCAAGTTGAAAACCCGAAAGGGCGACTTGGGCAAAAAAGGGTTTCCCGGTGGATCGAAAACCCGAAAGGGCGATCCAGGCAAAAGTTAGGGAATTAAAGCGTATGACTATGTCTCGTCAGATCACTTTAAAGACAATCTCTTCACGAACAAGTTCCAGGCTTCCGATCAATCCAATCATCTGAGGAAGAAGCAACGAATGGACAAGATACTCAGAGTTGCGAAGGTTATAGCAGAATGGGAACCCCATGGAATTGTTACACATAGCCATATTTCTTTGTATAAATTTTTTTCAATTTTATGTCAACATTCTCTTACTAGGATGTCTGTCTCCTTTGTACAAAATACTTACACAAAGTTAATACAAAGATACTTCAAAGTGCAGAAATTTGTTTGCCTTTTCTTTCTTTTTTAAACTTGTGTTTTATTGGAAAAACGTCCAATGATTTATTAATTGAGCATATGCATTTGAATATAATCACTGCTTACAAATAAAATGAAATGAGAAATAATAATTACTGATAGGGTGAAAGTATGAGAAAACGTCTTTAGGTTGTCCCTGGAGAAATCCTTTGCAATACATCATCCAGATCCTCGGCGGAACTAAAGCCTTGAAATACATATCCCCAGCGGAGTTAAGTTTCAAGAATCCCCATCAAAGTTGAGTTTTCAAACTCCCAATCCCCAGCGGAGCAAAACTTTGAACTACAAACCCTCAGTAAGGATGAAATTTTCTTCCCCAAACGGAGACCATCCAGTTTCCTCCCTTTTTCCCTAAAGAGTCGCTTTAAAACCAGATAATTCCCCAGAGATTTATTTTAAAACCTTCTTCCTCAACGGAATCAATTTTTACCACGATCAAATCGGCATGTCATTAAGATCCCCAGCGGAGATGAAACTTTGATCTACCAATCCCCAGTGGAAACCATTCAGTTTTCCCCTGATACCCCCAACGGAACGGAGATTCTCATTCTTGAAGTCCCCAGTAGATTGGCATACAACCCAAAATCCTGATCTCCCCAGCGGTATAGCTTCTCCCCACAGAGGTTGCCAAAAATCCTGAATCTCCAACAGTGGTCAAGGATTTATTTTCCTCGACAGCAGTCAATGATTTTATTATCTCCAACTATCCCAGATTTATTTTCCTCAGCAAAACAACTAATTAGCTTATATATGTATACATTACATTCATAAATCATGAACATTGAAAACACATATGTTGCATCATACATTTCATGCATCATAACTTTGTGTTTCAGCTAACATTCTACCCTTTTCAGGAAGAAATTAATTGCTACCTGAAACAGATATTCAAAGCTCAGAAAACGGCTAGAGATGCTCCATACACGGATGCTTTTCTATTTGTTCATTCAAATCAAGGGGCAGATTCTTGTTCCAGTTATAAAGCCTGGATTTGACCAGATTTTATTTTGATTATACTAAAACCCGGAGATCGACCGGAGAATAGTTGAATCCCCTGCAAACTCTTCTGAAACCTGGACGTTGACCAGATAGGAAGTAAGCTATTGTGAAGCCTAGACGTTGACCAGATAGAAATACAAGACTGTGAAGCCTGGACGTTGACCAGATAACAGTAAAGTATACTGTGAAACTTGGACGTTGACCAAATAATAGTTTACTCGGCCAATTACTTTGAAGCCCGGATTCAACGGGATATTAGTAGGCCCCGAAATCAAAGGGAAAACCGGAGGCGACCGGATAACCATTTGATTTCCTTCTGAAGACTGGACGTTGACCAGATAGGAAGTAAAGTATCGTGAAGCCTGGATGTTGACCAGATAGCCATACAAGACTGTAAAGCCTGGATGTTGACCAGATAACAGTTCACTGTCACCTTTTCAACCAAGAGATGACTCCCCAGTAGAATAACAGACGACTGAAGTTCTATTTCTACCACGACAGAGACTAGCATTCCCCGGCGTAGTCCTCCCCAACAACAGGAATATGGGCTCTCGCAAAGGAATCTCTTATGCGATCAATTTTCTTGGATGGCATCTTTAAGCCCATCTCTGACAAGATTCTGTCACATCTTCCAAATGGCATCTTTAAGCCTATTCCCTTAACTATACTCTGACGAGCGCAAATTTATGGGCACTCTAGTGTCCAATCCTCTTTTACCTTCGAGTCACGAAAGGCAAACTCGCCAATCTAACTCTTCAGGTTCAAGAAGATTGAACATGGGAAGCTGTTGTACCCCAAAATTTGCCCTCTCATTTTTTCAAGATTTCCCCTCACAAGACTCTTTGAACTCAAGACCAAGCTAGGGTTTGCTCTGCTCAAGACATCTCCTTGCACTGTTGACCTAAAATTAGGGTTTGAGTTTGCACATGGAATTTTGGAATTCTAATGCTCAATGTGACTTTAATGCTTCATGTGGGACTTATAAGTTTGCTCATACCAAGTTTCAGGCCTTGAATCAAACTTTTGCCCTGTCAATTAGACAGTTGACCTAAAAATCATTTGTATTGGGGAAAAAGTCAATTGTGGCCAATTTACAGTCAAACCTCATAAAATTTTGATCCATATAAACATTATAAGCTCATATGAACTATTTGATCAAGTTTGGATCACAACTCCTCAAGAAATTTGATCAGATAATCAAAAGGGCAAAATGGTCATTTTTAGGGTTTTGACTGCAGAAGGGCAATTTCTGAATTTTCACCTAGCCAATGGAAAACTGGGTTCAAGCATGGATTCAAGGACTAAATGGCATCATCTTTACCTATTCACAAGGTTCAAAAGATCTCAATTGCATTGGATTGACAGATAAATTTTTCAGTCAACTGATCAAAATCAACTGTACACTGAAAAGTCAAACTATGACTTTTTGGTCAAAATCAAGTGCCAAGGGTCATTTTTCATCAAGATGTGTCAAAATATGAAACTTGTTCATCAAGAAACCTAATTTTGCAAATTAGGGTTTAAGATTGAAAAATTTCATAACTTAGAATTTTTCTAAGTTATGAAATTTTCTTATTTTTTCCCAACTTTGCCCAAATTTTTCACCATGATGCAATTGGATTCAAACAAAACTTCCCACATGAAAGTTTTAGTCCTCCGCAAAATCTACAACTTTTATTCACAAGGTTTTCTCAAAAGAAGCTTGGATCTCAAGTTATGATTTTTGGAACAAGGGTCCATGAAACTTTTAACTTAGTGAAATTTTGCCCTAGTTTAGGCAGGATTTTGACCTATCTTCATGGCAACTTTTCACCTAGTTCCACGGCACAGGTACCGTTTGCTTTGCACGGATACCGTACCACGGCACGTACTTCAACTAGGGCGACCCCATTTTCTTTGGTATATGGCATGGAAGCTGTTTTACCTATGGAAGTTCAGATTCCTTCCTTGAGAATCATGAAGGATGCTGGTTTGAGTGAAGACGATTGGATTCAGACCCGGCTTGATCAACTTAACTTGATTGACGAGAAGCGACTTACTGCTGTTTGTCATGGTCAGACGTATCAAAAACGAATGATCAAGGCTTTCAACAAGAAAGTCAGACGTCAAGTGTATCAAGTCAGAGATCTTGTAATCAAGCGGATCATCTTGCCGCAAAGTGATCCCAGGGGCAAATGGACTCCTACTTACGAAGGACCATTTGTGATCAAAAACATCTTTTCTGGTGGGGCTATGATTCTAACCACCATGGACGGCGACGACCTGCTGCACCCTGGAAACGTAGACATAGTCAAAAGATACTACGCATAAACGACCCGACAAGTTGAAAACTCGAAAGGGCGACTTGGGAAAAAATGGGCATCCCGGTGAATCAAAAACCCGAAAGGGCGGTTCAGGCAAAAATTAGGGATAAACAAAAAAAATATGTACATCCGGCAAGTTGAAAACCCGAAAGGGCGACTTGGGCAAAAAAGGGTTTCCCAGTGGATCGAAAACCCGAAAGGGCGATCCAGGCAAAAGTTAGGGAATTAAAGCGTATGACTATGTCTCGTCGGATCACTTTAAAGACAATCTTTTCACGAACAAGTTCCAGGCTTCCGATCAATCCAATCATCTGCGGACGAAGCAACGAATGGACAAGATACTCAGAGTTGCGAAGGTTATAGCAGAATGGGAACCCCATGGAATTGTTACACATAACCATCTTTCTTTGTATAAATTTTTCTCAATTTTATGACAACATTCTCTTACTAGGATGTCTGTCTCCTTTGTACAAAATACTTACACAAAGTTAATACAAAGATACTTCAAAGTGCAGAAAATTATTTGCCTTTTCTTTATTTTTTACACTTGTGTTTTATTGGAAAAACGTCCAATGATTTATTAAATGAGCATACGCATTTGAATATAATCACTTCTTACAAATAAAACGAAATGAGAAAGAATAATTACTGATAGGGTGAAAGCATGGGAAAATGTCTTTAGGCTGTCCCTGGAGAAATCCTTTGCAATACATCATCCAGATCCTCGGCGGAACTAAAGCCTTGAAATACATATCCCCAGCGGAGTTAAGTTTCAAGAATCCCCATCAAAGTTGAGTTTTCAAACTCCCAATCCCCAGCGGAGCAAAACTTTGAACTATAAACCCTCAGTAAGGATGAAATTTTCTTCCCCAAACAGAGTCAAACCTTCAACCTTTGAACACCAGTGGAGACCATCCAATTTCCTCCCTTTTCCCCTAAAGAGTCGCTTTAAAACAAGATAATTCCCCAGAGAGTTATTTTAAAACCTTCTTCCTCAACGGAATCAAGTTTTACCACGATCAAATCGGCACGTCATTAAGATCCCTAGTGGAGATGAAACTTTGATCTACCAATCCCCAGCGGAAACCATTCAGTTTTCCCCTGATACCCCCAACGGAATGGAGATTCTCATTCTTGAAGTCCCCAGTAGATTGGCATACAACCCAAACTCCTGATCTCCCCAGCGGTATAGCTTCTCCCCACAGAGGTTACCAAAAATCCCGAATCTCCAACAGTGGTCAAGGATTTATTTTCCCCGACAGCAGTCAATGATTTTATTATCTCCAGCTATCCCAGATTTATTTTCCTCAGCAAAACATCTAATTAGCTTATATACGCATACATTACATTCATAAATCATGAAAATTGAAAACACATATATTGCATCATACATTTCATGCAGCATAACTTTGTGTTTCAACTAACATTCTACCCTTTTCAGGAAGAAATTAATAGATACCTGAAACAGATATTCAAAGCTCAGAAAACGGCTAGAGATGCTCCAGACACTGATGCTTTTCTATTTGTTCATTCAAATCAAGGGGCAGATTCTTGTTCCAGTTATAAAGCCTGGATTCGACCAGATTTTATTTTGATTATACTAAAACCCAGAGATCGACCGGAGAATAGTTTAATCCCCTGCAAATTCTTCTGAAACCTGGACGTTGACCAGATAGGAAGTAAGCTATTATGAAGCCTGGACGTTGACCAAATAGCAATACAAGACTGTGAAGCCTGGATGTTGACCAGATAACAGTAAAGTATACTATGAAACTTGGACGTTGACCAAATAATAGTTTACTCGGCCAATTACTTTGAAGCCCGGATTCAACATGATATTAGTAGGCCCAAAATCAAAGGGAAAACTGGAGGTGACCGGATAACCATTTGATTTACTTCTGAAGACTGGACGTTGACCATATAGGAAGTAAAGTATCGTGAAGCCTGGATGTTGACCAGATAGCCATACAAGACTGTAAAGCCTGGATGTTGACCAAATAACAATTCACTGACACCTTTTCAACCAAGAGATGACTCCCCAGTAGAATAACAGACGACTGAAGTTCTATTTCTACCACGACAGAGACTAGCATTCCCCGGTGTAGTCCTCCCCAACAACAGGAATATGGGCTCTCGCAAAGGAATCTCTTATGCGATCAATTTTCTTGGATGGCATCTTTAAGCCCATCTCTGACAAGATTCTGTCACATCTTCCAAATGGCATCTTTAAGCCTATTCCCTTAACTATACTCTGGCGAGAGCAAATTTATGGGCACTCTAGTGTCCAATCCTCTTTTACCTTCGAGTCACGAAAGGCAAACTCGCCAATCTAACTCTTCAGGTTCAAGAAGATTGAACAGGGGCAGCTGTTGTACCCCAAAATTTTCCCTATCATTTTATCAAGATTTCCCCTCACAAGACTCTTTGAACTCAAGATCAAGCTAGGGTTTGCTCTGCTCAAGACATCTCCTTGCACTGTTGACCTAAAATTAGGGTTTGAGTTTGCACATGGAATTTTGGACTTCTAATGCTCAATGTGACTTTCATGCTTCATGTTGGACTTATAAGTTTGCTCATACCAAGTTTCAGGCCTTGAATCAAACTTTTGCCCTGTCAATTGGACATTTGACCTAAAAATCAGTTGTATTGGGGAAAAAGTCAAATGTGGCCAATTTACAG
The DNA here is from genome assembly GCA_948472305.1 of Vicia faba. NCBI lineage: Eukaryota > Viridiplantae > Streptophyta > Magnoliopsida > Fabales > Fabaceae > Vicia > Vicia faba. The sequence goes on along the minus strand of OX451741.1, from coordinate 1,222,975,456 downwards.
TCAAACCTCATAAAATTTTGATCCATATCAACATTATAAGCTCATATGAACTATTTGATCAATTTTGGATCACAACTCCTCAAGAAATTTGATCAGATAATTAAAAGGGCAAAATGGTCATTTTTAGGGTTTTGACTGCAGAAGGGGAATTTCTGACTTTTCACCTAGCCAATGGAAAATTGGGTTCAAGCATGGATTCAAGAACTCAATGGCATCATCTTAACCTATTCACAAGGTTCAAAAGATCTCAATTGCATTGGATTGACAGATAAATTTTTCAATCAACTGATCAAAATCAATTGTACATTGAAAAGTCAAACTTTGACCTTTTGGTCAAAATCAAGTGCCAAGGGTCATTTTTCATCAAGATGTGTAAAAGCATGAAACTTGTTCATCAATAAACCTAATTTTGCAAATTAGGGTTTAAGATTGAAAAATTTCATAACTTATAATTTTTCTAAGTTATGAAATTTTCTTATTTTTTCCCAACTTTGCCAAAAATTTTCACCATGATGCAATTGGATTCAAACAAAACTTCTAACATGAAAGTTTTAGTACTCCACAAAATATACAACTTTGATTCACAAATATTTCTCAAAAGAAGCTTGGGTCTCAAGTTATGATTTTTGGAACAAGGGTCCATGAATCTTTTAACTTAGTGAAATTTTGCCCTAGTTTAGGCAGGATTTTGACCTATCTTCATGGTAACTTTTCACCTAGTTCCACTTGGAATCTCAAAATTCAGTTCAAATATGGATTGTAGAGCATGTTATAAGCTTTCCAAAATGTCCAAGAACTCTCCAAAATCATTTGTGGTTAGGGATAATATAAGGTTTGAATTTGGAAAAAACTCACTTTGATCCATGGCATGTTTCATGTTGCTACAAGTGGCAACTTCCATCCAGCATTGTTTGTACTTGATTACAGGTCCCTAAACCCTTTCATACTCAATAATTAAATGCAAATCCATAGGTTTGAAGCTTTTTTATGATCATTAGAGGATTACACAAGAGATTAATCCAAAAATAGCAAAAAGGCAACATTGCCATTTTTGTCAAAATTTGTTTTATGTCAAATTGCATCCTTGAGCCTTGAACCAAATCTTGTACAACAAACAAAATCCACAAACTCGAGGCTAAGCTCACAAAATGTATGCAGGGTTAAAACACTCTTGAACATCAAAACACATTCTTCTTGCAAAACAGGGTAGTTTCTGCATTTGGGACTTCCATCTCACAAACCACTCGTGTGTTTTGTCCCAAACCAGTTCCTATACACTCCATATAACCTACTTGAACTATCCCAACCATTGGCCATTGACTGTAACTCCATTTGCAAGCTTCACCATTTCTGTTTTCAGCTTGTGCAAGTTGAGTTCTACAAGCTTGTTCAAGCAAGTCCAAAGAAAACTAGGCATTGCGGAAGATCAGAGGAAGTTCAGGCAAGCTCCTAAGCACCTCAGGTCTCACTAAAAGTTTCTACATTTCCATACACGAGTTCATCTGAAACAGGTATTTTTCAACTTTCTATCTCTCTATTTAGGAATCATTAGGCTTAGGTTTGTGAATAAAAAATGTAGTACTCATAGCCCTTAAGTTGTACATATGTGTAGTTTTCATTTGAGTTAAGTGTGCTAAGAGAATTTTATTCATGAACTTCCTGAAAAAGTTAGGTTAGAAATTAGGGCCATAGAAATTCTCTCTGGTCTTTAAGAGTTAGATTAAGTTCTTTACATGGTTGGAATCGTCTTGAAAAATGATATAACTGTTGTGTTATGAGTTTTTGCATTAGAGCACATATGCAGGTTTTCAAGATTTTGTACAGGCGCGCGTGTTTTGTTGAACGAAGGTTGAAGATGGAGCTCAGATGGGCTGGGCTGGCTTGTTTCTGTTTTTGACACCCACTGCCTTGCTAACTGCACCCCCTGGCCCATTTGTTTTATATTTTCATTTTATTTTCATTTCTTTTTATTTATGACCTCATTTTATTTTTTCCAAATATAAAAAATTGCTAAAAATATTTTCCTATAATTTTCACATTTTTATTTTTTATTTTATTTTATTTTGACACAATATTTAGTTTATTAGGTTTATTATATGTATTTTCTCAAATAAAAACTTGTAAATAATACATAAAAACATTATATTTTATTTTTATTATTTTTATACTTAAATAATATTTATTTTATAAATATATTTTTATTTGTTGACATTTGTATATTTTTATTATTTTATTTTATTGCACATAAATATATAATTAATAAATATATCTTCTTAAAACAAAATTTAGGGTTTTTTTGCCCTTAACAAAAATAACTTTTTATTTTCTTTTTAATACATTAAATATTATATTTTTACATACATAAAAATAATACAAAAACATTTTTTGCATATTTATAATATATTGCATATTTATTCATTTGTTCCTTTAAATATTTGTCTATTTATTTACTTGCACATTTAATTCAATTTGGATGTAATATTTAATTTTTGGGTTTTTATTTTCTTGCAAATATTCCCCATCCAAAAATGTATCCCCCTCCCCCCCCATATCAATGTTGTAATAGCTTAGGTTTATTTTACGCATTTTATGCTTTCAAATATGCCATGTTAGAGATTAGGGTTTGTATGTAAATATCCAAAATCAAAACAAATAGTTGGACCTAATACAAGACATAAAAGCATGCAAATTGACAACACAATGCACACATGCACCCCTAGGGTTTCATCCACTTGTTGCCTTGAAAATGGCCATGCTATGCATGTTGAGTATCTTGGCAAAACAAAAACAAAACAAAAGATCATAGTCCCTCGATGACTCTATCTTGATTGCCTATACAAAATGATCTAGTCCCTCAAAAATTTGCTAAGATACTTAGCACAATTGCTATCATGGTCAATACGATGACCCGCGTCTGTCCCGTTTAACATCCAAATACAAGATTGTTTACCAAATGCAATGGTAAAACAACACTGTCAAAAGGGTTAAAAATGTGTAGGAAAGATCTTTGAGTAGATAGGGTAGACAACTCTTAGTTACTTGCTCAAAATTTGCAAAAACATCCTTGCTATTTTCAAACACATTTCACAACACAATTTTAAAACATTTCCCAAAAACAAACTTTCAAAACATTGAAATATCTTTCCAAAAGACAAACACCTTTGTATATATTCAAACAAGAATCATTACAAAGGTTTCCTAGACAAGGCCTCTTTTCAAAACATTTTCAAAAGCACACACAAAGCACCATTTCAAACAATTGAAAAGCAAAAGCAAGTGATCTAAACAAGTAACTAAGAGCCCATGGAAAACCATGGATGAAAAGGGTGCTTGCACCTTCCCTTTTCATAATCTACCCCCCGAACCCAAGAAAACATATCAAAGGTATTTCCTGTGCTTTTTGACCTTTCCTTTGGATAAAATAAAAAGTCGGTGGCGACTCTTGCTAAACCGAAACATTTGCGAACACAAATGCAAAACCTCAAGTCAGTTCTCCCACTGTATCACAAAACTGGAGACTCTGATGGGGAAAGTCCTAAAAGTGGGGTTACCTTAGGGTTTAGATCACCTTTGCATGCTTACCTTGTTTGCTTTGATTGCTTTACATTTGGTTCTATTGTTTGGGTTTGAAATCCTCTACCCGGATTTGTGGGAAACATTCATAGGTAAATAGCAATACGTTGTGGAAACGATGCGGGGTATACCGACATGGTTGAAGAAATAGCTATATTAGTGCGACATATTTGTGGGTACCGGTATCCTTTGAGTCAATCAAAGAGAATACGGGGCCGCTGAGTGATGTCATGAAGCACTAATGGACTTTTAGAAACTTTACTTGACCATGTTTTCCTTATTAGGGGTAGTGAGATGACCGGATTTTGTGCAGTCCGAAGTTGGTAGATACTCGATACTACACTCATTGAGGGTTGTTTTCTTGGAATATTTCGGTCGCCAGTAAAGTGGCTAAACTGAAACAATGAACACAAAAAATAATCCAGTGATATTGAGCTCCTTAGAACCCAGTTACTATTTATAGGACAGGTTGAGCCAACTAAACTTCAAGAGGGTACTTACCTATGAAACCCCATGCAAGCCTGAAACTAGGATCTTGTGTGATTTGCTTGTACATATACTTGTGCATACATCATAAACATCATAAAGCATCATTTGCATCCACTAACCATTTCAAGGGTTTGGATCTTCATCTTTGTTCTTGTTTTGTAGGTCATGGAATCACTTCGCAGGAAAACTATTCAGGTCAACCTTGTGAGAATCCCTCCTCAACTCAAGGAGATTGCTTCCAAGATTCCAGAGAATTCTCCCTTCAGTGAGAGACATGGTAGACTTCTCAACTTGGTCAACTCCAACATTGAAGAAGACATGGTGAAATTTCTCTTCCAGTTCTTTGACCCCCTACACCATTGCTTCACATTTCCTGATTACCAACTAGTACCTACTTTGGAGGAATTTTCTCAACTCCTGAGGATTCCTATTCTCCATCAACTACCCTACAACGGTACGGAAAGAGAGCCAAAACCTGAAGATGTTGCTCAAGCCTTACACTTGCAACCATCTGATATCAAAGGTCATTGGGAAACCAGAAGTGGTGTCAAGGGTTTCTTGGCAAAGTTTCTGTTTGAGAAGGCACAAGACTGTTGGAATTCTCTAGATCTGCAAGCTTTTGAAGAGATTGTGGCTCTTCTCATCTATGAGTTGGTCTTGTTCCCAAACCCTGATCAGCTTATAGATGTGAATGCTGTCAAGATTTTCATATCTCGGAATCCTGTGCCTACATTGCTTGGGGACATCCTCCACTCATTTTACACAAGAACAATGAGGAAAAGTGGTGTTCTCATGTGTTGTACTCCTCTTCTAGCAAGGTGGTTTATTTCTCACCTTCCCCAGTCAGTCTTGAAGAATGAACAAGGCTTGAGGTGGTCACATCGTTTGATGACTCTCACACATTCTAATGTTCATTGGTGTTCTCGGTCCAGAGAAAATGTCATCATCATTGATCGTTGTCGGGAATTCCCTAATGTCCCATTACTTGGCATTAGGGGAGGCATTACCTACAACCCCTTCTTAGCTCTGAGACAGTTTGGGTACGCCCGAAGGGATGGCCCTCATGACATGCTGATTCTGGACTTGGTTTTTGACTTCGAAAACGATGCTCAAGGACTTCGAAAAAGGTTTATCTGAGCTTGGAGGATGCCCAACAAAGTGGACAGTAAGACACTGGGACACAAGAATTCCATCCCCCTTGAGCCTTACCTCAAGTGGGTACGAACCCGTGCCCAGAATCTTATGATGCCTTACCCCTACATTCTTCCTGTGATCAAAGAGCCTGTTATGGAAGGAGAGGTTCCATACACCCTCCTATATCCTGACATGCCAACATCATTGGAATATTTGCAAAAGAGTTGGATACAACTCAAGGAAGAATGGAACACTTTTGAAGCCAGCTTCTACGCCAGTGAGAAGAAGGTTTTAGAACTTACTCGTCGACTCCATGAAGAGAAGACTCTCAACACCTACATCGCACCAAAGAGGATGCGCAACGTCTTTTTACATTAGAATTTTGTATTTATTTTGCCCATGGGGCATTTATGTACTAACAAAATTCTTCTTAATATGACGTGTGTTCTTTTTGCTTACAACAAATTTGAATTTTTGAATCCTTGAATGCATTACATGAATACATATCATTCATCATATGCATAAACAGGTCTCCACACCAGGTTTCCTTATCTTTCTGCTGTTTATTTCAGTAAGATGGATATAGAGCAGACGGTCAAAGACCTACAAGCGCATAATTCACAGTTCCAACAACTCCTCATGACCTTGGTAAAGGGTCAGGAGGATCTTAAAGCACTGTTAAAGAAGGAAAAGGAAAAAGAGAAAAAGAAAAAGAAAAGAGTTGGTATGGCTACTCTGGGTAGAAGATTTGAGAACCAAGCTAGAAGGGTCCTGGATTTCCCCTCAACATCTGATGAAGGGGTAGGTAAAGGAAAGGGAGTTGCAGTACCATCTGATTCTGAGGCTGAAGAAGAAGAAGAAAAAGAGGATGAAGATTACTCTGAGCAGCAGTATCCTCCGGCAGACGACAAGTACAAGAATCTGGAAGAGCGTATGGCAGCCATGGAGATACAAAGAGTGCCTGAGATGGATTTCGAAGAGCTAGGGTTGGTTGCTGGGATTGTGATTCCCTCTAAATTCAAGGTGCCTACATTTGCTAAATACGATGGTTTTTCTTGTCCGAAGATGCATCTACGATCTTACGTCAGAAAGATCTAACCTTATTCTTCTGATAAGGATCTGTGGGTCCACTTTTTTCAAGATAGTCTTTCGGGTAAGCAATTGGACTGGTTCTACCAGCTTGAGAGGGCTGACGTACATAATTGGGAGGATTTGGTTGTTGCCTTCTACCGACAATATCAATATAATGCCGACTTAGCACCTACTCGTACTTAACTACAGAGTATGGGTATGGTCTCTAATGAGGGCTTTAAGGAGTATGCCCAGAAGTGGAGGGACTTGGCTGGAAGGTTGCAGCCACCATTCTCTGAAAGAGAGCTTGTTGATATATTTTTGGGGACGCTGTCTGGTCCATTCTTTAATCACCTGATAAGGAGTTCGTCATCGGGGTTCACCGAATTAATTCTGACTGGTAAAAGAGTCGAAGCTGGCATCAAGAGCGGTAAAATTCAAAAAGATACATCTGCTTCTGCCGCCATCAAAAAACCTTTTCCAGCCAAGAAAGAGGTGTCAGCTGAAGATGAAGCTCAGATGGGCTGGGCTGGCTTGTTTCTGTTTTTGACACCCCCTGCCTTGCTAACTGCACCCCTGGCCCATTTGTTTTATATTTTCATTTTATTTTCATTTCTTTTTATTTCTGACCTCATTTTATTTTTTCCAAATATAAAAAATTGCTAAAAATGTTTTCCTATAATTTTCACATTTTTATTATTTATTTTATTTTATTTTGACACAATATTTAGTTTATTAGGTTTATTATATGTATTTTCTCAAATAAAAACTTGTAAATAATACATAAAAACATTATATTTTATTTTTATTATTTTTATACTTCAATAATATTTCTTTTCTAAATATTTTTTTATTTGTTGACATTTGTATATTTTTATTATTTTATTTTATTGCACATAAATATATAATTAATAAATATATCTTCTTAAAACAAAATTTAGGGTTTTTTTACCCTTAATAAAAATAACTTTTTATTTTCTTTTTAATACATTAAATATTATATTTTTACATACATAAAAATAATACAAAAACATTTTTTGCATATTTATAATATATTGCATATTTATTCATTTGTTCCTTTAAATATTTGTCTATTTATTTACTTGCACATTTAAGTCAATTTGGATGTAATATTTAAATTTAGGGTTTTTATTTTCTTGCAAATATTCCCCATCCAAAAATGTATCCCCCCCATATCAATGTTGTAATAAATTAGGTTTATTTTACGCATTTTATGCTTTCAAATATGCCATGTTAGAGATTAGGGTTTGTATGTAAATATCCAAAATCAAAACAAATAGTTGGACCTAATACAAGACATAAAAGCATGCAAATTGACAACACAATGCACACATGCACCCCTAGGGTTTCATCCACTTGTTTCCTTGAAAATGGCCTTGTTATGCATGTTGAGTATCTTGGCAAAACAAAAACAAAACAAAATATCATAGTCCCTCGATGACGCTATCTTGATTGCCTATACAAAATGATCTAGTCCCTCAAAAATTTGCTAAGATACTTAGCACAATTGCTATCATGGTCAATACGATGACCCGCGCCTGTCCCGTTTAACATCCAAATACAAGATTGTTTACCAAATGCAATGGTAAAACAACACTGTCAAAAGGGTTAAAAATGTGTAGGAAAGATCTTTGAGTAGATAGGGTAGACAACTCTTAGTTACTTGATCAAAATTTGCAAAAACATCCTTGCTATTTTCAAACACATTTCACAACACAATTTCAAAACATTTCCCAAAAATAAACTTTCAAAACATTGAAATATCTTTTCAAAAGACAAACACCTTTGTATATATTCAAACAAGAATCATTACAAAGGTTGCCTAGACAAGGCCTCTTTTCAAAACATTTTCAAAACCACACACAAAGCACCATTTCAAACAATTGAAAAGCAAAAGCAAGTGATCTAAACAAGTAACTAAGAGCCCATGGAAAACCATGGATGAAAAGGGTGCTTGCACCTTCCCTTTTCATAATCTACCCCCCGAACCCAAGAAAACATCTCAAAGGTCTTTCCTGTGCTTTTTGACCTTTCCTTTGGATAAAATAAAAAGTCGGTGGCGACTCTTGCTAAACCTAAACATTTGCGAACACAAACGTAAAACCTCAAGTCAGTTCTCCCACCGTATCACACACGCCTCCAATCCTCTTTCTTTTGGTCTGCACTTGTTCTATATGTACCCTAGAACGAATTAGGGTTGCAATTTGGCTTCAAATCTTTTCCAATAATGATCATTGATTCAGGATTTGATCCTTTATGCAAATCTTTCCAAATTGAGAAAATCCAATCTTTTTGTGTCCATTTGAAGTTTGCACAATTTGAATCTTCTTCCAGCTGTATAAGAGGCCTAAGCATGCACAAAATCTCAAGCTTTGATTAGTTTTTATATTTTTCATGATTTTATTTAGATTTTATTTGATTTAATTGAAATAAAATCCAAATAAATGACAAAAATAAAATAAATCCAAGTGGGAAGGATCATGGGTCGTGGTTCATGTTACAAACTCAATGCAAGTATAAATAATTGGGCCCATTTGACAAAAAATGCAATTTTAGCCACATTTCACTTTTGGCAATTTTGCAAAAAGGGCTAACTTTGCCAATGCATAACTCTATCAATTTTGACCCTAGAGATGTGTTCTTGGACTTTTTAGAAATCTTAAGATGTCATCTAAGAAACCATTTTGGTCTCATATCAATTGAGTCTTCCATGTTCATGTATGAAGCTTTGACAAAAAAGGTGTTTTTGTTGACTTTTCAAAATGACCTATAATGTCCAAATTCATATCTTTTTGTGAGTGAATATTTTGAACTTGGGAGCTGAAGATGAATTGTAGGGATTTACATTCTATTCAAAATGAGCTTTGGATGGGTCATTTCTGATAAAGTATGAGAAAGTTATTATTGGTTAAAGTTGAGTTGACTTTTCCTGCAAAACCCTAATTTAGCAACTTTTTGGTTTTGATGAATTGTGAGCAATCCTTGATGAATCATGATCAACCTTTGATCAAATGATGAATAATACTTCAAAATGAGAATGTTGACCAAAAATCTTGAGGTTTGACTGTATGTGGACCACAGTTTGACTTTTGCCCTAGCACAATCAATTTTCAAGCCTTTGAGCCATTGACTGAGCAAACTTTCTCTGCAAGGCTTGAAACTTGACATGGATGATCTTGAGAACATATTAGGACAATTGTGAGCATTTGGTACTATTTTAATTCAAACATCTTGATGCAAACTGAAACCCTAATTTGAGATAGACTTTTTTAGGAGAGAGTTTGTCTGGTCAACCCTTGGACTTCCTTGAGCAATTTGAGGACCTCACTTGACATGTATTGAGGAATATGGGAGGGAAAATTTTAGGGTACAACACTAACCATATAATTACATTCAAGAATCGTGTCCTAGATTGCTCCATAGAAGTCCAGTTTCAGAGCTCTACAACTCAACTTCAATAGGAAGATTCCTTCATCAATTCTTTAAAACTTTGATATCATTGTGATGCTCTCATTGCCATGGTTCTAGTTGCAACACTTATTTTCATCTGGAAACTTGTTTTGACCACGAAATTTTAAATCCCTTTTCAAAACATTCCTTCCAATTTTCTTGAGCTACAATTTATATAAATTTATCACGAAGGTGTGGTTGTCTTCGTCTTGAAGAGGCGAAGCGAATGGCATAGGTCCGAGCTTCTGATTTTACAGTTTGAGAGACCTGCAATTCACGTTAGCTGGAGGTTGAAGATAACCAACGCGTCATCTTCTAACCAATGATGGCACGCCACTTTTTTTTTTAAATCTGATTTAATTAATGATTCAATGCATTATCCACTAAAGTTCATGACATGCACAACGCGCCAGGTCCACTTGATCTGTTTACTAACGCGTTTTGACATTGATCAGACGGCCCATATTTTTTAGGTTTTTATTTTCTTTTCTGATTTTTATATTTAATTGTTTTAAATTTCAAAAAATCATAGAAATTTCATTTTTAGTCCAAAAAATCTGAAAAAATTATGAAAAATATTTTTGATTTTTCTCTTTCTGGTTTTTATTTTTTCAAAATTTTATTGTGATTTGGTATTTTTTATAAATTTTTACTTTTTTTTATTTTTTTTAAATGTTTAAAAATACTTTTATGCATTTTTAAATTCTGAAAAAAATATGGAATGATCCAATAATATTGTGACAAATATTGGTGACCTCACTTATTTTTTATTTCTGATTTGGTATTTTTTTAATCATTTTTGGTTTATTTTACTCATTGCTTTTAATTTTAAAAATAGTTTCTGACTTTAAAAAATTACCAAAAAATTTATAAAAATATTTGAGTCCATTTCTAATTTTTCTATGGTCTTACTTTTTATTTCTTTATTAATTTGAACATAGTTGATATTTTATCCCTTATTTCTATTTTAAATATTTCTAAAACCTTTTTTAATGTATATGTTAAATGCAATATTATTTTGTGATTATTTTCTGGCTGATCTTGGGTTGAATTTTTGATCATGAACTTTATTAAAATCATTGGATCCATGGTATTGAGTCTAACTCCACAAAAATGAATGAATTATTTTAATAATAGTTTGATCTAAATTTAATTCAAATGTGATTTGTATGGTCTCTGCCACCCCTCTTCGTCTCGTCCCTTTCTCATTGCACTAAGTGTTATTGGAGCATGATCTCTATATCATGTCTCAAAACAAATGGTGCATAGATTTCTATTGACCGGACTCAAAATAGGTGCGACTTCTACATAAGTCCACTTACGATTGTTTAACATAGCGCTAAATTTTTTCCCGATTCGAATAAATGATCATTCGTGGCCCAAACCTATGTTTGTAAGCCCAAGTATGTTAATTTGATCTCTTTGATCTAATAACCTTGAGATTCATTGTGTGGAGGCTTTGGTTTTACCAATCCTCTAATGGATCTACAACACTTTTGGTCAACGCGGATCACTTAAACATCGTTGATTATTAAATGGTACTTTTGAGGATTCCAAATGGATGATATACTTGACAAAAAGAAAATGCAACTTATTGTATGGAGGCTTTGGTTCTACCAATCCTCTAATGAGTTCCAAATGCAAGTTTCAAGATGGCCATCCAACTAACCACTAATTATTAAATTGTTTTTACTTTATGCCTTTTTATTTTATTTTTTATGCTTTATGTACCATTTACTTTAAGCATTACATTTCATATCATTTTTATTTTTTTTCTCCCTTGAGCCTTTTCTTTTCTCTTCTAAGACACCTAATAATCAACATGAACCATAAAAAACTTTAATGATACTTGGACTGTTTGGTTACTATTCTTGGTATTATGGAGCATTGGACTTCTTGGACTTAGGATTAGAAACCTTGGCCTATGTTGGAAACCTTGTGACCTTAATTGATATTTTGTCTGGAGTTCGTGAGTTTTACCTCAAGATATTGGGTTGTTTGTTTGTTTTGTGTGCAGGTTATTGTGATTACATTCTTTGTTTGTAATTTGGAATTCACCTGTATACAGCCGTTACTCTGCCCAATTTTTGTGAAGACTTAATACACTTCAAATTTGGTTCTCTCAAGAGGTCTAGTATATTTGCTTGCTTGGTTTAAATCCAAAGAATAGGAATTCTATCTTGACTCATAATGTCAAGTATTGGCTTCTTATTGGTTAGATGGTTCTTATCCTTAGCTTTTACCTTATGCTTTAGGATAGCCTCTTCTTCTCCTCATATCTTCTTTAATTTCAAAAATCTTCTTCCCCCTTTTAAAAACTCTTCTTATTTTTTTTAACTTGAACCACTTTCATAATAAACTTGGACTTAGGTCCATGCATTTTCAAAAACATTTTCATAAATAAACTCCAATCAACTTAATAATACCTTGACATTTTTGTGAGAAGACTAAAAGTCAATCAATCTCATCCAAACCGTTTTTCCATTTTGGCTCTTATCTTAAAAACTTTTCTCAAAAGATTAGACTCTTGTCAATCCTTATAGTGATGCAAACAACTATACTTCTACAATATGTAGTGAAGAGAGATATTTTCCACTTTGGTGTTGAGTGAGGCATTGTTGATTTTAAAATCCAAGCCATATCCTCTACTTTGAGATGATACAAATTTTCCTTTCTCATGATTGTGGGTAGTAAGTATGTTTTCCACATGGACAATGACAATGATGTCTTATCTCATAAAATTAACCAACACACTTGTATTTTAAATTTTTTAAAAGAGGAACTACGTGTACCCTGATCCCCTATTACACGGAAGGTGGTACATAGGCACTAAAGGTTCGCAACCGCGACGGGTGCAAAAATCATTAAAAAAAATACTTCTTTTCTCACCTCCACCATCTATTTTTATACAATATTTTTATAGCCAAAATATACAGATTTTACAAAGAGGTTCCTACGGAGTACCGTAGATGTTTAGGGTGCTAATACCTTCCCTTTACATAACCAAACCCTTACCTTGAATCTTTCCCCCTCTTTTTTTGTGTTATTCACTCTTTTCCCATTCCTTTGGAAACAATAAAGCGCGGTGGCGATTTTTATTTTTGATCTGTATAAGTCTAGTCAATCCAATGGCTTAGTCTTGAATATTTCTACCGCTACACACATGACACGAAGAGGTTGTGTAAGAACCTTTTAATCTCGAGCTTCCTCTTCAGATACCTCTTTAACTATGATTTGTACTTAAGTCTCTTTTTGATTTTCCTCCTTTTTCATTCAGACAGTCAAATTAAGGCAATGAGAATTATTATGATCATCACATGCACAAGACTAATCAAGAATTTTTTGTTTAGGCACCAAATAATTAGCATTAGCTACTTTTAATTACCGATGAAATTTTCAAACTTTGAAGTTATATATTGTCCTTTTGGACGACATTTGGGGATCAACCCCCTTTGGGATGAATAACCGAGTGAGGGCTACCAAACTTAGCTTGCCAATTTCCTTTTACCGTTGTTTCATCATTTGGTGCCAAATTGATTTATTTCTCCACCAATCATACATGCATGTGAGTCTATATTATGCCAGACTGTAAAGATAAACTACTTCAGGAGTACTTCTCAGGATTCAAGCACTATGGTACAAATAAACACGTTAGACTCATATCACTATCACGTTATTTCAAACTTCCTACCTCCAAACAATCATCCCTTTATCTTTATATACTTTCCCGATTTCTTTAAATTATAAGCTCTTGTGCAAACCAAAACAAAAAAATTCGGTCAAAATTTAGGAAGGGCTTCAACTCATGGATTTACATAGTAATTAACATAAACAAACAAAAAACTCAAAACAAAGCATTAACCCCCCCCCCCCCCCCCCCAAACTTTAACTAAACATTGACCCTAATGTTTCGGAACAAGCTCGAGGAAGGTGACTCACTGAGGGTAATACAACACCATTTGTTGCCTCCTAACTTTCACCAGTAAGGCTCCCTTTTTATTACCTGCAGATAAAATGAAACAAACACAAAAAGAAAAACTAAGTTATTAAAAGCATGAGTTGCCTCCCACGAAGAGCTTCGTTTAACGTCGTATGGCTCGGCGCTTCATCCCCTTGTTAGGGTGGTATATATGACACAAAGAAAACATCATATTTCTTCTTTCTTTTGTTTGGTAGCAATTCCATGAACTTAAAGTACCGATGATGTTGCTTATAAATCATTTTTAGCTTGATTTTATTGAACAAGGCATAAATGACATCCAATACTTTGTCAATTTCTTGTCTGTCATCAGTCTTGTTGTGAAAATAATTTTTAGGGAGACTCTTTTGTTGAATATTTTCTGGTTGGATGTCCACATCTTCACAAATTTTGAAATTTGTAGTTTCATCCAAAACTAGATCATCTTCAAGTTTCCTTATTTTTTCTTCCCCATCATTCTTGTTTACCTCAAATTCTTCTATTCTTACTGCATCTTTGTCATTTGATGTCATGCATTCTTCTTCTGGTTTCACATCTTCTTCTTGCAACTGTAACTTTCGCCACAGTCTTACCTCCCTCTTATATGCTTTTAAAATTGCAGTCGCCTCTTCCAAAGTTAATCCTAAATCAGGCGAACAACATGCAGGAGATACAGGTGGAAATGTAGCGAGATAATACATGACTACAACACTCATACACTTGGTTAGTAGCAAAGTATAGAAGAATTCATGAAGCAAACAATAATCTGACCCTCTTTTTTCTTTTTTTATAATAAAATAAAATTCAAATTAAAAAAACTAAAACAAAATTTGAGTTGAAGAGCAACAAAATTTTAATTAAACCAAAATTAAAACTCTATATTTTGGAAGTCCCCGACAACGACGCCAAAAACTTGATCGATAAATTAACAAGTGTACTAATTTGCAAATGTAGTAATAATAGAAAATCCCAAAGTATCGATCTCAAGGACTGCGTATCAGTATCGAGTTAAATTTGTGGCTCAATTAAACAAAACTTGAATTGGGGTTTTGGTTTGGAAATTGTCACTTAACAATAATTAAAATAAACAGAATGTAAATTAAGGCTTTTTCTCAGATATGAGGAGCATGCTAGGGTATGGTGTATAATTTTCCATATAACATCTTTGAATCCTAATTTCTTCAACAAGTTCATAATAATAATTACCATCCCTTTAAGTTATTTTCCCCTAAGTCCTTAGTGGTAAAACCTTTGAACATCTGTCCTAAATCCTAAGTCCTTAGAGATATCTGATGGATTCAAGCCTTTGTTTTATCAAGAGTTATCTGGTAACTATAGTGTATCCCTAGTCCTAGGTGATATCCACTATAGTCTAATTGTACAAAAACCTTAACAATTATAGTCCAGCTAATTGTTAACGGTAGAACAATCCTTATTTGTCCGATAAAGAAAGCATGAAAAACCTTGTACAATTAAATTGAATAATAAAAACCATGTAATTGATGAAATCAGAAATTCAAAGTTTTTACAGAATCAAATCAGGGACACCCCCTAGCATTAGGGGTTTAGCTACTCATATTGTTGAAAATAATCACAAGACAAAATATAGACATTACAAGGATTGGGATGAACTTTGATCTTCAATTACTTCCGTGCATGAAAATATCCCGCTCTCCAAAAATCTTGACTTCTCTAATATTCAGTCATATCCTCCTCCTTTCTTCTCTCCTAAAAAGTCTTATAAACCAAGTAAGGGTTTTCACTACTCACTCAAATTGGGTCGGAAACATAAACCAGGCCTGTAAAACAACCCGAAACAACTAAATTTCTAAAGTCTGCAACTTTAATGAATTTTTCGAGGCTCCTACATTCCGAATCACCTTCTGACTTCAACATGAAAGTTTTATCCCTTTCTCTTAGATTTCCAACGAATATTAGAACATATTGATCTGATTTCCGTAGCTCCAGTTATGAATTTTTTAGTGAAAACTTACCAATTACCAATTCACAGTGTCAGGTGACATGGGTGGGCGTGTCTGGCCTCCTGAAGCATGCTGGAAACTTTTCCGAAACTGTGAATTTTGAACCTTTTTCACACTGATTTATCCCGATTTATTCATGTGAACCTGAAAACAGTAAAACATACAACCAATGCATAAAAAGTTATAAAATGAAATAAAACACTCGATAATAAAAATAAAAGATAACTGAAATTAATGGTAAATAACTGTGTAAGAACCACTGATCATTCTCCCACCTCATATGCCCTGAATATAAGGAAGCTTCATCAAATGCACTATGAGCCCGATGAGTTGTTATAGTGTACAGACGACAACATCTACCATCAGAGCATCAATCCTCCTCCTGTACTCTGTAACACCTCTTAGATGCGCTTGCCTGCCCTTTCATCTCCTCACCCATGGAGCATCCACTGGATCATGTTGATGTCTCATGTCATAGATATGGGGGAAGTGTGTTTACCGTTGTTTTTGGTAAACAACCACTGGTCTCCAAAAAAGGTAAGTTTTTGGTTTGCTTGCGGGATCGACCAAACTAATCCCAGAACATATGCTAATCTTTATGTAAAATGAGTGAGAAGGAAGAACGAACGTTCGACCCAGGGGAGAGATGTTTTAAGATTGTTGAACAGTGAATGAAAACATAAAAATGCAAATAAAAGAAGTGAAAAGAAGTAAAAGATAACTTTGCAATATAATGGTAAAGTAAAGTGAAAAGACTTTCATTTAGTAAAAAAGGTGTTTCTAACGTACCTTGCTCTGCTTTTTATCCTTTCTCACGCAGTAGTTACTTGGATAATATTTGAGAGATTTTGTACTATAAGTTGCACACACTAAAAATTACACAAACTTCTTAATTTATACTAAAAATAGGTAACCGTCGAGGGGACATACTGCGCTAAAATGAAGACAAGTGTCTCCTGCATGTCTCTCGACCCGTAGCCTTTTGCCACATTTCCTTCCCTTAGACGCTGATAAAAACCACCTTTCCATCCAATAATTCAAATTTCTAAATGGTCTTCGTCCCACGTGCCAAGGCGCGAACACTTCCCTTCAGTCGAAACAACCTGCATTTGCCTCGGTCAAATGAGCATTTGATCGAAGCTTTCTTATTATACCTTGGATCCTTTCCTTAATTTATCTCATGCGTCGAATTACATCTCCTGGTGTAGTTCATTTCCAATTGTTTGGTCAAGGAGTCCAAATATAGAAAGTGTCGAGTTTGGGAGCCAATAAATTGCCCCCCAAGAATGTCTATTTCGACGCCCAGAGAAATAGCCATTCTTTGAACTCCCCATTCGACACCTGTCTTACCAGTTGTCCACCAGGCTTTGACGTGTACCTTTCTCCTTCTAACGGCTGTTATATTTGATAAAACCATAATTACTTTTCTCCAAAATGTCTTTTCAAAAATGCCGTTACCACGCTTGCCATGATGGCCTCGTTCCTATAATCTAGGCAAGCATGTCCCAACGTTTCCCAACGTCTGCACGGTAATCGTTTCCTGCCTCGCCACGTGCCCCACTACCTGCAAAACATTTAATGTGTTTGACGAGACATTTCCCACTTCTGAAGGCTATAAATACTTCAAAACTTCTCCATTTAGAACTTTTATCATTCTCAGCTTTTCCAAACTCCTTGCATTCCCACAACACTATATTGTCACCTTCGCTCTTTCTCTTAAATCTTTAACAATGGCCTTTCTCTCTAATGCCCCAAACAATCCACGACCAAAGAATGCCAATGATGTTCAGAAACCACCAGATATTTTTTCTATCAACCCTCCTTCTTCCTCGACTAACAAGTACATTGTTGAACCTATGGGAGAAGGGCGAGAAGCCTATGACTCTCAACTCCTTATTCCTGTCAGATATGGCGGAAAGATGTATGCTATGTCCGGCCCATTATCTTCATGTGCTGAAAATCCCTTAAAAAAACAGTGCCTTTTTCCCTACACATCCAAGGCTTAAACCCATAGGTTGCGCCAAAAAACCTAGGGCAGATGCTGAAGATGCTACACCGGCTAACCAGCAACATCCTCAAACTGCTGATGATATCAACCTCCAGTTTATGAATAAAGGTAATCGCATATTTCGATCAAGCCCTAACCTTTCTTCTGAATACTCCGACTGGATGAATAAAATGGAGAGGGTACAAGCTCCTATCTGGAAGAAGATGGGCATCTATGACTTAGTGAAGCTTTCGAAGACAGGGTTACCTTATTGCCCCCTTATGTTGGTATCCTCATTGTACTTCTGGGACAGTGCATATTTCACCTTTCATCTGCCTTGTGGGATGGTGACCCCTACCTTGTTCGACATAGCTGCCATTACTGGTCTTCGACCCACTGGTGACTATTTCGACCCTGAAGACCTGTCTGAGGATCCCATTGGGTTTGCTGCTACCAAACCTACTTATACCACCTTCATAAACCACTTTCATGACAAGGCTTAAAATACTGTGTCAGAGGTGAAGCACATAGCCTTCTTGGCCATGTGGCTGTCTCGATTCGTTTTCTGCACTAAATCACTGCAGGTGACGAAAAAGATGTTAACGCTTGCAACACAGCTCCATCACAAATACCCTCTTTGCTTGGCCGAATTGATTCTGGCCAACTTATATGAGTCCATCAGTAATGGTGTGACTCAACTTAAGGTTCTGGGGGACATAGGAAGTTTGCTGCTATCTGGTCCCTTCTGGATTCTGCAATTGTGGCTTAACGCCACCTTCGAATCCTTCCTCCCTCAAAAGAACAAGATCAATGAAGAAGCTCCTGAAATTTCAAACAGGAGAGTCGAAGGCACAAGGTTGGCATTGCTAACTCCCACTGACGAAGGCCAAAAGTTTCAAAAAGCCTTTACAAGCTTCGTAATGAAGTTTGCAGAGCGAAAAAGCTTTGATTCGACTATGGCTCCTTTTGCCGGTCGAAAAGTTGCCCCGAAATGGTTTACTAGACCATATCCTTCAGAAGAAGATGACGTGATGGATGAGTTTCTGAGCATGTGGGAAGTGTTTCTCCGCCCCAGGATCATGCCTTTAAGATTTAAGAGCTTGAAGAACCAATTGAGCTTGATTGCCTATCAACCCAATCTTGTCTCTCGACAGTTTGGCATTGCTTAATCGCTTCCTTCGCCTATATACCCTCGAGAGAGACTGATACTCTTTTATAATGCAGATTACTTAGAGGATGCCGCTACCAAGCATATTTGTAGGTATTCTGGTCAAACTACACTGACCCTGTTCAATTTTAACCTTCATTTTCCGAACTCTACCATTTATGAGACGTGGTGGAGACACTATTGTGAGGAAGAGTTCTTCGACGAGAAGGACTTTGCCCACCATCTGCGTGAGGCATTCAAGCTGGTTCTCGATAGAGTTAAAAAAGGTATTCCTCTTTCCAACCCTTCGCTTTAGATTTGTTTTACCAACTCCTAACTAACCATAGATGTTTTGCCTTTCGTTTAGCTGTCAAGCGGGTTGCGAAGAAAACCGCTGAGAGTGCAAAAGGGGGAGATTCTGCCATCAATCCCTCTCCTAAGGTACTTACCTTTCCTTTTTTACCCTTAGTTTTATCTGACGTAGTTATTGACCTTCTCGCCTTGGTTTTTTATACGCTTAGAAACCCACTCCAAAAAAGCGGAAGGTTCAAGAGATCCAAATATCTAGCGATGAGGAAGAGGAGTCTCCACCTGTTCCTTTGCAGAGACGAAGATTGAAAAAACCAACTCCTGCTGTCGAAACTCGTCCAAAGATTAGGATTAAAACTACGGCGGGGAGGTTACCTCCTGCCATCATCAATGAACCCACTGAACAGGAGATGATCGCCAGATTAAACAATCCTAGTGAAAGTGACAATTCTAGTCCTGGTGCTGAAATTCCAGTACAGGTATCCACTTCGTCTGCTTGTTATGTACTTCTCACTCTCTTTTACTTTGTGACGCTTTTACAAGCAATGAATTCTTTCTATTTTTCAGGACACTGCTGGCACTTCGACACGAAATCCTACTCATGTCGAGGATTCGACCACTTGCTTGAATAGCGACGGGATTCCCACCTACAGACCTTCTTTGGCAAAAGACTCTTTCGTGAGTTCAACTGACGAAGTGAATCAGACTTCTGAACCCCAGTGTGAAACCTTAGAAGAAGCTGATGAAGAAGAAGTTGAAGGAAATCAAGAGGAGGTTAGGATTCCTGTGGCCGAAGTTGAGACAGAGGAGGAACATGGGGAGATCCCAAAAGATGAGGGTGACGAAGCTCTTGCTGAAGAAAACCAAAATCCTCCAGGTACTGAGGCAATTCCTGCTCAAGTACATAACGTGGTTATTGCAGCCAACACAAGCATCCCTTCGACTGGGTCGAGAACCAAAGAGGATTTGGCTTTACTGAAGCAACAAGATCCGTTAGTTTATTTGACTGCAATCTTGGAGGGTCGAGAGAGCTCCTCTGATCGTAGCGCCTTGACTGTATCTGGCAGTACCTCGACTTCCCCTCTCGACGAAGCTCTTCAAAAGGTTAAAGCACAAATCTTTAAAAGAGATTTGATGTTAACTTTAGAGGGGGAACCAGCAGCACCTTCCTATCTGAAGACTATCTTAAAAGCTGTTGATCTTCTTGTTGCCCCTCCAGACGTAGCCAGTGTAATCCTGGATTTACTTTCTATCGTCGAGCAAGTATCAGCAGACTTCAATCGTCAAAGACTCATTAATTGTGATATTGAGGAAGCCAATGGCCAAGTGGCTGCTGCCTGGCATGCTGCCACTGAATCCACTTCTAAAGTAAAGGACTTGTCGAAAGCCCAGGAGGCTAGGCAAAAGGAAGTCGAGGATATTGATCAAAACAGTGTTCAGTTGAGAGCACAGATTGCAGAGTTGGAAGCAAAACTCGCTGCCAACGACAAAAAGAAAGAGGAGCTTCTTGCTGTGAACACTGAGTTAGAAAGCCAAGAAGAATTGGCTGAAGGGTTAAGACATGTGGATCGAGCTCAATCTCTGGACGCCAAGCTCGAAACCTTTCACCAATCGAAAGCTCTCTGTGATCGAAGGCTAGAATTACAACGGATCAAGTACCTCCAGATCAAGGCCAATCTTCCCTTCTGAATCTTGTTCCTTTTAACTATGTAATCACTTTCTGTAACAATTTCAAAGCCATTTTGGCCTCTTTAATGAAAATCATTTAAGTTTCCATTTTGGCATTCTTTATAATTAGTGATTATATATTATTTATTTTTATCTCTTGAAGCATAGGTCTATACGTTTTCAAGTATTTACCATTTACCTTCAAGAGTCTTCGATCTTCGCTTAACTCTTCGATCTCATAGGCCCCACCTGAGAAAGCCTACACAATCTTAAAAGGTCCTTACCACTTAGGGGACCATTTTCCCAAGCTTCGATCCTTTCAATCCATTGGGAGTATTACTTTCCAAACTAGATCTTCAAGCTGAAGTGTCTTGGATTTTACCCTTTCGATTGTAGGATTTCTCGACTCGCTTCTTTTGTAGTCTCAAAAGGTCTAAAGCTTTCAACCTTTCTTCGTCTAAGTCTACAAGCTCATCCAACATCATGTTCCAATAGACTTCGGAAGGGATCTCGTGATGCATTTGAATCCTTGTCGCTTTCAAGTGGATTTCTACTGGTAACACCGCATCATGACCATAAGTTAGGCAAAATGGCGTTGTCCCTGTAGCTTCTTTGGGACACGTTCGACATGCCCACAGGACTTGATCTAGTGTTTTGTGCCAGTTTCTAGGTTTCTTTCCCACATGTTTCTTTATTAAACTGATCACCACTTTGTTTGTTGCTTCGACCTGACCATTAGCTTGTGCATAATAAGGC
This sequence comes from Vicia faba, assembly GCA_948472305.1. Taxonomy (NCBI): domain Eukaryota; kingdom Viridiplantae; phylum Streptophyta; class Magnoliopsida; order Fabales; family Fabaceae; genus Vicia; species Vicia faba. The sequence goes on along the minus strand of OX451741.1, from coordinate 1,222,953,911 downwards.
GTACACGTCAATAGCTTAAACCCCACTTCTGCAGCAAAATCTTGCATTTTTCAACCAGTGAAGACTGATCCCTGGTCTGTAGTTATTGTCTCAGGGATCCCAAACCTATATATGATGTGCTTTTGAATGAATTCAATGACATTCTCTTGGTCTACATTGATTAAAGGAATCGCTTCGATCCATTTAGTAAAATAATCAATGCCCACCAATATATACTTCTGACTTTTAGAAGACGCTGGTCGAATCTCCCCAATGAGATCCAAAGCCCATCCTCTAAAAGGACAAGGTTTCACAATTGAGTGAAGCTCATTTGCTGGCACATGTTGAATGCCTGTATGTTTTTGGCATTCTTGGCATCCTTTTGCAAACTCAACACAATCTTTTAGCATAGTGGGCCAATATAAGCCTTGTTGAAACAATAACCATTTCATTTTTTGGCCTACTTGGTGTGCTCCACATGCCCCAGCGTGTGTGGTAGAAAGGGCCACATATGCCTCTGTTTCACTTAAGCATTTCAAGAGTACACCTTTTGGCGTTTTCTTAAACAGTTCACTTCCCATCAACACATAACTCAGTGCTCTGTACTTTGTATTTCATTCTGTCGAAGCCGCTGGATTTTGTAAATAATCCACTACAGGCTTTCTCTAATCCTGCTCTGTTAGATTCTCTATGAACGATATTTCAAAATTTTCCTGATCAATATACCCCAACTTTGTGGTCTTTAAGTCTGATGGAAATAATTTGGTGGCAGTTACTCTCCCTCTAACTTCCACTGCTTGTTTCAGCCTCTCTTTCGAAACTTTATACCCAGAAGCAATTTGTGCCAAATCGTTGACTGCTTGATTTTCTATTCTGGGTATGTGTCGAATGTTAACTGCCTCAAAATTTTTCAACAACCATCTGGCTATTACGAAATACATAATAAGGTTTTCTTTTATGCATTTATATTCTTTCGTAATTTGTTTTAGGACTAAATCCGAATCTCCCATTATTTCGACTCGAGTTGCCCCCAATTCCAACAAAATTTCAAGGCCTATAATTAATGCTTCATATTCAGCCTCATTATTCGAACAATCCCCATCTATTTTGTACTTAAAAGTTGTTGGAATTTTTTTGGGAGAAATAATAAGGACTCCGACTCCGACTCCATCTTTGTAACGAGATCCATCGAAGTAGAGTTTCCATGGTTCGATCTCCAAATAATTTAGTGATCTTTCTTGTACAGAGCGGTCGACTATAAAGTCTGCAACCACTTGGCCTTTTATAGCTTTAAGAGGCATGAAAGTTAATGAATATTCAGTCAATGCAAGTGCCCACTTACCAACTCTACTATGCAGAATGGGTTTTGACAACATATACTTGAAAACGTCAAAATGAGACGAGACATAAACATTAACTGGCTTTATATATTGCTTAAGTTTTGTACATGAAAAATATAGACATAAACAAAGTTTTTCAACTTCGTTATATCTAGTTTCTGCATCATTTAGAACTCTACTGAGGTAGTATATGGGCCTTTCGACACCATGTTCGTCCTCCTGAGCAAGCATGCTCCCTAAAGTCTTATCTGACGCAGCTATGTACAGCCTCATACTTCTATTCTGACAAGGAGGCACCAGAATAGGTGGTTTAGTGAGGTACCCTTTGATTTTGTAGAAGGCCTCTTGATGTTCTTCCTTCCATTCAAATCCTCCTTTGTTGAGTCGAAGTAGTGGCGAAAAGGCTTGCGTTTTCCCACTAAGGTTGGATATAAATCTCCTTAGGAAATTTATTTTCCCAAGTAGGGATTGCAATTCCTTTTTATTAGTTGGCGCCTTGGCTTGCAAGATAGCTTTGGTCTTGTTTTGATTTATCTCGATACCTTTCTTGTGGACCAAAAAACCTAGGAAATCTCCTTCTCTTACACCAAAAGCACATTTCAGAGGATTCATCTTCAAACCATACCGTCTCATCCTCTCAAAGGATTGTCGAAGATGATTCATATGATCTTTCCCTGAAACAGATTTGACAACAATATCATCAATATAAATTTGCATGAAAGTGTCAATAAAGTCATGGAAGATCGAATTCATGGCTCTTTGATACGTTGCCCCTGCATTTTTTAGGCCAAAAGGCATCACAACCCATTCATAGGTGCCTAAAGCCCCAGGGAAACGAAAGGCCGTCTTCGACACATCTTCTTCAGCAATGAAGATTTGATTGTAGCCAGACTAGCCATCCAGCATACTCATGCATTCGAAACTAGCGGCAGAATCCACAAGCATTTCCGCCACTGGAATTGGATATTCGTCTTTGGGGGTCGCAGCATTGAGATCTCTGAAATCAATGCACACCCTCAAGGTACCATTTTTTTTATAACAGGTACAATATTTGCAATCCATTCGACATACCTGGTTGTTTTAATGAACTTGCACTTCAGCAGCCTTTCGATTTCCGTTTTGATTTTTGATAAAATCTCTGGTGCAAACCGTCTTGGAGTCTGCTTGACGGGTTTCTTTCCAGGCTTTATTGGTAACTGTAGCTCGACCAACCCTCTGTCGAGACCAGGCATCTCATCATAGTCCCACGCGAAACAATCCTTGAACTCTTTCAGTAATTCAATCATTTCAACCTTGAGTCCTGGATCCATCTTTGCGCTTATGTATGTGGGCCTGTTCATAGGACCTTCGCCTAGATTTACCTCTTCTAGAGGATCTTGGGCCAACATTCTGACATTGTGTGCCAGCGGGTCCTTTTCGAAACCAAGAGGTTTGTCATTGTAAATGGCGTCTAACCTATGGTCTACAAAATCTTCTGTTCCCAAGTCAGAAGGTTCAGGATCAAAGTCTTTCCCAGGTCCTGTCTTTGACATAACTTGTTCATTGGCCTTGGAAGCCACATATTTAACTTCAGCCTCTAAGGCCGCTATCATTCTGTTTTCGGCCACATAGGCCGAAATCTTTTGGAGAGTAGATGACTCAGTCACCATCATCAAATTTGCTGCCCCAGCCCGTTGGCCGTATATCGTTGATTCCTCCAAAGTCTATGTTGGATAAATCTTCTCTATCCCACTGGAAACCATGATCAGAGTGCAGGTATAGAGAGCAGAAAGCATTTGGAGTTGGGGTTAAATCAAACTCTTGTGGGTTACAAGGCCCTATGTGAGCCAAATTCCTGTCAAAATCATTCTTTCCGACACTAGGTAGTAACTCTGGTCTGCTTCAATGTTCTCGACAATGCCATCTGGGCGCACATTATGGCCCTTTGGTGCATCGAAGATGGCACTGCTCCAATGCCATGTATCCACTCTCGACCAAGGAGTAGATTGTAGTTGGGCTTTGCTGAAATAACCATGAACATGGTGGGTCGAAGGATTGATCCCACCTTGAGGTCGAGTTGAATGACACCCATTGTGGTGCCAATGCCCCCTTCATAGTTTGATAAGACCATGTTGTGTGGCTTTATGTCGGCATCTCCTTTGCCTAACTTTTCCAGCATAAATTATGGTATGATATTAATGGTTGCCCCACAATCAACCAGAATTTTGTTTATGGTTACCTCCATAACTTTAGCTCTAATGACCAGTGGTTTCAGATGGCTTTTCGTTGCCTCTGTTGGGGGTTCAAAGAATGCGTTTTGTTCTTTCACGCATCCATTGTTCATTATATAATAACATACTGGCTTATGTCTAGCCAGTTCCTATTCAACCATTAGGTCAGTCTCTTCGACTTCGACCTCTCGTTTATATTCTTTGGGTAGCACAGATATGACATTCACCATGATGTCCAAACTGTCGCTAGAGTCGGAGTCATCATCATTCGACCCACACTCTTCAGCCCAGGGCATAGGATTTCTCTCCAGAGGTTTCCTTTTTCTTTTCTGCACATTGGTGCTAGCTTTTGGGTGAGCCCCAACTGCCTCTTTCTCAGCTGTTCGCCATCTTTGAAACCTCCTCCATTGTGAATGAGACATAGGATTCTTTCCTTTATAGTTGCTCCACACATGGGTCATTTTGTTCGATGCAGAGGCATGATATTCTTTTCTATAATCTAGAGAGGAACCTTTGGGTATGTCGAATGTCTGCCACTTTTCTTCATTTGGTAGTTTCCTTCCCATGGTATTCAACCAGGTATCAGTAGGCACATTAGTTGGAGGCCTAAAAGTTGGTGGCCTCCTTTCTTTAGTCATGGGTCTTTGTTGATGTCCCCTTCTGGGGTCAAATCGAATTTCTGGACCCATTCTTTGTTGGGCATTGGTACCCTATTTTGCTTTTACAGCCCGCATTACCTGTATGTGTTCAACGGCCTTTTTATCAAAAATAGAGCTACACCTGGGGCATAGCATAACCTCTGATTTCTTCTTTTGACATCTATGCAAAAAATCTGCCAAATTTTCATCCTCCTTTGGGAATGCAGTTTTGTGTACCTCCTCTTGTCGAAGGGTTTCCTCTGAAACTCTAGCTCCAGAGACTTCGACCATATTAACCTGCAGGTTGTTATTGGAAGTCAGGTTCATCTTCTGCATTTTGGTCTCCAAGGCTTCTGTCGAACCCTTTGTAGCATCCAAATAAGAACCTGTGATGGTTCTTTTGCTGGAGCTTTTGGTACCTCCTTTGATCAATTTCAGGCCAACAACAGCCTTTTCGTTTGACGCTTGGTTAACTTCTTTTTTCGAATCCAGGCCCTCAGTAGCCTTTCTCACCCCTTCGATTGTTTTCCGGGAGATGTTCCCAGTGAAACTTTCGAAGACGGGTTTTGTGATGAAATCTTCAGACGCTTCTACCATATGAATGCCAACTGGTTCGGCATAATGAGCTTCTGCTTGTAGTGGGTTGGTGTCAATTTTCATTGCTTGTTTATCAGCAAATTTTAGCCTTCCTTCATTCAGTGCCTGTTGAACGAGATCCCTGAAAAGGAAACATTGTGAGGTCTTATGTCCTAAAAAATTATGATATTTACAAAAACCTCTTTTCTTTCTTTGTTCTAAATGAGGCAATTTGGCCCCTGGGGGCACTATCATCTGTCCATCTTTAACTAATAGATCGAATATTTCGTCACACTTGGATATGTCGAAACTATAAGTTTTCTTAGGAAATTTATCACTGCCTTTCTCAGGTTCCACAAGATTTTTTCCATTTGATGGCACCAACAGTTTACAAGCATATGGTGGTCCATTTTTTAATTCAGCTAGATCAATTTCGCCATCTTCGATATCTACAGGATCACTGTATGTCTCTGGATCGTCATCATCCATTTCGACATAAGCTACCCTTTCTCGTCGAAGAGTTTTAGTATTTTTGGCCTTTTCAGCCTTAAGGCGTTCTACTTGTCGAACCCTATTAGCAAATTGGCCCATGTCTCTTAGGTATTGTGTATCCAACTTTTTCCTAATCGAATAATCCAGGCCACCTGCTGCTATTTCAACTAATTCATGCTCAGGGACTTAGGTAAAGCATCTGGCTTTGAGTAGTCGAAATCTATTTAGATATTCGTCAATTGGCTCAGTGAACCTTCTTTTCACACTAGCCAATTCTTTTAGACTTATCTTGGTTTGACCCATGTAAAATTGTTCATGGAACAATCTTTCCAATTGGTTCCAGTTGTGGATCAAATTAGCTGGGAGGGTAGTGAACCAAGTAAAATCATTCTTAGTTAATGAACTTGGGAAGTATTTGATTCTAAGGTTTTCATTGTTTGCTATTTCTCCCGCTTCTATCAAATACCTAGGCACATGTTCGACAGTCGATTCTGTCGTATCCCCCAAAAATTTAGTGAATTTTGGGACTTTTCCCCTAGGTGGTAAGTCTGTTTGCAGAATGTATTCTGATAATGGGGATGTAAAGTTTGGTCTATGGAAGCCAACATTCATCCCGTTTTGAAGCATGATTCTCTCGATCATAGCAATTAAATTATTATCCGCCCCATAGTTATGGTGTCGAACTTGTTGTATTAATTCGTCAGCATTTTGGTTTCTATTTGCCAAAATAACGCCTTGATCGATTTCTCGATGGTTTCGAGGTATCTCTAATCTTGGTTGTTCTACTTCGACCCTTCGAACTTGGGGGTTTGGATTAATGGTCAAATCTTCTTCCATGACTACCCCTTGATTTAATCTTATTGGTACCCTCTAGGGCTGTCGAACAACTTGGGGTAGTTGAGCAACTTGAGGCACCCCAAAGAACTCAGCCATGCGCGTTATTTGCGCTGTCATCTGTTGATTCGACTGCGTTGCAGTATGAATGAGGGGATTTAGTACTGTACTTAGAGTCTATGCTAACATCTGTACCATTTCATGGTTACTTTCGTACATTTGTTGCCTCAAAATTGCTGTCGAAGCATTTGTGAGACTTGGTATCATATGAGATGGCCCTCCCAAAAATTGGTTTCTACTGGCTCCAGATCCCTGTAATGGTGATGTTGCATTTACTAAAGGTTCTGAGAAAGTAGACGCGGCATTCATAAGGCTAGCCATTTCAGTAGTTGGCATGCCATATGGCTGTTCTCGACCCATCCAGGTTGTCGAAAAGCCTGGGTGTACAGTTGATTGAGACCCTAGGTTTATCCTTGGTGGGGGTGTTCCTAAAGGACCTCTTGGACCCACATACATAAGTAAGGTTCCAGTTTGATTCATGGTTAACGCTGGTATAGATCCAACAGAAGTTGGGATATTCCCTTAGACAACAGTAGTAACTGCTGTTCCTGTGATCGATGGAGGTATTTCTCCATGGTTTGGCTCGTTAGCCATACTACTCTCTCCGTTCTCTTTCCTAACAGTATATTTGTCGGTTATTCTACCACTTCATAATAATATGCAATGTTATAACTGTACAGGAAAAAACACAATAACATAGACAATTAGCAACGTCCCACCAGGTGTGCCAATTTGTTTACCGTTGTTTTTGGTAAACAACCGCTGGTCTCCAAAAAAGGTAAGTTTTTGGTTTGCTTGCGGGATCGACCAAACTAATCCCAGAACATATGCTAATCTTTATGTAAAATGAGTGAGAAGGAAGAACGCACGTTCGACCCATGGGAGAGATGTTTTAAGATTGTTGAACAGTGAATGAAAACATAAAAATGCAAATAAAAGAAGTGAAAAGAAGTAAAAGATAACTTTGCAATATAATGGTAAAGTAAAGTGAAAAGAATTTCATTAATTAAAAAAGGTGTTCCTAACGTACATTGCTCTGCTTTTTATCCTTTCTCACGCAGTAGTTACTTGGATAATATTTGAGAGATTTTGTACTATAAGTTGCACACACTAAAAATTACACAAACATCTTAATTTATACTAAAAATAGGTAACCGTCAAGGGGACATCCTGCGCTAAAATAAAGACAAGTGTCTCCTGCATGTCTCTCGACCCATAGCCTTTTGCCACGTTTCCTTCCCTTAGACGCTGATAAAAACCACCTTTCCCTCCAATAATTCAAATTTCAAAATGGTCTTCGTCCCATGTGCCAAGGCGCGAACACTTCCCTTCAGTCGAAATAACCTGCATCTGCCTCGGTCGAATGAGCATTTGATCAAAGCTTTCTTATTATACCTTGGATCCTTTCCTTAATTTATCTCATGCGTCGAATTACATCTCCTGGTGTAGTTCATTTCCAATTGTTTGGTCAAGGAGTCCAAATATAGCAAGTGTCGAATTTGGGAGCCAACAAAGTGCTCGTATATCCAACACTTGGTAAATAAATAAAAAAAATAAAAATCAACAAAAAATTCTCAAAACCAGCAAGTTGTAATATACTCAAATAAATAAATAAAAACCAACAAAAATGCTAGTATAGTTGTAATAGACTCAAATATCCAGCAAGTTGTCCAGTCTCAGGCACAGTCGCAATTCCAAGTGTCGTATACAACATGATCAATGCCACCACTCTCCAAGCCCATCATGGAGTCTCTAGGCGACCGAACTGCCACATGTATCGAACATCAATATAAACTGTTAGTACCATGGTTTTAGGATTGGCATAATTTTTCTAAAACATGGTTTGCAACATGATATTGTGGAAGATTTTTTAACATGCTGGTCATGTTCATTTGAAGGAAGATGTTCTTACAGATGTTGTGACATCCTATACCAGAAAATCAGTATAGGCTGTGTTTATTCTAGACAATATTTAAATTGATTTGGTTAGATACCTTTTGGATTTATCTCACTGATTTTCACAGGTCAAGAATATTTAATCTAGAACAATTGATCTGATCTCCAGCTATACACAAGTTACTAAATTGATCTTTGAGACAATTTAGGAAACTTGGTGTTTTTGTTCCAATATTTAAGAGATTTTTCTGCACAACTGGTGCAGCCCTCAACTTGAGTATCAAGGCATATTTGGGTAAAGATTCAAGGTCCATAGACTACTGAGGAGTATTTAAAGAAATTACCTAGACCTGATTTCACTTAAGAACTTTGTAAAAAAAAGGGGAACCCTATTTTTCTTAGACTTAGGGTTGGGGGTTCTTCAAGGAAGTTTTTGTTTCCTTTGTATGTCCTCATGCATAGTTTGATGTATTTGAGTTGAATAATTGTTACTTCACAGTTTATCAAGTTATTATTCTCACTCTAAAGATTTTAAGAAAGAGTTTGAGAATTGTGTTTGAAGTGTAAACTTTTGTTTTAGTTTGGTTTCCAATCATTGTGATTGTGGATATAGATATCATTGGGGTGATTAGAAGTGAGAGGAGATTCTCATATCTAGGAGGTTCCTAGGTAGAAATTGCATTGGATAGGGATTAAGTGATACGTTATAAACTAAGATTGTTTAGGCTTAGAATTAATACTACTGATAGTGGATTTCCTTCCTGGCTTGGTAGCCCTTAGAGTAGGTGAGTTGCATCGAACTGGGTTAACAATTCATTGTGTTCTTTTACCTTCTGTAGTATAATTTTGCATAGTTTAATTTTTGGTAAAAGTTATGTTAGTCCGCAGATGTCATAACATCTGCCGTGAAATTGTGCTTTGTGTTGAGACATCAGTCTTGACATTTATATTGTGTGTGCCAGAATTTCAATTGACATCAGAGAAGACACCATGTTTTGTTTATTAAGTGAGCACCAGCGAGATTATTTTCTGGTACTATGGACATGAGAGGAGGATATGTCAACAAACCACCTCTGTTGGATAGTGAAAACTATGTCTATTGGAAGGATAAAATGATAGCCTTTTTAAAATCTATTGATAGAAAATCTTGGAAGGTTATGATGAAAGGATGAGTCTTTGAAGCCAAAAGAGGACTGGTCCAAAGAATAAAATGAGTTAGCTTCTGCTAACTCCAAAGTCTTGAATACTCTATTTAATGGAGTAGACAAGGATTATCTAAGGAAGATTGATACATGTAATATTGCTAAAGATGCCTAGGAAATTCTCAGGATAACTTATGAAGGTGATGAATTCTCTTAGGAAGATTCTGCCAAAATTGTTTCTGCCTTAACGGGAAGGTGTAAATCTATGGTAGAAGAAAGATCTTATGAAGAACTAATGGAATCCTACAAAGATCTGTAGAAAAGGGTTGAGGAAGTCTGTAAAATAGGGGTAAAGCAAATAATAATGATAGTTAAACTTCAGACTGAAAAGGAGGAATACCTAGATGACATTTCTGAACTTCAAACAGAGGTAACCTTGTTAGCATCAAACCTTGATAATTTAATCAAAGGTGTTAGGATGGTAAATAATTGGTTTGATGTGCTTGATGAAATACTTCAAGAGGTAGAAGAAGGTAGAAGACATACTAGTATAGGATTTGACTATCAATCCTTGAAAAACAAGAAAGAAGTTCCTGAGACGAAGTTTATCCAAGCTAGAATGAAGGATGAAAGCAAAATGAGTGATCAAATGTCACAAAATCCTGCCAAGCCACAGGAGGCTCAGACAAAAATCAAGATTCAACCATTGACATGTCATCTTTATGGCAGATATGGTCACGCAGAGCAAGTATGTAATAAGATTTGTGGATATCACAAGCATCCATCTCAAGCTAGTACAAATTCTTCTATGAACAGAACTAGGAAGGAGTAGAATGTAAAAGATGCTGTCAAGAATCTCATTGCTCATACTTCTCTTAAAGTCTCATTTAGTGAAGACTGGTATTTTGATAGTGGATGCTCTAGGCACATGACAAGTGTGGAGAACTTATTGGTAGATGCTAAACCTCATATAAATAGCTATGTCACTTTTTGGGATGGTGCCAACGGAGTGATTAAAGGTATTTGAAGACTTGCTTGTGAGGGATCTCCTAAACTTGATAGAGTCATGTTTGTAAAAGGTATGACTGCCAACTAAATTAGCATTAGTCAGCTATGTGATCAAGGTCTTATGGTTCACATCACAAAATCTGAATGTATGGCCACTGACAAGGAGAATAAAGTGCTAATGAAAAAAGATAAGTCTAAGAAAAATTACTACTTGTGGACACCCCAAGGAGTCAGTTATACTTCCACATGTATGTTGTCCAAGGAAGATGAGGTCAATATGTGGCATCAAAAACTTAGTCATTTGCATATGAGAGGTATGAAGAAGATTGTGTCCAGAAAAGCAATCATAGGCATCACAAATCTCAAAATTGAAGAAGGAAATGTATGTGGATACTTTCAAAATGGGAAGAAAACTAAGATGTCACACCCAAAGCTTCAACATCCGACCACTTCAAAACCTTTAGAACTCCTTCATATGGATTTGATGGGACCTATGCAGGTTGAAATTCTTGGTGGAAAAATGTATGCTTATGTTGTTGTTGATGAATTTTCAAGATTCACTTGGATAAATTTTATCAAAGAGAAATCATAAGTCTTTGATATCTTCAAGGAATTGTGTCAAAACTTCAAAGAGAGAAGGAAATAAACATTGTTAGGATCAGAAGAGATCATGGTACAAAATTTGAAAACAACAAGTTTGCTGAATTTTGGGCCTTTGAAGGTATTAGTCATGAATTCTCATAACCTATCACTCCTCAACAAAATGGGATTATGGATGTAAAAAATAGAACCTTAAAATAAATTCATTCAACTGTCTAGCAAATAAGAATTCAACTTTCCCTTTCTCATCAGGAGTAGAAAACCGTACAGATTTGTTGTAACAATTAATATGAACATAATTATATTCCAACAAGTTCATGCCCAGAATCACGTCTAGAACACTCAACGGTAGACAAACTAAATCCACAGAAAAGTCTCTATCGAAGATCGACAAAGGACACATTTAACATACAAGAGAAGTAGTCACTGATCCCTTAGCTGGAGTATTGATGACCATCTTTCCATTCATAGAAGATAATGTAAGACCCAACTTTTTCACACACTCAACAACAATAAAACAATGGGTAGCACCAGTATCAATGATAATAATTAAAGGAGTACTATTAATGAAACATATACCTTTGATCAAATGGTATCCACTAGATGTATGAGTCCCAGATAAAGCAAATACTTTCCCACTAGATTGAGCTTTCTTCGGCTTCTGATACTGAGTACTTGTATGTCCTTCCTCACCACAGTTGAAACATATCACTGCTTTGTGTCTAGAATTAGATATTTCATGCCCAGCCTTAGCACATCGAAAATACCTCTTCACCTCTCTAGTACATGCATTACTTTGATGACCTGGTTTCCCACATCTGAAACACACATCATCAGTAAGGGAACCTCCCACAGTGGTCCTCTTACCATCAGGAATTCTCTATTTTCCCTTGTTAGTTGAAACATTGTATGGCTTCCCATGATTTTGTTGTTGTCTGCCTCTCCTTTCATTCATGATCTTGTAGTGAGATTTACTATCCTCTTTATAAATTCTGCAGCTATTCACCAAATCTGAAAATTTACGGATTTGCTGATACCCAACTACCTTCATGATTTCTATATGCAATCCATTTTCAAACTTAATGTACTTTAAAAATTCAGCGGTCACGTCACTTTTATGAGGGTAGAACTTGGCCAGCTCCATAAACTTACCAGCATATCCAGTTATCAACAAATCTCCTTGTTTCAATTCCAGAAATTCAATTTTCTTCTTTCCGTGGACATCTTCTCGAAACTACTTTCTCAAAAATTCTCTATTGAAGCCCACATAATCTCTTCACCTTCACCATGCTACCTCTAACAAGTACTAACCCACCTGTCATCAGCTTCTCCTTCCAGCATGTGAGTGTCGAATCTCACCTTTTGTGCCTCAGAATAGTCCATAACCCGAAAGATCATCTCGATCTCCTTGAGCCAAGTCTGTGCTCCATCTAGATCATGACTACCCTTGAACGTAGATGGATGGTTCCTTTGGAATATCTCCAAAACACGAGATCCATCATTCCCGCTAGCATTAGGCTGATGTTGCACAACCTAAGCGAAAGCCTACAAAGCAGGAACAAGTGCAATATCGTTTCTCCCAGCCATTACTCTATTTCACATCATAAAATCAACCAATAGTTAGAAGAAACACATTAATGGTATTCAAATGTCACACTATACTACTGATTCAACAACCTGGCCGGATGGACTGACCTGCTCTGATACCAATTGTAACACCTAACTTTCCCATACGAATAATCATAATAAAATTTACGAAATATATCAGAGTCCACAAGTAGGATGTCACATATCTCAAAAATTCATAAAGTCCCAAGTCACTTTATTACTTCATTTCATATAAAAATTAATTCAACAGCAGAATAATTAAATTGATTCACTCTCATGGCACTAAGGCCTCACCAATAATAAAAACTCCAAAAATTCGTGGTTCAATATAATCATGAATTAAGATATGTAACAATTAAGAAAACGCAAAAACATAGTAAATTCCTAAATCCCGTGTTATGTATTAGAGCTAATCCTAAGAATCGATCAAGTAACACTCACTCTAAGCACTACTCGGATACCTGGTTATCTATACTCCTCAAGGAGCACAGACACAACAACATAAAAGGGGTGAGAATTACTTTCAATAAATATACAGTGAATATCATATGCTAAGGAGTAGTAATTTACACAATTCACATTGTACATAATACTTCACAACACATTCGTCATTCACATAAAACAACATCAACTCAGCAATAATGCAATGCAATGAGACCGACATCAACTAAACGTATGTGGTACCAACAAGGTATAAGCCCACAACATAATGCCAAATAGGGCAGCAACAGGGCATAAGCCCTCAACATAACACCATTGTAGGCTATCAAAATGGCATAAGCCCTCACCAATGAATGCATGCATCTTCAACATGCAACACCACAACTATGCAACCTCAAGGTATAAGCCCACTAAATTCGCCAATAAGGCCACCAACATCATTATCATCATGCAACATACGAATTCACACAAGGTTCCATGTTTTAAACCAATATCCATTATTACTAGCTGTTGTACCCCAAAATTTTCCCTCTCATTTCTCAAGATTTTTCTCACAAAATTTCTACTGGGTCAAGATTGCACAAGTTTCCATGGAATCATATTGGGCTCTCAAGCATCAAATCGAAGAAAGAGCAAGTTTGCTTTGATTCATAAGCTTTGATTGGGTATTTGGTCCCCTTCGATCAATCTTTGGTCCACAAGCTTCGATTGGGTATTTGGTCCCCTTTGATCATGTTTGGTCCACAAGCTTCCATTGGGCATTTGGTCTCCTTCGGGCAAGCTTTGGTCCACAAGCTTCATCAAAGTAGTGGCCTCCTGCAGGTTTGCTTTTGATTCACTAGGAAAATACTTCCTTCATGCCTGCCTTTGATTCACAAGGCAAGTACATCCTTCATGCCTGCTTTTGATTCACTAGGCAAATACTTCCTTCATGCCTGCCTTCGATTCACAAGGAAAGTACATCCTTCATGCCTTCTTTCGATTCACAAGGCAAGTACTTCCTTCGTCTCTGCTTTGATCCACAAGGAAAGTTCCTCCTTTGTGCTTGCTTTCGACCCACAAGGAAATGGCTTCCTCTGTGCCTGCCTTCAATGCACAAGGCAATGGCTTCCCTTCATGCTAGCACCCACAAAGTAGAGGCTTATTTCATGTGTGCTTCGATTCACTGGGAAGTGGCTCCCTTTGAAACATCTAGCTTCGATTCCACCTTTAAAAACCTCCAACACACATAGTTTCTACACTATGATACACAATTGGTAGCCCATTCAAAGGACACGCATTGTTGGATTTGAAGGACATACATGGGTGTCCCATTAAAAGGACATACATTGGTGGCCCATTCGAAGGACAAACATTGGTGGCCCATTCAAAGAACACACAAGTGGTGCATGTGGTCCATTCGAAGAACACACAAGTGGTTCATGTGGTGCATTCTAAGAACACACATGTGGTCCATTCGAAGGACACAATTGTTGGAAACAATTTTTTGTTTTGTCTTTTAATGATTTTTATTAAAGATGCCTACTGACCAAAGTCCAATATGCTGATAAGCCTAAGCCTGTTGTACTGGCCACAACACTCCAAAACTGCTGCAAAGCAGTCCTGCTATGCTGCTCCCATATTTGCACTAAATTGGTATACAAAAACTGCACCTCGAAAGCTACAAAAACGACATACCCAATTTGTTCAAAATTCATTTGTTTTCCCCCCAGACCTCAACCAAACTTCATCTATAAATAAGATGTTCCACAACATATCTAAGGGGTGGCTTTTTTAGTAGTTGAATAGACTCTGGTTGTGTGGAAAAAATATTCAAACACTCTCAAACATTCTCAAACTCTCAAACATTCTCAAACTATCAAACTCTCACAAAAATCTCAAACCCCTTCATACATTATTCAACCCATAACCAAAAAGAAACACAACACCTTTGTTCTCTCTTTCGAATCCAAGTTTCCTTGTCCTTGAAAAGCTTCTTTTCTTCCTTCGAATCCAAGAGTATTCAAGGCAGCAACTCAAGTTTCAAAACACCAACTCCAAATTCAAGGTAAGTCTTATTGACTTTGAACCTTTCGTTTCAAGCACAACATATAAATAACCATTGCTTTCAAAACTAACCTTTCGTTTCAAGCATCATTGATACCTTTGTGTTTGTTATCGTTTCTACCTTCTTTGTTTGTTTTCGTTTCTAAACTTTTGGTTTATCTTCTTCGTTTGTCCAAATTTATGTTAGAGACTAACCTGTACAGACCATGAAACAATATTAGCATGGTTTCGACCCATACTGTTATCATGTCCCAAACGAAAGAAAACAGAAAAAAAAAGGGTGTGTGAATCGAAGGGGATGCTTCGATACACACTGATTTGCATTCCCAAACAAAAGGAAGGGGTGTGTGAATCAAAGGATACAAGCTTCGATATACATAGGTTGCAGGCCCAATCGAAAGAAGAAAAAAGTGTGGGAATCGAAAGACACATCCTTTGATCCAGGATGTCTTTTCTTTCTCTCTTTTACACTATTTTCGTCTTTATATTTTCTATATATTTACATTTTCTTGCTTTTCAATATGGTTGTAATAATTAGGATTTTTATTGCTCTTCAACCCCCATTTATAAACTTGTATACCCCATCCCCCAAAACATGTAATAGCGTAGGATATTTATTTTTCGCATTTTTATTGCTTTCATAAATGTTAGTAACTAGGGTGTGTATGACAAGATTAAAACCAATACTTAGACCACCCTAAATTCAAGACAAATATGCATGGAATCAAACATACTATTCACACACATGCACCTCTAGGGTAATCTCACTTGTTGCCTCGGAAAATAGTCATGTCCCTCGAATATGGATGTTTTATCAAAGACCCTCGATAAAAATATCGTAGTCCCTCGATGTTGCCTTCGGTAAACGATCTAGTCCCTAACGAAATTGCTAAAACGTCTCATAGGTTGCCTTCTATGACTATACAACTGACCCATGCCCATCCCTTCACATCCAACGATGGGGTTTCTTACCAAATCAGTGGTAAGATAGCAACATCTAAAGAAGGAAGAAAAGAACATAGACCTTTTGAGTAGGTAGGACACTCGTAGTTGCTTGCTCTTGAACTAAAACCATTTTTCACACTTACACTTTCAAAGAAACTTCAAAAAAACAAACATCTCTTTGAACTATTTTTAAAACCAACACTTTGTATGCATTCTTATAGAGATGAGAATCATTACAAAGTTTTCCGCAACAAAGGCATTTTGCAAAATACTTTCAAAACCCACCACAAAGCACATTTTCAAACAAAGCACTTTCAAGTGATCTAGCAAGCAACTAAGAGCCCGTAGATAACTACAGATGAAAAAGGTTCTAACACCTTCCCTTTTCATAACCTACCCCCCGAACTCAAGAAAACATCTCAAAGGTCTTTCCTGTTCTTTTCACCGTTTCCTTTATTGGATAAAAGAAAAGTCGGTGGCGACTCTTGCTATTCGCAACAATTGCGATCAAATGCAAAACACCCAAGTTTGTTCTCCAACTGTATTACAGAACTGGCGACTCTGCTGGGGAGTTACTTAAAAGTGGGGTTACCTTAGGGATATATCACCTTTATTTGCTTTCCTTGTTTGACTTGCTTGCTTTACATTATGGGTCCTTGTTTGGGTTATTGTTAAAGATCCTACACCCGGATCTGGGGCACCTTTTAGGTAAGTAGCAATAAATCGTGGGGGCTGTGCGGCGTATACCGACATGGTTGAAGTGATGTCTATGTTAGTGTTACACATGTTTTAGTACTGGTAGCCCTTGAGTCAGCCAAGGAGAATATGGGGCCGCTGTGTGGTGTCATGAAGCACTAACTAACCTTGGAACCTTTAATTGAACAACTTGGCCATTAGTAAGTAGTGAGATAGACGGCTTTGGTTCCGACTGAAGATTGGTTGATACTCAATGCTACGCTCATTGAGATTGGACTTTCGGGATATTTCAGTTGCCAATAAAGAGGCTTGTGATGAAACAATGCTCGATGAAGAAATATCAGTGATATTGAGATCCCCTAGAACTCGGTTACTTTCTAGGACAAATTGAACCAACTAAACTTCAAGAGGGTACTCACCTACAAACTCCATGCGAGCCTAAACCTAAGGACTTTTCTGCTTTGTGTGTATATGATTATTTGTACATAACGACTTGTTTGCTTTGTTCACTTGTACATAAACATCATGACATCATACCATAGCATTTTCAATAACCATTTAAAGGATCTCAAGGGCCTATGATGCAGGGTCATGTTGAACCAGACGTCTATCAAGGGGCAAGAGGATTTTTTCTCCTCTAACCAAATGCAGTCAAAGAACAAAGCACGGTAACAAGAGTTAAGGGCTATGACCCACTTGACATGGTGAGCTTGATTCTCGTGGAAGGATATTCAAAAATACGAAGTTCTTCACTCAAATCTATGACCAAAGTTCAACTTCTAACATATTCTTGTGTTTACCCTGCGAGATCCTTGAAAACATTGCATCCACATACCATGCATCATATCATGACAGGTTTTCCCCACACAAGTTTCCTTATCTTTCTACTGTTTATTTCAGTAAGATGGATATGGAACAAACAATGAAGGATCTTCAAGCACAAAATGCTCAATTCCAACAGATGTTCCTGGCTTTGGCTAAAGGACAAGAGGACATGATGACTCTCATGATCAAAGACAAGAAGAAAAAGACAAAGAAATCAATGGGTGTCCTGAACTTGGGAAGGAGGTTCAGAGGACCAACAAAGAGAGCTCTAGAATTCGCAACTCCGTCAACTGAGGGGGACAATCAGACAAAAGAAGGGAACCATATTTTGGGGTCTAACGAAGAAGAGCCTGACTATACTGAAGAACAGTATCCTCCTGTAGATGACAAATATAAACAACTAGAGTATCGTCTCAATGCCATGGAAATTCAGAGGGTACCTGGTGTAGATTTTAAAGAATTGGTTTTCGTTTCTGGAGTGGTTATCCCACCAAAATTTAAGATCCCTGATTTTTCCAAGTATGATGGGGTCTCTTGTCCTAAGATGCATCTGAGATCTTATGTCCGCAAGATTCAGCCACACACCACTGATCATAAGCTCTGGGTCCATTTCTTCCAAGAGAGCCTAATTGTGACTCAACTTGAATGGTTCTATAAGTTGGAAGGTTCTCGATCCACACCTGGGAGGATCTAGCTGCTGCTTTCTACAAGCGGTACCAATACAACGCTGATCTTGCACCAACTCGTGTGCAGTTGCAGAATATGACTATGGGTTCCAACGAGCGCTTCAAAGAATATGCCCAAAAGTGGAGAGACCTGGATGGTATGGTGTAGCCACCCTTAACTAACAGGGAGATGATTGATATCTTTATGGGAACTTTGACAGGCCCACTTTTCAACCACTTGGTCGGAAGCTCTTCAGCTGGGTTCACCGAGCTGATATTGATTGGTGAGTGAGTAGAGGCTGGCATCAAAAGCGGAAAATCCAGATGGCTGCATCTTCAAGTACTCAAAAGAAGACGTACATTGGGAAGAAAGAGACTAATGTTATGTACTGATCAGGAATTCGTGCTAAGACTGACCGCCATCACTCAGTGGGGGCAGTTTTAATTTCCAATCCTACAGCTACTCAATCACGACGAGAAGGTAGGCGTAGGATAAAATTTCAAGAAAGACAATACACCAAGATTGGTATGTCTTTACCACAAGCCCTACAACATTTACTGAAAGCTGAGCTCATTTTGCTAAGAGACCCTCCACAAAATCCCAATACATCTTCATCTCAATACAACCCCAATGCCAATTGTGCTTACCATTAAAATAGTTGGGACACGATACCAATGATTGTAGGACTCTGAAAAACAAAATTCAAGATATGATTAATGCCAAGGAGATTGAATTCGACCCTCCAGAGACTCCCAATGTGATCACTGCTCCCATGTCAAATCATTGAGAGCGTCCAGTTCATTTTTGAATTTTCAATTGTAATTTCTTTATTTGTTTAAACATTTATCTGTATGTCAGACTTTGGTTATGTTAATTAATGCATTGCATATGTTTATCTTGAATTAATCCATTTTTCTTCACTATATTTAAACCGTGTTTTTCATTGTTTTTCATGATATTCAACTCTCGTTAAAAGTTGCAAGCCTTTATAGGGATGATGACGAAAACAATGTCATAATCTCATACAATATGCTTTTAGACATACCTTGCTGACGATGTACAGACGTTCTTTCAATCCCTAAACACGTGAGTTATAAGGAAGATGATCCCTAGTCAACCCATTTTAGCCAAAGAAGTAGGAGTTTTCTTTTTCACACAAATTGAAACATTTAATCAAAACCTGGGGAAGGGTAGTTTCTCAGTTAATTCAAATGCGTGTTCAATCACACGCTTTCACTTCATACACAATGAATGAAAACGAAAACGTCCTTCTGAATCAAAAAACGGCGATGGTTCCCTATCAAATAGGCAATCATTATCTCTCAAAAGAAAATCCCACTAAGTCAAAACCTACGAAGGAGACTTAAGAAAAACTGGGGAATCCCGCTTACTGTAATCTCAAAACGAAAATAGTCAGGGATATTAAATAAAAAAAAGAGGTCACTATAAATCCTCGACAACATGAAAAAATGTTGCAAAAATGACTGCCTTCACAAATAAACTTCCAAATTTCCGAACCATCACCAAAACGTCATTCCAGACTCAATTAGAATTCAAACGCACAATTAACTGAGTTTAGGAATAGAGAACATCATGGAGAACGGGTTAGGTACAAATACACTTTGAGCCTTATCCTTTGTTTCTTAAACCCTGAACTAAGCCACGCTACAACCCTTCAAAAGTCCTAATTGAAGCATGGGTTAGTTCGAAAGCATACTGTTACAAAAGGTATCCTGACTCCTGTAAGGCTTACTGTAAATCCTGAGTTGAATTCATATTCTTATAAAACTCTTTATTTGTTAAAACTGCATTCTCAAAACTTCAAGATAAGCATAAACTTTGCATTGTTTGAATATCGCTGTTTGCATATGCCTAATTGTTTAACAGCATAGAAATTCACATGACGAATATCCAGTGAACAAAAACTCTCTCAATGAACAGAATCACTTAAAATGGGAAGAAACTTCCAATGAAAAATATCCTATAAGCAAGGGGGCATGACATGTCACTGTCCAACTCATCTGTAGCAGTCAAGTCAAGATTCCAAGAAATCTCTCAAGAAATGCTGAATGACCAGGGCAGGTCTGTATTTGAATCACTTGGGGCATTGAACATGAATTCTAGAAAAGGGTTACATACGACCAAGCAAATGTTTTCTGGCAGTAACACCACACTTACTACTAGGGGAAATGACAAATTCCCACAAAGTCCTTTTCATAGGGTGATCACTAGTCAAGTCCATGCAGAGTCATCTCTATAAGGTTATCCCCACAGAATAATCCTCACGAATAAGGGTACAAACCCCACAAGGCCAAACTCATAGATTTCCCACAAAGTTGGATTCATGCAATCCCCAGCCATAGTTTCAATCTCTGGAAAAAAACCCTCTTCCCGGCTGAGTTGGTCTCATGAAGAATCCTCAAGGAGTTTTGCCAAAAGAAAACACCTCCTCGGAAATTTGTCAAATATTCTCTTCAACAGGGTTTATTTCCCCAACAAACTACAAATTCCTCAGCTTGAGCTTACCTCTCATACCGTCACAAATTAAGGGACCACAACCCCTAATCCCCAGTGAAGTCATCAACAGTTATTGCAAAGCCTGGACCCGACCAAATAACGGTTCAAAAGCTCCTCTCCCCTAGTAGAGTTTGCCACTATACCAGTAAGTCACTACAAAGCCTGGAATCCGACCAGATAACAATTAATTTCCTTACCCCCAACAAGTTTTTAACTTCCATTCTCTCCAATTAAGAGATAACTCCCCAGTAGTGCAATGGACAACTAAAACTCCTGAAATATTTTCCCTCAAGCAGAAATCAACTCTTTCCACAAAGTTTTCCCTCAAACAGAAGTCAACATTCCCCAGCGGAGTTCTACTCAAACAACAGAATGGGAATCCCCATCGGAAACATTCCAAAACAAGGTCTGAAGAGGTGCATACTCTTCATCCCCAACAACAGTCTGGGATTTAATTTCCCAAGGCTCACCAGCATTTGTCAAGGATTTATTTTCCTAGACAAAGATACACTTCAACAACATTTCACATTTCATACATCATAGCATATGCATACAAAATGCATATAGCGCAATTTCATTCATTTTGAGAACACCATTACACAATGTATTTCATACATCATGAGATTGCATACGGCTAACTCTTTACCTTTTCAGGAAAAGATCAATCAATAGATAAACATCATCAACTATCTGTAAACTTCTCCAATACAAAATCAAGCTTGGATTTTTTCTTTCCGACATTTGTTGAAGTAGTAGTCGTCAAAGATTCCTTCATTATATGTTGAGGTAGTAGTCGCCAAATATTCCTTCATCATTTGTTGAGGTAGTATTCGTCAAAGATTCTATCATCATCTGTTCAGGTAGTAGTTGTTAAAGATTCCTTCATTATCTGTTGAGGTAATAGTTGTCAAAGATTCCTTCATTATCTGTTGAGGTAGTAGTCGTCAAAGATTCCTTCATCATTTGTTGAGGTAGTAGTCATCAAAGATTCCTTCATCATCTTTTGAGGTAGTAGTCGTTAAATATTCCTTCATTATCTGTTGAGGTAGTAGTTTTCAAAGATTCCTTCATTATCTGTTGAGGTAGTAGTCTTCAAAGATTCCTTCATCATCTGTTGAGGTAGTAGTCGTCAAAGATTCCTTCATTATCTATTGAGGTAGTAGTCGTTAAAGATTCCTTCATTATCTGTTGAGGTAGTAGTCGTCAAAGATTCCTTCATCATCTATTGAGGTAGTAGTCGTTAAAGATTCCTTCATTATTTGTTGAGGTAGTAGTCATTAAAGATTCCTTCATTATTTGTTGAGGTAGTAGTCATCAAAGATTCCTTCATCATCTGTTGAGGTAGTAGTCGTCAAAGATTCCTGCATCATCTATTGAGATAATAGTCGTTAAAGATTCCTTCATTATCTATTGACGTAGTAGTCATCAAAGATTCCTTCATTATCTGTTGAGGTAGTAGTCATAAAAGATTCCTTCATTATCTGTTGAGGTAGTAGTCGTCAAAGATTCCTTCATCATCTGTTGAGGTAGTAGTCGTCCAAGATTCCTTCATTACCTGCTGAAGTAGTAGTTATCAAAGATTCCTTCATTACCTGTTGAAGTAGTAGCTGTAAGATTCCTTCATTACAGGTCACAGTCAAGCTTTATACTTACCAACCATCACCTTTGGATGGCATCTAAAAGCCCATCTCCGAAAACTCTCCATCATCTCTCCAAATTACATCTTTAAGCCCATTCCCTACACAATCAACTGACACATAGTCGAGTGCAAATTTCTGGGCACCCTAGTGTTCAATCATCTTCTACCTTCAAGCAACGAACGTCAACGTGCCTTACTCACTTTCCAGGTTTAAGAAGATTGAACAGGGGCAACTGTTGTACCCTAAAATTTTCCCTCTCATTTCTCAAGATTTTTCTCACAAGATTTCTACAGGGTCAAGACTACACAAGTTTCCATGAAATCATATTGGGCTCTCAAGCATCAAATCGAAGAAAGAGAAAATTTACTTTGATTCATAAGCTTCGATTGGGTATTTGGCCCCCTTCGATCAAGCTTTAGTCCACAAGCTTCAACTGGGTATTTGGTCCCCTTCGATCAAGCTTTGGTCCACAAGCTTCGATTGGGCATTTGGTCTCCTTCGGATAAGCTTTTTTCCACAAGCTTCATCAAAGCAATGGCCTCCTGCAGGTTTGCTTTCGATTCACTAGACAAATACGTCCTTCATTCCTTCCTTCGATTCACAAGGCAAGTACATCCTTCATGCCTGCTTTTGATTCACTGGGCAGATACTTCCTTCATACATGCCTTTGATTCACAAGGAAAGTACATCCTTCATGCCTGCTTTCGATTCACAAGACAAGTACTTCCTTCGTGTCTGCTTTGATCCATAATGCAAGTGCCTCCTCTGTGCTTGCTTTCGACCCACAAGGAAATGACTTCCTCCGTGCTTGCCTTCAATGTACAAGGCAATGGCTTCCCTTCATGCTAGCACCCACAAAGTAGAGGCTCCTTTCATGCGTGCTTCGATTCACTGGGCAGTGGCTCCCTTTGAAACAGCTTGCTTCAATTCCACCTTTAAAAACCTTCAACACACATAGTTTCTACACTATGACACACAATTGGTGGCCCATTCGAAGGACACACATTGGTGGATTTTAAGGACATACATGGGTGTCCCATTAGAAGGAAATACATTGGTGGCCCATTCGAAGGATAAACATTAGTGTCCCATTCGAAGAACACGCAAGTGGTGCATGTGGTCCATTCGAAGAACACACAAGTGGTGCATATGGTCCATTCTAAGAACACCCATGTGGTCCATTCGAAGGACACAATTGTTGGAAACAAGTTTTTGTTTTGTCTTTTGATGAGTTTTATTCAAGATGCTTGCTGACCAAAGTCCAATATTCTGCCAAGCCCAAGCCTGTTGTACTGGCCACAACACTCCAAAACTGCTGCAAAGCAGTCCTGCTATGCTGCTCCCATATTTGCACTAAATTGGCATACAAAAACTGCACCTCAAAAGCTACAAAAACAACATAACCAATTTGTTCAAATTTCATTTGTTTTCCCCCTAAACCTCAGCCAAACTTCATCAATAAATAAGAGGTTCCACAACACATCTAAGGGGTGGGTTTTTTAGTAGCTGAATAGACTTTGGTTGTGTGGAAAAAATCTTCAAACACTCTCAAACATTCTCAAACATTCTCAAACTCTCAAACATTCTCAAACTCTCAAACTCTGAAACTCTCACAAAAATCTCAAACCCCTTCATACATTATTCAACCCAGAACCAAAAAGAAACATAACACCTTTGTTCTCTCTTTCAAATCCAAGTTTCCTTGTCCTTCGAATAGCTTCTTTCCTTCCTTGGAATCCAAGAGTATTCAAGGAAGCAACTGAAGGTTCAAAACACCAAATCCAAATTCAAGGTAAGTCTTCTTGACTTTGAACCTTTCGTTTCAAGCACAACATGTAAATAACCATTGCTTTCAAAACTAACCTTTCATTTCAAGCATCATTGATACCTTTGTGTTTATTTTCGTTTCTACCTTCTTTGTTTGTTTTCGTTTCTAACCTTTTGGTTTGTCTTCTTCATTTGTCCAAATTTATGTTAGATACTAACCTGTACAGGCAATGAGACAATATTGGCATGGTTTCGACCCATACTGTTATCATGTCCCAAACAAAAGAAAACAGAAAAAAAAAGGGTGTGTGAATCGAAGGGGAGTGCTTCGATACACACTGATTTGCATGCCCAAACGGAAGGAAAGGGTGTGTGAATCGAAGGATGCAAGCTTCGATACACATAGGTTGCAGACCCAATCGAAAGAAGGAAAAAGTGTGGGAATCGAAAGGCATATCCATCGGTCCAGGATGTCTTTTCTTTCTCTCTTTTACACTATTTTTGTCTTTATATTTTCTATATATTTACATTTTCTTTCTTTTCAATATGGTTGTAATAATTAGGACTTTTATTGCTTTTCAACCCCCATTTGTAAACTTGTATACCCCATCCCCCAAAACATGTAATAGCGTAGGACATTTATTTTTCATATTTTTATTGCTTTCATAAATGTTAGTAACTAGGGTGTGTATGGCAAGATTAAAACCAATACTTAGACCACCGTAAATTCAAGACAAAAATGCATGCAATCAAACACACTATTCACACACATGCACCTCTAGGGTAATCTCACTTGTTGCCTCAGAAAATAGTCATGTCCCTCGAATATGGGCGTTTTAGCAAAGACCCTTGATAAAAAGATCGTAGTCCCTTGATGTCCCTCAATGTTTCCTTTGATAAACAATCTAGTCCCTAACGAAATTGCTAAAATGTCTCATAGGTTTCCTTCTATGACTATACAACTGACTCACGCCCGTCCCTTCACATCCAATGACGGGGCTTCTTACCAAATCAATGGTAAGATAGCAACATCTAAAGAAGGAAGAAAAGAACATAGACCTTTTGAGAAGGTAGGACGCCCGTAGTTGCTTGCTCTTGAACTAAAACCATTTTTCACACTTACACTTTCAAAACAACTTCAAAAAAATAAACATCTCTTTGAACTATTTTCAAAACCAACACTTTGTATTCATTCTTATAGAGACGAGAACCATTACAAAGTTTTCCGCAACAAAGGCATTTTGCAAAATACTTTCAAAACCAACCACAAAGCACATTTTCAAACAAAGCATTTTCAAGTGATCTAGCAAGCAACTAAGATCCCTTAGATAACTACGGATGAAAAGGGCGCTAACACCTTCCCTTTTCATAACCTACCCCCCGAACTCAAGAAAAACTCTCAAAGGTCTTTCCTATTCTTTTCACCCTTTCCTTTATTGGATAAAAGAAAAGTCGGCGGCGACTCTTGCTATCCCACAACAATTGCGATCAAACGCAAAACACCCAAGTCAGTTCTCCCACTGTATTACACCAGCCTTCCTGTGTCTACCTAAGTCATACTATTTATTACAGATAAAGGGAAATTACATTGCACATGAAAACGGGAAAGAAATCGCGAAAATGGAGATTTCCGCACTTCAGCCTGCTCATACGCGTATGGCTTCTTCCCTTCC
The DNA here is from genome assembly GCA_948472305.1 of Vicia faba. Classification (NCBI taxonomy): domain Eukaryota; kingdom Viridiplantae; phylum Streptophyta; class Magnoliopsida; order Fabales; family Fabaceae; genus Vicia; species Vicia faba. Next base: position 1,222,928,312 of record OX451741.1, on the reverse strand, counting down.
CATCTCATATTCGTATCATACGCATACCACCAGGGGCGTTTTCTCCCCCAAAACCCCCTATAGAATTCCCATACGCGTACTGGCTAGTCCATATGCGTATGGCCCCATCTCATACGCATACTATACGCGTACCACCAGAAGGTCATGCTAGCTTAGGGACAGGACATTTACCATACGCGTATGCCCCCTGGGAACTTCCCCCATATGCGTACCATACGCGTATGGCCAGTCTGCTACTTCCAAAAATCTGCTTTTGCACCAGTACAATTTCCACTTGTTTTAAGCACTTTCAACCTCCTAATTTGCATCCAAAACAATGTTGTTACACATAATAACCTACAAGCTTCATCTAATTTCGTTAAACACTTATTCTATAACAATTTCGTACATCAAAATGTATTTTTCATCATCTCTATAAACCCATATTTTCATATTTGGATTTCCATGGAACAACACCATTACACGACAATTACGAACAACAATTCACATTTGGCATTATTTGATTCACAATTCCACATAGACTCACATAGAGGCAACATCAATCAAACAAAGAAAGGCATACATCAATTATATACAAAACCTAAAGAGGAAAAAGAATCCTCACTACCCTCTCATGTTCTAATCACCCTTTAGAGAATCAATTCCCCCCTTACCTTAGTTTATAGCTTTGATTCCTCCAATAATGGTGGAATTCTCTTGCCCTAGTTCTTATTTAACGTCTCTTCTTTATTTCTATGTGACAATAGTTTTCTCCCAAATATTCTACTACTCCCCTAATTTTTGTTTTATTCTTAATAACAAATAATAATAATAATAATAATAATAATAATAATAATAATAATAGTGGAATAATTTTAATAATAATAATAATAATAATAACTAAAGTATTAATATTAATAATAATATTATTATTATTAACGGTAACTTTACCATATATCTAATAATATTTTTATTATTAATAATAATAGTATATTCAATCATTCACCAATATTATTATTATAACATAGACTAAGTTTATTTCTAACTATTCAACTAAAACTAAGTTCTCTTATACTCTTAGTCTTACCTACATACCCTTAGTTATGCTAAAATAATTCAAAATTAACAACAATGACTAAAAAATTTAAATGGGGTGTTACAACTCTCCCTATTTAGAATATTTTCATCCTAAAAAATTACCTTATGTGAACAATCTTGGATAAGATTCCCGCATCTTGATCTCTAATTCCCATGTCATAATTTCTCCAGCTGCTCCTCCCCAAACCACTTTCACGAGAGGAATTTCCATGCCCTTCAAATTCTTCACTTCACGGTCTCCGATCCTCGACGACAAGGTCTCAACTGTAAAGTTATCCTTCACTTGCACGTTATCCATCAGAATCACATGAGATGGATTCGAAATGTACTTCCGAAGTTGCGACACATGGAACACATCATACAAATTCGAAAGATTAGGTGGCAAGGCCACCCTATAAGCAACAATTCCCTTTTTTTTCTTCTGAAATCTAATATGGACCAATAAACCGAGGAGTAAGTTTCTTCGATTTTAATGCTCGTTCAACACCGGTCACCGGTGTGACTCTCAAAAACACATGATCTCCTTCTTTAAATTCAAGTTCTTTCTGCCGCTTGTCATGGTAACTCTTCTACCTACTCTATGAAGTTTTCATCTTTTCCCGAATTAGCTTCACTTTTTCGGTAGTCTGTTGGACAATTTCCGGCCCAAGTACTACGCTTTCACCAGATTCATACCAACACAACAGAGTACTACACCTCCTACCATACAATGCCTCAAATGGTGCCATTCCAATACTAGAATGTTAACTATTTTTATAAGTAAAATCTATTAAGGGAAGATAACTATCCCACGTTTCTCCTTGCTCAAGTACGCAAGCTCTCAGAAAATCTTCCAATAACTGAAGAGTTATCTCCGTCTATCTATCTGTTTGTGGATGATATGTCGAACTCAATCTCAACTTAGAGCCCAACGCATCTTGAAAACTCTTCCAAAATCTAGAAGTTAACATTGGATCCCTATCAAAAACAATGCTAGATGAACACCATGAAGCTTCACTATCACACGAATATAAATTTCTACTAATCGTGGTACCAAAAAACTGATATTGATTGGAATAAAATGAGCTGACTTCGTCAGTCTATCAACAATTACCCAAATCGTATCATGCCCCCTTGGAGTACTCGGTAGTCCTGTCATAAAATCCATCGATGTATTGTCCCACTTCCATTCTGGGATATATAACGGTTCTAACAATCCTGCAGGTCTCTGATGTTCGACTTTCAACTTCTGGAAAGTCAAACATGCATACACAAACCTTGCCACATCTCTTTTTAATCTGGACCACCAAAACAACTTTTTCAAGTCTTGGTACATCTTAGTCGCACCTGGATGAATAATCAAATTACTTCTATGACTTTCTTCTAGAATCATCTTTTCATCTCAGAATCATCAGGAATACAAATTCTATTTTGCAATCTTAACACACCTTGCGTGTCTACTTTAAAATCACTATCCTCATCCTAATTACTCCCAACCATAAAATTTACCAGTTTTACATCCAACTTTTGAGATTCTTTAATATTATCCAAGTACTCACTGTTAATCTTCAACATTCCCAACATCATATTGTGTGGTGTCAACTCACAGACTAAACTCATGTCTCTGAATTGTTCAATCAACTCTAGTTCTCTAACCATCATGGCAGACATATGTAATGACTTCCGACTCAAAGTGTTCGCCATAACATTAGCTTTACCTGAATGGTAATTTAAGCCAAAATCGTAGTCCTTCAATAACTCTAGACATCTTCGTTGTCTCATATTCAATTCCTTTTGGTCGAACAAATATTTCAAGCTCTTGTGATCACTAAATACTTCAAATCTAGAGTCGTAAAGATAATGCCTCCAAATCTTTAGTACAAACACAAGTGCAGCTAATTCTAAATCATGAGTAGGGTAATTCCTTTCATGAATCCTCAATTAGCTCGATGCATAAGCTACCACCTTATTATTCTGCATAAGCATACAACCTAAACCCAATTTAGAAGCATCACAATATACAACAAACGATTCTTCAGGAATAGTTAATATCAAAATTGGATTCGTCGTCAATTTATTCTTTAGCTCAATAAAACATTCCTTACACTAAATGTCCCACACAAACGTTTTGCCTTAACAAGTCAACTGAGTCAATGGAAGTGCTAACTTAGAAACTTTGACTTAAATCTGGTGATAGCTCGATATCAAATCAATCTTGCTGAACACACGTGCATCCATCAAGTCGTATATTCTCAAAAGTGGATACTTGCTTTTAATTTTTACTTTATTCAATTGTCGATAATCAACACAGAGCCTCATATTACTGTCTTTCTTTTTCACTAGCAACATTGGAGCTTTCTAAGGCGATACACTTGGTCTCACAAATTTCTTCTCAAGCAAGTCTTCCAATTGCTTCTTCAACTATGCCAATTCAGATGCTGACATTCTGTAGGGTGCCATAAAAACAAGTTTGGTACCGAGAACAAGATCAATAGAAAACTCCACTTCTCTTTCTGGCGGCACATCTGGAATATCATCTGGGAAAATTCGGGAAAATCATGCACTACCTGCAACTCATTAATTGCATCCTTATTCTCAATAGATAAGGTCGCTGTCAAAGAAAACACTTGAGCTTCATCTCACATCAATTCATTCAATAGTCTATCAGATAAGAATTCAGCCTCATTTTCCTCATCAAGGGTAGAAAACCGTACAAATTTCTTGTAACAGTTAATATGAACATAATTATATTTCAACTAGTTCATGCCTAGAATCACGTCCAGGCCACTCAACAGTAGACAAACTAAATCCACATCAAAGTCTCTATCGAAGATCGATAAAGGACGCATAAAACATACAAGAGAAGTAGTCATTGATCCCTTAGCTGGAGTACCGTTGACCATCTCTCCATTCATAGAAGACAATGCAAGACCCAACTTTTTCAAACAGTCAGTATCAATAAAACAATAGGTAGCACCAGTATCAATAATAGTAATTAAAGGAGTACTATTAATGAAACATATACCTTTGATTAAACGGTCTCCATTAGATGTATGAGTCCCAGCTAAAGCAAATACTTTACCACTAGATTGAGCTTTCTTCGGCTTCTGACACTGAGTACTGATATGTCCTTCCTCACCATAGTTGAAACATATCACTGCTTTGTGTCTACAATATGTTATTTCTTGCCCAACCTTACCACATCGAAAACACCTCTTCACCTGCCCAGTACATGCATTACTTTGATGACCTAGTTTCCCACATCTAAAACACAAGACGTCAGTAGGGTTACCTCCCCCACTGGTCCTCTTACCTGAAGGATAGAAAAACATAAGAAAGGGGGTTTGAAATTGGGTTTTAAAAATTTAAAACAGTATGACACATTTGGTTATCCTGGTTCATTTGAACTTAAACTACTACAATCCACTCGCCAAGGTGATTTCAACTCTCTCAAAGGAGGTCTTAATCCACTAATTAAAACTTGGATTAGACAATCACAAATACTACCGTGAATGTCTTCTTGAGATTAAACCACAACTTTGTATTCTCAAGGTATTATAAAATATGAATCAAAATGTGTACAATAGTGTTTCTAGAAAAACTATATCACGACTATGATTTATACCCAAGGTTAAAGTATAATGAATAGATAAGAGAGAGCTTGTGAGAATATTTCTTTGTATGTGCAAGTATATTTGATCACTCTTCAAGACTCCTTTATATAGGCAAAGCATATGAGACATGAGAAGATGATTTTGGAAGGTTGATAAAAATATGTTAATGCACTTTCCAAAAATATAGATCTTGTCTGATACCAGCAGTTACTCTTTGATTTGTAATGATTAAATTGTAACTCAACAGAACTTGCTTCTTTAAAAACTGATCATAATAATAATATTAACATTGAGACTTTAGATCATCAGAGTTTTGCTTCATCAGAGTTTTAGCGTGCAACTTTGGTGCTTCAGAAGTTTTAGCATTAGAACTTCTTTGAGTGTGATATTTCAATAGTTGTATAGAAATTCTTATCAGATCTTCTTAGCGTAATTTTTTCACCAACTTCTATGCTTCTTTATCAGAACTTCTCTGCATATTTTATTAAATTATTAGAGAGCATATTTGTTCTTTATCTATGTATCATGTATTTGTTATCATCAAAACTATTACAAATATGTAGAATCAAACTATGTTCTAACAATCTCCCCCTTTTTTATGATGACAAAAACTTGTATATTTTGATAAATCACGTAAGAACATAAAGAATTAAGGTCTCCCCCTTATTTGAATACTCAGATAAAGAAAAACAAGATACTTCCCTGAAGATGTTTGATCAGAGCTTGTGATGAAAGTTCTAATAAGTCCATTTGACAGAAGTTACTTTCTAGAGACTTTTCCTGTTTGCTTTCAAAAAGTTAAACAGAGGTTATGATATTCAAAATGTTTGAGGATAAGTCCCAACACTGTTATATTCAAAATATCTTATGTTCTCCCCCTTTTTGTCATAAATCAAAAAGCAATAAAAGCACTAAAAGAGAACAAAAATGTGATGCATTCAACAAAGATAATACAAGCATAAGAAGATGAACGAAAGTTTTTAAACAAGAAACAAACATAGAAGAAACAAGAAAAAGGTCAGAACTAAGGTTGTGGAGGAGGAGGAAGTCGTGTGAATAAGGCTTCCAATAATCTTTTGATCTGATTGTTTGATTCTTCTTGCTTCCCTAGCATGCCCTTAATTTCTTTGTTCATTTCATCCTGTTTGTCCAGCCTTTCCTTAACAGCTGCATTCTCTTTCTGGTAGCAACTTACAGTGGTTGTTTCCTGAGATCAAGGATATTTAAATTTGGAATTGTTCCATCACTCTTGCAGGATTCCAGATATCTGAGGATAATTTCTGAAGATGAGTTTACTTGAGTGAAGAGAGGAAAATCCTTCAGAGGGACTCTTCTGGTGGTGATGACTTCCTTTGCAGTAAGTGTGGGATCCTTCTTAATGGTTTCTATAATATTCATTTTCTTAAGGTTCTTGGCGTTGAGAGGATTTCCAGCACATGGTTCCAAAACACTTGCTTGTTGAGCCTCACTCAGATGTTATATCAGTTTATTCTCCGTTAGAATATCTGAGATGAGCCTTCCTAACAGAATCCAATCTCTTTTGGTTCTTTCTTCTTCCCTTGTTTCCTTAACACCGGTTTTCAGATAATTGAATAGAATATGATGGAGGTGGACTTTGGCTTTAGTTGCAATGAAGTACAACAGGCATTGTTGGTCAATATTGATGCATTCAGGAGAACTATTTGGTTTTCTGTGATTGATGCACCCCATAATTATTCTAGACCAAATTCTGAGATAGCCCTTTAGGTCTTTGATCTTGTTTGAGGGTTATCCAGAGGAGAAGATTTAGTTGGATACGATGGTTAAGTAAGAGCCTTTTTCTGCCATTTCACTGCATCTTATGCCTTTTCCGTCATGACCAATAAGCTTTCCAATGAGATCTTTGGTGATGGCGATATTCTTTCCCATTACATAATAAGTTACTGGATGATTTGATGTAGTAACATGAATCCAAAATTCTTTAACCAGTTTGGGAAAAACTGGACCAATTAATCAATGAAAATATTTTTTCCACCCTTGAAACCCAACATCATGCATAAGGTCATACCCATTTTCTTTCATGCTTTCAAAATCAACTATGAGTTCACAAAGAACTTCCAGAGAATCAACCAGAGTGAGGAGAGTTCTTGTAGGTTCAACATACCTTTCTTCGTTTGCAGTAGAGGATGAACCAGGAATGTTGATTTGAGAATCTTGAGACTTTTATTGTTGTTGAAAAGAAGCCATTGTTCACAGACTTGGGGTTTGAGAGCACACAAAAGAGAAAAGAGCAAATATAGAGAGAATAGGGTGAGTGAGAGTGAAGGTGTGAAAGTGTTTACGATAAAGTGAGGTATAAATATCCAACGGGGAGAAAACATGAATTTTAATCTCAATTAAAAAAATAAGCAAAATGATTATCAACATTAATGATTTCTGAAAAAGGGGGATGGCGTGAAGATTTTGAACAGTTATCGATGAGACTTGTGCCTCAATGCATCTAATCAACTGTCTCAATCCTTCGGATTTTGAACATGTGTTCAGCCTTAGAGAGTGACTTAGCGTTTAGGGTTGACATATGTTGATGTAGTGAACTTCTTGCTTCTATCTTTGAAATGAAGCGTTTTCAAAAAATGTTCAGATCTTCTGGATAGTTTTTGAGACAATTTTCCTTCTTACTTTTGAAGAAATATTGTTCAGATGTTCACAAAAACAAATCAACAAATTTTGAGGATTAAATATACAGAAACTACATTTTCATTCTAAGCATAATTCCATACTGAGGTGTTTTGGAATGAAATTAAATCTATCTTCAGCAAGGGGTTTAGTGAAAATGTTACCCCATTGATGGTTTGTGTCTATAAATTTTAAACAAAGAATTGCCTTCTGAATATAGTCCTTAATGAAATGGTGTTTAATTTCTATATGTTTATCCCTAGAAGGTAGTGAGATAGTCGGCTTTGGTACACTCCGAAATTGGTTGATACTCGATACTACACTCATTGAGATTCGACTCCCGAGTTTTGTTTAGGGGCAAGTGAGTTGTTGGGCTAGACGAAACTTGTGGGAAAGATCAGTGATATTGAGATCCCAAGAACCCGATTACTTCTTTAGGACAGGTTGAGCCAACTGAACTTAAAAAGGGTATTTACCTACAAACCCCATGCAAGCCTTAAACCTAAGGCCTTTTCCTTCTTTGCTTGTGTTTGATTATCTATTTGAACATGTTATCATGGCATCATAACATCATAACATCATCATATCATGACTAACCATTTCAAGGATCTAGGGGATTCATCTTTGTTATGTATTGTAGGGTCATGGCTTCAAGTCGTAGGAAAACCATTCGGATCAACTTCGCAAGGATACATTCTCAGCTTAAGGAATTAGTCTCAAAGGTTCCCGACAATTCTCAGTTCACCAAGAGACGTGGTCATCTACTCAATCTGGTTACTACTGGCTTTCAGGAAGACATGATGAGCGTTCTTTTCTAGTTCTTTGATCTGAATCATCACTATTTTACATTCCCAAATTATCAGTTGGTACCCACAATGGAAGAATTCTATAACTTTCTTGAAGTGCCTATTCTTGATCAGATACCCTTCACCGGTCTAGAGCAAGCTCGAAAACCTGAAGACGTTGCAGTAGCCCTACATCTGAAACAACCAGACATAGTATCTAATTAGGAGACAAGGAATGGAGTCAAAGGTTTCTATCCTAAATTTCTGATAGAGAAGGCTCAGGGATTTCTATATGCCATAAATCTTCGTGCTTTTGAGGATATTTTGGACTTGCTGATCTATGGTTTGATAATATTCCCTAATCCGGACCAATTTATAGGTATGAGTGCCATCAAAATATTTATCACTCATAATTCGGTACCTACGTTACTCGAAGATGTCTTACATTCCCTCCATACTCGTACTATGAGGAAGCGAGTAAATCTTATGTGTTGCATACCTCTACTGTCCAGGTGGTTTATTTCACACCTGCCCTGATCAATGATGAAGAAAGAACAAGGTTTGAGGTGGTCTCAAAGGTTGATGTCGCTCACTCATGTAGACATCCATTGGTGTTCTCGATCTCAGGCAGAATGTCACTATTATTAATCGCTGCGGAGAATTCCCTAATGTACCACTCCTTATTATAAGAGGGGGCATCACTTACAACCCTTCTCTAGCTTTGTGTCAGTTTGGTTATGCTCGAAGAGACGGTCCTCATGATATGCTCATCCAGGGAATTATGTTCGACTATGAGAATGATCCTCAGAATTACCATCAAAGGTTTATACATGCTTGGGGAACGGTCAATAAGATTGATAGAAAGACTTTTGGAAACAAGAATTCCATTACTCTAAAGCCTTACCTCTGATGGGTGCGGTCTCGTGCTCATAATCTTAAAATGCCATATCTTGCTATCATACCAGTGATCGTAGAGTCTGTTGTTGAAGGAGATGTTTCTCATACCGTTCTTCATCCCGATATGCCTACTGACTTTGAAGAACTACAACAGTCTTAGATCCAGCTTAAGGAAGAAAGAGATACCTTCGAAGCCCAGTTCTATGCTAGTAAGAAGAAAGTATTGGAGCTAACAAACGAATCCATGTAGAACAAAGCCTTAACGCATATGTCAACACAAAGGGGAAGCGTCCATGGAAGATTTGAATTTATATTTTGCTATTTTGTAACTATTATTTTATTAAAAGAAATTGTAATTTAAGTTTATTACTAAAATTTCTTTTGTTTCCTTTTTTATTAAACAAATTTAAATCCCACAATGTTCCTTGAAAACATTGCACTTGCATTTGCATATCATGCATCATTACATAACAGGTTTCCCCATACAGGTTTTCTCATCTTCTTACTGTTTATTTTAGTAAAAGATGGCTTTTGAACAGACTGTTAAGGAACTCCAAACTCATAATTCCCAATTCGAGGAGACCCTCTTGAATCTTGCTCAAGGACAAAAACATGGGTTCGAATGAAGGATTCAAGGAATATGCCCAGAAGTGGAGAGACTTAGCTGGAAGGGTGAAAACTCCCTTGTCTGACTATGAGCTAGTTGATATGTTCATGGGCTCTCTGACAGGTCCATTCTTTAATCATCTTATTGGGAGTTCTTTGTCTGGTTTTACTGAACTGATTCTAAATGGGGAACGAGTAGAAAGTGGTATTAAGAGCAAAAAAATTCAAGTGGCTGCGTCTTTGAGTGTTGTAAAGAAGATGTTCAATAATAAAAAGGAAACCAGTGTTGTTTATGGCCAGAAGGGCCATGGTAAAAATGACCGCAATCAGTCCGTGGGAGTCGTACTAATTTCTAATCCTGCACCTATTCAACAACAACAGGGTAACATGTGTAGGATAGACGCTCCGAGGAGGCAATTTACCAAGATTAATATGCCTTTGTCTCAGGCGTTTCAACATTTGATAAAAGTGAAATTGATTACACTAAGGGATCCTCCTCAGAATCCTAACACCTCCTCTCCTAAATACAATCTGGACGCGAGATACGCCTACCATTCTAACAGTCCTGGGCATGACACCAATAATTGTTGGAGCCTGAAAAACAAAATTTAGGATATGATTGACAACAAGGAGATTGAGTTTGATCCTCCAGAGACTCTGTTGGCTGAAGATTTTGATAATATTATTAGAAGCCAAACAAATTGGACGTTTCGATTGAAATGAAACAAAGCGTCATGTTTCGAAATACCAGAAGCAGTGTTTCGAATGAGCATATCAAAACTTGGAGCTTCGAGTGGAAATTATGAGAACATATCTAAAGAAGTCTCGAAATGACAACAAGGTTGTGTCTAAAGAAATGCGTTCGAAGCGAAGAAGTGCCAAAACATTTGAAATTCAAATGCAAGCGGGATGTACGAAATTTGAAATATATGCGCTGGAGCATTCGAAGACACGTGGAAGCAAGAGAGAGGCATTGCTCTGCATGTTCTAAACGTGGCAGAATCTTATAGCAAGACCGTTATGGTCGAAGTAGTATAAATAGAAGTCTTAGCATTAGGATTTCGTGTGTCATATTTGTTTGTACAAAACACTCAGTAAACATTCAAATTACCACATGGCTAGGGAAACGAATGCAAGAGCAATGTACGTATGATAGCACCACATGTTTATGATTTAATGAAAACCCTTTATCATTTCCAGTACTATCCTTTATCTTTCTGTCAAATACCATTTACAAGTTTTCTCATTTAAAGTCTTTTTATTCGAAATCTTTTCATTGATGCCTTACATTTAAATGCTTTCTTTCCATTTCAAACACTTTACATTTCAGAAAACTGTCATACTTTTCATGCCTTTATCTTCAAGTTTTTATCCTTCGAACACCTATTTTTACTTAAAGTCATTTTACAGATTTCTTGCATTAAACGCTTTCTTCGCATTTCGAATCTTTTACATTAACTGTTTTGTTTTACGTTTCGAAGCCATTTACTTATCTTTTATGCAATTTTACATGTCTTTACAATTAACATTTATTCATGCAATTTAGTTTCGCGCACATATATTTTGATTACACCTTTAGATCTTTAAGAGAGAAATCGAAATAAGTCAAACACCTACGCAACATTCTAAATACCAACCATGAATACCTGTTCGATCATGAGAGTTACCCTAATAACCAATACGTCCTAGGATCAATCTAGTCGATCCTGCGAGTTACCAGAGAAATTGAATAACAGTCAGTAAGTTTATTCGATAGTCTGGAAGACTAGCGGTTGTTTACCAGAAATCACTGGAAACAAATTGGCACACCCGGTGGGACACAATCGTTGGACATTAGAAATAAAGATTGTTGAGACATAACCATTATAAAAACGTTGGAACCTAAGAAGTTTGCTGTTTTATGAACCTAAGAAGTGGTAAAATAACCAACAACAACCAACCCTTATCCAGAAGAAAACGTTTGAACAAGATGTCTAATTCTGACAATCAACAAGGGGAACAAAATGCCCCACATACAACAGGCACTAATGTGTCTGCCTCGATGGGAACATCTAATGTGACCCCTTCGAATGCACAGTTTGTTGCATCTTCAACCAGTAATATAGCCACTAATGGAGTAAGTGGCATATCAACTAATAGTTCGATCTTAGGAAATACTGGAACCATTAGTTATCCTGGGGGATTCGTTCCACCATCAGGGACACAAACCCATTTCGCCACTCCACTAACTAGACCACCCGGTTTCGATGGTAATAGAGCCAGAAACTCCTCTTATGGAATGACAACATCCTTTATGGCAGGTTTACACAATTCCACATCGAACTCATCACCACAATTAGGGTATGGGTCTGGGGCGAATCAGTTTATGACAAATAACCAATGGTCAGTGGGTTATAGCACAATGCCTATTTTAACCACAAAAAACCAGTTGGCTTTTAGGAAATTGATGGATGACAGTAACCATAATATGATAGGGGTATTAGCACAAACTATGCAGGAAATATTTGCCCCAATAGTACAAAATGTGACTGTGACAAACAGAGAAAACGCTGATAACATGAGTCGAATAGCAGATTTCTTTGCTCCCCCAGAGAGGCGTAGGCAGAATCAAGCGGGAGTTCGAGCAAAAATACCTGTTATGGAACAAATTGTTAGCGACCCAAACTATAGACCACCTAGAGAAGAAGTTAACTTGGGGGAAAGGGCACAAAGGCTAGAAGCCCCAATAATCCCAGGCCCACAAAGAGAAATTATGGAACCAGGGGCAAGGGTCGAAAGGCTGGAAGTCCCAGAGTTTCGAGAAGAACAACCTATGGGGGTTGTCATGGTGGGTCGAAATCAAGATGCTGATGCTGTCGTTCATAGAATTCAAAACGATAACATCTTGGCAGAAAACAATCTAACCACCATGATAGAGAGAGTCATGGCCCAGAATGGCCTCAACACAGGAATGAGAAGGCCAAATTATGCTTCTCCTATATTAGATTGCATAATGCATACTGATTTGCCAAGGGGATATAAAGTCCCTAAGTTTACAAAGTTCGCTGGGGATACCAATGAGTCAACAGTCGAACATATAGCCAGATATCTAATCGAAGCGGGAGATATAGCCAATAATGAAGATCTCAGGATCAAATATTTCCCAAGTTCCTTGACTAAAAACGCCTTCACATGGTTCACCACTTTGCCTCCTGGGTCCATTGATACTTGGGCTCTTTTGGAGAGATTATTCCATGAACAATTTTACATGGGACAGTCGAAAATAAGCTTGAAGGAATTAGCCAGTGTCAAGAGAAAATTCACCGAACCCATAGATGATTATCTGAATAGATTTAGGCTTTTGAAATCCAGATGTTACACAGTAGTGCCTGAACATGAGTTAGTCGAAATGGCCGCTGGTGGCTTGGATTACTCTATTCGAAAGAAACTAGAAACTCAATATTTGAGGGACATGGCTCAGTTAGCCGATAGGGTTCGACAGGTCGAAAGGCTAAAGGCCGAAAAGGCCAGAGTCTTCAAAAATAACAAGAAGGAAAGGATCTCCTATGTTGGAACTGAGGAAGCAGAAGATTATCCTGAATTCGAATTCGAAGAGGTCGAAATCGACCTCGCTGAATTAAAACAGGCACCACCTTACTCCTGCAAGTTATTAGTCCCCACAAAAGGGAAAGAGATTGTGGAAAATGAGAAAAGTGACAAATTCCCAAAGAAGATTTACACCTTTGATGTCACTAAATGTGACGAGATTTTTGATTTACTTGTCAAAGATGGCCAACTCATTGTGCCATCAAATGTCAAAATTCCTCCTTTAGATCAAAGGAAAAAGAGAGGATTTTGCAAATATCATAGTTTCCTAGGCCACAAAACCTCATAGTGTTTTCTTTTCAGGGACCTAATTCAGAATGCAATCAAGGATGGCAGACTGAAGTTTGCTGATAAAGCAAAGATGAAAGTGGACGAAGATCCTTTGGACGTGGCAGACACCAACTACTCTGAGCCTGCATGAATTGGAGAGATTAACATGGTGGAAGCTGACCAAAGTGATGTCCCAACAGGAGAGGAAGGTACTGAAAACGAAAGCTGGGTGATGGTCAAAGTCGATAAGGAGGTCACTGAAGACATCAAAAAGATACCAGAGACTTCGATTGAAGCAGCACCTGTAGCTGTTGCAAAAGAAACCCAGGCTACTGAAGGCCAGGAAAATCAAAACCAAGAGTTAACACAGGTCACTGAAGGCCTGAGGCTAGAATTGGAGAGAGTCCAAATCACGAAGCCAACTCCCCCTCAGAAGGAAATATGGGACACTCTAGGGGAACCCAGTGGAAAATTTGACTATTTGGTCAAATATTCTGCCCCAGAGAGTTCGAAGGTCCACATTGAAGATATAAAGCCCACAGGATGGGGAGATGATGAAGCTAAGGGGGAAGATGTTGAGGTAAACATGGTGGACATGGAAAGACCTCACTCTGATATGGAGGAGGTAGAAAGATACTTAGAAAAATAGAAGTATAAAATGGAGGATAATCACGCTGGAGATGCTAGTCTCAAGGATTACCTCATGACATGCCATAAGGGAGATACAGGCATGATACTGTGCCCTAGGTGCAGCATCCTATGCAATCAGAAAATCGCTGCGAATTTCGAGAGAGTTCAGAGGGCTCGAACTGGCAACAATTGGCGCCAGGATAACTAGCTATTCAAGTGTTATCCCAAGGCCGGAGAAAGTTTGCTGGAATTTGTGTTCGCTGCTACAAAGGGGCAACCAAGTGCTTGATTTTCCCAAGGTGTTCCGCTGTGTATGATCAAAGCATGGTCAGAGCCTTCGAAACGATTCCCTTCGCCCCTTGCTGGAACCATCAAGAAAATGTTCAGATGGGCCCACATTTCGATAGCAGACACAAACAACGACGGCCTGATAGTCCTCATCCCAAGGCTGCTCGAAGAGTGACTTTCAAACTCCCTGCTGAAGTGCCAACCGACAGATGGTTGCAAGTCAGAAATGACAAAGGCAAAGACAGATGGAGAAACACCGAACGAAATGCACACCATGCTATGATATACAGAAGGCAATTCAACATAGCAAAAAGGGAAGAGGTAAGATTAGAAAACTACAAAGGAAGGAACCCCATGTCGAGATCCCAGTGGCGTAGGTAACAGAGGATTCGAAAGGCTGAGAGGGAAGTTGTGGCAAATAAAGGGGTCACTTTAACAAAGAACCAAGGTGAATCTAGCACCAACAAACCCTCACCAAAAAATCAAACTGAAGGCAAACCTCCAGTTAATAGGAGGCTTTTCTATGAAGTACAACTAGATGAACCAAAGGAATACACTCCAGGCCCAGAGGAAGACGAAGATATGATAACAGATAACTTCGAATCGGAGGGGGAGTCTTCGTTTAACCTAAACTGTAACGTGGTATCGGTGCTTCCCTGTGAATTTGGACAGGAAACTGAAATTGATGAATATGAGGAAGAAGATACCATAGACTTGATGAAGCATAGGCCTGTGTGCTACTATGTAATGGACAATGGGGTTGTCGAGGAGCAAAATGCATTCTTCGAACGTCCAGAACCTGCTATGAAGAACCATCTTAAGCCACTATTTATTCGGGCAAAAGTTGGTGCCCATGGCGTGAATAAGGTTCTAGTGGATGGGGGTGCTGCAGTCAATTTGATACCCCACTTCATGCTGAAAAGATTAGAGATCCGCGAAGGAGACATCAAGCCCCATAATATGGTTCTGTCCAATTATAAGGGGAAAGTGGGCAAAACACTGGGAGTGGTCCAGTTGAAATTGACAATAGGCTCAAGCTGTGGGCCCACCATGTTTATGGTGATCGAAGCCAAGGCCAACTACAACTTATTGCTGGGAAGGGAGTGGATCCATGGCGTAGGGGCAGTACCTTCGTCAATGCATCAGCGATTAGTTCTATGGAGAGATGATGGGATCGTGGAAAACATCGAAGCAGACCAGAGTTACTTTATGTCAACAATCAATTTAGTTGACAAGAGGGACTATGATAAACATCTGGAAAAGATTGCTCCGTGTGTTCCAAATGATGAGATCAACGAAACCAGAAATGCCCACTACTACATGACCCTTCGCCATGATGGCCTATACTGGGATAGAACAATAATCAGTGAAGAAGAGGGAGTCGAAAGTACTATACAAAGACGGCCAGCAGTCTGGGACTTCGACAACCTTATCCATGACCGAGTCTACCTTTTTTCAAAGGATTTCGGCCTATATGGCTGAGAACGAATCAAAGGCGGCCTTAGAGGCTGAAATAAATAAATTAGCTGTAAAGATGAAAGAAATAAGTGGGGATGGCTCGAAATGCTCACCCCTCAAAGAATTTGAGATGGATCAAAGGTTGGATTCCATCTACGATAAAGAACCCTTAGGCTTCGAAAGGGACCCCATAGACTCATGTGCCAAAATGTTGGCGCAGGATCCACTCGAAGAAGTCAACTTAGGGGATGAAAACACGAAAAGAATAACCTACATAAGTGCAAAACTTAGCCCAAGCCTCAAGCAGGAAGTAATCGAAGTCCTCAAGAAAAACAAAGATTGCTTCGCATGGGATTATGACGAAATGCCTGGTTTAAAGAGGGAGTTGGTCGAACACAGACTGCCAATCAAAGATGGCAAGAAGCCCATCAAACAAACTCCCAGAAGATTCGCACCAGCGGTTCTCACAAAGATTAAAGCTGAGATCGAAAGGTTGCTGCGTTGCAAATTCATCAGAACAATAAGGTACGTCGAATGGTTAGCAAATATAGTACCTGTTATTAAGAAAAATGGTTCTTTAAGAATTTGCATAGATTTTAGGGATTTAAACACTGCAACCCCTAAGGATGAGTATTCCATGTCTGTGGCAGAAATGCTAGTAGACTCTGCTGCAGGATTCGAATACTTGAGTATGTTAGATGGATACTCTGGGTATAATCAGATTTTCATTGCTGAAGAAGATGTTGCCAAGACAGCATTTCGTTGCCCAGGAGACTTAGGCACCTACGAATGGGTGGTGATGCCTTTTGGTTTAAAGAACGCTGGGGCAACTTATCAAAGGGCAATGAATTCGACTTTTCATGATTTCATTGAAACCTTCATGCAGATGTATATTGATGATATAGTCATCAAATCTATATCTGCAGAAACACATTTGCATCATTTGAGCCAATCATTCGAACGAATGAGAAAACATGGCTTAAAGATGAATCCCCTTAAATGTGCATTTTTTGTGCAGGCTGGAGATTTCCTTGGTTTTGTGATTCACAAGAAAGGGATTGAGATCAACCAGAACAAAACCAAAGCCATAATGGAGACGAAAGCACCTACGTCAAAAATGGAGTTGCAATCTCTGCTAGGGAAGATTAACTTCCTCAGAAGGTTCATTTCGAATCTGAGTGGAAGAACTCAAGCTTTCTCTCCGTTGCTTCGTCTAAAGCAAGGCCAAGCCTTCGAATGGAACGAAGCCCATCAGGAGGCATTTGACAGGATAAAAAGATACCTTTCTCAGCCTCCTATCTTGTCTTCACCTTCATGGGGGAAGCCCATGAGATTGTACATATCTGCCTCTAAAGTTAGTATAGGTAGTATGTTAGCACAAGAAGATAGAAATGGTATCGAAAGAGCCATATACTATTTAAGTAGAGTACTAAATGATGCAGAGACCAGATATAGCAATTTAGAAAAGCTATGTCTCTATTTGTATTTCTCTTGTATGAAACTCAAGTATTATATAAAGCCTGTTGATGTTTATGTTTCATCTCATTTCGATGTCATTAAACACATGCTTTCAAAACCAATAATGCATAGCAGAGTTGGTAAATGGGCTTTAGCCTTAACAGAATACTCTTTGACTTTCATGCCTTTAAAAGCTGTGAAAGGTCAAGTGATTTTTGACTTCATTGTGGACCATTCATTGGTTGAGCAGACTGTCATGAGTTACGTCGAAATACAACCATGGAAATTGTACTTTGATGGTTCAACCCACAGGAATTGAAGTCGTGTTGGAGTCCTTCTAATTTCTCCTGAAGGAATTCCAACAAAATTCAAGTATAAATTAGATGGTCCTCGTTGCTCGAACAACGAAGCTGAGTATGAAGCGCTCATTGTTGGACTTGAAGCTTTGTTGGAATTGGGGGCAACTAGAGTCGAAATTAAAGGAGACTCAGAATTAGTGGTCAAACAAATTACAAAGGAGTATAAATGCATAAAGGAAAACTTGATGATATACTTCGTCATAGTCAACAGGCTACTTAGGAAATTTGAATACATGGATATTCAACACATACCAAGAATAGAAAACCAAGAAGCAAATGACTTAGCACAGTTGGCTTCGGGTTATAAAGTTTCTGTCAGGAATTTTGAGGATTTAGTTGAATTAAGGGGTAGAGTCATGGCTACTAGATTCACACCATCAGATCTAAAAAGTATGAAATTGGGATATGCTGAGAAGCATCAGTTCGAAATATTAGCCATAAACACTTTATCAGATGCAGATTGGTGAAGTCCACTGGTGAGTTATTTAGCAAACCCAACTCTGAATGTGGATAGAAAGACAAAATACAGAGCATTATCATATCTCCTCATGGGGAACGAATTGTTCAAAAAGACCCAAGAGGGCGTGCTATTGAAATGTCTAGGAGAAAGTGAGGCATACTTAGCATTGTCAGAAGTCCACAATGGGGCATGTGGGGCACATCAAGCAGGTCATAAAATGAAATGGCTGTTGTTTCGATATGGCATGTATTGGCCTAGCATGCTCAAAGATTGTATAGACTTTGCTATAGGATGTGAGGAATGTCAGAAGCATGCAGGGATTCAACATGCCCCTGCAAGTGAGTTGCATTCAATCATCAAACCATGGCCATTTAGAGGATGGGCATTGGATTTGATAGGAGAAATAAATCCTGCTTCGTCCAAAGGACGGAAATATATCTTGGTAGGAATAGATTATTTTACCAAGTGGATCGAAGCTATACCATTAATAGTTTCTGATCAAGAAGCTATTATTGAGTTTATACAGAAGCACATTATCTATAGGTTCGGATTTCCAGAGAGCATAACCACAGACCAAGGCTCTGTGTTTACTGGTAGAAAGATGCAAGAATTTGCCCAAGAAATGGGGTTTAGATTACTAACATCAATGCCGTATTATGCTCAAGCAAATGGTCAAGTCGAAGCAGCCAATAAAGTGATAATAGGGTTAATCAAGAAACATATTGGTAAAAAGCCAAGAAACTGGCACAAAACTTTGGACCAAATACTATGGGCCTGTAGAACATCTCCTAAAGAAGCTACTAACACTACGCCTTTCCAACTCACATTTGGTCATGATGCAGTATTGCCAGTAGAAATTCATCTACAATCAGTTCGAATTTAAAGACAAAACGAAATCCCAGCTGCATTATATTGGGAGATGATGAAGAATGAATTAGTTGAGTTGGACGAAGTCAGATTACATGCATTTGAAATCTTGATGAGACAAAAAGAAAGAGTGGCCAGGACGTATAACAAAAGGGTGAAGAAAAAAGCATTCATTATTAATGACTTAGTCTGGAAAGTCATATTGCCCATGGACAAGAAAAATAAAGCATTAGGTAAATGGTCACCTCATTGGGAAGGGCCTTTTCGAATACTAAGGGTATTCTCAAACAATGCATATGAAATCGAAGAACTGACGGATGATAAGCGTATCCTAAAGGTTAATGGGAAATATTTAAAGAAATATAAGCCATGCCTGCAGGAGATTCGAATAGTAACAACTTAACCAAAATATTATAAAAGTGCCAAAATGGCAAGATGAGATGCCAAAATGGCGTTGTTCGAATATTACATATAAAAAACCAAATTGTAATCAAATAAACACTGAAATTTAGAAATAAGAATTATTCTTCAGTCTGTTGAAAGTGCTTCGAAAAGATTCAAGTATCTGTTGAGCGAAACGTCTGGCTCCTTCCAAGGTTGCCACTTCTCCCTTGAGTTGTTCTGCAGTTTCCATTTCTGCAAGCCCCTGGTTGAGAAGCTCTTCGAATTGGTTACCAGCAGTATTGGTTTCGAAGGCTATTTGTTGTTCTTTAGCCTCTTTAACCTTCTGTTGAAGTTCTTGGATCTGCCTTTCCCAGAGAAGGATGGACTCAGCTCGAGCCTCATAATCAGTTTTTGCTTGCTTTAGATGCATAGCTTGATCCTCAGCTTCTTGAGAGAGTTTCGAAGCTTGTTCATAAGCAGCATCCATTGCAATGCGTTTTTCTTGAACCTTCCTGGCAGCAGATTCATCTTGGAGAAGGTAACCAGTTACGTTGTCCAGCAAAGACTGAAGATCGAACAAGATAGTACTAACTGGCAAGGAGCACGTAGCAAGGTTGACTTTTCTAAGCAACTCCTTCATAGTGTAGCAAGCAGTGCTATCTTGTTTGAGCACTTCGAATATATCCACATTGAGAATTGTTTTCCTGATCTTATTAAGAAGTACAATTTTTTCATCTGTGGGAAGAGGATAGCTAGTCGAACTTGTGCCAGCCCTAGCAAGTGGAATGTCCCTCTGAGCCAGCTTTGCCTTCATGTACCCAATAGGGTCATTTCGTCTCAGGAGTGCAAGCTCCTCGTCAGTCATTCGAGACAAAGATGGTTGAGGGAGTTCCACACGTAGGGGAGTCACGTCCATTTCAACCTCCATGGGTTTGTTGGTTGTGTCACCATCCCCTTCATTCGTTTCGTGCTCATGATCTTCTTCATCGTCATCCAAGTCCACCACTTCGATATCTTCTTTTTCGCTGCTATTTGCATTGGACTCTGTCCTAGCAGTCGAACCATCGTTGGCATCCTCCTCCTCAGACTCTTCGTCTGCAGATTCTTCGTTTCTTTGGCCAAAATCAGCTTTCTCTTCTTCAGCATGAGTATCCTTTGGGTCCTCTTGAAGGGTTTCAAGAGGGGACTTTTAAAGAGAAGTTCATTGTAAAGCCTCTGCAGATTCATGGAGTGGTGTTTCATTTGTCTCTTTCAGAGGAGGGGAAGTACTCTGATCATCCTGCTGCTCAGAGGCCCCAGCCAGAACCGCCATATTGGAGGAACCTTTGTTCTGTACAAGGTTGCTGGAGTCTCCTTGAGGGGAAGAGTTGAGTGGAGCAGCAGCTTTTGATGGTGAGGTCGAAGTAGTGGAAGCTGGATTTAAGATATTCTGCAAGGAGCGAAGAATATTAAAAGCATGCACCAAGGTAATGAGAAATTATTTCCAAAAAAGTTTAAAGTTCAATTTACCTGTGGGCTCTCGGAAGAGAGGTTGCTAGCTATGCGTTCCAACATTACGTTGGAGGTCGAAGATGGAATTTTGGATTTAGGTGAGGGAGCAGCATCCCTGGAATCAAGTCCAGAGATACTAGTTGGTACGGTATTTTTCGAAATATCCTTCTTCTGCTTCTTCTTCGAAGCAGTTGGTAAGTTTCCGCCAGCCTTGGGATCTTCCCCAGTGGTGTTTTATTTTCGTTTCTTTGGAGTAGTAGGCGGAAGTTTGTTGGTATGAAAAGATTTAAACAAAGAGTTAGATGCAAATCATGAAACATTAGTGAATTCGAAACATCAAGGCTAAGTGATTACCTGTGGAGTTGGAACACTGGTTGTTGTTGGTATTGTTGTTGTTGTTGCAGCAATGGTTGTTGTTTCGGATGGAGTCACATTGTCAGTAGTTTCAATAGAGGCTTGAGAGGCGCTCCCTTCTTTCGACTTTGAGGCAGCTGTCTTTATCCTGATGGCTGAAAATCGAAACAATTAAAGCAGAGGTTAAAGATATGGAAAATGAAAAACGTTTGGGATTTCCCAAGCATTCGCACCTGTGCCTTGATCAGATTTAATCGACATGGCAGAAAGGTCGTAACGAAGGTGTCCTGGGAAATCGTGAAGCCAGTGTCGAGCCCATGTCACAGTCTCAGATGGCTTTGGTTTCTTTTGAATATGTTTGAACATCTCTTTGCAAGTGAACCACCAAGGGTATGGGGGAAACCAAGCCAGAGACAGTTCTGAGGTAGGTAATCTAGGAAATTTAGGTGGATGCATTTCGAATGCCAACCTATACCTATCCTCAGGTGACAACCCTGAAGGAAGTTTTAACTTGGAAACTTTTTGTTTGAATTTTTCCTTCAAGGTCTCAGCCGCTTGATGCACAGTGGATTCCAAGTGTGTGGGATCATAAGTAGTTTCGAAATAATTTTGAAAAGCTTTCATCTCTTTGGCATGAGTAAACATACCTTTCTTGGCTGGTACCTGCACATCGAAGGCATCAATTAGTTTCTGTTGAATTGTAAGAGTATCGAACATATAAGTTTGATAAAACTTGGTCCACCATTCCAGAAACCCCTTAGCTGTAAGATGGGTAGGTTCGAAAGATATTAGCTCAAATTGGGCAAAGCCTTGGTATTGTTCTTGCTGTAATTTGGCTTCCCGTGCCTTGAAGGTTCGCCCAGAGGTAATGGCACTCTCAGTTTGAAATAAGGGTTCAGGAATTAGTTGGCACAAGCCAAATTGTCTCGAAACAAAATTTGGCTGGTAAGCGAAAAGGAAAATCTGATTCTTGGCAGGAGTTATTCTTGAAGAAATGAGTCTAGGTAGCAAAAAGGCTCTCCATACATCTTGAATCTCCTTGCTCTTGACAGCTTCTGAGAGGGCCATGGTGAACCATGAAGGTCCATGAGCCCTCGAAGCAAAAGGCGCCATGGTCTCTTCGAACTTATGCCTCTTAGAGAATATCATGATGTACTTCGAGAATAGGACTTTGAAGTCATCCTTGTTGTCATTTGGAGTTAATCTTCGCAGCCTAGTGCCTTCGACTATTCTATCAGTTATTTCAGGATCTTGTTCGTCAATGGTGTTGGCAGTTGACAAGGAAGGTTCGAGCATGGCATTTAGCCATAGCTGAAGTAACCAAAAAGGGCCAGCTAATAGGATATTCTTGGAGGTATGATATTTTAGGCTCGAAACAGCTGACCTTAGGCTTTCATAAAGGTCAACTAAGAGCAGTTCATTTAAGCACACTCTTCGATTCTCATGCAAATCCCTAGCTAGAGGAATAAACCTACTGGCTACCTGTAGGGATCTACTGCAGAAAACATATCTTGACAGCCACAGGGTAAGGAAAGCAATGTGTTCTACATCAGACACACTTCTCCTTCAGCATGGTAGTGGCTGATAAACTTGGAAAAACTTGCTAGTTTGACTTCGAAGTCGATTATACTCGAATGTTCTTCGTTGTCAGGGATATATGTTTCTCCTACTGGCGATAGCCCAGTGATGGCCGCTATGTCAAAGAAGGTAGGGGTAATCATTCCACCAGGGAGATGGAAGGTATTATAGGTACTGTCCCAGAAATAGAGGGACACGAATAACAAAGGGTGGCTGTAAGTAAAACCTGGTTTCGACAGCTTAATCAACTTGTAGATACCTAATTCTTCCCATTGCTGGGATTTCTTAGCTTCTACCTTATTGAACCAGTTTTGATAAGCAGTGTCGGAGGTGGGGCAAGATCGAAACGGTTTAAAATTACTTTTTACATAGTCTAATACAAAAGGGTCCTTAGGAGGAACGGTTGGATTTTCCACGGTGTTTGAGCCTGAAGATTCTATTGCCTTAGGGACGTCCATTTTATTAAACAGGGGTTTGAAATTATGGCAAACTGGGAAGATTTTCCTGGTGTCTTTTAAAATTTCAAAAAGTGTAAGAGGGCCCATTAAAGCTAACCTCTTACCAGCAGCGGTGGTAGGAATGAGTACCTGAGATGCATAAAGCATTTCTTTTTCCTTTGAGATCATCTGGGGAACAAGAACAGATTGACCTTGGTGAGTGACAACCTTACTTTCCATGGTAGTTCCTGCGGTCTTTCCTTTCTTCTTGGAAACCTTTTTTAGTTGGGATGAAGTAGAAGAAGACATTTTTGGAAGAATGTTGAAAGCTTAGGGTTTTCGGTGAGAAAAGAAGGATAAAAGATTCAGAATGTGGAAAGAAAAGAAAAAGACTAAGTTGATGGTTTTTATAATGTGGAAGTTTAAGCATCCACTGAATAAGGTTGTGATACGTGGAAATCATGGGTTGGTTTGATGAAGAGGTGGCGTAAAGTTAACATTGGTAATAGGCATGATTAAAAGATAATCATTGTTTTGTAACTGCACCATACTTTGAAGTGGTTCCAGGCGGTTAAGGAATCTAAAAAGTGTTATGATTGACGTGACTGGAGTCAAATGCATTAAATGTTACGATGATTCGAAGGTCGCATCAAAATCTTGCGTATATGTTTAAAATAAGTATTTCTCAAGAGAGATCGAAATACATATTTTAAAGGGGCATTTTGTTGGCTGAAGATTTTGATAATATTATTAGAAGCCAAACAAATTGGACGTTTCAATTGAAATGAAACAAAGCTTCATGTTTCGAAATAGCAGAAGCAGTGTTTCGAATGAGCATATCAAAACTTGGAGCTTCGAGTGGCAATTATGAGAACATATCTAAAGAAGTCTCGAAATGACAACAAGGTTGTGTCTAAAGAAGTGTGTTCGAAGCGAAGAAGTGCCAAAACATTTGAAATTCAAATGCAAGCGGGATGTTCGAAATTTGAAATATATGCGGTGGAGCATTCGAAGACACGTGGAAGCAAGAGAGAGGCATTGCTCTGCATGTTCTGAACGTGGAAGAATCTTATAGCAAGACCGTTATGGTCGAAGTAGTATAAATAGAAGTCTTAGCATTAGGATTTCGTGTGTCATATCTGTTTGTACAAAACACTCAGTAAACATTCAAATTACCACATGGCTAGGGAAACGAATGCAAGAGCAATGTACGTATGATAGCACCACATGTTTATGATTTAATGAAAACCCTTTATCATTTCCAGTACTTTCCTTTATCTTTCTGTCAAATACCATTTACAAGTTTTCTCATTTAAAGTCTTTTTATTCGAAATCTTTTCATTGATGCCTTACATTTAAATGCTTTCTTTCCATTTCAAACACTTTACATTTCAGAAAACTGTCATACTTTTCATGCCTTTATCTTCAAGTTTTTATCCTTCGAACACCTATTGTTACTTAAAGTCATTTTACAGATTTCTTGCATTAAACGCTTTCTTCGCATTTCGAATCTTTTACATTAACTGTTTTGTTTTACGTTTCGAAGCCATTTACTTATCTTTTATGCAATTTTACATGTCTTTACAATTAACATTTATTCATGCAATTTAGTTTCGCGCACATATATTTTGATTACACCTTTAGATCTTTAAGAGAGAAATCGAAATAAGTCAAACACCTACACAACATTCTAAATACCAACCATGAATACCTGTTCGATCATGAGAGTTACCCTAATAACCAACACGTCCTAGGATCAATCTAGTCGATCCTGCGAGTTACCAGAGAAATTGAATAACAGTCAGTAAGTTTATTCGATAGTCTGGAAGACTAGCGGTTGTTTACCAGAAATCACTGGAAACAGACTCCAAATGTGATTATTGCACCTATGCCGAAGCATGACAAAGGCATAAGTGCAATTAATGATGTTCTCTATTTTACTGTTGTAAGTGAATTGGTGACTCCTCTACCAATAATCAAGATGAATCTGCTGCAGACCAGTTTATTTTCAGGATATATTGAAAAATGTTACTGCTGCACAGTCCAACCCAATGGCTGCAAGTTACTAAAGAAAGGCATTCAACGCCTAATGGACAATTATATAATTCTGATCGAGAAGGTTCCGTCTGCTGAGAATCTATGTCAAGACTTATCCATAATTTTTGGCCCTCCTGTCAGGATCACCTCCAAAGGCCCTGTAAGGATTACTGCTAATCCAAAAGCTGCTCCCGTGATCATCACTACAACTGGACCTATCCCATATTCTTAGGATAAACCTATTCCTTGGAACTATGGATCCGATGTCTGCTACTATGGCGTCAAAAAAGAACTACCGATCGTTGAAGGTGAAGTTACTGAAGTTGTTGATTCCAGCATTGGCAATATTGCTGGAACCAATAAGATTACTAGAAGCGGAAGGGTTTTCTCTCAGGAAATTTCTCTGAAGACTATTATTACACCTGTTAGAGTTTACTGCTACCGAGTCAACTACTGAGGCTCGAGGCAAAGAGCCAATAACAGATCCTGCCCAGACGGAGGCGCCTAAGGAAGCCACAATAGAAGACACCTCTAGACAAGAGTTGGAAGAGGTATTGAAGATCATCCACAAAAGTGATTATAAAATGGTTGAACAGTTGCGGCATACCCATCCAAAATCTCTATGCTATCTCTATTATTGTGTTCTGAAGCCCATGCACAGGCTTGTCATACCCCAAATTTGTCCTACCTTTTCACTTTTATATGGCTTAGGCTTTGCATTTCATTTGCATTATTTTCATCAGGACATTCACACATATAAGGCAATGGTTCAAAGCATAAGTGGTTGTGCTAATTAGGGCTTCACTTTGGTTTGAGTTTTCTTCATCAAATAAAGGAGGATTCATCTGGTTTTTGGACAGTGGAATCAGGTTTTAAAGTATGGTTATCATGAGTTTATTATTCATCCACGTACAAGTTCGTTTCTCATTCAAATTCATCAAGATCATGTATTTGGGTTTATTTCCCTATGAGTGATTAAAATCGGGATTTGCTCCTCAGTTACCATCTCCTAAGTTATTCAGTCAGAAATTAGGGTTTCCATTGGTTTGAGATTCCTTTAGTTAAAATAAAGGTGGACTCATCTGGTTTTTCTCTTGAGCAGTGGACTTGTGAATTAGGGTTTTGATATCGTGACTATCTTAAGCATCATTTCCTCGATATCTAAGGTTTTGTCCCTCCATCATCATAAGCGTTCTCTTTACTAAGGATCATTAAACCACTTTATTCATTCCAATGGGCAACTCAGATGGATTAGGTTTTTACGTCCTTCATGGATGGGTTGGTTGAAGTCCATCAATACAGATGTTAGGTTTGTCACTTGCATGTTCTCAATGATTCCTCAATGGTTTCAGTCAAGATCCTGATTTAGGGTTTATTTCCCTACTGTTAATCGTGAGATTAGGGTTTCATTTCAAAGAGCATTATCCTTCTATGCTTCAAGCCTCATTTATTTTTTCACAATGATATCATTTTAAGGTTTTGTTTTTGGGACTTCATCAAAGTAAAGGCTTGTGGTTTGAGTTACAAAGTTTGAATCGTGATACATGTGATGACGATTTTAGATTCACATTATGATCAAGACAATTTTTTGTTTGTAATGTAAGTATTTGGTTGCTTGAGATTTGAAGATAGGGTTTTATTTGAGGGATGAAGAGATTTGGATACATTATTTGGATAGTATTCAATCAAGTTTTCTATAGCGTTCAAATGAGTCAAAATTGTTTAATGCTTGCAAGCTTGGAAATGAAATGTATTGCTTGGAAGTGAATTTACAAGTTACAATTTGCAAGACATAGTTCAAATTCAACTAAGCAAAGGATTTCATCATTTACCATCAAAGTTCATTCACAATCCAAAATTTATGTTCATCAATGTCCTATCAAATTACATTCATAACTCTTTAATAGCTTCAAGCGCTTTCCACCATAATTCGTTCAAAGTAAATCAAGGCACTTTTACTTCAATACGAATTCAAATTACAATGGTTCAAATGTTTCAAGTTTATCATATCATTTACATTTACATCCCATCACTCACAAACAAAGAGAGTTCATATTTCTATCCTAGGCCTAAGGTTCCTAAAAACTGCCCAAATACATGCTCCTTGTTCAAGCTTCAAGCTAGCCACAATCCCTTCTTCAACCTTGCTTTTCCTTCTTTACCTTCCAATCGACAACCATCACATGAAAAAAATAAACAAGGAGATAGTTAGTTCAAGTTCAATCAAGGAGTCATGGACAAGAAAGCTTTCAAGGAAGTATTTCACAATTCATCATTAGGGATTTTGTGAAAGAATCAGAAACAAGGGTTTGAATTCTATCATATGCCAAACAAAGGCCTCATTATCTTGCAAACTAAATCAGATTCTATCATTGGCATAAGAACATTCCTATTACAAATCACAAAAATAAGTTTGGTTCACAATAAGAAGAGACGAGTTACTGCAAACACTTCAACAACAAAAAAAACAAAGTGAAGACTTATGGATCTCTTCGAAGAAAATCAGAATGCTCATTGCCGAGATATGGACACCATGGGCACTCGAATGGATCAACTTATGGAAACCCTTCATGCTGTCATCAAGGGTCAAGAAGAGTTATATCAAAGTGTTGCCAAGCTTGCCACTGCTGCCCCCTCCACTTATGCAAATGGAGATAACAATAATGTGAATGTTGAGACCCCTACCAGAATTCCTCGGAATGATGTTGATGATCATAACAACGTCATTATTCCTGATGAGCCCCACACAGATCTCGCCACTAGAGTTGTTGAAACTACAAAGATGTACCATGCTCTTGAAGAACGTCTCAAAGCTATGGAAGGTATCAAGAATTCGGGATTTAATATTGTTGCAATGTGTCTCGTGCCTTGGATAGTTATTCCTCCCAAGTTCAAAGTTCCTTATTTTGACAAATACAAAGGCACCTCCTCCCCCGAGACTCATCTTCGTTCCTACTGTCGCAAGATGGCAGCTTATGCTGAAAATGAACCGTTGCTCATGCACTTCTTCCAAGATAGCCTGACAAGGGCACTGTTGCACTGGTATATGCAATTAGAGAGAACTCATGTCAGTACTTGGGGAGAGCTTGCTGACTCCTTTTTGAGACATTACCATGATGCCATGGCTCCTAGCCGCACTCAACTTCAAGGTATGACAAATAAATCAGAAGAGTCCTTCAAAGAGTACACCCAAAGATGGTGTTGATTAGCTGCAAGGGTTCAACCTCATATCTTGGATCGTGAATTGACTTATTTGTTCGTGAGAACCTTGCAAGACCCATATCTCCAACATATACTTGGTAGTATTTCGACTTCTTTTTCTGACTTGGTTACCATTGGGGAATGTATTGAAGATGGCCTAAAGTCAGGAAAAATTTAGGGCACATCTAGCGCTATCAGTGGAAGTAACAAGAAACCTTGATTTGGCCTTCTCAATAAGAAAGACAAGGAGACTAGTGCTACTATCAACAAAGGGAAGACCCCGGTCCATCATCAAGATCAAGCTATGCATCGTCAAGCATCAGTTGTTCTTCCTAATCGATATGTTCCTAGAGCATATGCTACAATTTCGGCTCAACAACCTAGGGTGGCTCAACATCAGTCAATCCCTCATCTACAACAGTGCATACAGAGACAGTCGTATGCTCAGCAAACATGATATACACCTTTTCAGCTGAACCAACAACCCCAGGGGCAACGAGGACGGAAGAGGAAGAAAGGTCCTGAAAGAAGGGTGGATCCTATATCTATGCCCTATGCTCAACTCCTTCCCTATTTGTTAAAAGGCCAGTTAGTCCAACTGAGAGAGCTCGATCCTCCTCCAAACCCTCTACCTCGGGGTTATGATGCCAATGCTTATTGTGAATTCCATTCAGGGACTCCAGGCCACACAATTGAGAGTTGCAGGGAATTGAAAAACAGTACTCAAGATGTCATTGATGCCAAAGCTATCACATTCAAAGGGTCTGATAATGGATTGAATCCTCTTGTTGAGACAGGTGTCAAGACTACAAGGGCGTCTCCTCAAATAAGTCAAGCCTGAAGAAGCCTCCTCTACATGGAAATTTTTAGTTTCATTTGCATTATCATTTGTAATCTTTCTTGTTTTGTTCAGTACTTTCTTGTATGCAAAACTGTTTGTTTTTATATTAAATCATAATGCATTGAATATGTTTATCTTAAACTAATCCATTCGTATCCACTCATTTATGTTTTTTATTTATTATTATTTTATTTTCTTCTGATACTTAACTCATTTTTAATTAAAAAACAATATACTCTTGAGGGAGGATGATGAACATATGACACCTAGATTCTCAAACAGTGTGCTTTTGAATAAAACCATGCTGACGATGCATAGGTATTGTTTTAAATCCCCAAACACCGGAGATATAAGGGAGATATACCATATTCAACCCTTTCGAGCCTTGAAGTAGGAGTTTATTTTATGCAGAAAAACCCTCAATTTTAACCCTGGGGCGGGTAGATTTCAGTTAATCTGATCGAGCGTTCAAAACTCATCAAGAGTGCGCCTCTAAGGATACACCAATGGTTATCCATTAATAGGCCGAGGAAAGTCAAAACTACAATGGCTAACCATCATCTATCAGTAGTGTGCATCAAAGAGAATGATATCCCCATGGGTATCTCTCGCACATCAGGAGGTCAACAGATGACGATATCATAGCGTTTATCCCTCATCTATCAAGGACCCAGGCAATCACAACCATTTCCAAAAAATCAAAGACAACACAAAGATCAAGGACATGTTCAAAAATAAAGAGACAAAAAGCCCCTCTAAGTAGAAACTTGAAAACCAAGTGACTTAGGCAAAAGTTAGGGCATCCCGCTGGACTGCAACTTCAAAATCAAAAATTGTCCAGGCAAAAATTAGGGAAAAAGAAAGGATTACAAAATAAAGATACTCAGCAAAGAACAAGTTTGAGTGATCAAACACCAAGAATAAAAATTTAGTGACTATCTTGTCCAAGAAACCCATGTGGTTCCTCAATCAACTCCCTTCTCGAGGGATGAGTGCTCGTATCGAGTTAATTGAACGTAGGAATGGAGAACATCATGGAGAATGGGTGGGCACCAAATAATTTTGAGCCTTAAATTGTTTTTTTCTAAAACTGTGAACCAGGCCACGTTACAACCCTTAAAAGTCCTAACTGAAGCACGGGTTAATTCAAAAGTAATACTATAACGAGAATATGGTAACCTGAATCCTCGTAGATGTGCTGAAAATTGGAGTTGGTAACACACCACCTTTTCATAAAAAACAAAAAATTTTATGCTTCAACATCTTTTCAATAAAAGTTTTTAAACTTCAAGACAATCGTAGAATTTTCATTATAATTATCATTCTTAGACAAACATTCTTTGCATGAAAATAAGTGCTTAAACATCAAGTAAGCTTGCATGATGAACATCAAATGAAAACTTGATTATCCCAAAGGATAAGTTGTTGCAGGGACCTGTCAAAAAGCAAAGAATGATCTTATTCTGGGGCATTCCCCGAAAGCTTCCAATCCTATGTTATCACACCGAGAAATCTATTCACAATTCATACGAGATGGGGCAGTTACGTCGAGATCTGACAAATCTCTCCAAGAATCCATGATTAGAGGAAATCATGTTGATAAATATCTTTAAACTTCGGTCAGGGGAAATCTAGCCAAGTAACTTATTTAGAATTTGTTCAACCTGGGGAAGTTACGTCGAGATTCGACAAATCTCTCCAAGAATCCATGATCAGAGGCAGTTTATTTCGTGGCCTAAGATATTGGGGCATGCCACCTTGTGTCGCATTATGACATGAATCTTCAAGCCTTTCACTCAAAGAATGTCCTTTTAGAGATCATTACAGACAAGGGAATTCCTCATCCCCTCTTGTGAAGTTGCTCAAGCAAATTCCTGTCATCCGTACAAATACGATCAGGCAAAAGCATCATAACTATCACTTTGACTCAGTTAACGTCCTCAAAATTATCTTCATTCCATGCAGATGTTTAAGCATGCAACTCTCTAGCAAAGAAGGAAACTTGGGGCATTTAAAGAGATCCATGTCTCTACCCAGCTACTCCTCCCCCAAGAAGTCCAGGGTATAGGGAAAGCCAGATCAAGCTACCCTTCCCCAACAAGACTACAATTCAATCCCCAACAAGGCTATAACTCAATCCTCAAAGTTTTCAAGCACCAATCTGTATTGGTATCTTAAGACAGCGGGCAACAGATCCCAATGAGCCCAATCATTCTCCCTCTGCATATAGTAATCATCACTGCATATTACATTGCATCCTCAAATTCATATCATATTCATTAAAATGGATCATTACTCCATACACTTCAAAATGCATACAAAGCATAATCCAAGTTTGGTACCTTGCATGAAAGGCCAAATCAATCCTCAAAACAGTAAAACTTCCCCACAGAGAATACCATCCCCATAATTCACAGTTGACATTCGTCATTACACTACAAACCAAAATAAACCATGGCACCAGTACACTGTACTCCCAACTCTCAATACCCTTTATCAATCTTTTCTTGGGTTATAGGTCGTCCATAAGTCTTACCCTTTGTTATCTTTTCTTGGGTCATAGGTCGCCCGTAGGTCTTACCCTCATGTTATCTTTTCCTGGGTCGTAGATCGCCAGTAGGTCTTACCCTCATGTTATCTTTTCTTGGGTCATAGTTCATCCATAGGTCTTACACTCATGTTATCTTTTCTTGGGTCGTAGGTCGCCCATAGGTCTTACCCTCATGTTATCTTTTCCTGGGTCGTAGGTCGCTCATAGGTCTTACACTCATATTATCTTTTCTTGGGTCATAGGTCACCCGTAGGTATTACCCTCATGTTATCTTTTCTTGGGTCGTAGGTCACTCGTAGGTCTTACCCTCATGTTATCTTTTCCTGGGTTGTAGGTCGCTCGTAGGTCTTACCCTCATGTTATCTTTTATTGGTTCGTAGATCGCAAATAGGTCTTACCCTTATGTTATATTTTCCTGGGTCGTAGGTCGCTCGTAGGTCTTACCCTCATGTTATTTTTCCTGGGTCATAGGTCGCTCGTAGGTCTCACCCTTATGTTATCTTTTCTTGGGTCGTAGGTCCCCGTAGGTCTTACCCTCATGTTATCTTTTCCTGGGTCGTAGGTCGATTGTAGGTCTTACCCTCATGTTATCTTTTCTTGTGTCGTAGGTCTCCCATAGATCTTACCCTCATGTTATCTTTTCCTGGGTCGTAGGTCGCCCGTAGGTCTTACCCTCATGTTATCTTTTCTTGGGTCATAGGTCGCCCGTAGGTCTTACCCTCATGTTATCTTTTCATGGGTCGTAGGTCACTCATAGGTCTTACCCTCATGTTATCTTTTCTTGGGTCGTAGGTCGCCCATAGGTCTTACCCTCATGTTATCTTTTCCTTGGTCATAGGTCACTCGTAGGTCTTACCCTCATGTTATCTTTTCTTGGGTCATTGGTTTCTCGTAGGTCATTCCCTCATGTTATCTTTTCCTGGGTCATAGGTCGCTCGTAGGTCTTACCCCTATGTTATCTTTTCCTGAATCATAGGTCGCCCATAGGTCTTACCCTAATGTTATCTTTTCCTAGGTCGTAGGTCGCCTATAGGTCTTACCATCATGTTATCTTTTCTTGGGTCGTAGGTCACTCGTAGGTCTTACCCTTATGTTATCTTTTCTTGGGTCGTAGGTCCCCGTAGGCTTACCCTCATGTTATATTTTCCTCGGTCGTAGGTTGCTCGTAGATCTTACCCTCATGTTATCTTTTTGTGGGTCGTAGGTCGTCTATAGGTCTTAACCTCATTTTATCTTTTCTTTGGTCGTAGTTCGTCCATAGGTCTTACCCTCATGTTATCTTTTCTTGGGTCGTAGGCCGTCTGTAGATCTTACCCTCATGTTATCTTTTTCTTGGGTCATAGATCATACACCGATCTTTACCCGTTTCCTTTACCTTTCTTTTTGGGTTGTGAATCCCACACCATAGATCCGCCACTGTAACACCCTCTAAAACCCCACATATAATTTTCGCAAATATTAAAAATTATAAACTCAGAGTACATGTAATAATCGAGGAATGCTACAATTCTCTTTTAATAAAATAAATTCCTGTCATGCATAATTTTAGTGGTAACTCATACATGTCTACACAGCGGAATAATTTATTTAATAAAATCAAATGTTATAATATTTTCCAAAATCATCAGGGATTAACACCTGGAAAAGTCGACGTCATATTATAACAATTAAAAGAAAATAAACGAGTCTGACTAAAGCAGCTCGACAACCAAACGTTCCCGGAGTTACAACTATCAGAGCATGACCCGGACATACTAAAACGAAACTAAACTAGACACGATAAGCCTTCGCCAAGCACCTGAGCGAAGCTCCTCAATCTGAAATATTCAACAGTAAGGGTGAGCTTCTCAAATATACATTTGGTTATACATTCATAACAATCAATTCACGAAATCATAAGCATCACCCAATAATTAGCATATTTCATAGTTTACAAAACCTTTACAATTCATATATCCATGATATATTGCCTTTCATATTTGCAAATATTCATCAAACATCATCAACCATTTATCAATCATACGTGCATACAAACAATCAAATATAACATTGGAAAAATCATCCATTCATGTTATATTCGAGTAATGCAACACACCCATGCATGTGGTACCACTTCACCGCCCCATTAAATCGCGGGTCACGGATAACTCACCGTTCCATTATATCGCGGACACGGCTACCACCTCAACGTTCCATTATATCGCGGACACGTATATTGGCCACCATGTTAATTCCACACAATGGGAATTAACAAATGCAACATGATATGTAAGTATGTAACACTCAGCATACTATGAACATCAATCAACATATCATGCACATCAACAATATCAAACATAACATGATATGAATAGCATGTAACCACTCAGCATACTATTAAACATCAATCATATCAAGTTATATTATAATTCATGCTTGATAACATCATCTAAAAGCATGACAATAAGATCCACATAGTGTTGGTATCATAACATACAATCGTTATTCGATACACACATCAATCAACACTAGGAATTCAATAAACACATATTCAAAACATGTCAAACACTGCACATCAAAACCGGATCAATCCGTACTTAACAACATGCACAGAAAACATAGTTTAAAAAACCAACACAGGAGGTTTAACACGGGTGCCCGTGTAAAACAACACTGCCCGTGTGGAAATGTGTCCAGAAAACACGTTTTTTTGACAAAACAGGGGATCAACACGGGCGCCCGTGTAAATCAACACGGCCCGTGTTGAATTGTGCCCAGAAAACCCATTTTTATGCCAACACAGTGAATCAACACGGCCGCCCGTGTTAATCAACACGCCCGTGTTGAATTATGGCCAGAAAACACTTTTTCATCAGCATTACAGTGAATCAACACGGGTGCCCGCGTAAATCAACGCGCCCGTGTTGATGAGTGCGAACCCAATTTTTCTGTTTTTGCAGCAGCTCATATACCCATTTTTTTGCACGAAAATACCTCTCTACGGCGGTGCAACATAGTACAAAGACATCCAATCCATCATAGGAATCTAAAGTCTCTAATTGATTCATAAAATCGGGAATTTAAACCTTTTCTAACAAAGTTCAATCCTAAGGTTATCGATCCCTAGAAACATCTAACAATTGGGATTTCCTACGATTACCCGAATCAACCGTACATAAACCCATAAACAAATATAAATCGAGTATAAACCCCCCTTACCTTATCAATTAGCAGCTTTGAGTTCTTGAGCGATGTTCTTCGTTCTCCGTTCTTCAGAGCTCTATTTTCCCAAATTCCAACTTCTGTTCTTACGTGAAAACCAAAAATGAGAAAATGGCCTAAGTCCCAAACATAACTTTATTTCTCTGCACCCCCACTCTTTACTAGCAACATCTAAGCCCAATAACATAAAAATCCCAATATTCCTTATTTCTTTTATTTTCCTCAAATACTCCAAAATAAATAATTCTTTTTATTTTATTAATTCTAATAAAATAAATTCCCAAATTTAAATAAATCAATTAATTGAAAACGGGGTGTTACAACTCTCCCCCACTAAAAGAGTTTTCGTCCTCGAAAACATACCTTAGACGAACAGCTCCGGATAAGCCTCTTTCATCTGGCTCTCCAGCTCCCAAGTGATATTTCCATCTGCTGGACCTCCCCAAGCAACCTTCACTAATGCTATCTCTTTACCTCTTAACTGTTTCACTTCCCGATCTTCTATCCTCATAGGCAATGCTTCTACTGTCAGGTTATCTCTTACATGTACATCATCTATTTGGATTACATGAGATGGGTCTGGAATGTATCTCCTCAACTGAGAAACATGAAAAACATCGTGCAAATTCGCAAGTCTCGGAGGTAAAGCAATGCGATAAGCAACTTCTCCAACTCTTTCCGTAATCTGAAACGGACCAATAAAACGCGGAGTCAACTTCTTAGACTTCAACGCCCGACCAATACCCGTCATCGGAGTAACTCTCATAAACACATGATCTCCAGCACTGAATTCTAAATTCTTTCTCCTCTTATCATGATAACTTTTCTGACGACTCTGAGAAGCTCTCATCTTCTCTTGAATCAATTTGATCTTTTCGGTAGTCTGTTGAACAATCTCTGGCCCAATTACCGAATTCTCTCCAGATTCATACCAACACAAAGGTGTTCTACACCGTCTACCATACAATGCCTCAAACGGAGCCATACCAATACTCGAATGGTAACTATTGTTATAAGTAAAATCAATCAATGGCAAATAGCTATCCCAAGCTCCACCTTTCTCTAAAACACAAGCACGCAATAAATCTTCCAACGATTGAATCGTCCTCTCCGTCTGTCCATCAGTCTGAGGATGGTAAGCTGAACTCAATCTCAACTTAGTACCCAAAGCCTTCTGCAATCCTTCCCAAAATTTCGAAGTGAACCTCGGATCTCTATCTGACACAATACTAGAAGGAACTCCATGCAAACTCACTATTTTCTCAATATACAACTGTGCCAATCTCTCCATCGAGTAATCCATTCGCACCGGTATAAAATGAGCAGACTTAGTCAACCTATCCACAACGACCCATATCGCTTCACAATTCATAGGAGTCCTTGGCAACCCAGATACGAAATCCATAGAAATACTATCCCACTTCCATTCTGGAATAAACATCGGTTGCATAAACCCAGACGGCTTTTGATGCTCAATCTTCGATTTCTGACAGATTAAACATGCATACACAAATTCAGCTATTTCCTTTTTCATTCTCGGCCACCAAAACAATTTCTTCAAATCATGATACATTTTCGTGGCACCCGGATGAATGCTCATCCCACTGCGATGTCCTTCCTCTAATATACTTTTCTTGATTTCCGCGACATCAGGAACACAAACTCTATCGCCAAATCTCATAACATCATTTTCATCAATCCTAAACTCACCACCTTGACCTTGGTTGATCAATGTCAATTTATCAACTAAATTAACATCGGATTTCTGCCCGATCCTGATCTCTTCTAGAATACCACTAGTAAGTTTCAACATACCCAAACGAACACACTTCGGAGTACTTTCACAAACCAAACTCAAATCTCGGAATTGCTCAATTAAATCCAATTCACGAACCATCATCATAGACATATGCAAGGACTTCCTGCTCAAAGCATCTGCAACTACATTTGCCTTACCAGGATGGTAATTCAAACCAAAATCATAATCTTTGAGGAATTCTAACCACCTTCTTTGCCTCATATTGAGCTCTTTCTGATCGAAAAGATACTTCAAACTCTTATGATCACTATACACTTCAAACCTCGAACCATACAGATAATGTCTCCACAATTTCAAGACAAACACAACTGCTGCCAACTCTAAGTCATGAGTAGGATAGTTCCTTTCATGAACCTTCAACTGTCTCGAAGCATACGCAACTACCTGCTGATTCTGCATTAAAACACCACCTAAACCCAACAGGGATGCATCACAATAGACCACAAAAGGTTCCACCGGATTCGGCAAAATCAGAATAGGAGCACTTGTCAATCTCCGCTTCAATTCTTGAAAACCTTTCTCACAATCAGAATCCCAAATAAACGCTTGTCCTTTACGAGTCAACTTCGTCAACGGCAATGCTAACTTTGAGAATCCTTCGATAAACTTTCTGTAATAACCTGCAAGACCAAGAAAACTTCTGATTTCCGAAACAGTCTTCGGCGCTTCCCACTGAGATACCGCTTCTACTTTCGTAGGATCCACTGCAATACCATTCTTAGAAATCACATGTCCAAGAAAACTAACTTCATTCAGCCAGAACTCACATTTGGACAACTTTGCATACAACTTCTTATCTTTCAACAACTCTAACACAATTCTGAGATGTTCCGCATGTTCTTCGTCATTCTCGGAATAAATCAGAATGTCATCAATAAAAACCACAACAAACTTATCCAGATATGGGTGAAAAATCCTATTCATATATTCCATGAAAACACCAGGTGCATTAGTAACTCCGAACGGCATAACAGAATATTCATAATGCCCATACCTCGTTCGAAAAGCAGTCTTTTGAATATCTTCCGCTTTCACACGAATCTGATGATATCCAGATCTCAAATCAATCTTACTGAATACACTGGCTCCAATTAACTGATCCATTAAATCATCAATCCTTGGTAACGGGTACCGATTCTTAATGGTTACCTTGTTCAATTGCCTGTAATCAACACACAGTCTCATAGAACCTTCTTTCTTCTTAACCAACAATACCGGAGCACCCCAAGGCGAAACACTTGGACGAATAAACTTCTTCTCCAGTAAATCTTCCAACTGACTCTTCAATTCAGCCAATTCAGACGCAGACATACGATATGGCGCCATCGACACCGGTCTCGTACCAGGAATTAAATCTATAGAAAATTCCACTTCTCTCTCAGGAGGTAACTCGCCAACATCATCAGGAAAGACTTCTGGAAAATCACACACCACTGGCAATTCACTACTCCTGACCTTTCCTGTTGCATCTAACGAAGCAAGTAACATAAACACATTAGCACCATCTTCCATCGCTTCTTGCACCTGCCTAGCAGTCATAGTCAAATTCTCGACACCAACTGCTTCTGGGAAAATCACCGTCTTAGCAAAGCAGTTCAGATGAACCCGGTTAAATTCCAACCAGTTCATCCCAAGGATAATATCAATTTGTTCAAGCGGTAGGCACACTAAATCCATACCGAAACCTCTACCAAAAATCTCAATAGGACAATTCCTACATACGAGTGAAGTTGTCACTGAACCCGATGCAGGAGTATCAACAACCATGCTACCTCGCATACCAGATATGTCCAGTTTCAACCTCTCAGCACAATCCAAAGAAATGAAAGAATGAGTTGCACCAGTATCAATAATTGCAACTAAAGGTGTGCCATGAATAAAACACGTACCTTTAATCAATCGATCCTCTGGGGTAGTCTCAGATCCAGACAAAGCAAACACTTTTCCACCTGACTGATCCTTCCTAGGCTTAGGACACTGCGGACGAATGTGACCTTCTTCGCCACAATTGTAACAAGTAACAGACTTCCCTTTGCAATCAATAGACAAATGACCAGCCTTTCCACATTTATAGCACTTCTTCTCATCACTCTTGCAATCTCGAATGTGATGACCAGACTCACCACACCTGTAGCATCTGATAGGAGCCTTAGAATCTCCCCCACTAGGCCTTTTCCAACCGCCTGATCTCTGGTTATCTCTACCATATGGCTTGCCACGGTCCATATGTTGCTTCCCTCTTTTATCAACAGCCCCACGAGAGTGAGACGACCGATTCTTGGTAATATCTTCTTCCAAGATTCTGCTACAATCCACCAGATCAGAAAATCTACGAATACGCTGGTACCTGATTCCCTGCTTAATCTCATCTCGGAGACCATTCTCAAATTTGATACATTTAGAGAATTCTCCAGCCTCATCATTGTTGTAGTGTGCATAATACTTTGCCAGCTCAGTGAACTTAGTAGCATACTCACTAACAGTCAGATTGCCCTGCTTAAGCTCCAAAAATTCAATTTCCTTCCTTCCCCGAACATCTTCAGGAAAGTACCTCCTCAGAAAAGCCCTTCTGAAGTTAGCCCAAGTCAGTGCCTCTCCATCCTGAACCATTTCAGTCCTTGTGGCAACCCACCAGTCGTCGGCCTCTTCTGCCAACATATGCGTACCATATCTGACTTTCAGATCTTCAGCACAATCGATCACACGGAAAATCCTTTCGATTTCCTTCAGCCACTTCTGAGCACCTTCGGGGTCATGTGTACCTTTGAACAACGGAGGATTGTTCCTCTGGAAATTTCTCAATTGCCTATCAGCACCAATCACGCCTCCAGTTGGGTTTCCAGCAAGTACACCAGCTAACATCCCCAAAGCCTCAGCTAGTGCAGCATCATTTCGTCCATTACCTCTTCCAGCCATATTCCTGAGAATTAAAACATACTCCACATCAGAATACAGTATCGACAGTGTTACCTTGCACTAGTCGCATACGAAAAGGAATGACTGACTCAAGACTCTGGTCACAACGACCGACTATGCTCTGATACCACTATTGTAACACCCTCTAAAACCCCGCATATAATTTTCGCAAATATTAAAAATTATAAACTCAGAGTACATGTAATAATCGAGGAATGCTACAATTCTCTTTTAATAAAATAAATTCCTGTCATGCATAATTTTAGTGGTAACTCATACATGTCTACACAGCGGAATAATTTATTTAATAAAATCAAATGTTATAATATTTTCCAAAATCATCAGGGATTAACACCTGGAAAAGTCGACGTCATATTATAACAATTAAAAGAAAATAAACGAGTCTGACTAAAGCAGCTCGACAACCAAACGTTCCCGGAGTTACAACTATCAGAGCATGACCCGGACATACTAAAACGAAACTAAACTAGACACGATAAGCCTTCGCCAAGCACCTGAGCGAAGCTCCTCAATCTGAAATATTCAACAGTAAGGGTGAGCTTCTCAAATATACATTTGGTTATACATTCATAACAATCAATTCACGAAATCATAAGCATCACCCAATAATTAGCATATTTCATAGTTTACAAAACCTTTACAATTCATATATCCATGATATATTGCCTTTCATATTTGCAAATATTCATCAAACATCATCAACCATTTATCAATCATACGTGCATACAAACAATCAAATATAACATTGGAAAAATCATCCATTCATGTTATATTCGAGTAATGCAACACACCCATGCATGTGGTACCACTTCACCGCCCCATTAAATCGCGGGTCACGGATAACTCACCGTTCCATTATATCGCGGACACGGCTACCACCTCAACGTTCCATTATATCGCGGACACGTATATTGGCCACCATGTTAATTCCACACAATGGGAATTAACAAATGCAACATGATATGTAAGTATGTAACACTCAGCATACTATGAACATCAATCAACATATCATGCACATCAACAATATCAAACATAACATGATATGAATAGCATGTAACCACTCAGCATACTATTAAACATCAATCATATCAAGTTATATTATAATTCATGCTTGATAACATCATCTAAAAGCATGACAATAAGATCCACATAGTGTTGGTATCATAACATACAATCGTTATTCGATACACACATCAATCAACACTAGGAATTCAATAAACACATATTCAAAACATGTCAAACACTGCACATCAAAACCGGATCAATCCGTACTTAACAACATGCACAGAAAACATAGTTTAAAAAACCAACACAGGAGGTTTAACACGGGTGCCCGTGTAAAACAACACTGCCCGTGTGGAAATGTGTCCAGAAAACACGTTTTTTTGACAAAACAGGGGATCAACACGGGCGCCCGTGTAAATCAACACGGCCCGTGTTGAATTGTGCCCAGAAAACCCATTTTTATGCCAACACAGTGAATCAACACGGCCGCCCGTGTTAATCAACACGCCCGTGTTGAATTATGGCCAGAAAACACTTTTTCATCAGCATTACAGTGAATCAACACGGGTGCCCGCGTAAATCAACGCGCCCGTGTTGATGAGTGCGAACCCAATTTTTCTGTTTTTGCAGCAGCTCATATACCCATTTTTTTGCACGAAAATACCTCTCTACGGCGGTGCAACATAGTACAAAGACATCCAATCCATCATAGGAATCTAAAGTCTCTAATTGATTCATAAAATCGGGAATTTAAACCTTTTCTAACAAAGTTCAATCCTAAGGTTATCGATCCCTAGAAACATCTAACAATTGGGATTTCCTACGATTACCCGAATCAACCGTACATAAACCCATAAACAAATATAAATCGAGTATAAACCCCCCTTACCTTATCAATTAGCAGCTTTGAGTTCTTGAGCGATGTTCTTCGTTCTCCGTTCTTCAGAGCTCTATTTTCCCAAATTCCAACTTCTGTTCTTACGTGAAAACCAAAAATGAGAAAATGGCCTAAGTCCCAAACATAACTTTATTTCTCTGCACCCCCACTCTTTACTAGCAACATCTAAGCCCAATAACATAAAAATCCCAATATTCCTTATTTCTTTTATTTTCCTCAAATACTCCAAAATAAATAATTCTTTTTATTTTATTAATTCTAATAAAATAAATTCCCAAATTTAAATAAATCAATTAATTGAAAACGGGGTGTTACAGCCACTGTCATTGATTTTACCCATTGTCTTTACCTTTCTCTTGGGTCATAGATCATACGCCAATCTTTACTCTTTGTCTTTACCTTTCTTTTTGGGTAGCGAATCCTACACGATAGATTCTCTGTTGTCGTCAATTCTACCCTTTGTCTTTAAGTTATCATGTTTTCAGTCACCACGACATCATCAACCATATCTTTTCAATCACTATCACACCCACTTCCCCGAGAACCTTGTATTGGCACTGTTACCCCGTTACAAGCTATCACCACTCAACCATATTTATCCAAAATGACCAGTTCACTAGAAAATGAATTTTCTATCCCCAACAGACATCACAAATAAATAACGCTTACACTATCTCTCCAGGATAAATTTCAGATCTTGGTATTTAATCTTCTTCTACCTTAAATGATCGAAAGACTGACGCCAATCTCACTTTCAGGTTTAAGACGATTAAATATGGGAAGCTGTCATAGCCCAAATTTGTCCTACCTTTTCACTTTTATATTACTTATGCTTTGCATTTCATTTGCATTATTTTCATCAGGACATTCACACATATAAGGCAGTGGTTCTAAGCATCAGTAGTTGTGCTAATTAGGACTTCACTTTGGTTTGAGTTTTCTTCATCAGATAAAGGCAGATTCATCTTGTTTTTGGATAGTGGAATCAGGTTTTGAAGTATGGTTATCATGAGTTTCTTATTCAACCATGTACAAGGTCGTTTCTCATTCAAATTCATCAATATCTTGGATTAGGGTTTATTTCCCTATGTGTGATTAAAATCAGGGTTTGCTCCTCAGTTACCATCCCTTAAGTTGTTTAGTCAGAAATTATGGTTTCCATTGGTTTTAGATTCCTTCAGTTAAAATAAAGGTAGACTCATCTAGTTTTTCCCTTGAGCAGTGGACTTGTGAATTAGGGTTTTGATACTGTGACTATCTTAAGCATCATTTCCTCGATATCTAAGGTTCTATCCCTCCATCATCACAAGCGTTCTCTTTACTGAGGGTCATCAAACCTTTCTTCATTCCAATGGGTAGCTCAGATGGATTAGGGTTTTGCGTCCTTCATGGATGGGTTGGTTGAAGTCCACCAATACAAATTTTAGGTTTGTCACTTTCATGTTCTCAAGGGGTCCTCAATGGTTTCAGTCAAGACCCTGATTTAGGGTTTATTTCCCTACTGTTAATTGTGAGATTAGGGTTTCGTTTCAAAGAGCATTATCCTTATATGCTTCAAGCCTCATTTATCTTTTCACAAGGATATCCTTTTAAGGTTTTGATTTAGGGACTTCATTAAATTAAAGGCTTGTGGTTTGATTTACAAAGTTTGAGTCGTGATACATGTGATGACAATTGTAGATTCACGTTATGATCAAGACAATTTTTTGTTTATAATGCAAGTATTTGGTTACTTGAGATTTGACGATAGGGTTTTATTCGAGTGATGAAGAGATTTGGATACATTGTTTGGATAGTATTCAATTAAGTTGTCTACAACGTTCAAATGAGTCAAAATTGTTTAATGCTTGCAAGCTTGGAAAGGAAATATATTGCTTGGAAGTGAATTTACAAGTTACAATTTTCAAGTTGTGATATGGTGGCAGAACCGACTGTTTAATACTGGTTTTCGTTTTATGTTTTTCGTTCGCAAAATGTCATGGTAAGCAAGAGTCGCCATCGACTTTTATTTTATCCAATCATGGAAAAGGAAAAAGAACAGAGAAAACCTTTTTTCGAGATTTCTGAGTACGAGGGGTAGATTATAGAAAGGGAAGGTGTTAGCACCCTTTCTATCCATGGTTTTCCATGGGCTCTTAGGTACTTGCTCATCTTTCAAATTGCTTGTGTGCTTGTTTTGAAAATGTTTTACTTCGTGATAACCCTTGTATCAGTCCTCAAGGGTGTGACGAAGTTTGTTTTGAAAATTTGTTTTGAAAGGTGTTTGTGTGAAAAGTTTTATTGAGCAAGTACTTAAGATTCTACCTACTCGAAAAAAGATTGTTTGTTCTCGTTTCCTTTAGACAACGCTATCCTAGTATTACGGAGTAGGTAGCCCCACCGATGGAGTTTGTAAGGGACATTCGAAAGGGACAAGTATAGTCACTAAAGCAACAGTTAGAAAACTTTAGTAGTAACCCTAGAGTCTTAAGATCTTTCTGAGGCAACATTTCTGAAGCAACATTTCCGAGGCGACATTCAAATGGGACATTTTGATCTTTTAGACTGGAGGGAAACCACTAAAATCTCCTATGCTTAAGGACTGTTTACCGAAGGCAACCGAAGTGATGTAAACCCTAAGGGTGAATATGTGCATGTGAATTGTTTCAGTTAATTTAGTCTTTTCACATTAGGTGATCTACCATTTTAATTTCAAGATATTCTTGCCATACAATCCTATTAGCATGCATCTAACAGTTAAATATTTGCAGGAATTTAAAGTGCGAAAAATAAACCTAGCTATTACAAGGCTTTGACAGTTACATAATGTAGCGGTGAAAATCGGAGATCAAGCTATTAATTAACTTGACTCACAAAAGCAAGAGTCGCCACCGCGCTTTATTATTTCCAAGGGAAAAGGGAAAAGAGCGATATAAAACCCTAAAATATGCAATGTAAAATAATACTTAAAAGTAATGAAAATACGATGCATTTTTGAAAGAGATCAAGAGTTCGGGGGTTGGTTATACAATGGGAAGGTGTTAGCACCCAATGCATCTGCGGTACTCCGCATGAACCTTTTGAAATATCTGTTTTTTGGTTAAAATTGTTTGTTTGGTTAAAATGGTTTGTTTGGTTAAAGATGGGTATGGACGAGATTTTTGAAAATCCGACGAGCTAATGTCGAAGTTTTTAACTTAAAAGGTGTGAGTTTTAAAATTGGGTCTTTTGGAAAATTATCTTAGGTTTAACAAAATAGTAAACAAACAAAAGATGAATGAGGGTATT
The DNA here is from genome assembly GCA_948472305.1 of Vicia faba. Taxonomy (NCBI): domain Eukaryota; kingdom Viridiplantae; phylum Streptophyta; class Magnoliopsida; order Fabales; family Fabaceae; genus Vicia; species Vicia faba. The sequence continues at coordinate 1,222,883,323 of OX451741.1, read as the reverse complement.
CGCACGATTGGATGAGATGTGTTTGATGACGTGAAGTCAATAAATTTAATTATTTCCCTTGGAGTTTAGACGGACGAACAAAATAAAATGGATGTCAAAATATGAACATTCGAAAATTCACAAGGAAATAAATCGAAAGACCCCAAAAAATTAAAATGACAAAGATATTTAAAAAAGAATGGAACCAATTATCTAAATTAAAATTCTAAGATTACTTACTAAAATAATTCTGAACTAATTACGAATTATAAGGTTATAAAGAATAATTCTAAAATTACTAAATTATATATGAACTAAATTAAAATTCTAAAGTTATTAAGTTAAATCTAAAATAACTAAAAATAATTCTAAAGTTACTAAAATAATCCTAAATGAACTTAAAATTACTAAAATAATTCTAAACTAAAATTATTAAAATTTGTCTAATTGAAACTACATGTTTCTTTCTAAGAAACTAACTAACCTAATTTAAATAAATTTAACTAAGGAAATAAAACTAAAATAAATAGCATGGGGGTATCAAACCTAAAAAAGGGGTGTAATGATAGGAATTAGGAATGACTAGAATAAGGGAAAGGCCCATATGAAGGAGGAGGTTGAATAATATTTGGATTTTTGATATAGAATTACTTTTGAGAGAGCTAAGTATTGACCTGAATTGTGAGATGAGGTATACGGAGAAGGCGCAGCATAATCAGATCTGGATCCTTTTCCCTTTTTCTGTACAAAGCACACAGCGATACCAAGAAGTTGATGGCAATGTGGGTGGAGGTGTTTGCATCGGTGACCGGAAATGGTGGTGTTGAGTTGTTGTCAATGTTGTTAACTGCTTTTGATGATGAAGAGGCATAAGGTGCTTTGCCACGTACCCTGATCCTTCTCTTCTTAAGAAAACTTTGAAGTGATTGTCTGCGTGCTAATGGAAATTCTTGCATCCGGCAAATGGAACTCTTGTCAGCAGCAGGAAAACAGACTGATGGAGGAGAAGGCACATTGTTAGAAGTTCCTTGTGGAGAAGAAGGAGCGGCACTGGAAAAGAGTGAAGTGAATGGAATTCCAATTTTCATTTCAGAAGACTTAGTAGTGGCAGCAGCCATCAACATTATTTCTTGCACCTTTTCTGTAGGAATTCCATCATATACACACATACTTCCATTATAGACAATGGCAAATTGACCTTTTGCATTCAGTCCACATGTTGACATTGGCCAGTTAGCAAAAAAACTCTTGACATAACCATCATCACTGGCACTGTTATTGCAACTCATTGAAGAGTAAGAGGCTTTAATTGGTTGTGGTGGACACGGTGGAGAAAAGCTGTTTGTGACGGTTGATGTTGAAGGTTGTTGTTAAGGATGGCGGTTTGCTACAGAAGGGAGTGTGGATCATGAAGAAGCCGGTGGAAATTTACGGCGGAGGGTGATGATCGAGGGTATTACAATCCAAGAGAAATTTGCTCCAATGTAGTATGCGTAGTAGTAAAATGAATTTGTAGAAAATTTATCGCCTTCCAAAATCGCTGTTATGTAATATACAGCAGTTCCATATAGCTGACCCAAAGAAATGGCAAATTGAAGTATGTAGCTGTATGATTTGCCGGTCGTTATCGCATATACGGCCAGTAGACTGGCTGGACCCTCCAAAACTACTGTTAGTCCTTCAACAGTTACTACTGCTGCATCCCTTCCTGCATACCTTGAATCTCCTTTGCTATATTCCTTCCAAACTTCAGCAAGGTAGAAACCAGTGTTATCCTTGAAACACTCTGGTGCGAAGACAAAATAACCCTCAAGAACCAAGTGTGTGAGGCCGGTGAATGCCCACCAGAAAATTAGCAGCTTGTCGAATTTCGTTTTCTTGAGCCGTCCTGAGAAGATCCATGTGAGGGAAAAGAGGATGAGAGTGAAGGAGGCAAAGACGGTGAGAATGTTGGATTGAGAAAGGAAGCAAGGAACGTGGCCAGGAAGATGCAAGTCTCTCGGAACGTAGGGATGAGGATGTGACGCTTGAGATCCCGCCATGTTGTTGTTTGATCTGAATGAATTGGTGTTTTGACTTTTTTGAGTTCGATGTTTGAGTGTGTTTTTTTTTAACAGAGGAAAATGGGACGAGCCTTATTGACAAATGTACGAGCCCCTATGAAATCTTTGCTTTCCATTTTCTTTTCAGCAATATCCTTGGCCCTTAAGGCCTCTTCTTTATTGCAGTCCATCAAAAGTCCAAATTTCAAAGCCTAACGAGTGATGACAGCAAGCTCTATAGCCAACAAAGCATAAATCCCCTCCAATAACTACAGCCCTCGCATTCAGATTGACCTATATGCCAATGACACCATTTTTCATACAATTCCAGCACAAGACCGAAGAAGCAATGTTCAAGTTCCAAGACCTGCGAGTGTGTTGTGAGAGTTGAAAAAAACACCTTCTTCTCAATAGTACTAGTACCATTTTGTTGTTACTATATTGCCATTCTGATTCTTCATTTTTATGTTGTTTTCGTTGAAGAGAGTGACAGTAAGGATTGGTATGGTATTAACAGAGGGAGTATATGATTTTGAAAGAGGAAATAGCAGGGTGATGGAAATTGGTGGTTTGTGGTGAGGGAGAGTGTATGAAGAAGTGTTAGAGAGTTGAAGAGGAGATGGTATGGGTTTGGGAAGTAAATGAAAAAGGTTGACAGTGGAGAAGGGAATTGATAGATTAAAGGTGGGTAGCAGATGGCCATCGTGTGAGGGAGTTTGAAGGGGGATTTGAAGTGTGTACGAAAAAGAGAGGAGGGATTATTTACTGTTAGTTTTTTTGTTTTTTTTTTTTGTATCAATCCACCACTTTTGCCAACAGCCAATGAGAGCATAGTATAGTGTAATCAATATATTTTTGTGACAAAAACGCCCCTGAATGACAAAAATAAAATAAAACCTGAAAGTATAAAAAAATAACTCAATTTAAAATAGTTTTTTTGAATTTTTTCTGAATTAAAAATAAAGACACAAAATGACCGAAAACGATAAAAAACGGACGAAAATTTATCCAATAAAATAAAATGAACACATTAAAATAAACTACATGTCACGAAGATTAAAGAAAAACAATATTCAAGAAGTCAAAAAAATCAAAAATAAAATAATAATAAAATATCAGACTAAACAGACGTTTAAGGTTAAAAACGAGACTTCGAACTGTACCGAAAAATAAAGCGAGCATACCATCATAATCTACGCGAAGCGCAGATTCATAAAATAATCGGTAAAAGGTGAAAACTTGAAATATTTTCTCGCTACTTTCCCGCATAGTGTCGAATCGCTTTTAACAGTCTGTCTATAAAACCAAAATATTTTTATTATTGACATGTAAACAACTTGGAGCAATGCAACAAATGAGTAAATGGATAAAAATGCATGAAGCAAAATGTCGGGTATTTTACAACTGAAAGACGATGCAAACTTTGATTTAAACTGACTTTTTCTGATCAACTTAAATACGACTAATGATGCAAAAATATGATGAATGAAGATATTTACCAATGATCGTGACCAAATAACAAAATATGATATGAAAGTGCGACTAAAACATATTAGGGGCGAAATTAAGGGTGCAACGGTGTGCCTTGATGAATCAGTCTTCGAGAATCCATAATCAACCGTACTTTTGGCTTGGGAGACTCAAAACCTTAATTGAGGCGCGACACCTGATGCTCTTAATTCAGACCTGTCTCTGCACATGACACAAAAGAAAACATGAACATACACATTTGTATGCGATTAGAAATTAGTGATACATATGCTAAAAATGTTCAAAACACTTAACAATCTTCGCATAGTCAAAGCTCGAAGGTGAGACGTTAAAACCGACCGTATTTCGTGACCTTGACTTATCTTAAAAATGAAAAAATAAAAATGGGATCTTAGGTCAAAAATTGGGGTACAACAGCTGCCCCTATTTAAGTTTCTTCTATCTGGAGATATGAAGATTGGGATCTTCATTTCGACGAGATTGAAGGGACTTAAATATAGAATACACAATTTTTGGCCTTAAGATACCGCGATTATGTTCATGATATGATATGAATGTAATGCTCTGAATTTTATAGGGAATGACGCCATATGAGACAGACTATGCTGGAGAAACCAAGCACATTATACAATAATCCCACAGAGGAAGAGGTTGTAACTCCACTGGGGAAACAAAGTCATAGACTTCAAATGAGAGACTCTTGAATGATTTACATCAGTATTGGGACTAGAAAAGGTAATGATTTACAACAGTATTGTGACTGGAAAAGCATATGATTGACATCAGTACTGTGACTGGAAAAGGAAATGATGGACATCAGTACTGAGACTGGAAAATGATTGACATCAGCACTGTGGCTGGAAAATAAGATGATTGACATCAGCACTGTGACTGGAAAACAAAATGATTGACATCATCACTGTGGCTTGAAAACAAAATGATTGACATCAGCACTGTGGCTGGAAAACAAAATGATTGACATCAGCACTGTGGCGGGAGATAAACATCTCTGATTTCTGAATTTTACCAAGAACGGTAACACATTTCTTCTTTAACCAAGATATCGCTTGAAAAGGATAAAATAACAAACTTCCCCATGGGACTTTTCCGAAAAGGATGCCATTTGCCGAGTAGACACTATTGTTGGGGATACACAAGCTGCTCAAATAAAGAGGCCGCCATTTGCTTCCTTTCAAAGGTGTCAATAACATACAAGCTGCTCATGAAGAGACCGCCACTTGCTGTCTTCAAAGAATATTAAAGCACACAAGCTGCTCATGAAGAGTCCGCCACTTGTTGCCAAAAACCCACAAGCTGCTCATAAAGCTGCCACTTGCTGTCTTCAAAGAATATCAAAGCACACAAGCTGCTCATGAAGAGTCTGCCACTTGTTGCTAATAACCCACAAGCTGCTCATGAAGAAGCTGCCACTTGTTGTCTTCAAGGGAACAATAACACACAAGTTGCTCAAATAGATAAGCTGCCACTTGCTATCTTCCAAAAATACTAACGTACAAGCTGCTCATGAAGAAGTTGCCACTTGCCGTTTTCAAAAAGTGTTGATAACATACAAGTTGCCCATGAAGAGACTGCCGCTTGCTGTTTTTAAAAGTGTTGATAACATACAAGTTGTCCATGAAGAGACTACCGCTTGCTGTTTTTAAAAGTGTTGATAACATACAAGTTGTCCATGAAGAGACTGTCGCTTGCTGTTTTTAAAAGTGTTGATAACATACAAGTTGTCCATGAGGAGACTACCGCTTGCTGTTTTTAAAAGTGTTGATAACATACAAGTTGTCCATGAGGAGACTGCTGCTTGCTGTTTTTAAAAGTGTTGATAACATACAAGTTGTCCATGAAGAGACTGCCGCTTGATTTTTTTCAAGAGAAAAATAACACACAAGTTGCTCATGAAGAGACCGCCGCTTGCTGTTTGTCAAGAGTATCCATAAAACACAAGTTGCTCATGAAGAGACCGGCGCTTGCTGTTTCCCAAAAAGAAACCCATAAAATATCGTGAAGATATTGCTGGAGGTGAGAACCAATAATTTCATCAGGGATGGACAAACTGCTCATGAAGAGACCGCCATTTGTCATAGAGAAATCAGAAATAATCAAACTGCTCAAATAAAGAGTCAGTTGCTTGTTGTCACGTCGATATTCCAGAAGAAGGTTGTGATAACACTACTGGGGAATAAAGTTCATCTTCAATGGGGAACCATGAGTAAATCCTTCTTGAGGAGACCAAGTATTTACATTGCAAAATAAATGCACTCTCCATCTAGGTTTCACAGCCTAGAGATATTCACAGGGTATCATTCACAAGAGACACAGCTCAATTCAGGAATAAACTGGAGAGAAAACAGTCAAACAAGACTCCACCCAATGAGGAAATAACTCAAATGGGGGTTTATCCTATCCAGAGATGGAAAAGGAAAGCTAAAGCAAGATTCTTCCACGAGAGTTAACTCAGTGGGGAATTAGAAAGAAGGCACACTTTATGCTTAAGTCGACACTCTATTTGGAAAGATCAAATATGTTATTTGAATAGACATAACCAAGGTATACGAACTCAATGACATCAACAAATACAACTGTGCGTGCATGATGCAAGTGTGAATGAATAAATGAATGTCATGTACATGCTGACAAAACAGACAGGGGAGATGGACAGAAAATGATAAGACATCACAGTACAACTCGACACTCGGCTAATCTCAACAGGATGGTAACATTACTGGAGATAGAAAACAAAAGCCATCATTGGAGCAAAGTCCTTTTACAAGGCTTAAGTATCTCTGGAGAGGAAGATATTTTCAGGTAGAAAACCCAAAGTCCAGTCTTCTATTGCAAACAATCCATTGAAAGGATAACAACACAAACAAAGTTTCAGCTGGAAAGAAATCTTGCTTAGCTGGAGATGCTGGAAAACCACCCTCTGATGATGTGTGCAAAACATATCACACATCTTGACAAATCTGGATTGCCCCTGGGACTAATTTTGGATGCCCCAAGTTTACTGCTGATAAGCTGCGTGATGCACGATAATTCTTGCGAATAGCTTCACCTCTAAAATGCCCCAAGCTATATGGTTGATGAGGAGAAATCGTCTCAAGAGGATTTTACAAAAGACCTAGTATTCACCATGCTCTGGTGTCTTCAAACTCTTAGAGAGATTCATCAAATCTCGATGTGATTGCCCTGGATTGACTATAGTCGGCACAACAAAGTCTTCGAATTTTTGCCCCAAACGAACAAACAAGTTGGGAAAAGCATTAACTGGGAGAAGCAACATGTTCGTGCTTACGGTCTTCAGGTGACATGCCCAAGGATATGATTTTTCTGAAATGATTCGCCAATTGCTCAACATAGTTTCAGGCCTTAAAAGAATAAACTCATCGTTAGTTTTTATATGTGAGCTTCCTTGATATCAAACAAATGTTTTGCAGTTAGAAAAAGTTTACAATGAGAATGAAAATTCTAATGCAATAGTTATGTAAGTCTTGAAGATTTTGAAAGATATCGCACAAATTTTGCGAGTTAAAGCACCATTTATTTTTGTATAGTAAAAACATATGATACCAACATAACTATTTAGAACATTCATGGGAGTCAGGAACACTATCTCATTGAAGTATGCTTTCAAAATAACCTTGCTTCAATTAGGACTTTTGAAGGTTGTAACGTGGTCTGGTTCATGGTTTTTAGAAAAAGATTTTAAGGCTCAAAATATTTGGTGCCCACCCATTCTTCATGATGTTCTCCAACCCTATGTTCAGTTAATTCAACATGAGTGTTCATCTCTCAAAAGGATTTTGTGACGGTCAAGGAAACGACGAGGCTTTCGGAGTAGAAACCGCCCTCATGTCTTCGTGTTTGTAGTCACCAATTTGTTCTTTGTTGAGGACTTTTCTTTGCAGTCCTTTTCTTTGCGACTTTTATTTTCCCTAACTTTTGCCTGAACTAATTCTTTTGAATTGATAGTCCAGCGGGATGCCTTAATTTTGCCTAAGTCACAGGTTTTCATGTTTTTTGACTTAGCAGGCTTTTTCTTTTTTCTCGATTTTTGACTTTTTGAACAAAATGTGTGACATTAGCTTGTCTTTGCTTGTTGAGAGGATTGTGATTGCCTCGTTTCTTGATGAATGAGGGATAACATTGTGGTTCCACATCCTCTAGATTCATTATACATGATGGATAGCCCTCGTAGTTTCTCTTCAAAAAACATCTTCCTTATGAATTTTGAACACTCAGTCAGATTAACTAAAAACTACCCTGCCCCAGGTTAAAATTCAAGGTTTTTTCGTATAGAAAAGAAACTTCTGCTTCAAAGGCTCAAAAGGGGTTAGCAAGGGATTATCTTCCTTATATCTCCGGTATTTAGGGATTTGAAACAATGCATGTACATCATCAGCAAGATTTTATCCAAAAGCAAACAACCAGAGATTTTGTGTTCTTTAGATCATCATCCTCCCTTCAATCTCTGCCTAGGCAAGAGAATGAGCAACAATTTGGTATCATAGTGCAAAAGCAATTTAAAATTTGAAAACAAATATGAGTGAAACGAATGAATTTCTTCAAGACAAACATACTCATTGTATTAAGATAATCATTCAGATGCAAACAAGTTCTTACATGCAAACAATGTTTTGATAAACAAGAAAAATTACAAAAAAGCAGAAATAAGTCAATAAACTGGGAAGGCTTTCCATCTGGACTTGAATTACCGAAAACATCCTTCAAAACTCAAAGTCACCATCAATCGTGTTTACTCTTCGGCACGTGCTTGATTTGAACTTCAAAACCAACGTCCTTGAATGACAAGATACCACTTCTGACCAACTTCTGAACCTCAATCTTCAAAGCAAAGCAACCCTCCAAGTCATGCCCAGGAGCACCTTGATTAAAGGTACAAGCCAAATCAGCTTTGTAGTACCAATGTATCCTCTCAGAAACCTTCGGTGGAGGTCGGGTCTGAACCAAATTCCTCTGCATCAGGATAGGGAACAACTCTGTATAGGTAATTGGAATTGGATCTAACTGGGTTTTCCTCTGATTAGGAACTTGCTGATTCTGTTGATGAATAGGAGGAACATGATGATTTTGACGATGGATATTTCTTCCTCTGGTTCCCTTCTTGGAAAAGTTATTATCAAACTTCTTCACACCATTAGCTGAGCTACCATCTCCATATGAACATCCCTTCCCGACATCTTCTTCTAGACGCACTCCCACATTCACCTTGTCAGGAAAGTCATTAGGTGCATTAACCATCACCTTCTCCTAATGATTTTAGAGTTTCAGTGAAGACTTTTATCATTGCTTCCTCCCTCCTAGAAGGATGGACTTGGGTGGCAACCAGAATTTCAACCAAACCAGTTAAGTGCTCCATACTAGCTTTCAAATTAGTCACCTCTCTGCGGAGTTCATAAATCTCTTGCTTGATATTCTCCATTGTTCTCTTAGCGCGAGTGTTGTACTGGTGAGACCAAAGGAAAAATAAGACTCGGAAAAAGACCTTTGACAGTGAAACAAAAAATGTAGAATGATGTATGATATGCAAAAGAGAGTTTTTATTTGATTTTCAAGGAACTCAAGATATTAAGTTGTAAACATCAAAGTATGAAGATAGAAGATGAATTTTAAATTGGCTCCAAACATTGATCAAGTTATCATCAAGATCAATCATCCATTTTGGTGGATTAGGGTTTTCGCCCTATCAACACCCAAGATCCATTGAGCTTGACGAAACTTGTGATGTTTACAAAGAAAGACCTCCAAATTCAATTGGCTCCAAACATTGATCAAGTTATCATCAAGATCAATCATCCATTTTGGTGGATTAGGGTTTTCGCCCTATCAACACCCAAGATCCATTGAGCTTGACGAAACTTGTGATGTTTACAAAGAAAGACCTCCAAATTCCTTCAAAGTCAAGTGAAAAGGGTTTTATGGATGCATGAATGCATGGCTATGCAACAACCACAAGCAAGGTCACAAATAAAGTCGAAAGGTTCAACGTCACAAGCATGGAGCCAAGGTAAGGAACACCCCCAAGGTATGTACTAACGGTTTAATCACACCTGTAGAACAAGGTTCTAAGAGTTCCCGGAGTCTACATCCCTCCTTCGGATATTACCAACGTCTTGATTACTCAATAATCGGCAATGTTCTCGAGAGAAACTCATCCGAGCGTAGCATCACGTAACAATTACTTCCGGATTACTCCGTTATAATCTCCGCGCTACACCTAAAAGGCCAAGATGGGTTAGGGTTCTACGGTTCCCAGCTTCTCTGGCTCCCAGGTCGAAAATAATAATGTCTTCCTGATTACTTGGTAAACAAATATTACGTTCAAAAGGGCCTTCCACTAAGTGGGGGATCTCATGCCTCCTTCTTCGGGATTACTCCCTCAAAGTTAACATGACTATACCGCCCGTCCTATTCCTAAGTGTAACTTAGTCCGGGTATAGGACTTGTCCTTTGTAAATATTATCAACACCCAAATAATCATAATATATACATATAATCAAACAATCAAATAATGATAAAACAGATAAAACAAATTAGGCTTAACCCACTTAGGGATGGACCAACAAGAGGTCAATCTTTCCCCAGCAGAGTCGCCAATTCTGTAGCGGTGAAAATCGGAGATCAAGCTATTAATTAACTTGACTCACAAAAGCAAGAGTCGCCACCGCACTTTATTATTTCCAAGGGAAAAGGGAAAAGAGCGAAATAAAACCCTAAAATATGCAATGTAAAATAATACTTAAAAGTAATGAAAATACGATGCATTTTTGAAAGAGATCGAGAGTTCGAGGGTTGGTTATACAATGGGAAGGTGTTAGCACCCAATGCATCTGCAGTACTCCGCAGGAACCTTTTGAAATATCTGTTTTTTGGTTAAAATTGTTTGTTTGGTTAAAATGGTTTGTTTGGTTAAAGATGGGTATGGACGAGATTTTTGAAAATCCGACGAGCTAATGTCGAAGTTTTTGACTTAAAAGGTGTGAGTTTTAAAATTGGGTCTTTTGGAAAATTATCTTAGGTTTAACAAAATAGTAAACAAACAAAAGATGAATGAGGGTATTCGCACGATTGGATGAGATGTGTTTGATGACGTGAAGTCAATAAATTTAATTCTTTCCCTTGGAGTTTAGACGGACGAACAAAATAAAATGGATGTCAAAATATGAACATTCGAAAATTCACAAGGAAATAAATCGAAAGACCCCAAAAAATTAAAATGACAAAGATATTTAAAAGAGAATGGAACCAATTATCTAAATTAAAATTCTAATATTACTTACTAAAATAATTCTAAACTAATTACGAATTCTAAGGTTATAAAGAATAATTCTAAAATTACTAAATTAGATATGAACTAAATTAAAATTCTAAAGTTATTAAGTTAAATCTAAAATAACTAAAAATAATTCTAAAGTTACTAAAATAATCCTAAATGAACTTAAAATTACTAAAATAATTCTAAACTAAAATTATTAAAATTTGTCTAATTGAAACTACATGTTTCTTTCTAAGAAACTAACTAACCTAATTTAAATAAATTTAACTAAGGAAATAAAACTAAAATAAATAGCATGGGGGTATCAAACCTAAAAAAGTGGTGTAATGATAGGAATTCGGAATGACTAGAATAAGGGAAAGGCCCATATGAAGGAGGAGGTTGAATAATATTTGGATTTTTGATAGAGAATTACTTTTGAGAGAGCTAAGTATTGACCTGAATTGTGAGATGAGGTATACGGAGAAGGCGCAGCATAATTAGATCTGGATCCTTTTCCCTTTTTCTTTTTCTGTATAAAGCACACAGCGATACCAAGAAGTTGATGGCAATATGGGTGGAGGTGTTTGCGTCGGTGACCGGAAATGGTGGTGTTGAGTTGTTGTCAATGTTGTTAACTGCTTTTGATGATGAAGAGGCATAAGGTGCTTTGCCACGTACCCTGATCCTTCTCTTCTTAAGAAAAATTTGAAGTGATTGTCTGCGTGCTAATGGAAATTCTTTCATCCTACAAATGGAACTCTTGTCAGCAGCAGGAAAACAGACTGATGGAGGAGAAGGCACATTGTTAGAAGTTCCTTGTGGAGAAGAAGGAGCGGCACTGGAAAAGAGTGAAGTGAATGGAATTCCAATTTTCATTTCAGAAGACTTAGCAGTGGCAGCAGCCATCAACATTATTTCTTGCACCTTTTCTGCAGGAATTCCATCATATACACACATACTTCCATTAGACAATGGCAAATTGACCTTTTGCATTCAGTCCACATGTTGACATTGGCAAGTTAGCAAAAAAACTCTTGACAGAACCATCATCACTGGCACTGTTATTGCAACTCATTGAAGAGTAAGAGGCTTTAATTGGTTGTGGTGGACACGGTGGAGAAAAGTTGTTTGTGACGGTTGATGTTGAAGGTTGTTGTTAAGGATGGCGGTTTGCTACAGAAGGGAGTGTGGATCATGAAGAAGCCGGTGGAAATTTACGGCGGAGGGTGATGATCGAGGGTATTACAATCCAAGAGAAATTTGCTCCAATGTAGTATGCGTAGTAGTAAAATCAATTTGTAGAAAATTTATCGCCTTCCAAAATCACTGTTATGTAATATACAGCAGTTCCATATAGCTAACCCAAAGAAATGGAAAATTGAAGTATGTAGCTGTATGATTTGCCGGTCGTTATCGCATATACGGCCAGTAGACTGGCTGGACCCTCCAAAACTGCTGTTAGTCCTTCAACAGTTACTACTGCTGCATCCCTTCCTGCATACCTTGAATCTCCTTTGCTATATTCCTTCCAAACTTCAGCAAGGTAGAAACCAGTGTTATCCTTGAAAAACTCTGGTGCGAAGACAAAATAACCCTCAAGAACCAAGTGTGTGAGGCCGGTGAATGCCCACCAGAAAATTAGCAGCTTGTCGACTTTCGTTTTCTTGAGCCGTCCTGAGAAGATCCATGTGAGGGAAAAGAGGATGAGAGTGAAGGAGGCAAAGGCGGTGAGAATGTTGGATTGAGAAAGGAAGCAAGGAACGTGGCCAGGAAGATGCAAGTCTCGCGGAACGTAGGGATGAGGATGTGACGCTTGAGATCCCGCCATGTTGTTGTTTGATCTGAATGAATTGGTGTTTTGACTTTTTTGAGTTCGATGTTTGAGTGTGTTTTTTTAACAGAGGAAAATGGGACGAGCCTTATTGACAAATGTACGAGCCCCTATGAAATCTTTTCTTTCCATTTTCTTTTCAGCAATATCCTTGGCCCTTAAGGCCTCTTCTTTATTGCAGTCCATCAAAAGTCCAAATTTCAAAGCCTGACGAGTGATGACAGCAAGCTCTATAGCCAACAAAGCATAAATCCCCTCCAATAACTACAGCCCTCGCATTCAGATTGACCTATATGCCAATGACACCATTTTTCATACAATTCCAGCACAAGACCGAAGAAGCAATGTTCAAGTTCCAAGACCTGCGAGTGTGTTGTGAGAGTTGAAAAAAACACCTTCTTCTCAATAGTACTAGTACCATTTTGTTGTTACTATATTGCCATTCTGAATCTTCATTTTTTATGTTGTTTTCGTTGAAGAGAGTGACAGTAAGGATGGGTATGGTTTTAACAGAGGGAGTATATGATTTTGAAAGAGGAAATAGCAGGGTGATGGAAATTGGTGGTTTGTGGTGAGGGAGAGTGTATGAAGAAGTGTTAGAGAGTTGAAGAGGAGATGGTATGGGTTTGGGAAGTAAATGAAAAAGGTTGACAGTGGAGAAGGGAATTGATAGATTAAAGGTGGGTAGTAGATGGCCATCGTGTGAGGGAGTTTGAAGGGGGATTTGAAGTGTGTATGAAAAAGAGAGGGGGGATTATTTACTGTTTTTTTTTTTTTTTTATCAATCCACCACTTTTGCCAACAGCCAATGAGAGCATAGTATAGTGTAATCAATATATTTTTGTGACAAAAACGCCCCTGAATGACAAAAAAAAAATAAAACCTGAAAGTATAAAAAAATAACTCAATTTAAAATAGTTTTTTTGAATTTTTTCTGAATTAAAAATAAAGACACAAAATGACCGAAAATGATAAAAAACGGACGAAAATTTATCCGATAAAATAAAATGAACACATTAAAATAAACTACATGTCACGAAGATTAAAGAAAAACAATATTCAAGAAGTCAAAAAAATAAAAAATAAAATAATAATAAAATATCAGACTAAACATACGTTTAAGGTTAAAAACGAGACTTCGAACTGTACCGAAAAATAAAGCGAGCATACCGTCATAATCTACACGAAGCGCAGATTCATAAAATGATCGGTAAAAGGTGAAAACTTGAAATATTTTCTCGCTACTTTCCCGCATAGTGTCGAATCGCTTTTAACAGTCTGTCTATAAAACCAAAATATTTTTATTATTGACATGTAAACAATTTGGAGAAATGCAACAAATGAGTAAATGGATAAAAATGCATGAAGCAAAATGTCGGGTATTTTACAACTGAAAGACGATGCAAACTTTGATTTAAACTGACTTTTTCTTATCAACTTAAATACGACTAATGATGCAAAAATGTGATGAATGAAGATATTTACCAATGATCGTGACCAAATAACAAAATATGATATGAAAGTGCGACTAAAACATATTAGGGGCGAAATTCAGGGTGCAACGGTGTGCCTTGATGAATCAGTCTTCGAGAATCCATAATCAACCGTACTTTTGGCTTGGGAGACTCAAAACCTCAATTGAGGCGCGACACCTGATGCTCTTGATTCAGACCTGTCTCTGCACATGACACAAAAGAAAACATGAACATACACCTTTGTATGCGATTAGAAATTAGTGATACATATGCTAAAAATGTTCAAAACACTTAACAATCTTCGCATAGTCAAAGCTCGAAGGTGAGACGTTAAAACCGACCGTATTTCGTGACCTTGACTTATCTTAAAAATGCAAAAATAAAAATGGGATCTTAGGTCAAAAATTGGGGTACAACACATAATTATCTTGACCGAAAATAAAAATGCGGAAGTTTAAAACCCTAATTATCTTGACCGTATTTTATGTATTTTTGTGGTTTTTATTTGAGAAAAAAAAATTTAATTACAAATTTAAATGAACCTAGTTTCTAATTATTTTTAATTATGAAAAAGAAATTAAATTAACCTAACTTACTAAATACATTAAAATAAATATTTTATAAAAAAATTGCTCTTTTTTGTGATTTGTTGATTTTATGATGAATTAAAAAATAATTAATTTTCTAGTGAAAAATAATTAAACAAATCAATGAAAATAAAAGAAATAAAAAAAATGAATTAAATAATGGGCATGTTTGCATTGCTGAAGGAGGGGGGTGTGATTCTGAATTCTCCAGGCCCAATAGCCCTTCAAGTCCAGTCAGCGCTTGATTTCCTGTAGCATTGACTTGAGAGTGCATCATGGTCCCTCATTGCTGGAGCGTACATCTGGCTGAATGATGGATCCACTGGTTGGCTACTGCAAGCGCACGGTAGGCCTTTGGATGAGAATTGCATACGATCTGTGAATAGAAAATAAGAAAATAAGCGTTGCTAGGACCTGGGATCGAACCCATGTCCTTATGCTTACCACTGAACGCCCTTTCCAGCTGCGCTATTGTGACTTGTTGTTAGTACAATGAAAATAAAATATGATATAAAGAAAACAAATAGCTGAATCCAAAACGCGCGAAATTTCAAATGGACAAATAGATGACTGCCACGCCATCGTCTTCTCCAAGAATTCGTCATTTTAGGCAAAGACCTATACCCACGGACAAACTTCCATGGCTAGAAACCTGTGCAACTCAAAAACTCATAAAATGCAACATAAATGGAATTGAAGACAAGAGTTCAACTGGTTATGATGTCATGGTCATCATGGTATCTTCTTTGTGATCTAATTTTTCCTGTATCAAGAAACCCCAAGACATGGCTTCAAACCCTAGCCATGGCAATTGTCAGCATACGTGCTAAAACATAAATTAAACATAACCAATACATTGCAAACATGATAACAAACACATATATGTCGTTAAAACATGTTCATGATGCGTGAATCACAGTAATCGAATTTAGAAAAATAGGGTAAACCGTGTGACTGCTACGTGATGATTCTGAACCTGGGGCGGCTTGCAATTGATTGGGATACCTTCCTGGGATGTCCAACAATCTATTGGTAATGTTAGAATGGCTTGAATTGGCCTCTAGAATTGAAATAGAATCACCACTTTTCTTTGAAATTTTGAAGTTTTGTTCTAGCTTTTTACGACTGCAACCCCTTGTCTTATGCTTTGTACATGTTCCATATATATGTTAGAATGAATTAGGGTTATAAAATTGGCTTGTATCTTTGCAATTATGGAAGATTTGATTTGATTTCCATGCCATATGTAAACTTGTTATATTGAGCCAAATCATCCCTTTCTTGTACAAATTATGCTTGATTCGTTTTGGTCTTGATATCTCAACATATTTTGATTGCAAACCTGTCAAAAATTCAAATCAAAACATATCTTTGCTATTATTCACCAATTATTTGATTTAATTCAATTTTTAATTAATAAAAAATCAAAATAAATTGAACAATAAAGAAAATAATGTGTGGGTGAATATTTGGGTCGTGGACCATGTTATAAGTGAGGTGCAAGCATAAGAAGTTAGGCCCATTTAGCAAAAAATGTCATTTTGAGCCCATTTGACTTTTGACAAATTTGCAAAAAAGGTCAACTTTGACAAGGCATATCTCTTACAATTTTAACCCTAGAGAGGTGTTCTTGGACTTTTTAGAAAGCTTAGGATGTCCCCTAAGCAACCCAGTTGGTCTCATCTCAATTGAGTATTCCATGTTCATGTAAGAAATTTTGACCCAAAAGGTGTTTTTGTTAACTTTTCAAAAGGACCCATAATGTAGAAATTCATGTCTTTTTGTGGGTGCATATTTTGAACTTGTGGGGTGAATATGAGTTATAGGGAATTGCATCCTCTTAAAAATGAGCCTTGGATGGAAAATGTCTGATAAAATATGAGAAAGTTATGCTTGGTCAAAGTTTGGTTGACTTTCCTGAGAAACCCTAATTTAGCAACTTTTGGGTTTTGATGAATTTAGGGCATTCCTTGAACAATCATGATCAACCCTTGATAAAATTATGGATATCACTTCAAAATATTGATGTTGACCAAAAATATTGAAGTTTGACTGTATGTGGGCCACAATTGACTTTTGACCTAATACAGTCGATTCTCAAGCATCTAAGCAGTTGACTGAGCAAACTTCTTGTGCAAGGCATGAAACTTGACATGTAGGGTCTTGAGAACATATTAAGACCATGGATAGAATATGAGGTATTTGGAGTCCACCTATCTTGACAAAAATGGAAACCCTAATTTGAGACATACTGCCTTAGGAGAGAGTTTGTCTAGTCAACTCTTGGGCAAACTTGAGCAAATTGAGGTTCTATAGGAGTATGTATTGAGTAAAATGAGAGGGAACATTTTGGGGTACAACAGCTGCCCCTATTCAATCTTCTTAAACCCGAGGATGTAGATTGGTTCGTCTGCCTTTCGTGATCTAAAGGTGGAAGATGATTGAACACTAGAGTGTCCAGAAATTTGCACTCGCATGAAGTGATACTTGATTTGTAATATCGGGAATGGGCTTATAGACGCCATTTGGAAGTTTCTAGAGAATTTTCAGAGATGGGATTTAAGTTTCCATCAAGATGTGATGGAGAATCGTCGGGGATGGGCTTAAAGATGCCATCTAGAGGATGTTGATTTCCTGAGATATTCCTTTGATGCGAGTTCCTGTTCCTGTTGTTGGTGAGGAATCTGCTGAGGAATATTGGTATCTATCTTGGGAGAATTAGAATTTTAGGAGCTTCAGTTGTCCGTTATTCTACTGGGGAAATAGTTCCTTCTTGAGGAAGCAGAAGTGAACTGCATATCTGGTCAGGGTATAAGCTACACCACGACTTACTGGGGAAATGCGAAACCAATCGTGTTTGATCAGGTCCAAGTCTTACAGTGTTGTGGACTATTGTCTGGAGATAAGGGAGAAGGAACCTGGATAGTAAGGTTATGAGAAGAAACCTAGATAGTAGGGTTACTTCGACATGAAAGCCTGGATAGTAGGGCTGTGAGAAGGAACCTGGATAGTAGGGTTACTTTGACATGAAATCCTGGATAGTAGGGCTATGAGAAGAACCTGGATAGTAAGGTTATAAGAAGAAACCTAGATATTAGGGTTAATTCGATATGAAAGCCTGGATAGTAGGGTTGTGAGAAGGAACCTGGATAGTAGGGTTACTTCGATATGAAAGCCTAGATAGTAAGGTTACTTCGATATGAAATCCTAGATAGTAGGGTTGTGAGAAGGAACCAGGATAGTAGGGTTACTTCGATATGAAAGCCTGGATAGTAGGGTTGTGAGAAGGAACCTGGATAGTAGGGTTACTTCGATATGAAAGCCTGGATAGTAGGGCTGTGACAAGGAACCTGGATAGTAGGGTTACTTCGATATGAAAGCCTGGATAGTAGGTTTGTGAGAAGGAACCTGGATAGTAGGGTTACTTCGATATGAAAGCCTGGATAGTAGGGCTGTGAGAAGGAACCTAGATAGTAGGGTTACTTCGATATGAAAGCCTGGATAGTAGGGCTGTGAGAAAGAACCTGGGTCGTAGGATTACTTCGAAATGAAAGCATGGATAGTAGGGTTGTGAGAAGGAACCGAGTTTCCGTTAGTCGTCTGTAGATGTAACTTGTATAACTGTTGGATTTGTTGAAGCTAATCTTGTTTTCCTGAAAAGATATCAAGGTTAGTTATATGTGATGCATGAAATGCGGGATGAGATGATGTTCTTAAAATAAATGAGATTAGGATGTATATGATATGCATGTGTATGTCATGATGTATGTTCATGAAATGCTATCGGGGTATGCTCGCGTCTTGGAAAATAAATTCTGGACAGTTTCTGGAGATTTGTAAATATTCTGTCGGGAAGAGATGCTGCTTGAGAATAACTCTGCGGGGACCAAACTTAGGGGGAAGCGATACTCTGTTGGTAGACCTGCTGACCTGGAGGAATAAACTCAGCTGGGGATGAAATTCCGTTGCTGGAGATGATGAGCTCTGTTGGAGATTAAGCTTCTGTATCTGGAGAAATAAACTCCACTTTGGGGATGAAATTTACTGACTCGCCCACGGTTATGAACCTCAGCTGGGGGTGGTTATGTCCTATTTCGGGAAAGATGAAATTAATGCCTTTGGATACTTTTACTCTGCGGGGAGTGTATGTACCAATAATTATGTTCCCAAGCTGGCTCTATCCTGGTACCTGCAGGGCAGAGTAACTGTAGGGTTTGGCACTTCTTGTTTTTCCCTGTTTCTGAAATTACGAGTAATTTTCTTTTGTTTCTTATGTAAATGTTTATGAGCAACAATCATTTTCAAATGCATATATAAAAAATAAGTCATTGGACGTTCTTGCAAAACAAAACAGAAAAAGAAAAACAAACTTGAAGTGAAAATTAATTTTGTATTAATTTTTGAAATTGGCCTGTAATAGGCGTTTTTGTACAAGGAGGTCGAAGCTCTAGTAAGAGAATGCCGCCAAAAAAAAAGAAACTATACAATTTATGTAAAAGAAAGAAAAACAGCTATGTGAAACAACCCCATCGGGTTCCAACTCTATTATTGCCTTTATATCTTCAAGCGTCTCATCACTTTGCTACTTGGCCGAAGGTTGATCAGATTGATTGGTGTCGTTCGAGCTTGATAGTCGATACCGAAGTCTGGTTGCAAGATGATCTAATGAGACATAGTGATATGCTTCAATCCCTAACTTTTTCCTGGACCGCCCTTTCGGGTTTTCAGTCCACTGGGATACCCTTTTTTTCCCAAGCCGCCCTTTCGGGTTATCGACTTGCCGGGTGTACAGACTTTTTCCATTTTCATCCCTTACTTTTGCCCGAACCCTTTTGGTTCATCGGGAAGCCCTTATTTTTGCCTAGGCCGGTCAACTTAGCGGGTCTTTGATTAGGCGTTGTATATTTTCACTATGTCTGCATTGACAGGGTGAGGAAGGTCGTCACCATCCATGGTGGTTAGAATCATAGCTCCTCCTAAGAAAATGTTCTTAACCACAAATGGCCCTTCGTACGTGGGGGTGCATTTGCCTTTGGGATCACCTTGCGGTAGTATAATGCGTTTGATCACTAGATCCCCGACTTGATATTCTTGGCGCCTGACTTTCTTGTTAAAAGCCTTGATCATTCACTTTTGATACGTCTGACCATGCCAGATAACAGTAAGTCTCTTTTTATCGATTAGATTTAACTGATCAAGTCGGGTTCGGATCTAGTCGTCTTCGTTCAAATCCGCATCCTTCATAATCCTAAGAGAAGGTATCTGGACCTCGACGGGTAGGAATGCCTTCATGCCATATACCAGAGAGTAGGGTGTTGCCCCTGTCGATGTTCGGGCTGAGGTACGGTACCCATGAAGAGCAAATGGTAACATCTCATGCCAGTCCTTGTATGTCACTGTCATCTTCTGTACAATCTTCTTGATGTTTTTATTAGCTGCTTCAACAACGCCATTCATCTTTGGCCGGTAGGGGGAAGAATTATGATGTTGTATCTTGAACTCTTTACAGAGCTCGGTGATCATCGTGTTGTTGAGATTCATACCATTATCAGTAATAATTCTCTATGGCACACCATATCGACATATCAGATTATGTCGGATAAACCGTGCCATGACGTTCTTGGTTACTGTAGCAAAAGAGGTTGCCTCAACCCACTTTGTGAAGTAATCAATGGCTACTAGGATGAAGCGATGTCCATTGGAAGCGGTGGTCCTGATTTCTCCAATCATGTCAATGCCCTACATTGCAACGGGCCACGGAGATGTCAAGACGTTTAAGGGGACCGGAGGCACATGCACCTTATCAGCATAGATTTGGCATTTATGAAAAGTTCGAGAGTGCTGATAACAATTGGCTTCCATAGTGGACCAGTAATATCCTTCCCGTAGGATCTTCTTAGCCATGGTATGTCCACTTGAATGGGTTCCGAAGGTGCCTTCATGTAGATCTGTCATGATCCTCTCAGCTTCACTTTTGTCTACACACCGTAGTAGTGTGGAGTCATGGTTGCGTTTATAGAGGATTCCATTACTGAGGAAGAACTTTGTAGCGAACCTTCTCAGAAACTTCTTATCATTGATAGATGCCCCTTCGGGATACTCCTAAACCTCGAGATACCTTTTGACTTCGGGAAACTAGGGTTTGTCTGCCACTTCTTCGATATCGATTTCACAACAGTGTGCTGGTTCATCCAACCTCTCAATGGTGATTTGGGGAGCTTCATTGTCCCACCTAACCTTGAACATAGAAGACATCGTAGCTAGCGCGTCCCCTAACTGGTTCTCCTCTCGTGGGAAATGTTCAAAGGTTACCTCCTCAAAGTGTGGGAGCAATGTCTGTACATACTCTCTGTAAGGAATGAGATTCGGGTGCTTCGTATCCCACTCACCTTTGATCTGACTTATCACCAGAGCGGAATCCCCGAATACACTCAAGAACTTGATCCTTAGGTCGATAGCAGCTAGAAGACCCATGATGCACGCTTCATACTCCGCCATGTTGTTGGTGCAGTTGAAACATAATCGGGCCATGAATGGAGTATGACAACCCTTGGGAGATATGATTACATCGCCAATGCCGTTACCCAGTGCGTTTGAGGCTCCATC
The DNA here is from genome assembly GCA_948472305.1 of Vicia faba. Classification (NCBI taxonomy): domain Eukaryota; kingdom Viridiplantae; phylum Streptophyta; class Magnoliopsida; order Fabales; family Fabaceae; genus Vicia; species Vicia faba. The sequence continues at coordinate 1,222,862,021 of OX451741.1, read as the reverse complement.
AAAATATATAGACCATCGGAATCCCTCCTCAGGTCCTTCATCCAGTCCAGGTTCTTCGTAGTCGGTCACCAACATGATATTCTCATCCAGGAACTCAAAATTCATGGACTGGTAGTCGTCCACGGCCTGATGAGCCAAATGATCAGCCAATACACTCCCCTTTATTTCTTTTTGGGTTGTATATTGTATGTCGTACTCAGTTAAGATCATTTTCCACCTTGCTATCCATCCGGAGAGAGCGGGCTTCTCGAAAATGTACTTGATCGGATTCATCTTCGATATCAACAAGGTAGTGTGAGTCAGCATATACTGTCTCAGTCGGCGATCAGCCCATGCCAGAGCGCTACAAGTTTTCTCAAGCAATGAGTATCGTGTCTCGCAGTGGGTAAAATTTTTGCTAAGGTAGTATATTACGTGCTCTTTTCGACCAGACTCGTCATGCTGCCCCAGCACACACCCCACTGAATTGTCTAGCACTGTCAAGTATAATATCAAAGGTCTTCCTTCAACTGGAGGCATCAGAATTGGTGGTTCTTAAAGGTATTCCTTGATTCTTTTAAAAGCGGTTTGGCATTCATCATTCCACTTAACACTTGATCTTTCTTCAGAAGCTTGAAGATTGTCTCACAAGTAGCAGTCAGATGTGAAATGAACCTGGCGATATAATTAAGGCATCCCGAGAAGCCTCTAAATCCCTTCTCTGTACGGGGAGCTGACATTTCTTGTATAGATTTTACCTTTGCAGGATCTACCTGAATACCCTTGTCACTGATGATAAAACCCAGAAGCTTACCAGATCTTACCCCGAAGGTGCACTTGTTCGGATTCAACCTCAACTTGTATGTCTTCAACCTGTCGAACAACTTTTGGAGATGGTCCAGGTGCTCTTCCTTAGTCTGAGACCTGGCTATCATGTCATCAACATAGACTTCGATCTCATGGTGAATCATATCATGGAACAAAGCAACCATGGCGCGCTGATAAGTTGCCCCAGAATTCTTCAACCCAAAAGGCATCACCCTGTAGCAGAAGGTGCCCCACTGTGTAACGAAGGTTGTCCTCTCCATGTCTTCAGGAGCCATCTTGATCTGGTTGTAGCCAGAGAAACCATCCATGAAGGAGAATATTTTGTGTTGCACGGTGTTGTCGACCAGAACATCAATGTGAGGAAGTGGGAAGTCATCCTTGGGGCTTGCCCTATTCAGATCTCTATAATCTACACACATATGTACCTTGCCGTCCTTCTTAGGTACCAGGACGATGTTAGCAACCCACTGTGGATACGAAGTGACAACTAAGAATCCTGCGTCGAGCTGTTTCATGACTTCTTCCTTGATCTTCTCTGACATTTCGGGATGCATACGACAAACCTTCTGTTTAATCGGAGGACAATCTTCTTTAGTCGGCAAGCGATGTACCACAATATCAGTGTCCAAACCAGGCATGTCTTCATAGGACCAATCAAAGATCTCAACATAGTCGTGCAACATCTGTATCAACCTCTGTTTGACGCTAACCTCCAGATTTGCACCTATTTTAACCTCCTTTCTGTCTTCCTCAGTACCCAAATTAATTGTCTCAACCGACTCTTCATGAGGCTGTATGGCCCTTTCTTCCTACTGTAATAATCTAGAAAGTTCTCCATGCACCTCACAATCGTCCTCACCTTCGTCCTCGGCTTGGTTAATCGGATTTTTGAAGTCATATCTGGCAATAGCAGAGCTGTTATCAATGGGATCCAGAGTGGATACGGATCTTCATTATGATACGTAAGTGTGTGTAAGAGAATAGTTGTTTTGATAAAGTGAAAAACAGAAAATAAAAACAGAGAGCGCAAAATTTGTATGCAAGAAACGTCCAATGCTTTATTAATGATATATGAAATGACAAATAATAGCCCTCACAAGCAAAGCTAATGTGCCTCGGGCAAGGCACAGGACCGTAAAGTTTTAAATTGTTTATTACAAATCTCAAAACAAGTAAGTCAATTACTATGGAATAAAATAAACGGGTATAAAGTCCCTAGCCGTCCAATTACTCGGTCCACCGTTGGTAGTTGGGTAGATCCAGATGTCGATGTTTGAGTCCTCATCGTTGTCTTCAATAGTATTAACCCCGCGATTGCTGATGCGTAGGGGAGGTCCTCCAGCCCGGGCGCGTCGAACAACCCTTTAAGCCCCTGTAGTAAAACCCAAACCAAATTTGTCAGTTTTGTGAGTGAAATCAGGGAGCTGACCCCAGTTGGTACACCCACCTTCTTCAACCACAGCCCTGGCGTCCTTGAGAGAAGCCATCTTCAAAGGAGGTTTGTTGGTAGTAGTTTCAGTCGATGCCAAGATCTGAGGGACCTCTTCGAAGTTCTGGAAAGGGGTTTCTATGAATTCCCCATCCATCTCTACGTAGCGGAAGGAATTAAGGTGGCTCACCATATACTCCTCTTCACCCTGCATAATGACAATTTTCCCTTTCACCGGATACTTCAGCATTTGGTGGAGTATGGAAGTAACTTCCCCAGCCTCGTGGATCCAAGGACGACCCAGCAAACAATAATACGACGGTCTGATATCCATCACATAAAAAGTGGACCTAAAAGTTTGAGAACCTACTTTGACAGTGATTTCCACTTCCCCATGCACCATTCTTTTCGATCCGTCAAAATCCCTTACCACAATGTTACTAGGCTTTAGAGTCAAACCCTCGCAATCCAACCAGTCCAATGCCTTCTTCGACAAGACATTCAGCAAAGACCCAGTATCTACTAGCATATGAGCCATAGTGGTTCCCCTGCATTTAATCGAGACATGAAGAGCATCATTATGCTTCCTTCCCTTCGGTGTTAAGTCTAAATCTGAGAAACCCATCCCATTATCAGCGGTGAGGCTGGCCACACAATGTTTGAACTGATCAGCTAAAATTTCCTGAGGCACATGCGCAGTCTTGAGGAATGCAATCAAAGCCTTCGCATGGGCTTCGGAGCACAACAGCAGAGAAAACATGAATATTTTTTATGGGGTCTTCCCCAGCTGCTCTACCAAATTATAGTCGATTTTATGAATGATTTTCAGTATTTCCTCCATTTCTTGCTTTAGAGGCTTCCACAATAATTTTCCTAGGTGCCTCTGTCCGGGCAGGCTCACCTATAATTTCCTTGTCGCGGGTATCAGACGATTCGCCGACAGGGGTTATAACCGGAGTTAGAACAAGAACTGTAGTTGATGTAATTGTAGGAACAGCAGATGGAATGAAAATAGGCTTGTTGACCATCTTAGGGGAAATCTCGGGAGAGAAGACCCTTCCACTTCGGGTAACTTTGTTGGTTCCAAAAATGTTACCAATATCAAGATCAGCTTATTTGTCTTTCAAATCTTGTTTGATGCCATGATAGTATACATCAGCACCATAATGTCAGGGGACATCTTTGCCTGAGACATACAGGACAGGACCAGGAACATGATTATCAGTGGAGAAATTCTTGGAGCATATGTAATCCTAACAGGTGTTCTCAAGGAGACCTTGGAAGGATTGGCAGAAATGTTTATAGTGGAAATGTCTTCAGATGGAACAACGAGAACCGACATTTTCTCAAACAAAATTTATTTGCTGTCCATCAGGCGTTGAACACCTAATTTCAGCAAACGGCAACCAGAAGGTAGAAACGAACACATGTGACAACCTTTACCACAACCCGGAAATAAACCGGCCAACAGTAAATTCTTATTCACAATCATGAGAGGAGTAGAAACTTCATCCACCAAGGTCACAAACAAGTCGGTATCAACAACATTAATTCCACGACTGTGCTTAGGCATGGGAGCAGTTATGACACTGGGCTTCTCCGGAGCATCGAAATCAATTTCCTTGGCTTCAATTAGATCTTGTACCTTATTCCTTAGAGCCCAGCAGTCATTGGTATCGTGGCCAGGACTCTCGGAATGATAGGCACACTGAGCATTTGGATTATATCGGGGAGATGTAGTATTCAGATTCTTGGGAGCCTCTTTCAAGGTTGCCAAGTTGGATCTCAGCAGATGAGGTAGAACTTCAGCCAATATTATGTTGATTTGGGTAAACTGCCGTTGTGGCCTTTCCACCCTTTGTTGATTGTTGCGCTGTGGAGCTACTGCGGGCCTAGGTATCATTACGACACTTACTGTTTGATGATGTTCAGCCTTGTTTTGGCCCCTCGGGCTATAGATGGCACTGGCTTCTTTCTTACCAGCAAAAGGCTTCTTTACTGAACTCGAAGAGGCATCCTTCTGTATTTTTCCGCTTTGAATCCCAGCTTCTACTCTTTCTCTAGTTATAATTAGCTCGGTGAAACCAGCTGATGAGCTGCCGATCAAATGATTGAAAAATGGACCAGATAGCGTCCCCAGAAACACATCAACCAGCTCCCGATCAGAAAACGGGGGTTGAACTCTCCCAGCCAAGTCTCTCAATTTTTGTGCATAGTCTTTAAAGCCTTCACTTTCACCCATGGACATAATCTGGAGTTGAGTACGAGTAGGAGCAAGGTCGGTGTTATATTGATACTGCTTATAGAAAGCAGCAGCCAGATCTTCCCAATTTCATACATTGGCTCCCTCCAGCTGGTAGAACCATTCAAGTTGAGTCCCTGATAGACTATCTTGAAAGAAATGAACCCACAGATTTCTATCATCGGTGAGGGGATGGATCTTTCTGACATAAGAACGGAGATATAGTTTTGGGCAGAACACCCTATCATACTTAGAAAAAACTGGAGCTTTGAACTTCTGCGAGATGACCACTCCCGATACTAATCCCAATTCTTCAAAATCCAGTCCAGGTATCGTCTGAACTTCTATAGAACTCAAACGATCTTCCAACTACTTGTATTTATCCTCAGAAGGAGGATATTTCTCATCATTGTAGTCGGTGTCATTGTCAGAAAATGCAGGAGTGAGGTCCTTCTCTTCTTCTTGATTCTCCCCTTCCTTGGATGAAGAGGTCAGATCGACTTGTCGCTTCAAACACTCTCCAAACCTTCTACCCATATTCAGAATACCGGCAACCTTCTTCTTTTTCTTTTTCTCTTTCAGGATGAGGGCTTTCAGATCCTCCTGCCCTTTTTCCATACTTATGAACATTTGTTGGAACTGGGCGTTCTGTGCCTGAAGGTCCTTGATGGTTTGCTCGGAAGACATTTTGTGCTGAAATAAACAGCGAAGAAGATGAGAAACCTGTAATGGTACCTGTACATGCAATGTTATGAATGGGATGCGCATGCAATGATTTCAAAGACTTCGGGAAATTTAAATTTGCAAACCAAAATAAACAAAGATTTTATTAGCTGAATTTGAAGGTTCAAAATGCCTTTTAGGCGTTACAATTAAAAATAAATCTAAAATTAGAAAAGAAATCAAAATTCCCATGGATGCTTCCTCTTTGTGTCGAGATAATCATTGAGTCCTCTTTCTTCATGGAGTTGCTTTGTGAGCTCTAAAACCTTCCTTTCCTGGGCATGGAACTGATCCCTGTAAGTATCCCGCTGCTTCATCAACTGAATCCAAGACCTCTGTAACTCTCCCGGATCAGTGGGCATATAAGGGTATAGAACTGTGTAAGGAATACCCCCTTCAGTAGTGGGTTCCACAATCACTGGTAAAACAGACACATAGGGCATCATAAGCTTCTGGGCACGAGCTCGTACCCATTGAAGGTAAGGTTCCATAGGAATGGAAGTTTTTGGCCCCAAAGCCTTGGTGCCGGATCTGTTTACCATTCCCCAAGCTCGTATGAACCTCCGGCGATACTCGTGAACATCACCCTCATAGTTGAATACAATGCCCTCAATAAGTAACTCGTGGGGACCATCTCTTCGAGCGTAACCAAATTGTCGCAGAGCTAAACAATGATTGTAGGTTATACCCCCCCTGGTACCAAGTAATGGGACATTAGGATACTCCCCGCAGCGTTCAGTAATAGCAGTCTTTTCCATAGCTTGAGAACACCAAATAATATCCATGTGAGTGAGTGACATTATCCTTTGTGACCAACCCAAACCCTCCTCATTCTTCAGTATGGACTTAGGGAGGTGAGAAATAAACCACCTCGACAACAATGGCATGCAACACATAAGAATCCCTCTTCTCTTCATGGTACGAGTATGGAGAGTGTGCAAAATATCTCCGAGCAATGTAGGCATAGGGTTGCGAGAGAGGAAGATATTGATAGCATTCACATCTATGAATGAGTCTTGGATTAGGGAATAGGACTAACCCATAGATTAGAAGAGCCAAGACCTCCTCAAAAGCCTGAAAATCCATATCATCCACAAACAGCTTAGCCTTGTCTATCAGAAACTTGGCTAGAAAACCCTTGACTTCGCTTCTTGTTTCCCAATTGGATACCACGTCGACCCGTTTCAGATGCAAAGCTGAGGCAATGACTTATGGCTTAGGAACTTCTTCTAGACCTGTGAAGGGCAACTGTTCAGGAAAGGGTATTGTTGTACCCCTAAATTTTCCCTCCCATATTTCTCAATACATGTCAAGTGAGGTCCTCAAATTGCTCAAAGAAGTCCAAGGGTTGACCAAACAAACTCTCTCCTAAAGCAGTATACTTCAAATTAGGGTTTCATTTTTCATAAAAATGCTTGAGTCCAAAGGATCTCAAATTCTCACCATTGTCCTAATATGTTCTCAAGGTCATCCATATCAAATTTCAAGCCTTGCAGAGGAAGTTTGCTCAATCAATTGCTCAAAAGCCTGAAAATCGATTGTGCTAGGTCAAAAGTCAACTGTGGCCCACATAGAGTCAAACTTCAATATTTTTGGTCAACATCCTCATTTTGAAGTATCATTCATCATTTGGTCAAGGGTTGATCATGATTCATCAAGGATTGCTCACAATTCATCAAAACCCAAAAGTTACTAAATTAGGGTTTTGTAGGAAAAGTCAACTCAACTTTGACGAAGCATAACTTTCTCATACTTTATAAAAAATGACCCATCCAAAGCTCATTTTGAAGAGGATGCAATTCCCTACATTTCATCTTCAGATCCCAAGTTCAAAATATGCACCCACAAAAATATATGAATTTTGACATTATAGGTCATTTTGAAAAGTCAACAAAAACACCTTTTGGGTCAAAGCTTCATACATGAACATGGAAGACTCAATTGAGATGAGACCAAAAGGGTTGCTTAGAGGATATCCTAATATTTCTAAAAAGTCCAAGAACACCTCTCTAGGGTCAATATTGAGAGAGTTAAGCATTGGCCAAGTTGATCTTTTTTGCAAAATTGCCAAAAGTCAAATGTGCTCAAATTTGGATCTTTTGCTAAATGGGCCCAACTTTTTATGCTTTCATCTTATTCCTAACATAGCCCACGACCTATGGGACCCTCCATGATTTATTTAATTTATTTTGATTTTTATTCATTTAAAATTCAAATAAAATCAAATAAATCCTAATAAATCATATATTGCATTTTAGGGATGATCTTTTGCATTGAAAGAAGATATTATATGCTGTCAAGTGAAGATCAAATCATGCAAAGTCAATTTGGTTGGAAAAGATTGGATTTGAGCAAAATTGGAAAGGAATCACACACCATGAAAGACCAAATCAAATCTCCATAATTGATAAAGATACAAGGCATTTTTATTGACCTAATGCGTTCCACTACATATAGAAAAGAGATCCAATGCACAAGGGAGCAAATGAGAGGTCGAAAAAGCTGCAAGCAAGAATTGAAAATTGTCAAAAAAGTGATAGACTGATTTCCAGTTGAGAGGCCGATTCACAAACTTTCAAAGCCACCAATTGTTTCCTGGAATCTCTCTAAAGCTAGCACGACCGGTTACACGCCTCCACACGCCCAGAATCTCCCTCTAGACGTCACACGGTTTGCATTCTTTTTCAGATTTCATTGCTATGATTCTTGCATCATGAACATGTTTCAATGGTATATTTGTGTTTGTTGTCATGTTTGCATCATGTCTGGACCATTTAATTGAAGTTTTAACACTTGTATGAACATCGACCATAGTTAGGGTTTGCCTTGTTATTTTGGGGCTTTCAAATGCATGAACAATTGGCCCTAATGAAGGATACCATTGTGATCAGAGGGTCAAACCCAATTGATCGATGGTCTTGAATCTTATTTATATTGCTTGGATGTAATTTTTGAAACACACAGGGTTGTAGCTACAGCACCATGCCCGTAGGTAAAAGTGTTGCTATCTAAAACGACGGTTGGGAGGAAGAAGATGGATGCGTGGCACCCCCTGGTTGGGTGATTTGAATTTCTTGCGTTTTAAGTTTCAGCATTTTGTTTTCATTATATAATAATTGTTTTTTATTGTATATACAAATGAATCACATAGCTCAATTGGCAAGCGTGCAGGGGAAAAGTGCAGAGGACTTGGGTTCGATCCCCAGGTCCCAACCTTTATTCATGTTTTTCTTCAACAGGCAATCTAGTGCATTACACGTCAAGAGGTCCACCATGTACTATCAGGATCTGACCATCCAATTCACCAATGCTTCAGATCTAATGCCTTCCTCTTGGAGGACCACCATACGCCTCCAGTCAACAGCCACATTGGATCAGGCAAAGTCAAACGGGACTGGATCTTTTGGGCTCAGAATCTCAAACAGCACACCCCCCAATTGCTAGATCTCACCAGGCCCATTTAGTACTTTTTCTATTTCTTTTCTTTATTTCATTTTTTATTCTTTTAATTTTCTTTATTTATTTTAATTCACAAACTAATTATTTTTCATAAAAGTCATAAAATCAATAATTCACAAAATTAAGATTAGCCTTTTTATTTATCAAAATTAATTTAATTTAGTTTAATTTAGGAAATTGTAATTCGTTTTCAAAAATCAAATCAAATAGAAATTAGGTTAAATTTTTGATTAAATTCAATTTAGCTCTTTTTCTCAAATAAATAAAAATACAAAAATAGGTTTTAGGTTAAATTAATTTTTTTTTCTTAAAATTAAAATTAATTAGAATTATGTTTTTCTTTTTTTAATTTAATAATTTCTCTATTTTCTTAAAATAACAAAACAAAAAAACATTTTTTTAACTAATCGCAATTAGGTTTAGGAAAGAGTCAAAACCCTAGTTGCTCCGCATTTGATTCATCGCGCGCGTGTTATTATTGTACCAATATTTCTGTAAATGCTCATGGTTTGTAATAGTTTAATCTAGGACTTTTTATTTATCGTCTTTTGTGGGTTTTTTGGCTATGTAATTAATCCCCCTCCCCGAAGCCTTGTAATATCGTAGATTTACTTTCTTGCATTTTAATTCTCGCAGATATTTGATTGTTTAGATGTATGCTAATAGGATTGTATGACAAGAATGCATGACAAATTAATACAGTTAGAAAACCCTAATGTGCAAAGACTAAATAATTGAAAACAAATCACTCGCACATATCACTCTTATGGTATACTCACACTTCGGCTGCCTTCGGTAAATGGTCATTAAGTATAGGATGTCTTATTGGTTGCCCTCCTGTCTAAAAAGATCAAACGTTGCCTCAGAAATGTTGCTTCAGAAATGTTGCCTCGAATATGATCTTAAGACTCTATGGTTATTACTAAGGTGTCCTAACATTGCTTTAGTGATCGTACGTCCCTTTCGAATTGACCCTTACAACTCCAACGACGGTGCTGCCTATTTCTCAATAGTAGGATAGCGTTGTCTAAAGGAACGAGAATAGAAACGATCTTTTTTCGAGTAGGTAGATGCTAGTAGGTACTTGCTCAAATTAAAGCTTTTTTTACACTTACACATTTCAAAACAATTTTCAAAAACAACTTTGTCACACCTTTGAGGACTGATACAAGGGTTATCATGAGGCCAAACTTTTTCAAAACAAAGCACATACACAAGCAATTTTAAAAGATGAGCAAGTACCTAAGAGCCCATGGAAAACCATGGATAGAAAGGGTGCTAACACCTTTCTTTTCTATAATCTACCCCACGTACTCAGAATATTTCGAAAAAGGATTTTTTATGTACTTTTTTCCTTTCCGGTTGGATGAAATAAAAGTCGGTGGCGACTCTTGATTACCGCGACATTTTGCAAACACAAAATGCAAACCAGCTTCAAACAGTCGGTTCTGCCACCGTATCACAGAACTGGCGACTCTGCTGGGGATTTAATAAGTGTGGTATACCTTAGGATCTAGTTCATCATAATTGCTTCTCTTGTTTGTTTTGTTTGCTTTATTTTTAAGGGTTTTGCTTGGGGTTACTATAGATCCTAACCCGAATCTGGGGGATACCTTTTAGGTAAGTATAAATAGACTGTGAGGGAACTGTACGGTGTAGAAAGATACGGTTGAAGCAGTGGCTACGTTGGTGTGACACTTTGGTTGGTATCGGTATCCCTTGTGGAGAAACAAGGAGAATACGGGTCCGCCGCGTGGTGCCGTTAAGTATCAACTAACCTTAGAACCTTTAATCGCCCAACTTGGCCATTAGAAAGTAGTGAGATAGCCGGCCTCGGTCTAAAGCTGAGAACTGGTTGATACTCGATGCTACACTCATTGAGACCATACTCTCGAGATAGTTCCGACCGCAAGAAAAGATTGCGTGAGCTGAAACCATGACCGATGAAGGATGGTCAGTGATATTGAGATCCCCTAAAACCAGGTTACTTTTTCTAGGACAGGTTGAAACCAACTTAACTTCAAGAGGGTATTACCTTTGACCTCATGCAATCCTTAAAATTAAGGGCTTTGTGTGACTTGTTTGTCTTTGCCATGCCTGTTATCTGCTATACCTGTTATTTTTTATCATGACATCATGCATCATAACATAGCATACATGCTTCATTACACTAACCATTTCAAAGACCAAGGGAATTTATCTTCGCTCTATTTTGCAGATCATGGCTTCCGCAGGTAGAAAGACTATCCGAGTCAATTTTATGGAGATACCATCCCAACTCAAAGAGCTAGTGTCAAAGATTTCTGAAACCTCTATGTTCATTAAGAGACATGGTCAACTTCTCAACTTGGTTACTTCAAACCCTGATGAACAGATGATGAGTGTACTTTTTCAGTTCTTCGATCCTGAGCATCACTGTTTCACCTTTCCAGATTATCAGTTGGTACCCACCTTGGAGGAATTCTCTCATCTATTGGGAATATCCATTCTTGAAAAGGTACCCTTCACAGGTATAGAAGAAGTTCCTAAGCCAGAAGTCATTGCCTCAGCTTTGCATTTGAAATGGGTTGATATGGTATCCAATTGGGAAACTCGAAGCGGAGTCGAAGGTTTTCTAGCTAAATTTATGATAGACCAAGCTCAGCTATTCTGGGATGATCTAGATTTTTAGGCTTTTGAAGATGTCTTGGCTCTTCTTATCTATGGTTTGGTTCTCTTCCCTAATCTGGATTCCTTTGTAGATGTGAATGCTATCAAGATTTTCCTTTCTCGCAATCCTGTGCCTACCTTGCTTGGAGATATCTTGCATGCTCTCTGTACTCGTACTACAAGGAGAAGAGGAAATTTTATGTGCTGCATGCCATTGTTGTCAAGGTGGTTTATTTCTCACCTCCCTAAGTCTGTGCTAAAGAACGAAGAAGGTTTGGGTTGGTCGCGCAGAATAATGTCACTTGCTCATACATATATTATTTGGTGTTTCCGGGCTATGGAAGACATTGCTGTTATTGACCGCTGTGGGGGGTACCCTAATGTCCCATTACTTGGTATCAGAGGAGGTATAACTTATAATCCTTGTCTATCTTTACGACAATTTGGTCGCGCTCGGAGAGATGGCCCCCATAGGTTACTTCTTGAGGATATTGCATTCGACTATGAAGAGGATGTTAAAGGGCATCGCCGGAGGTTCATACAAGCTTGGGGGATGGTAAATAGATCATACCCCCATGAGTTGGGACCAAAGACTTCCCTTCCTATGCAGCCTTATCTCCAATGGGTTCGAGCTCGTGCACAGAAGCTTGTGATTCCATATGCAGCAGTGTTACCAGTGATTATGGAACCCACTACTGAAGACGATATTTCTTACACGGTTCTCTATCTTACATGCTTACTGATCTTGGGGAGCTACAAAGGTCTTGGATTCAGCTGAAGAATAAGCGAGATACTTACAGGTAGCAGGTCCTTGAGCAAGAGAGGAGGGTTTTGAAGCTCACCAGACAGCTCGAGGAGGAAAGAGTGCTCAATGACTACATCAGCACAAAGAGAAAGCATCCATGGGACTTTTGATTTTGCTTTTCTAGTCTTAGATTTGTTTTATTTACTTATTTGTAACGCCTTAAGGGAATTGTTGAACATTTCAAAGTTAAGCTAATAAAGTTTTGTTTTTGGTTTGCGAATTTAAATTTCCCAAAGTCTTTGAAATCATTACATGCGCATCCCATTATCATGCACATCATCACAGGTACCACTTCAGGTTTCTTATCTTCGTCGCTGTTTATTTCAGCAAAAATGTCTTTCGATCAAGCCATCAAAGAGCTTCAGGCACAAAATGCCCAGTTCCAACAGATGTTCATAAGTCTGGCTAAGGGGAAAGAGGATCTGAAAACTCTCATTCTGAAAGAAAAGAAGAAGAAGAAGAAGAATAAGAAGGTCGGGCTTCTAAATATGGGAAGAAGGTTTGGAGAAAGGTTGAAGCATCAAACTGATATGACCTCTTCATCCAAAGAAGGGGAGAATCAAGAAGAAGAAAAGGGCCCTAGTCCTGCGGTCTCTGATAATGATATTGATTTTGATGATGAGCGATATCCTCCGGCCGAGGATAGGTACAAGCAACCAGAAGACCGTCTGAGTGCTATGGAAGTTCAGAAGGTACTTGGTTTGGATTTCGGAGAACTAGGACTGGTATCTGGAGTGGTCATCCTTCAGAAGTTCAAGGCTCCAGTTTTTGCTAAGTATGATGGAGTGTCCTGCCCAAAGCTCCATCTCCGCTCTTATGTCAGAAAAATTCAACCTCACACTGCTGATAGAAATTTGTGGGTGCACTTCTTTCAAGATAGTCTATCAGGGAATCAGCTTGAATGGTTCTACCAGTTGGAAGGGGCCAATGTTTGAAACTGGGAAGATCTTGCTGCTGCTTTCTACAAGCTGTACCAGTACAATGCCGACCTTGCTCCCAATCATACTCAACTCTAGAGTATGTCCATGGGTGCATGCGAAGGTTTCAAAGATTACGCTCAGAAATGGAGAGATTTGGCTGGCAGAGTTCAACCCCCTTTGTCTGATAGGGAGTTGGTTGATATGTTTTTGGGGACGCTGTCTGGTCCATTTTTCAACCACTTGATTGGTAGCTCATCGTCTGGTTTCACCGAGTTGATCTTAACTGGAGAAAGAGTGGAGGCCAGAATTCGAAGTGGTAAAATACAGAAGGATGCTTCTTCGAGTTTGATGAAGAAACCTTTTACTGGTAAGAAGGAAGCCAGTGCAGTTTATAGCCTAGAGGCCAAAATAGATCTAAACACCGTCCAACGGTAAATGCTGTAGTGATACCAAGACCCGTTGTTGCTCCACAACGCAACAATCAACAGAGGGTGGAAAGACCACAGTGGCATTTTACCCGCATTAGTATGACATTGGCTGAAGTGTTACCTCACCTGCTGAAATCCAACTTGACCATATTGAGGGAGGCTCCCAAACATCCAAACACTACCTCTCCTAGATACAATCCCAACGCGCGGTGCGCCTATCATTCTGAAAGCCCTGGCCATGATACCAATGATTGCTGGGCTTTGAGAAACAAAGTACAAGATTTGCTGGAAGCTAAGGAGATAGAGTTTGATGCTCCATAAAAGTCGAATGTAATAACTGCTCCTATGCCCAAATATGGTTGTGGGGTTAATGTTGTTGACAATGACTTATTTGTGACCTCTGTTGAAGAAATTTCTACTCCTCTTATGACTGTTAAGAGGAATCTGCTATTGGCCAGTGTATTCCCGGTTTGTGGTGAAGGTTGCCACATGTGCTCGATTCTACCTACTGGTTGCCGTTTGTTGAAGTCAGGTGTTCAACGCCTGATGGATAACAAAGAGATTATGTTCGAGAAAACTATGATCCCTATTGTTCCAATTGAAGATGTTGCCATCATAACCATTTCCGCCAATCCTTCCAAGGTTTCCTTAAGAAAACCTGTTAGGATTACATTCGTCCCAAGAATTACTCCGCTAATAATCACTGTTCCTGGTCCCATCCCATACACGTCAGACAAGGCTGTCCCATGGCATTATGGTGCTGATGTATATTATCATGGCATTAAGCAAGAGTTGAAGAATGAAGAAGCTGATACTGATGTCAGTAATATTGTCGGGGCTAGTAAAGTCACCAGAAGTGGAAGACTCTTTTCTCCCGATATTTCCCCTCTGACTGTCCATAAACCTGTTGTTATTCCACCTGCTAGTACATCAACCATTGTTCCAATTCCTACTCTAGTTATCACCCCTGTCGCCGAGCCATCTGAGACTCGGGGCAAAGAAATCATAGGTGAGCCTGCCCGAACAGAGGCGCCTAGAAAAATTGTGGTGGAAGCCTCTAAACAAGAAATAGAGGAAATATTGAAAATTATCAAGAAAGACGACTACAATATGGTCGAACAGTTGGGGCAGACCCCGTCAAAGATCTCCATGTTGTCTCTGCTATTGTGTTATGAAGCCCATGCAAAGGCTCTGATTTGATTTCTAAAAACTGCACATGTGCCGCAGGAAACCTCTGTAGATCAGTTCAAATATTGTGTGGCTAGCCTGACTGCCGACAATGGGATAGGATTTTCAGATGCGGATCTGACCGCTAAGGGGAGGAATCATAATTATGCTCTGTATGTCTCGATTGAATGCAGGGGAACCACTATGGCTCATGTGCTGGTTGACACCGGGTCTTCGCTGAACATTCTGCCAAAGAAAGCGTTGGACCGTTTGGACTGTGAGAGTTTGACTTTGAAGCCGAGTAACATTGTGGTCAGGGCTTTTGATGGATAAAAAAGGATGGTGCACGGGGAGGTGGACATCCCTATCAAAGTGGGTTCTCAGACCTTTGGGTTCACCTTATATGTAATGGAGATCAGACCATCGCACTCTTGTTTGCTGGGTCGTCCTTGGATCCATAGGGCTAGGGCAGTCACTTCCACGCTCCATCAGATGCTAAAATACCCAGTAGAAGGGAAAATTGTCACGGTGCGAGGTGAAGAAGAGTACATGGTAAGTCATCTCAATTCTTTCCGTTATGTGGAGATGGATGAGGAGTTCATGGAAACTCCTTGTCAAGACTTCGAAGAGGTCCCTCAGACTTTAGCGTCAACTGAAGTTACTACTAATAAACCTCCGCTGAAGATGGCTTCTCTCAAGGATACCAGGGCTGTTGTTGAAGAAGGTGGGTGTACCAATTGGGGTCAGCTCCCTGATTTCACTCACAAAACTGAAAAATTTGGTTTGGGATTTACTATAGGGGCTCAAAGGGATGTTAGGAGCACACGGATTGGAAGACCTCCTTTACACATCAGCAATCGGGGAGTTAATGCAATTGAGGACAATGAAGAAGATTCAGACATCGACAGCGGGATCTACCCAACAACCGATGGTGGATTGAATAACTGGACGGCAAAGGACTTCATACCTGTTTCTTTTATTTTGCAGTAATTGACTTTTATTTTAAGATTTGTAATAAACAGTTTGAAACTTTACGGCCCGGTGTATTGCCCGAGGCACTTTGGCTCCGCTTGTGAGGGCTTATTATTATTTGTCATTTTCATATATCATCAATAAAACATTGTACTTTTCTTGCATTACAAAATTTTTGCGCTTTTTGTTTTTCCTTTCTGTCTCCCATTTATCAAAATAGCTATTCTCTTACACACACTCACGTATCGTACTGCAAATCCATATCCACCCTGGATCTCATTGATAACAGTTATGCTACTACCAATTATGACTTCGAAAATCTGATCAACCAAGCCGAAGACGAAGGTGAGGATGATTGTGAGGTGCCGGGAGAGCTTGCTAGACTACTACAACAGGAAGAAAGGGCCATACAGCCTCATGAAGAGCCAGTTGAGTCAGTGAATTTGGGTACAAAAGGGGACAGGAAGGAGGTTAAAATAGGTGTGAATCTGGAGCCTAGTGTCAAACAACGGTTAATACAGATGCTACACGACTATGTTAAGATCTTCGCCTGGTCCTATGAAGACATGCCTGGTTTGGATACTGATATTGTGGTGCATCGCCTGCCAACCAAAGAAGACTGCCCTCCGGTAAAGCAGAAGGTCTGCCGTATGTGCCCTGAAATGTCAGAAAAAATCAAGGCAGAGGTCATGAAATAGTTTGACGCCGGATTCTTAGCTGTCACTTGTTATCCACAGTGGGTTGCCAACGTCGTTTCGGTACCTAAGAAGGATAGTAAGGTACGGATGTGTGTGGACTACAGAGATCTGAATAGGGCAAGCCCTAAGGATGACTTCTCGCTTCCTCACATTGATGTTTTAGTCGACAACACTGCATAGCACAAGATCTTCTCCTTCATGGATGGTTTTTCTGGCTACAACCAGATCAAGATGGCTCTGGAGGACATGGAGAAGACAAACTTCGTTACACAGTGGGGCACCTTCTGTTACAAGGTAATGCCTTTTGGGTTGAAGAATGCTGGGGAAACTTATCAGCGCGCCATGGTCGCTTTGTTCCACGATATGATTCACCACGAGATCGAGGTTTATGTTGACGACATGATCGCCAGGTCCCAGACTGAGGAAGAGCACCTTGATCATCTCCAGAAATTGTTTGACAGATTGAAGGCATACAAGTTGAGGTTGAATCCAAACAAGTGTACCTTCGGGGTAAGGTATGGAAAGCTTTTGGGTTTTGTTGTCAGTGACAAAGGTATTCAGGTGGACCCTGCAAAACTAAAAGCCATACAAGAGATGTCGGCTCCCTGCACAGAAAAAGAAGTTAGAGGTTTCTTGGGACGTCTGAATTACATCGCCAGATTCATTTCACATTTGACCGCTACTTGTGAGCCAATCTTCAAGCTATTGAAGAAAGATCAAGTGGTAAAGTGGAATGATGAATTCCAAACCGCTTTCGAAAGAATCAAGGAATACCTTCAAGAACCATCAATTCTGATGCCTCCAGTTGAAGGAAGACCTTTGATATTATACTTGACAGTGCTGGACAATTCAATGGGGTATGTGCTGGGGCAACATGACGAGTCTGGTCGAAAAGAGCATGCCATTTATTACCTTAGCAAAAAGTTTACCGACTGTGAGACCCGATACTCATTGCTCGATAAAACTTGTCACGCTTTGGCATGGGCTTATCGCCGACTAAGACAATATATGCTGACTCACAACACTCTATTGATATCAAAGATGGATCCAATCAAGTATATTTTCGAGAAGCCCGCCTTATCCAGAAGAATAGCAAGATGGAAGATGATCTTAACTGAATACGACATCCAATACACAACCCAAAAAGCAATCAAGGGGAGTGTATTGGCGGATCATTTGGCGCATCAGGCCGTGGATGACTACCAGTCCATGAATTTCGAGTTCCCGGATGAGAACATCATGTTAGTGACTGACTGCGAAGAACCTGGACTGGATGAAGGACCTGAGGAGGGATCCCAATGGTCTATGTATTTTGATGGAGCATCAAACGCATTGGGGAACAACATTGGCGTCGTAATTATATCTCCTGAGGGCTGTCATACTCCGTTCACCGCCTGATTATGTTTCAACTGCACCAACAACATGGTGGAGTATGAAGCATGTATCTTAGGTCTTCAAGCTGCTATTGACCCGAGGATTAGGTCCTTGAGTGTATTCGGAGATTCCGCTCTGGTGATAAGTCAGATCAAAGGTGAGTGGGATACGAAGCACCCGAATCTTATTCCTTACAAAGAATATGTACTAACATTGCTCCCGCACTTTGAGGAGATAACCTTTGAACATTTCCCCAGAGAAGAGAACCAGTTAGCGGACGCACTACCTACCATGTCTTCGATGTTCAAAGTGAGGTGGGACAATGAAGCTCCCCAGATTACCATTGAGAGGTTGGACGAACCCGCACATTCCTGCGACGTTGAGATTGAGGATATGGCAGGTAAACCCTGGTTTCACGAGGTAAAGAGGTATCTTGAGGCTCAAGAATACCCCGAGGGAGCATATGTTAATGATAAAAAGTTCCTGAGGAGGTTCGCTGTGAAGTTCTTCATCAGTAATGGTATCCTCTATAAGCGTAACCATGATTCAACCTTACTGCGGTGCATGGACAAGAGCGAGGCAGAAAGGATCATGGCAGAATTACATGAAGGTACTTTCGGAACTCATTCCAGTGGACATACCATGGCGAAGAAAATCCTACGGGCGGGATATTACTGGTCCACCATGGAAGCCGATTGTTATCAGCACTCTCGAACCTGTCATAAATGCCAAGTCTATGCTGACAAGGTGCATATACCTCCGGTTCCCTTGAATGTTTTGACATCTCCTTGGCCCTTTGCAATGTGGGGCATCGACATGATCGGCGAGATCAGACCTACTGCGTCTAACGGGCATCGTTTCATTCTGGTAGCCATTGATTACTTTACGAAGTGGGTTGAGGAAGCTTCCTTTGTTACAGTAACCAAGAACATCGTGGCGCGGTTCATCCGGCATAATCTGATATGTCGATACGGAGTCCCAGAGAGGATTATTACTGATAATGGTACAAATCTCAAAAACACAATGATCACCGAGCTCTGCAAACAGTTCAAGATACAACATCATAACTCTTCTCCCTGCCGGACGAAGATGAATGGGGCTGTTGAAGCAGCTAATAAGAACATCAAGAAGATTGTGCAGAAGATGACAGCGACATACAAAGACTAGCACGAGATGTTACCATTTGCTCTTCATGGGTACCATACCTCAGCGCGGACGTCAACAGGGGCAACACCTTACTCCCTGGTATATGGCATGGAGGCAGTCCTACCCATCGAGGTCCAGATACCCTCTCTCAGGATTATGAAGGATGCGGGTTTGAATGAAGATGATTGGATCCAAACACGACTTGATCAACTAAATCTAATTGATGAAAAGAGACTTACTGCCATCTGTCATGGTCAGACGTATCAAAAGCGAATGATCAAGGCTTTTAAAAAGAAAGTCAGACGTCAGGAATATCAAGTTGGGGATCTAGTGATCAAGCGCATCATACTACCGCAAGGTGATCCCAGGGGAAAATGGACCCCCATATACGAAGAGCCATTTGTGGTTAAGAACATTTTCTCGGGAGGAGCTATGATTCTAACCACCATGGATGGTGACGACCTTCCTTATCTCGTCAATGCAGACATAGTGAAAAGATACTACGCATAATCGTAGACCCGTTAGGTTGACTGGACTAGGAAAAAATAAGGGCTTCCCGGCGAACCAAAAGGGTTCGGGAAAAATAAAGGGATGAAAATGAAAAAAAATTGTACACCCGGAAAGTCAAAAACCTGAAAAGGCGACTTGGGCAAAAAAGGGTATCCCGGTGGACTGAAAACCCGAAAAGGGCGGTTCAAGAAAAAATTAGGGATCAAAGCATAACAGTATGTCTCATTGGATCATCTCGCAACCAGACCTCGGTATCAACTATCAAGCTCGGACGACGCCAATCAATCTGATCTACCTTCGACCAAGCAGCAAAGTGATGAGATGCTTGAAGATATAGAGGCAATAGCAGAATTGGAACCCAATGGGATTGTTTCACATAGCTGTTTTTCTTTTTAAACACAAATTGTAATGTCTATCTTTCGGTGGAGTTCTCTTACTAGAGCGTCAACCTCTTTGTACAAAACGCCTATTATAGGCCAACTTCAAAATCAATACAAGCCATTTTCACAAAGCTTTGATTTATTTTCTATTTCCTGTTTTGTTTTGCTAGAACGTCCAATGGTTCTTTTTTATATATGCATTTGAAAATAATTGCTGCTCATAAATATCTACAGGAAAAAACAAAGACGATTACTCGTAATTCCAAGAACAAGGAAAACAAGAAGTGTCTGAACCTTACAGTTACTCTACCCATCAGGTATTGGGATAGAGCCAACTTGAGGACATGAGCAGTGGTACATACACTCCCCATGGAGTAAAAAGTATCCAAAGACAGTAACGTTAGTTTTCCCGAACAAGATATGACTCCCCCCAACTAAGGTTCACAATCACAAGTGAGTCGATAAATGTTTCCCCAAGCAGAGTTTATTTCTCCCGCAAACAGAAAATCAATCCCCAACAGAATCCACCATCACCAGCAATGGTAATTCATCCCCAACTGAGGTTTTTCCTCCAAGTCAGCAGATTTATCAATAGAGTATCTCCTCTCCAACAGAGTTATTCCCCGAAGAGTTATCCTCAGGCAGAGTCTCATCCGGAAGAATATTTACCAGCCAAGCGGAAAATCCCCAGCCTAGTCATTGTTGTTCACCATCCCTAACAGAAGTAGTAGTCAAGAATACTATTTCTCATACTCTCCAAACAGCAATCAGGGATTTATTTTCCCATATTCAGATTATTACGTCATCATTTCATGTTCATACATCATGACGTGTGCATACATCACATATAACATAGTCTCATTTATTTTGAGAACGTCATCATACAATGCATCTCATGCATCGCACATAACTAACCCTGTATTTATTTCAGGAAAAGACAGTTATTATCAACAATTTCCAAAAGGTACATGATCAACACTCGAAGCTAAACAGAATAATCGTCAGTGCGACAAATGCAAACTTCTGCAGGTTTATCAGTAGCCCTACTACCCAGGATTTAATATCGAAATAGCCCTACTACCCAGGCTTTCATATCGAAGTAACCCTGTTATCCAGGTTCCTTCTCACAGCCCTACTACCCAGGCTTTCATATTGAAGTAACCTGCTATCCAGGTTCCTTCTTACAGCCCTACTACCCAGGCTTTCATATCGAAGTAACCCTGCTATCCAGGTTCCTTCTCACAGCCCTACTACCCAGGCTTTCATATCGAAGTAACCCTGCTATCCAGGTTCCTTCTCACAGCCCTACTACCCAGGCTTTCATATCGAAGTAACCCTACTATCCAGGTTCCTTCTTGCAGCCCTACCACCCATGCTTTAATATCGAAGTAACCCTACTATCCAGGTTCGTTCTCACATCCCTATTACCCAGGCTTTCATATCGAAGTAACCCTACTATCCAGGTTCCTTCTCACAACCCTACTATCCAGGATTTCATATCGAAGTAACCCTACTATCCAGGTTCCTTCTCACAGCCTTACTATCTAGGTTCTTCCTCTCTTACCCCCAAACAGCGGGCCACAACACTGTACGACCGGGACCCGATTAAACATAATTAATTTCACATTTCCCCAGAAAGTCGCGGTGCAGCATATACCCCGACTAGACACGCAATTCACTTCTTCTCCCCAAACCGGAGTCATTCCCCTATAGAGTAACTGACAACTGAAGCTCCTAAAACTCTATTTCTCCCAAGACAGAGAACAACATTCCCCAGCGTAGTCCTCCTCAACATCAGGTATACGGGTTCTCGCAAAGGAATCTCTTATGCGATTGACACCTCCTCGGATGGCATCTTTAAGCCCATCTCCGACATTTCTCTAGCAACTTCCAAGTGGCATCTACAAGCCTATTCCCGATATCGTAAATCAAATGTCACTTCATATGAGTGCAAATTTCTGGGCACTCTAGTGTTCAATCATCTTCCACCTTCAGATCATGAAAGGCAGACAGGCCAATCTACATCCTCAGGTTTAAGAAGATTGAACAGGGGCAGCTGTTGTACCCCAAAATTTTCCCTCCCATATTTCTCAATACATGTCAAGTGAGGTCCTCAAATTGCTCAAAGAAGTCCAAGGGTTGACTAGACAAACTCTCTCCTAAAGCAGTCTACTTCAAATTAGGGTTTCATTTTTCATCAAAATGCTTGAGTCCAAAGGATCTCAAATGCTCACCATTGTCCTAATATGTTCTCAAGGTCATCCATGTCAAGTTTCAAGCCTTGCAGAGGAAGTTTGCTCAGTCAATTCCTTAAAAGCCTGAAAATCGACTATGCTAGGTCAAAAGTCAACTGTGGCCCACATACAGTCAAACTTCAAGATTTTTGGTCAACATCCTCATTTTGAAGTATCATTCATCATTTGGTCAAGGGTTGATCATGATTCATCAAGGATTGCTCATAATTCATCAAAACCCAAAAGTTGCTAAATTAGGGTTTTGCAGAAAAAGTCAACTCAACTTTGACCAAGCATAACTTTCTCATACTTTATCAAAAATGACCCATACAAAGCTCATTTTTAAGAGGATTTAATTTCCTACAAGTCATATTCAGCTCCCAAGTTCAAAATATGCACCCACAAGAAGATATGAATTTTGACATTATAGGTCATTTTGAAAAGTCAACAAAAACACCTTTTGGGTCAAAGCTTCATACATGAACATGGAAGAATCAATTGAGATGAGACCAAAAGGGTTGCTTAGAGGATATCCTAAGATTTCTAAAAAGTCAAAGAACACCTTTCTAGGGTTAAAATTGAGAGTGTTATTCATTGGCCAAGTTGATCTTTTTTGCAAAATTGCCAAAAGTCAAATGTTCTCAAATTTGCATCTTTTGCTAAATGGGCCCAACTTTTTATGCTTGCATCTCATTCCTAAAATAGTCCATGACCTATGGGACCCTCCATGCTTTATTTATTCATTTATTTATTTTATTTTGATTTTTATTCATTTAAAATTCAAATAAAATCAAATAAATCTTAATAAATAATATATTGCATTTTAGGGATGATCTTTTGCATTGAAAGAAGATATTATATGCTGTCAAGTGAAGATCAAATCGTGCAAGGTCAATTTGGTTGGAAAATATTGGATTTGAGCAAAATTGGAAAGGAATCACACACCATGAAAGACCAAATCAAATCTCCATAATTGATAAAGATACAAGGCATTTTTATTGACCTAATGCGTTCCACTACATATAGAAAAGAGATCCAATGCACAAGGGAGCAGATGAGAGGTCAAAAAATCTGCAAGCAATAATTGAAAATTGTCAAAAAAGTGATAGACTGATTTCCAATTTAGAGGCTGATTCACAGACTTTCAAAGCCACCAATCGTTTCCTGGAATCTCTCTGAAGCTAGCACGACCGGTTGCACACCTCCACACGCCCAGAATCGTCCTCTAGACGTCATACGATTTGCATTCTTTTTCAGATTTCATTGCTATGATTCTTGCATCATGAACATGTTTCAATGGTATATTTGTGTTTGTTGTCATGTTTGCATCATGTCTGGACCATTTAATTGAAGTTTTAACACTTGTATGAACATCTGCCATAGCTAGGGTTTGCCTTGTTGTTTTGGGGCTTTCAAATGCAGGAACAATTGGTCCTAATGAAGGATACCATTGTGATCAGAGGGTCAAACCCAATTGATCCATGGTCTTGAATCTTATTTATATTGCCTGGATGTAATTTTTGAAACACACAGGGTTGTAGCTACAGCACCATGTCCGTAGGTAAAAGTATTGCTATCTAAAACGAAGGTTGGGAGGAAGAAGATGGATGCGTGGCACCCCCTGGTTGGGTGATTTGAATTTCGCGCGTTTTAAGTTTCAGCATTTTGTTTTCATTATATAATAATTGTTTTTTATTGTATATACAAATGAATCACATAGCTCAGTGGGCAAGCGTGCAGGGGAAAAGTGCAGAGGACCTGGGTTCGATCCCCAAGTCCCAACCTTTATTCATGTTTTTCTTCAGCAGGAAATCTAGCGCATTACATGTCAAGAGGTCCACCATGTACTATCAGGATCTGACCATCCAATTCACCAATGCTTTAGATCTAATTCCTTCCCCTTGGAGGACCACCATACGCCTCTAGCCAACAGCCACATTGGATCAAGCAAAGTCAAACAGGCATGGATATTTTGGGCTCAGAATCTCAAACAGCACACCCCCAATTGCTAGATCTCACCAGACCCATTTAGTACTTTTTCTATTTCTTTTCTTTATTTCATTTTTTATTCTTTTAATTTTCTTTATTTATTTTAATTCACAAACTAATTATTTTTCATAAAAATCATAAAATCAATAATTCACAAAATTAAGATTAGCCTTTTTATTTATCAAAATTAATTTAATTTAGTTTAATTTAGGAAATTGTAATTCGTTTTCAAAAATAAAATCAAATAGAAATTAGGTTAAATTTTTGATTAAATTCAATTTAGCTCTTTTTCTCAAATAAATAAAAATACAAAAATAGGTTTTAGGTTAAATTAATTTATTTTTTCTTAAAATTAAAATTAATTAGAATTATGTTTTTCTTTTTTTAATTTAATAATTTCTCTATTTTCTTAAAATAACAAAACAAAAAAAACATTTTTTAACTAATCGAAATTAGGTTTAGGTAAGGGTCAAAACCCTAGTTGCTCCGCATTTAATTCATCACGCGCGTGTTATTATTATACCAATATTTCTCTAAATGCTCATGGTTTGTAATAGTTTAATCTAGGAATTTTTTATTTATCGTCTTTTGCGGGTTTTTTAGCTATGTAATTAATCCCCCTACCCGAAGCCTTGTAATAGCGTAGATTTACTTTCTTGCATTTTAATTCTCGCAAATATTTGGTTGTTTAGATGTATGTAAATAGGATTGTATGACAAGAATGCATGACAAATTAATACAGTTAGAAAACCCTAATGTGCAAAGACTAAATAATTGAAAACAAATCACTCGCACATTTCACTCTTAGGGTATACTCACACTTCGGTTGCCTTTGGTAAACGGTCATTAAGTATAGGATGTCTTAGTGGTTGCCCTCCTGTCTAAAAAGATCAAACGTTGCCTCGGAAATATTGCCTCAGAAATGTTTCCTCGAATATGATCTTAAGACTCTAGGGTTATTACTAGGTGTCCTAACATTGCTTTAGTGATCGTACGTCTCTTTCGAATTGACCCTTACAACTCCAACGATGGTGCTGCCTATTTCTCAATAGTAGGATAGCGTTGTCTAAAGGAACGAGAATAGAAACAATCTTTTTTCGAGTAGGTAGATGCTAGTAGGTACTTGCTCAAATTAAAGCTTTTTTTACACTTACACATTTCAAAACAATTTTCAAAAACAACTTCGTCACACCTTTGAGGACTGATACAAGGGTTATCACGAAGCCAAACTTTTTCAAAACAAAGCACATACACAAGCAATTTTAAAAGAAAAGCAAGTACCTAAGAGCCCATGGAAAACCATGGATAGAAAGGGTGCTAACACCTTCCCTTTCTATAATCTACCCCCCGTACTCAGAATATCTCGAAAAAGGATTTTTTCTGTACTTTTTTCCTTTCCGGTTGGATGAAATAAAAGTCGGTGGCGACTCTTGCTTACCGCGACATTTTGCAAACACAAAACACAAAATGAAAACCAGCGCCAAACAGTCGGTTCTGCCACCATATCACAGGTATATCTAACAACTGAGAGAATTCTTCCAAGGTAGGCACCAACTGATAGTCTGGAAAGGTGAAGCAGTGGTGATTGGGATCAAAGAACTGAAAGAGTACACTCATCATCTTTTCATCAAAGTTTGAAGTAACCAGGTTGAGAAGTCGAACATGTCTCTTAGTGAACGCAGAAGTTTCAGAAACCCTTGATACTACCTCTTTGAGTTAGGAAGGTATCTTCACAAAGCTGATTCGAATAGTGTTTCTACAAACGGAAGCCATGATCTATAAAACAGAACAAAGATAAATTCCCTTGGTCTTTGAAATGATTAGTGCAATAGGAATGGATGCTATGTTATGATGCATGATGTCATGATAAACCACAGGTATAGCAAACACAGGTATAGCAAACACAGTCAACTCACACAAAGTCCTTAGGTTTAAGGCCTGCATGAGGTTAAAGGTAGTACCCTTTTGAAGTTTAGTTGGTTTCAAACCTGCCTTAAAAAGTAAATGGGTTCTAAGGGATCTCAATATCACTGACCATCCTTTATCGGGCCTTGTCTCAGCTCAAGCAATCTTTTCTTGCGGCCGAAATATCCCAAAAGTATGATCTTAATGAGTGTAGCATTGAGTATCAACCAATCCTTAGCTCTACACCAAGGCTTGCTATCTCACCACTTTCTAATGGCCAAGTTTGTTCAACTAAGGTTCTAAGGTCCTTTAGTGCTTCACGACACCATGCGGCGGCCCCGTATTCTCCTCGTTTCCCCACGAAGGATACCGGTACCAACCAAAGTGTCACACCAACACAACCATCGCTTAAACCATATCGGTCTACTTCGTACAATCTCCATGATCTATTGTTGTTTACCTAATGAGTTCCCCCAAATCCGGGTGTAGGATCTATAGTAACCCAAGCAAAACCCTTTAAGAATAAAGCAAGAAAACAAGAAAGAAATATTGAAATGACCTAAATCCTAAGGTATACCCCACTTTATATTATTCCCCAGCAGAGTCGCCAGTTCTGTGATACGGTGGCAGAACCGACTGTTTAATACTGGTTTGCGTTTTGCGTTTTTCATTCGCAAAATGTCGCGGTAAGAAAGAGTCGCCACTAACTTTTATTTTATCCAATCATGGAAAAGGAAAAAGAACAGAGAAATCTTTTTTTCGAGATTTCTGAGTACGGAGGGGGGGGGGGGGGGGGGGTAGGTTATAGAAAGGGAAGGTGTTAGCACCCTTTCTATCCATGGTTTTCCATGGGCTCTTAGGTACTTGCTCATTTTTCAAATTGCTTGTGTGCTTGTTTTGAAAATGTTTTAATTCGTGATAAACCTTGTATCAGTTCTCAAGGGTGTGACGAAGTTTGTTTTGAAAATTTGTTTTGAAAGGTGTTTGTGTGAAAAGTTTTATTGAGCAAGTACTTAAGATTCTACCTACTCGAAAAAAGATTGTTTGTTCTCGTTTCCTTTAGACAATGTTATCCTACTATTAAGGAGTAGGTAGCACCACCGTTGGAGTTTTTAAGGGACATTTGAAAGGGACAAGTACAGACACTAAAGCAACAGTTAGAAAACTTTATTAGTAACCCTAGAGTCTTAAGATCTTTCCGAGGCAACATTTCCGAGGAAACATTTCCGAGGCGACATTCGAATGTGACATTTTGATCTTTTAGACTAGAGGGCAACCACTAAAATCTCTTATGCTTAAGGACTGTTTACCGAAGGCAACCGAAGTGAGGTAAACCCTAAGGGTGAATATGTGCATGTTAATTGTTTCAATTAATTTAGTGTTTGCACATTAGGTGATCTACCGTTTTAATTTCAAGATATTCTTGCCATACAATCCTATTAGCATGCATCTAACAGTTAAATATTTGCAGGAATTTAAAGTGCGGAAAATAAACCTAGCTATTACAAGGCTTTGACAGTTACATATTTATCTTGACCAAAAATAAAAATGCGGAAGTTTAAAACCCTAATTACTATTACAATCCCGGAGCAGTTACAATAGTAATAAAAAGAATTAAAATACGCGCGGAAAATTAAATGCGAGAATGGTTAGAAACCCTAAAAATCTAATTGAAAAAATACTTAAGTTATTTTTCAAGGAAAAAATTAATTAAGATATGTACAATTAAAACCCTAATTCTAATTATTTTTAATTATAAAAAGGAATTGAAATTAATCTAATTTAAACTAAATTAATAATTCAAGAAAATAAAATATTTTATAAAAAAAGATTTTATGTATTTTTTTGTGGTTTTTATTTGAGAAAAAAAATTTAATTACAAATTTAAATGAACCTAGTTTCTAATTATTTTTAATTATGAAAAAGAAATTAAATTAACCTAACTTATTAATTACATTAAAATAAATATTTTATAAAAAAAAAGAATTAAATAATGGGCATGTTTGCATTGCTGAAGGAGGGGGGTGTGATTCGGAATTCTTTAGGCCCAATAGCCCTTCAAGCCCAGTCAGCGCTTGATTTCCTATAGCGTTGACTTGAGAGTGCATCATGGTCCCTCATTGTTGGAGCGTACATCTGGCTGAATGGTGGATCCACTGGTTGGCTACTGGAAGTGCACAGTAGGCCATTGGATGAGAATTGCATATGATCTGTGAATAGAAAATAAGAAAATAAGCACTGCTGGGAACTGGGATCGAACCCAGGTCCTTATGCTTACCACTGAATGCCCTTGCCAGCTGCGCTATTGTGACTTGTTGTTAGTACAGTGAAAAAAATATAATAAAAAGAAAACAAATAACTGAATCCAACGCGCGTGAAATTTCAAATGGACAAATAGCTGACTGCCACGCCATCATCTTCTCCAAGAATCCATCATTTTAGGCAAAGACCTATACCCATGGACAAACTTCCATGGCTAGAAACCTGTGCAACTCAAAAACTCATAAAACGCAACATAAATGGAACTGAAGACCAGAGTTCAACTGGTTATGATGTCACGGTCATCATGGTATCTTGTTTGTGATCTAATTTTTCCTGTATCAAGAAGTCCCAAAATATGGCTTCAAACCCTAGCCATGGCAATTGTCAGCATACGTGCTAAAACATCAATTAAACATAACCAATACGTTGCAAACATGATAACAAACACATATATGTCATTAAAACATGTTCATGATGTGTGAATCACAGTAATCGAATTTAGAAAAACAGGGAAAACCGTGTGACTCCTACGTGATGATTCTGGACCTGGGGTGGCTTGCAATTGATTGGGATACGTTCTTGGGATGTCCATCAATCTATTGGTAATGTTAGAATGGCTTGAATTGGCCTCTAGAATGGAAATCAAATCACCACTTTTCTTTGAAATTTTGAAATTTTGTTCTGGCTTTTTACGACTGCAACCCCTTGTCTTATGCTTTGTACATGTTCCATATATATGTTAGAATGAATTAGGGTTATAAAATTGGCTTGTATATTTGCAATTATGGAAGATTTGATTTTATTTCCACGTCATATGTAAATTATGCTTGATTCGTTTTGGTCTTGATATCTCAGCATATTTTGATTGCAAACCTGTCAAAAAATTAAATCAAAACATATCTTTGCTATTATTCACCAATTATTTGATTTAATTCAATTTTTAATTAATAAAAAATCAAAATAAATTGAAAAATGAAGCAAATAATGTGTGGGTGAATATTTGGGTCGTGGACCATATTATAAGTGAGGTGCAAGCATACGAAGTTAGGCCCATTTAGCAAAAAAATGTAATTTTGAGCCCATTTGACTTTTGGTAATTTTGCAAAAAAGGTCAACTTTGACACGGTATATCTCTTCCAATTTTAACCCTAGAGAGGTGTTCTTGGACTTTTTAGAAAGCTTAGGATGTCGCCTAAGCAACTCTTTTGGTATCATCTCAATTGAGTCTTCCATGTTCTTGTAAGAAGCTTTGAGCCAAAAGGTGTTTTTGTTGACTTTTCAAAAGGATCCATAATGTAGAAATTCTTATCTTTTTGTGGGTGCATATTTTTAACTTGTGGTCTAAA
Source organism: Vicia faba (assembly GCA_948472305.1). NCBI lineage: Eukaryota > Viridiplantae > Streptophyta > Magnoliopsida > Fabales > Fabaceae > Vicia > Vicia faba. The sequence continues at coordinate 1,222,832,576 of OX451741.1, read as the reverse complement.
GATGAGTTATAGGGAATTGCATCCTCTTCAAAATGATCCTTGGATGGAAAATTTCTGATAAAATATGAGAAAGTTATGCTTGTCAAAGTTTGGTTGACTTTTCCTAAGAAACCCTAATTTAGCAACTTTTGTGTTTTGATGAATTTAGGGCATTCCTTGAATAATCATGATCAACCCTTGATAAAATGATGGATATCACTTCAAAATATTGATGTTGACCAAAAATCTTGAAGTTTGACTATATGTGGGCCACAATTGACTTTTGACCTAATATAGTCGATTCTCAAGCATCTGAGCAGTTGACTGAGCAAACTTCTTGTGTAAGGCATGAAACTTGACATGTAGGGTGTTGAGAACATATTAAGACCATGGAGAGCATATGAGGTCTTTGGATTCCACCTATCTTGAAAAAAATGGAAACCCTAATTCGAGACATACTGCCTTAGGAGAGATTTTGTCTGGTCAACTCTTGGGCAAACTTGAGAAAATTGAGGCTCTCTAGGAGTATATATTGAGTAAAATGAGAGGGAAAATTTTGGGGTACAACACAAGTCATAGTTCAAATTCTAATAAGCATAGTATTTCATCATTTACCATCAAAGTTCATTCAAAATCCAAAATTTATGTTCATCGATGTCCTATCAAATTACATTCGTAGCTCTTTCATAGCTTCAAGCGCTTTCCACCATAATTAGTCCAAAGTAAATTAAGGCACTTTTATTTCAATATGAATTCAAATTACAATGTTTCAAATGTTTCAAGTTTATCATATCATTTCCATTTACATCCAATCACTCACAAACAAAGAGAGCTCATATTTCTATCCTACGCCTAAGGTTCCTAAAAACTGCCCAAATACATGCTCCTTGTTCAAGCTTCATGGTAGCCACAATCCCTTCTTCAACTTTTCTTTTCCTTTTTTACCTTCCAATCTATAACCATCACATGAAAAAAAAATAAACAAGGAGATAGTTAGTTCAAGTTCAACCAAGGAGTCGTGGACAATAAAGCTTTCAAGCAAGTATTTCACAATTCATCATTAGGGATTTCGTGAAGGAATCAGAAATAAGGGTTTGAATTATATCATATGCCAAACAAAGGCCTCATTATCTTGCAAACTAAATCAGATTATATCATTTGCCTAATAAAATTACTATTACAAATCACAAAAATAAGTTTGGTTCACAATAAGAAGAGACGAGTTACCGCAAACACTTCAATGAAAAACCAACAAAGAGTCACAATACTGAAGTTACAATTGTCCGGACCAACAACCAAGTTCAGAATATGTCAAACAAATGAGGAGTTCACACGAGGAAAACCCTAAACATATTCATCATTTTCCTTAATGTCACAAAAACCCTTCAGAATTATAAAAGAGAAAGAGATACCAGCCACATAATTTACAGAGAAAACAAGAAAGGCCAAGATCAGAAAGATATCACCAGAGAAAAACAGCCCTGCTCATTGCTATCAAACCTGCCTAAAACATGCATCATACAAAGCCAAGCATAACAGTTTAACAATGTTGTAATGCCGCTCCACAGGCCTGCAAAACCTACATCATACAAAGCCAAGCATAACAGTTCAAAGTTGTTGCAATGCTGCTCCACAGGCCTGAAAAACCTGAATCATACAAAGCCAAGCATAACAGATCAAAGATGATGCAATTCTACTCCACAGGCCTGCAAAACCTGCATCAGACAAAGCCAATCATAACAGTTCAAAGTTGCTGCAATGCTGCTCCACAGGCCTGCAAAACTCTGCATCACATCAACCTGTCAACATTGCACCCAAATGGTAAAAATAGAACCTGCATAAAAAGCCATAGAAATTGCATACCATATTTGTTCAAACATGCTAAAATTTCCCCCAAAACTTCATTTTCATTATATATAAAACAAGCAATCGGATACCAATAATGGACAGAGAAAAATTTCAAAGAAAAAGATCACAAAAATCACAATTTCATATACCTCATATCTTTCTCAAATTTCTGAAGAGATAAACAAAAACACACAGAAAAATACAACCTCATAACCATCACCATAATACTCCAACCGGTAACCTTAAACCAATAGGTAGCCTCCTCTGTATTCAACCAAGCCGGATCTGAAATACAAACTCGCAAGAATCGTACTGCAAACAACAACAACAACAATGATAACACAAAATTAGAAGAAGGACCGAAGAAAATCATAAGCGAAAAACTTATACCTGGGCATATAAAGTTTGTCCTCTATCTTCATAAACGCAGTCGGAAAAGCACCGGACTTACCTCTGGTCGGTAAGCCTAAATGTCCCTCATTTCTTTACCTTTTACAGCATGCTTGTAATCATGTCGTGTGTCTTTGCTATCTGAGTAATACCCCTAATACTTCAAGCTTCGAATCTGTACTCTTAGCGTTTAAATTTCAGTATGAACTTCCTAGGTTTTTCTAGGTTTTGTTTGATTTAAGGAGACGATGCATGGAAGAATCGGGGGAAGGAACTTCAATGGTGGATTAAGATAAAGGGGGAGGGGGTTGAATCATAAGGCGAGGAGATTGGGAAAATCGGAGAAGGAGAAGAACAGAACATAGAGATTGAACAGAGAGAAACCAAGTTTGTTGTTGTTGGTCCCTGAGAACTGAAATCGAGATGAAATTGCAGAAGAAAGTATGAGAAACGATTGTTTGTGAAGAAGAGAGAAGCATTGTTGTAGGTGTTTTAGCAAAATAGGAAGTGATAAGCAGGGAAAATCGTGAGAGAGAGGAAGAGTTTCACAATCGTTTAAGAAAAAAAATATATTTTGTTTTGTTGTTTTAATCACTAGTTATTGGGAATAAAAAAATTTAATTCTGATCAATTTTTCCTCTTGCCCAGAGCGCGGCGCCTCTCCCTTCAAATTAGGGTTTTCAAACCCTTTCGATTCCACATAACAGATCTGGGTTTGGGCTTGTTTTCTTATCCAAACCCATCTCATAAGTTTTAGTTTTTATATTAATGGAATCACTATAATACACGAATGAACATATGGCGCGATGGTTAGTGTGTGTGTGTGTGTGTGTGTGTGTGTGTGTGTGTGAAGGCTTGAGGTCACGGGTTTAAGACCCCCTGAGACATTTTTTACCAGTATTTTGTTTTGTCCTTTTAACCCAAACTCCTTCATTTTATTTTTCATTAAAGGTGTACATATAACAAAAAAGTGAGCATGGCTTAGTGGCAAGGCAAGAGGGTTGTAACTTAGAGGGCATGCGTTTAGCTCCTCATTTTACTTCTTTTTCTTTGATTTTCTAAGTTTCAAGTTTTTTTGTTGTTTCATTTTAAATTCATACAAAAAATCATAAAAATAGAATTAAGGTTTAATTTTCTTTTAATTTTCTTTATATGATAAAAATACCAAAAATATTAGAATTAAGTTTTAATATTTTATTTTCACAAAAATTATAAAAACATTATAGTATTATTTTCTTTTATTTATTTGATAAAAAATCATAAAAAATATTAAGAACTTAATTTCTTTATCTTTGTTTGATTATTTGGTTACATGTTCCCTTAAGTGATTCCCCGAATCGATTAAATTCATGTTGATCGTTTCTTGTTGAATTAGACATTAGGGTCGAAACTATGTATGATAACTTTAGGAAAAAATTTCCCTTTTACACTCAATATTAGGTTCGTCTTTGTACATGACAACAATTAAGGTTTTTTTAGTCTCCCCCTTAGACTCTTTCTTCTTTTGTAAATTAAAACAAAAACTTCTTTTCTTAAATAAAAAAATCCAAAACCACTTAATCATTGTTCAAACTCATTTCACACTTAACAAAACATTCAACAACTCAAGGATCTCCTCAAAAGGGCATGTTATCTCTGTTCTACCATGATACCAGCCGTGCCTATTGCTAGAATGCGTGTGTTAATGCCGCCCACTAAAAACACCAATAAACCAACATTTTCTAAAAGAACTATGGTGTTCTGATTCCTTCACGGGATACATAGGCAAAGGGTTGCGAGACTGTTGTACCGTAAAAATTTCCCTCCCATTTTTCTTTAAGGCGTTCTTTCAAGGCTTCCCAAATACTCAAAAATCTCAAGGGATGGCCAGTCAAATGCTCCTCATAAGCCAAAGGTCTACAACTATGGATTTGAGTTTCTCAAGGAAATTTGGGTTGAAAAGGTATCAAGTGGTTTCCATGGTTCTCCATAGGTTTTTAACAATGTTCATGTCAAGTTTCAAGTCTTACATCACAAGTTTGCTCAGCCAATAGCTCATATGATTGAAAATCAACAATATTGGGTAAAACGTCAACTTAGTCAACATACAGTCAAACTTCAAGATTTTTGGTCACCATCAACATTTTGAAGTGATATTCATCGCTTGATCAAGGGTTGATCATGATTCCTCAAGGAAAGCTCTCAAATCATCAAAAGTCAAGAATTGTCAAATTAGGGTTTCCTTAGGAGAAGTCAACTGAACTTTGACCAAGCATAACTTTCACATGCTTCATCAACTTTTCCCCAACCAAAACCTTTTGAAGAAACTTTAATTATCTACAACTTTGTTTTTATGCTCAAGTCTAATAAATGCTTCATTTGAAAGATATGAGCTATTACATTATAGGTCATTTTCAAAAGTCAACAGAAGACACTTTTTGTCAAGACAACTTACATCAAGATAAAGTCTCCAAATGCAAAAATGATCAAAAGATAAAATGTAGAGGACATCTTGAGATTTTCAAAAAGTCAAGATCATCTTCAAAAGATAAAAATTGAGCAAGTTATGAGTTGCAAAAGTTGGGAAATTTTGAGGAAACTCATGAAATGCAAAATGAGCAAACTTGAGATTTTGAACTAGTGGGCCTAATTGTTGATGTTCAAACATGTTCATAAGGTGTTAGAGGACTTCTAAACCCCTTCACGTATTTTTCATGATTTTATTTCTTTTATTTGAATTTTTTATTCATTTAAATACAAATAAAATAAAATAAATATGAAACCATAATATAAAGGCTTAGGCCTTTTGATTTCAATCACTTACAGACCCATTACAACTTGTGATAACCTGTAAAACTCATGCAAGGAACCAAGAAGGCAAGAATTCATCAAAATGGAAGTTTTTAAAAAGTGTTTTATTTTGTTTTATGAGGGCCATCATGGCTTGATCTCCTTCCATATATGCTGAGCCATTCCATTTCTCTATAAAATGCAAGCAAGGTAGGAGCAAAAGCACATGAAAACACTGCATAAGAGCCACACAAAAATTCCATAAAATCAAAAAGAGTGTTTGAACATGTAATTTAGGTTCCATCCTCTCTCACTCGAAACTAAAGCTACCATTCACCTCCTAAAGATAAAAGGAGTTGATCTAGATCCATAGTTGTACTCCTCGAGCACCCGAACATTATTTCTTCATCACGCTGGTTCTTAAATTGGTAAAAAATTAAAACTATAATTTCTTGCATTTTCAGTCATTTCTGATATGTTTGATCTACTCCAGTGCATCATTAGGACGGGTTTGACGTGCTACATGTGAGGTTTAACACTTAAATCTCACTCTGCCATTGTTAGGGCTCAAAAAGCTGTTGAGCATCGACCTAGACAATACAAGCGTTTTTAAATCCCACAAACCATGCCATTGGATTCGCAGGGTGATAATTAATGGGTCTAGGTCGTTAGATCTTTTTCTTTAAAGAGTTTTTTGCAGGTTTGAACTTTGGGATGACCAGAGGTTATCTCCGGCATCCCTGAGTTTTGCTGACTCCGACAAGGGCAAACGTGTCCTAAAGGAGCTTCCTGACTGGTTGATTCAAATAAACAGGGCCCCACTTTTGCTTGCGTGTTTGAAATAAAAAATATAATCGATTTTATTATATATTCATTCATTTTCGCTTTGGTTAATGGATGAACACGCCACCTCAGTGGCAACACACTAGCACTTAAGTCTCTCATACGTCTGGTCCTGGGTTTGATCCAGGTGTGAGTCATTTTATTTTTCCATGTTTTTATTTCAGATCCTATGCGATAGATCCAAACACGCCTACCATGAACTCCCTCCATCAACACCATCCAATCAAATCCAACGCTGGTGATAAGCTACGCCTCATGGTGCACCTCAAGAAAGTTGCCCCCACTGGATCTCCAGGCGCCCGGGCCCTCTTATTATTGGGCATGGGATTTTGTTTTTTTAACACCCCCTCAATTACTTTTGCAGCACAGGCCCATTTTTTTTTAAATTAATATTTTCCTTTTTTAATCAGCTTTATTTTAATCAACAAAAATCAGAAAAATCATAAAAAAAACATTAGATTTAAGTTTTTTTATTAATTAAATTATCTTTTGTTAATTTTAATCAATTTAATTTAAATCACTTTGAGTTGATTTTATTAGTTAAAAATTAATTAGAATTATGTTTTCATCATTTCAATTATTTTTCTATACAAAAAAAAACACCAAAAATATTTTTGAAGTACTTAGAGTTTTTAGGGTTTTGACATCTCTTCAATCTCCGCGCGCTTATCTATTTTCGCATTTTTATGAATATTGTAATTGTCAAAAGGGATATAATTGTTTAAATTAGGACTTTTTACATTTTTCTTCCCCCCATTTGAGGTTTTGTAATCCCCATCCCCGAAGCACTGTAATAGCATAGATTCAATCTCCTGCATTTTTACTTTCCGCACTACTGTATGAGTGCTTGTATATACTTTACTGTTAGCTTAATAGGATTGCATGGTAATAATTAAAAGCAAACATTAGAAAACCTAAAATCCAAGATAAAAATAACTGAAACATAACACACTCCGCACACGCGCACCTCTAAGGTACCCCCACTTGTTGCCTTCGGAAAACAACAGTCACGTCTCTCGAACGTGGGGTGTTTTAGCAAAGATCCTTGGGTTAAAATATCATAGTCCCTCGATGATCCTTCAATGGTGCCTCGTTAAACGATCTTAGTACCTTGGGATAATTGCTAAAGTGTTCTACGAGTTATTTTTGTAACTGTACGATGACCCACGCCTGTTCCTCAAAATATCCAATGATAGGCCTACCTACTAACTAATGGTAGGATAGCACTATCTAAAGGAAAATAGGAAAATAACAAAGACCTTTTGAGTAGGTAGATATGTTATATTTTCTTGCTCACAAAACAAAACAATTTCTCACACGTACACTCTCTTTTCTAAAAAAAAATTCAAAGACAAAACACTTTGTATGCATTCTCAACGATACGAGAATCATTACAAAGTTTGCCGCACTAAGGCATCTTTTCAAAATATTTTTAAAATACACTTACACAGAAATCACTTTCGAAGTGAGCTAGCAACTAAGAGCCCGTAGATAACTATGTATGGAAAGGGTGCTAACACCTTCCCTTTTCATAACATACCCCCCTTACTCAGAAAAATTCTCGAAAGGTCTTTCATGTTCTTTTCACCCTTTCCTATATTGGATAAAAGAAAATTCGGTGGCGAGTCTTGCTATCCACAACAATTGCGATAAAATGCAAAACCAAAAGTCATCTCTCCCGCCGTATTACAGAACTGACGAATCTGCTGGGGATATGACTTAAAGTGGGGTTACCTTAGAGATAGTTCACATTTAAGTGATTTCATTGTTTGACTTGCTTGATTTATTTTTAAAGGTTTTCCTGGGTTATTCTTATATAGATCCTATATCTGGATCTGGGACATTTTAGATAAGTAGCAATAGATCGTGAAAACTGTACGGCGTACACCGATACGGTTGAAGTGATAGCTACGTTAGTGCGACATATTGGTTTGTATCGGTGTCCCTTGAGTTAAGTCAAAGAGAATGATGGGCTGCTGCATGGTGTCATAAAGCACTAATTGACCATAAAACCTTAGTTGACATAACTTAACCATTAGAAAGTAGCGGGGTAGCCAGCTTTGGTGCAGACTGAAGTTGGTTGACACTCGATGCTACACTCATTAAGGTCGGACTCTCGGGATATTTCAGTCGCAAATCAGATGCTTGTGCTGAAACAATGCCTGAGAGAAAGATCGGTGATATTGAGACTCCTAGAACCCGTTTACTTTCTTTTAGGACAATATAAGTGAACTAAAACTTCAAGAGGGTACTTACCTACAACTCCATGCAAGCTTTAACCTAAGGCCTTGTGTTTTTTTCTTGTGTATGATTAAATTGTTCGAACATAACATCATGCATCATAACATTCATACCATTTCATTTCTACTAACCATTTCAAGGGCCAGAGAATTTATCTTTGTTCTATTTTGCAGACTATGGCCTCCGCTCGTAGAAACACTATCCAGGTTAAATTTGTAAGGGTTCCTAAAGTTCTCCATTTATCAAAAGGCATGGTCGACTTCTCAGTTTGGTTACTCCAGGTTTTGATGAAGATATGATGAGTGTTCTATTCCAGTTCTTTGACCCTGCACATCATTTCTTCACCTTCCCCAATTATCAGTTGGTACCCATTATGGAAGAGTTCTCTCAATTACTAGGAGTACATGTTCTTGATCAGATTCCCTTCACCGTTTTAGAGGAAGCTCCAAAACCAGAAGTTATTGCAGCAACCTTACATCTGAAGCGGTCCGACATTATATCCAACTGGGAAACAAGAAGCGGAATCAAAGGTTTCTTGGCTAAATTTATGATCGAGAAAGCTCAGCTATTCCTAAATGCTATGAGTTTCTAGGATTTTGAGGATATCTTGGCTCTTATAATCTATGGGTTGGTACTATTCCCTAATCCTGACCAACTCATAGATGTGAACACCGTCAAGATTTTTCTCGCTCGGAGACATTCTGCATTCTCTTCACACTCGTGATATGAAGAGGCGAGGAACTCTCATGTGTTGTATACGTCTACTATCCAGGTGGTTTATTTTGCACCTTCCCTACTCAGTAGTAAAGAATGAACAAGGTTTGAGGTGGTCGCAAAGAATAATGTCACTTTCTCATATAGACATCTACTGGTGTTCCCGACCTCATGAGGATATCACTATCATTGATCGCCGTGAGGAATTCCCTAATGTTCCACTCCTCGGCATTAGGGGAGGTATTACTTACAACCCTTCCTTGGCTCTACGTCAGTTTGGTTACGCTCGAAGAGATGGTCTTCATGACGCACTTATCTAGGGTATTATGTTCGATTATGAAAGTGATCTTCAAGGTTATCGTCAGAGGTTTATACATGCTTGGGGCATGGTAAGCAAGATTGATAGTAAGGCTTTAGGACAGAAGAATTCCATCCCTCTAGAACCTTATCTCAAATGGGTATGAGCTCGCGCTCAAAACCTTATGATTCCATATCCAGCTATCTTACCAATAATCATGGATCCTGTTGTCGAAGGAGACGTTCCTCGTACCATCCTTCATCCAGATATGCCCATTGACCATGAAGAATTGCAGAAGTCTTGGATTTAACTAAAGGAAGAATAGGACACCTTTGAGACTCAATTCTATGCAAGCGAAAAGAAAGTGTTGGAGCTTACAAAGCAACTTCACGAGGAGCAGAGTTTTAATGCATACATCAACACAAAGAGGAAGCGTCCTTGGGAAACTTAAGTCTTAGATTTTAGGAGTTCATTTTGTTGTCTCTTTGAGACCTTGTTGTTTTCATTGTAAGCCTAAAAGGCATTTTGTAATTCTGAATTAACTAATAAAATCTTTGTTTCTATTTCCTCTTGGTTAAGAAAAGTTGATTCTCCTAAAGTCCTTGAAATCATTGCATTTACATATCATGCATCATTTCATAACAGCTTTGTCATACAGGTTTCTCATTTTCTCGTTGTTTATTTCAGCAGAAAAATGGACCTCAAACAAATTGTTAAGGATCTCCAGGCTCAACATGCACAATTCCAAGAGACTCTCATGATTCTGGAACAGGGGCAAAAAGAGTTGTTGGCGCTCGTCGCCAAGAAAAAGAAGACCAAGAAACCAGCTGTTGTCCTCAACCTGGGGAGAAGGTTCAAAGGTCATGCTCAACCATTCCAAGTGGATGAAGTCTCTTCTGAAGAAGATGACAATCATGAGGAAGATGGTAGAAGCATTAAGAATGAAGGCAAGAACAATCAGGGTTATGAAAATGCTCATGAAGATGAATACTTTTCTGACGAACAATATCCTCCCGCGGATGACAAATATAAGTAGTTGGAGGACAAACTCAAGGCTATGGAAATCAAGAAAGTACCTAGATTAAATTTTGGTGAATTAGGTCTGGTTCTGGGGGTGGTCATCCCGCCTAAGTTCAAGGTCCCTGCCTTTGCTAAATATGATGGGATCTCTTTTCCTAAACTCCATTTGAGGTCATATGTTCGGAAGATACAACCTCACACTGCTGACCAGAAGTTATGGGTCCATTTCTTCTAATAAAGTTTGGCTGACACTTAACTGGAATGGTTCTATCAGCTGGAGGGAACCAAGATTCATACCTGGGAAGACTTGGCTGCTACTTTCTATAAGCAGTATCAATATAACACTGACCTGGCACCAACTCGAGAGAAATTGCAGAATATGTCCATGGGCTCTAATGAAGGGTTCAAGGAATATGCACAAAAATGGAGAGACTAGGCTGAAAGAGTGCAACCTCCCTTGACTGATCAGAAAATGGTGGATATGTTCATGGGAACTCTGATCGGCCCATTCTTTAATTTGTTGATTGGAAGCTCGTCGTCTGTTTTTACGGAGATGATTTTGACAGGGGAAAGAATTGAAAGCGGTATCCAGAGTGGGAAGATCCCGATGGCTACATCTTCTAATGTCGTAAAGAAGCCATTTAGAGGTAAAAAGGAAGTCAATGATGTCTATGGCCACAAGAGTCGTAGTAAAAATAACCACCATCAATATGTGGGAGCGGTGTTGATTTCCAACCCGGTGTCTGTTCAGCAACAACAACAGGGTAACTGACAAAGGCCAGATGCTCCGCCAAGGCAGTTTACCAAAATTGGCATGCCTTTATCTCAGGCATTACAACATTTGCTGAAGGATGAACTCATTTCACTGCGGGATCCTCCTCAGAATCCCAACACCTCCTCTCCAAAGTACAATCCAAATGTGAGGTGTGCTTATCCTTTAAATAGTCCTGGTTACGACACCAACAATTGCTGGGCCTTGAAGAGTAAAATTCAGGATATGATCGATAATAAAGAAACTGAGTTTGATCCTCCGGAGACTCCAAATATGATTACTGCACCTATACCCAAGCATGAAAATGGAATAAGTGTTGTTGAAGATGTGTTGTACATTACCTCTATAAATTATGTGGTTACTCCCCTCTCTACAATTAAGAAGAATTTGTTACAGGCTGGTTTATTTTTAGGCTGTGTTGAAGGATGTTATTATTATGCTGTCCAACCCAACGGTTGCGGGTTGCTGAAGGAAGGTGTTCAATGCTTGATGGATGAACATATGGTTTTGATTGAAAAGTTCTATCAATTGAGAATGTGTGTCAAGATCTGTCTGTTATCTCGGGTACTCATTTCAGGATCCCTTCCAAAGGTCCTATAAGGATTACCACCAATCTGAAAGCTCCTCCTTTGGTTATTACCACACCCAGGCCTATCCCATATTCCTAGGAGAAGGCTATTCTTTTGAATTATGGGCCTGACGTCTATTACAATGGCGTTAAATAAGAGTTGTCCGATGAAGATAATGAAGAAGTTGACATCAATATTGTCAATATTGCGGGAACTAGAAAAATTACCAGAAGCAAAAAGATTTTCTCCCCGGAAATCTCTCCACCTTCTCATGTTACGGTTACCAAGACAACTGCTGAGGCTCGCGGTAAAGAGCCAGTGATAGAGCCTGCTCGGACGGAGGTGCCAAAAGAAGCTACGGTCAAAGATACCTCTGAACAAGATTTGGAAGAGGTTTTAAAGATCATTCGCAGAAGCGATTATAAAATTGTGAAACAGCTGGGGCGAACCCCATCTAAAATCTTCATGCTATCTTTACTGCCATGTTCTGAATCCCATGCGAAGGCTTTAGTAAAATTCTTAAAGATCGCTCATGTGCCGCGAGAAATTTTGGCTGATCAATTTGGAAGCTACGTGGCTAGTCTGACGACTGATAATGGTCTGGATTTCTCCGATGCTGACTTGGCTCCGGAGGGGAGAAATCACAATAGGGACTTGTATTTATCCATTGCATGCAAGGGCACTATATTGGCCCATGTATTAATTGATATTGACTCTTCTCTGAATGTTATACCCAAAGGCACTCTCGACCGACTAGATTGTGAAGGGGTTGTGCTGAAGCCCAGCAATATCATAGTTCCAGCCTTTGAAGGATCGAAAAGAATGGTGTATGGAGAGGTAGACCTTCCGATCAAGGTGGGTTCACAGATATTCGAGTCCACTTTCTATATGATGGACATTTGGTCGGCTTACTCTTGTTTATTGGGACGCCCTTGGATCCATGGGGCAGGTGCTGTCACCTCCACCTTGCACCAGAAACTGAAATATCCGGTAAAAGAGAAAGTTGTTACTGTTTGTAGAGAAGAGTAGTATATGGTCAGCCACCTCAATTTGTTTCGATACATATATATGGACGAAGAATTTATTAAAACACCCTGTCAGACCTTTAAAGTGATCTCCTTTTCTGTTGTTGAAGACGTTTCCGTCATTCTGAAGATCACCAAAACTCTGCACAAGATGGCCTCCTTGAAAAATGCTAAGGCTGATATAGAAGAAGGTGGTAGTACTATTTGGGGTCAGATTCCTGATATCCCTTATAAATCTAACAATTTTGGTCTGGGCTTTACTTCAAAAGGTCAGAGGGTTGTTCGTCGGGCTCGGGCTGGAAGACCTTCATTCCGTATTAGTAACAATGGAGTTAATGCTATAAAGGATGCAAACAGTGATTGTGACTTCAACAATTGGATATTCCCTACCATTGGTGATGGACTGGATAATTGGAAGAGAGAAGACATCTTTCCCATCTCCTTTTGTCAGGAATCCTCATCCACTCTGGATCTCGTCGATAACGATTATGCTATTATCGCATATGACTTTGAAAATATGATCTACCAAGCTGAGAACGAAGGTGAGGAAGATTATGAAATACTTAGAGATCTTGTCAGACTCTTGATACAAGAAGAAAAGGTTATCCAACCACATGAAGAGTCGGTCGAAGTTGTAAACTTGGGTATCGAGACAGACCAGAAAGGGGTCAAGATTGGCGCCAACTTATAGAGCAGTGTCAAGAGTAGACTAATTTAGGTGTTGCATGGATATATTAAAATCTTTGCTTGGTCATACAAAGACATGTCAGGGCTCGATACTGATATTGTGGTTCACCATCTTCCAATGAAAGAGAGTTGTGCTCCGGTAAAATAGAAGGTTTGTCGCATGCGTCCTGAAATGTAAGAAAAGATCAAAGTCGAGGTTATGAAGCAATTCAACGCAGGTTTCTTAGCAGTAACGTCATATCCTCAATGGATTTCTAATGTTGTTCCGGTGCCAAAGAAAGACGACAAGGTACGTATGTGCGTAAATTACAAGGATCTAAATAGGAGAGCCCTAAAGATGACTTCCCACTACCATATATTGATGTTTTGGTCGACAACACCGCTCAGCATAAGGTATTTTACTTCATGGATGGCTTCTCAGGTTATAATCAGATCAAGGTGGCGCCTAAAGACATGGAGAAAACTACCTTCGTCACACAGTGGGGCACTTTCTGTTACAAGGTTATGCCTTTTGGGTTGAAGAACGCTAGGGAAACCTATCAGCGTGCCATGGTAGCTTTATTTCATGACATGATTCATCACGAGATAGAATTCTACATCGACGACATGATAGCAAGGTCACAAACTGAAGAAGAGCACCTTGATCATCTACATAAACTGTTTAAAGAACCGAGGAAGTACAAGCTAAGGCTAAAACCGAACAAGTGCACCTTTGGGGTAAGATCTAGTAAACTCCTGGGTTTTTTCGTCGGTGGTAAGAGTATTAAGGTTGATCCAACAAAAGTTAAATCCATTCAAGAAATTACGACTCCACGTATCGAGAAGGAAGTCAGAGGTTTCTTAGGACGGCTGAATTACATTACCCGTTTCATTTCTCATCTGACTGCTACTTGTGAACCGATCTTCAAACTGCTAAAGAAAGACCAAGTAGTAAAATGGAATGACGAATGTCAAATAGCCTTTGATAAAATTAAAGAGTACCTACAAGAACCTCTGATTCTGATGCCACCAGTCGAAGGGAGGCCTCTAATCATGTACTTAACAATGCTAGAGAACTCAATTGGGGTATGTACTTGGGCAGCATGACAAGCCTGGTCGAAAAGAGCATGTAATATACTACCTTAGCAAAAAGTTTACTGAATGTGAAACAAGATATTCATTGCTCGAGAAAAATTGCTACGCTTTTGCATGGGTTGCTCGCCGACTAAGACATTATATGTTGACCCATACTACCTTGTTGATCTCTAAAATGGACCCTATCAAGTACATATTCGAGAAGCCAGCTCTCTTTGAAAGAATAGCCCGATGGAAAATGGTCTTAATAGAACACGACATCCAGTACACCACTTAAAAGGAAATCAAAGGAAGTGTATTGGCTGACCATTTGGCGCATCAGGCTGTAGATGACTATCAATATATGAACTTCGAATTCTCGGATGAGAACATTATGCTAGTAACAGATTGTGATCAACCTGGACCGTATGAAGGACCTGAGCCAGGATCCCAATGGACTATGGTTTTTGATGGAGCTTCCAATGCACTTAGCAATGGAATCCATGTTGTGATCATCTCCCCCACAGGTTGCCATATGCCTTTCACTGTCAGACTTTGCTTTGACTGCACCAATAATATGGCTAAATACGAAGCGTGCATCATGGGTCTTAAAGATGCTATTGACTTGAGAATCAAGCTCTTAAGTGTATATAGAGACTCAGCCTTGGTGATCAATCATGTTAAGGGAGATTGGGATACGAAGCATCCAAACCTTATCCCTTACCGAGAACATTTTCTAACCTTGATTCCATATTTCAAGGAGATTACTTTTGAGCATATACCAAGAGAAGAGAATCAGTTGGCGGATGCACTGGCCACCATGTCATCCATGTTCAAGGTCAGATGGGACAATGAGGCTCCCTGAATAACCATTGAAATATTCGACGAACTAGCACACTGCTATGACATTAACACTGATGGAGTAGAGGAAAAACCTTGGTTTCATGAGGTGAAAAGGTATCTTGAGGCTCAAGAATACCGTGAAGGGGCATCCATCAATGACAAGAAGTTCTTACGAAGGTTATCATCTAAGTTCTTCCTGAGCAATGGAATTCTATACAATCGCAATCATGATTCAACTCTGCTCCATTGTATGGACAAGAAGGAAGCATAAGAAATTATGCAAGATATGCATGAAGGTGTCTTTGGGACTCACTCCAGTGGGCATACTATGGCTAAAAAGATTTTGAGAGCTGATTACTATTGGTCGACTATGGAAACTGATTGTCACCACCACTCGAGAACTTGTCATAAGTGCCAAATATATCCTGATAAAGTTCATGTGCCTCCAGTACCTGTGAATATCATGACTTCTCCTTGACCATTCCTAATATGGGGCATTAATATGATCAGAGAAATCCAGCCTACTGCCTCTAACAGACATCACTTGATCCTCGCCGCCATTGATTACTTTACAAAATGGGTGGAAGCAGCTTCGTTCTCCTCTATTACCAAGAATGTGGTCGCCCGGTTCATCAAACATAACCTTATCTGTCGGTATGGAATCCCCAAGAGAATCATCACAAACAACAGTACTAATCTCAATAAAACCATGATCACTAAACTCTGCATGCAGTTCAAGATCAAGCATCACAATTCTTCTCCGTGTCGACCTAAGATGAATGGCGTAATAAAAGATGCCGATAAGAACATAAAGAAGATCCTACAGAAGATGGTTGTGACATACAAATATTCACATGATATGTTACCGTTATCTTTTCACGGCTATCGCACTTCGACTAGAACATCGACTAGGGCAACCCCATTCTCTCTGGTTTATGGTATGAAAGTTTTCCTACCTGTCGAGGTTCAGATTCATTCTTTAAGGATCATGAAAGATGCATACTTGGACGAAGACGAGTGGATTCAGACCAGGTTGTATTAGTTAAATCTAATCAACGAGAAGATGCTTGCGGCTGTCTGTCACTGTCAGATGTATTCAGAAGCACATGATTAAAGCCATCAACAAGAAGATCAACATCGGGTATATCAGGTTGGTGAATTGGTAATAAAATGCATCATTCTACCGCAAGGTGATTGTTATACCCCAAAATTTGCCCTCCCTTTTTACTCAACACATTCCCATTGAGGTCCCCAACTTGCCCAATGATAACCAAGAATTGACCAGACAAATTCTCCTCCTAAGGCAATGAACCCCCAACTAGGGTTTCAATTTTTATCAAGATGGTTGAGCTCAAAAGGTCTCAAATACTTCCCATGGTCCTAATATGCCTTAAATATTATCCATGAAAAATTGCATGCCTTTCACTACAAGTTTTCTCAGTCAATTGCTCAAGTATTGGAAAATCAACTGTGTTAGGTCAAAAGTCAATTGTGGCCCATGTACAGTCAAAATTCAAGATTTTTGGTCAACATTAACATTTTGAAGTGATATCCATCATTTGATCAAGGGTTGATCATGATTCCTTAAGAAATGGTCCTAATTCATCAAAAGTCAAGAATTGCTAATTAGGGTTTATATAGGAGAAGTCAACCAAACATTGACCAGGCATAACTTTCTCATACTTTATCATAAATTTTCCCACCAAAGCTCATTTTGAAAATAATTCAATCCCCTACAACTTCAATTCATCCCACAAGTTCAAGAGTGTAACACCCCAATTCTACCCCGGCAATTTATATAGATAAATAAGAGTTATAAAATTACAATCATACAAATGAATCGGGACGTCACAAATTCTTCTAACAAATTCATTGCACTCATCGTGGATATATAACACTTTTTCAAAACATCGGATGAACCATCATAACATCTTTAAATAAAATAATTCAACATTTACGCAGCGGAATTCTTAATAACATCTCTAACAAAACAACAACTTCGAAACATCTCATATTTAATACTAATCAATTTAAAATTCAACAACTGAAAATCAACAATCAAAAATCAACAAGTGTTCATCCCCCCGAGTGTTACATATCAGAGCAATGACACCGACTCGAACTACTGAAGGTACACAGCCTTCACTCTCGATTACCTGCACGTTACCAACATAAGGGCAACATTCAAACAGAAGGGGTGAGATATCTAACAATATAATAAAGCGCATGATAATTAATATATTAAATTAGATCAACAACATCACCATTTCTCATCCCATAATCAACAACAATTACAACATATAGACATGTTCATCTACATCAAAATACACTTCATTATTCACTCATATAATGCGACTCAATACTATGCAAGTGCATGTGGTACCAATGGAGCAGAACTCCCATCTCAAAAATTTGTCAATTAATAGAGGCATCAACAAGGCATATCCTTCATCTCAAAATTTGCCAATCCAGGCCATCTCAACGAGCAAAAGCTCCATCTCATAAATGCAATGTATGTGACTCAACCATAAATATAATAACAACACCCAAGTTAACAAAATCTCAAATCATCTCAAAACATCTCAATTCTCATCTCAAAAACTTCTCAAATTAGCATCTCAAACATCTCAAATAACCATCTCAAAACATCTCAAAATAACAACATCTCAAAACATCACAACATCTCGTCATCATCATCTCATATCATCAAAATAATTCATTAAACATCATTTATTTATTATGAATCATCAGACACAACTTCATTAATAACATTCCACTAACAACTCCGCTGTAAATTAATACTACAGTAATCCATACTATTATTCTGAAATTTTACATTGTTACTGTCCCTAATCCTACTGTCATAATTCGAACAACAGTCCCTAAGCATCTCATATTCATCATTCTGTCCAAAATCCAGCACCACGACCAACACGGGAAGTAATTCTAAATCCTAATTTGGCAACTAGGATTACACTTCTTATTCATCATTTTAATCATTTAGAATAAAGTTCATCGCGTTAACTAATCAATGCTTCTAACGGCATCTCAAACGACATCCTAAAACTCAAGTTACAGCAATTTAAAACTGAATCTGTCAAAAATCAGTCATCATGGGTCAACGCATAACCCTTTGGATCGACGCGTACTGCTTTATCTGTACAACATGAGTCGACACATCCTCCTTATGGATCGACTCATCCTGGTCTCATACACAGCATGTATCGACACATGCATCTCACTGATCGACTCATCCTGAGTCTTGCAACTATCATGTATCGACGCAAGCCCCTTTTGCATCGACTCATCCTGAGTCTAACATCGCCCATGTATCGATGCATCAAGTTTGAGGTCGACACATCCTGACCCTTCCTGCATAATTCCATGATTTTCTATGAATTTTCACTACGGGGATCATATTACAGCCCTACAAACCTTATTATAATCATGATAAAACATCGCCTAACATTATCCTATAATACTACATCATTAAACAACAACATGGCATCATTATTCATCTAAAATTCATCAAATCTTCATCATACATCATCATACATATCCAACTCAAGAACAAAACAGCAATCACCTCTAACTCACATATCAAGCATCATGAACCCAATTATAAAGTCAGAACCCCACCCTTACCTTGGATTGAAGGTCGCTCTACAATTTTCGGGTTGAATCTTCGTTCTTGTCGTCTTCCACTTTTTCCAGCAGCTTCACGTTCTTCTCAAATCCTTATTCTTTCTACTGCTTCTTTCTTCTATTCCTTCTAACAAATAATAAAATAAACCTATTATTATATTATTCCTTATTTCTTATTGGGCTCAAAACCTACACCCCCTTATTACTTATACTCTCTCAAAGTAAGCCCATATTAAATAACATTACACTTCAAATATTATTTCACCACATAATAATATAATACCTCTAATATATTATTTCTCCACTTACTAAAATAAATCCAATTAATTATAACACATCTTCACAAATATTCCAAAAATAATTTAATTAAATAATTAATTAAATTATGGGCGTTACAACTCTCCGCCACTAAGAATATTTTTGTCCTCGAAAATTTACCTTAATCAAACAAATCAGAATAGGAGTCTCGCATCTTGCTCTCCAACTCCCAAGTCATGCTTTCACCGGCAGCTCCTAGCCAAACCACTTTAACCAAGGCAATCTCTTTTCCCCTCAGAGTTTTCATTTCATGATCCGCGATCCGTACAGGCATCGTCTCCACCGTAAGATTATCCCGTACTTGCACATCGTCCATATGAATCACATGAGATGGATCTGAAACATACTTCCGAATTTGTGACACGTGAAACACATCATGCAAATTCGCAATATTAGGCGGTAAAGCCACTCTGTAAGAAACTTCCCCACTCTCTCTGAAATCTGATATGGTCCAATAAAACTAGAAGTGAGCTTCTTAGACTTCAATGCTCGCCCAACACCAGTCACAGGTGTAACTCTCAAAAACACATGATAACCAGCTTGGAGTTCTACATCTTCGACCATACAACATTTCAAAAGGTGACATCCCAATACTAGAATGATAACTGTTATTATAAGTGAACTCTATCAAAGGAAGATAAGTATCCCATGAACTTCCCTGCTCAAGAACACATGCCTTCAGCAAATCTTCCAATGATTGAATCGTCCGTTCAGTTTGACCATCTGTCTGCGGATGATACGCTGAACTCAATCTCAACTTAGAACCCAACGCTTCTTGCAAACTCTTCCAAAAATTAGAAGTAAATCTTGGATCTCTATCTGACACAATACAGAAAGGAACACCATGCAGCTTCACAATCACACTAATATAAATCTCAGCCAACTTCGGCACTGGAAAACTGATGTTAATAGGAATAAAATAAGCTGACTTCACAAGCCTATCAACAATCACCCAAATCGAATCATGTCCTCTTAAAGTATTAGGCAACCCCGTCACAAAGTCCATTGAAATGCTATCCCATTTCCATTCTGGAACTTCTAACGGTTGCATTAATCCTGCAGGCTTCTGATGTTCAAATTTCGACTTCTGACAAGTCAAACATGCATACATAAAATGAGCCACATCACTCTTCATCCCAGGCCACCAAAACAAACCTTTCAAATCTTGATACATCTTTGTAGCTCCTGGATGAATACTCAACTTACTTCTATGACTCTCTTCCAGTATCACCTTCTTCATCTCAACATCATAAGGAATACAAATCTGGTTACGAAACCTCAACACGCCTTGATCATCTAACTTGAAATCACTATTCTCATATTGATCAATCCCAACCATCAGATCTACCAGTTTCACATCCAACTTCTGAGCTTCTGTGATACCGTCTAGAAATTCATTATTAATCTTCAACATACCCAACTTAACACTCTGCGGAGTAACCTTGCAAACTAAGCTCATGTCTCTGAACTGCTCAATTAATTCCAACTCTTTAATCATCATTGTTGACATATGTAAAGTCTTTTGACTCAACACATCAGCCACCACATTCGCTTTTCCAGGATGATAATTCAAACCGAAATCATAATCCTTTGACAATTCCAACCATCTTTGTTGCCTCATATTCAACTCCTTCTGATCAAATAAATACTTTAAGCTCTTATGGTTACTAAACACTTCAAATATAGAACCATAAAGATAATGCCTCCAAATATTCAACACAAAAACAACTACAATAAGTTCTAAATCATGCGTAGGATAGTTCTTCTCATGAGTCCTCAATTGCCTTGACGCATAAGAAACTACCTTACCATTCTGCATAAGCGCGCCTCTTAAACCCATCTTAGAAGCATCACAATACACCACAAAAGGCTCTCCTGGATTAGGCAATGTAAAAATCGGAGCCGACGTCAACCTCTTCTTCAATTCTGTAAAAATTTCTTCGCACTGAGCATCCCATATAAAAGCTCTACCTTTACAAGTCAACTTAGTCAACGAAAGTGACAACTTAGAAAACCCTTCGATAAACCTTCTATAATAACCAGCTAATCCCAAGAAGCTTCTAATCTCAGTAGCTGACTTTGAAGTTTCCCATTGCAACACAGCATCAAACTTCGAAGGATCTACAACAATGCCACTACCTGAAATCACATGACCAAGAAAACTAACCTGTTTCAGCCAGAATTCACACTTGGACAGCTTTGCATACAACTTCTTCTCCTTAAAACTTGCAATACTACCCTCAAGTGTTCTGCATGCTCTTCTTCTAACTTAGAGTAAATCAGAATATCATCAATCAAAACCACTATGAACCGATCCAAATAAGTATGAAAGATATGATTCATATATTCCATGAATACTCTCAGCGCATTAGTAACACCAAAAGGAATCACCGAATACTCGTAATGTCCATAACACGTTCTGAAAGTCGTCTTCTGAACATCTTCATCCTTCACTCTAATCTGATGGTAACCCGACCTCAAATCAATCTTACTGAACACACGGGAATCCACCAATTGGTCCATCAAGTCATTTATTCTTGGAAGCGGATACTTGTTCTTAACCGTCACTTTATTCAACTATCTATAATCAACACAAAGCCTCATACTTCCATCTTTCTTCTTTACTAACAACACTGGAGCTCCCCACGGCGATACACTTGGTCTTACAAACTTCTTCTCAAGTAAATCTTCTAATTGCTTCTTTAACTCTGACAATTCAAATGCAGACATCCTGTATTGTTCCATAGACACAGGTCTGGTACCAGATACAAGATCAATTTCAAATTTAACTTCCCTCTCTGGCAGTACATCAGGAATCTCCTCGGGGAAAACTTCAGGAAATTCACACACCACCTGCAACTCCTCAATTACAGCTTGAGTCTCTACAAATAGCGGCGCCATCAACGAGAACATATGTCCTTCCTCTTGCATCAACTTTCTCATCTGTCTAGCAGACAGCAGACCATCTTCCTCTTCTTCAGGAGTAGAAAACTTCACCGACTTGTCATAACAGTTAATATGAACACAGTTATGCTCTAACCAGTTCATTCCCAAAATTACATCCAAACCTCTTAACGGTAAACAAACCAAATCAATAACAAAGTCTCTGTCGAATATTGACAAGGGACACTTAGCACACACAAAATAAGTAGTCACCAACCCCTTGGCTGGAGTATCGACGACCATTTCTCCATTCAAAGAAGACAACATAACACCCAATCTTTCAACATAATCAACAGCAATAAAACAATGCGTAGCACCAGTATCAATAATAGTAATTAAAGGAGTATTATTAATGAACAATGTACCTCTAATAAGTTTGTCCTTAGCAGCTGTCTGATCCTCAACCAAAGCAAACACTTTACCACTTGACTGAGCCCTCTTCGGTTTTGGACACTGACTACCAATGTGCCCTTCCTCTCTACAGTTGAAACATATCACATTCTTGTGTTCACACTCAGACACAACATGCCCGTTCTTACCACAACGGTAACACCTCTTCACTTCAACAGTGCACATATTACTCTTGTGCCCAGGTTTCCCACACTTAAAGCAAATCACACCAGCAGGAGCATCTCCCCCACTAGTCCTTTGTCCATGAGCAACTTTCTGTTTACCTTTACCAGTTGGGGCATCATAAGGCTTACCACGATTCTGTTGGTGCTTAACCCTCTTCTCACTGATAATCTTGTAATGAGCATTATTATCCTCCTCATAAATCTTGCAACTATCAACCAAATTAGCAAAGACACGGATCTTCTGGTATCCAACTTCCTTCTTAATCTCCGGGCGCAACCCGTTCTCAAATTTAATACAATTTGAAAACTCAGCATTTTCCTCAGTGTAATGCGGATAAAACTTAGCCAACTCAGAAAACTTGGCAGCATACTCAATAACAGACTTACTTCCTTGCTTCAGCTCAAGGAACTCAATTTCCTTCTTACCGCGGACATCTTCAGGAAAATACTTTCTCAGGAATTCCCTACGGAACACAGCCCAAGTGACATTCTCACCTGCAACTTCTAACTTCTGACAAGTCTCTAGCCACCAGTCATCAGCCTCGACTGCTAGCATATGAGTCCCATAAGGAACCTTCTGCGCTGGAGTGCAGTCCATCACGCAAAAGATCCTTTCAATATCTTTCAACCACTCCAATTCTCCATCAAAATCATACTTTCCCTTTAACGTAGGTGGATTCTCTCTCTGGAAAGTCGCCAAGCTACGAGATCCAGCATTCCCGTCAGCATTCAGCTGATTTTCCATCGCATGAGCCATTGCTTCTAGAGCAGCAGCAAGAGCAGCATCATTCCTTCCAGCCATCTCAACTTCTCACTTTAACACAAACAACAGTTAGAACTCAAAATAACAATACTCGATTGTTAGACAACTACGACTCGACGACAAGGTCGGACCAACCTTTTGCTCTGATAGCAACTTTGTAACACCCCAATTCTACCCCGACAAGTTATATAGATAAATCAGAGTTATAAAATTTCAATCATACAAATGAATCGGGACGTCACAAATTCTTCTAACAAATTCATTGCACTCATCATGGATATATAACACTTTTTCAAAACATCAGATGAACCATCATAACATCTTTAAATAAAATAATTCAACATTTACGCAGTGGAATTCTTAATAACATCTCTAACAAAACAGCAACTTTGAAACATCTAATGTTTAATACTAATCAATTTAAAATTCAACAACTGAAAATCAACAATCAAAAATCCACAAGCGTTCATCCCCCCGAGTGTTACATATCAGAGCAATGACACTGACTCGAACTACTAAAGGTACACAACCTTCACTCTCGATTACCTGCACGTTACCAACATAAGGGCAACATTCAAACAGAAGGGGTGAGATATCTATCAATATAATAAAGCGCATGATAATTAATATATTAAATTAGATCAACAACATCACCATTTCTCATCCCATAATCAACAATAATTACAACATATAGACACGTTCATCAACATCAAAATACACTTCATTATTCACTCATATAATGTGACTCAATACTATGCAAATGCATGTGGTACCATTAGAGCAGAACTCTCATCTCAAAAATTTGCCAATTAATAGAGGCATCAACAAGGCATAGCCTTCATCTCAAAATTTTCCAATCTAGGCCATCCCAACGAGCAAAAGCTCCATCTCATAAATGCAATGTATGCGACTCAACCATGAATGTAATAACAACACCCAAGTTAACAACATCTCAAATCATCTCAAAACATCTCAATTATCATCTCAAAAACTTCTCAAATTAGCATTTCGAATAACCATCTCAAAACATCTCAAAATAACAACATCTCAAAACATCGCAACGTCTCGTCATCATCATCTCATATCATCAAAATAATTCATTAAACATCATTTATTTATTATGAATCATCAGACACAACTTCATTAATAACATTCCTATAACAACTCCGCTGTAAATTAATACTACAGTAATCCATACTATTATTCTGAAATTTTACATCGTTACTGTCCCTAATCCTACTGTCATAATTCGAACAACAGTCCCTAAGCATCTCCTATTCATCATTCTGTCCAAAATCCAGCACCACGACCAACACGGGAAGTAATTCTAAATCCTAAATTTGTTACTGGGATTACACTTCTTATTCATCATTTTAATCATTTAGCATAAAGTTCATCATGTTAACTAATCAACGCTTCAAACGGCATCCTAAAACTCAAGTTACAACAATTTAAAACTGAGTCTGTCAAAAATAAGTCATCATGGGTCGACGCATAACCCTTTGGATCGACGCGTACTGCTTCATTTGTACAACATGAGTCGACACATCCTCCTTATGGATCGACTCATCCTGGTCTCATACACAGCATGTATCGACACATGCATCTCACTGATCGACTCATCCTGAGTCTTGCAACTATCATGTATCGACGTAAGCCCCTTTTGTATCGACTCATCCTGAGTCTAACATCGCCCATGTATCGACACATCAAGCTTGAGGTCGACACATCCTGACCCTTCCTGCATAATTCCATGATTTTCTCTAAATTTTCACTACGAGAATCATATTACAGCTCTACAAACCTTATTATGATCATGATAAAACATCGCCTAAGATTATCCTATAATACTACATCGATTAAACAACATCATTGCATCGTTATTCATCTAAAATTCATCAAACATCATCATACATATCCAATTCAAGAACAAAACAACAATAACCTCTAACCCATATATCAAGCATCATGAACCCAATTATAAAGTCAGAACCCCACCCTTACCTTGTATTGAAGGCCGCTCTACAATTTCCGGGTTGAATCTTCGTTCTTGCCGTCTTCCACTTTTTCCAGCAGCTTCACGTTCTTCTCAAATCCTTATTCTTTCTACTGCTTCTTTCTTCTATTCCTTCTAACAAATAATAAAATAACCCTATTATTCTATTATTCTTTATTTCTTATTGGGCTCAAAACCTACACCCCCTTATTAGTTCTACTCTCTCAAAATAAGCCCACATTAAATAACATTACACTTCTAATATTATTTCACCACATAATAATATAATACCTCTAATATATTATTTCTCCACTTAATAAAATAAATCCAATTAATTATAACACATCTTCACAAATATTCCAAAAATAATTTAATTAAATAATTAATTAAATTACGGGCGTTACAAAGAGATTCACCATTTGAAAGATATGAGCTCAAACATTACATGTCATTTTCAAAAAGTCAACAAAAGCCACTTTTTGCCAAGACCTTTTACATCAAAATAAAATCTTCAATTGCAAAATTGATCAAAAGAGAGATTGAAGTAGACATCTTGGGTATTCCAAAAAGTCAATGATCATCATCATGAGATAAAAATTGGGCAAGTTATGGCTTGCCCAAGTTGAGGAAATTTAGGAAGTTTCAAGAATTGTACGTTGAGCAAACCTAAAATTTTAGGTCAATGACCTAACTTTTTGAGCTTTAAAACTCTCCATGGCCTTGTGAAGGACCTCTCAACTCATTTTAGCATGACCATGATTTTTCTTGTATTTTATCTTGATTTTATTTGATTTAAAATTAAATAAAATGGAAGAAATACTAGAAAATATGGGCCATGACATTTAGGCCTAACTTGGCCCATTAAGAGGACCCATTTTTCATGCAAGATTCATCACAAGTGTCCAGATACATTGCATTGGTTAAAAGAGGCAAGAATATGCAATTATGACATTCTTTCAAAATGTTTGATTTTGCTTTCATGGACCATGATTAAGGATGATTCTTACCATAATATCTTGTCCTCTCTATCTCCTCTATATAAGGAGCATGTTAGCAAGCCAAACACACGCTGGAAAACACACCAAGAGAGCCATACGTAAGTTTAGAAAAAATCATAAAGTTGCAAAATTTCAAACAGACACCTCTAGCCCATTTCCATCCAAATAAACCTCTCATTTCAATCCCTGAGATCATCAGGAGATCATCCAAGCCATTTTCTAAATGTGCAACACTCTAGAACCTCAGATCCACGCATCACCGGACTTGGGTAAATTTTGAATTCAAAACCTTTCATACATGTAATATAAATCAATTCATTTCATACATTCATGTTATTATAGTTATTTTTGGACGTTCTAATGTGCTTCATGTGTTTGAAAGGGCCATAATTATAGATCACCATTATCAACGGCTTTTAAACAGTGGTCTTCGAATCTCATGATACAGGAACCTTCATATCAAATAAAGGCCACCATTGAATTCCTTGGGAAATTTTAAGGGTGGTGGGATGTTTTAGTTGCTTTGAAATTGCGTATTCTGCAGGTTTTGTTTTTTTGTCTCGCCGGAGAAGGTGACTGTGACCACCGTGACCAGTGGCTTGACTAATTGTAGGTGGCGGTCAGAACTGGTGTGGCATTATCCTTGCGTCCTAGTGGTTCAATCAAAATGTCCATTTCCTCTCTCCACTCCTAATTGGATCGTTCAAACATCAGGGGCCCACCTGGAGCGCGCGTGATTTGCTGACTATGACTTGACTTTGTTTTTCCAATATATATATATATATATATATATATATATATATATATATATATATATATATATATATATATATATATATATATATATATATATATATATATATATATATAAATGATTGATTAGGCAGCTCAACTGGTAAAACGTGTTGGTGTGAAAGGAAGGGACCTGGGTTCGAGTCCTAGGTCCAGCATTTTGCATTTTTATTAACATGTCTATATAGATTCAATACTTCCTATGGCCAAAAGCTCACCATGCGCCATCAATCTTATACCATCAGATGCACATCTGATCAGGATCAACACATCCAACGCACAGATCAGCATGGACATGCAGAGGCTTTCCTCACTAGATCCCTTGGCAATGTTGGGCTCCTTGTATTTGGGCCTAGTAAATTTAAACAACACACCCCCCATTTTCTTTATCACCCAGGCACACTTTGCATTTTTTTTGTATTTGTTTTATTTCTTTTCTTATTTTTGTTTTTTTTCTTATTTATTTAATTAGCTAAATAATAATAAAATCATTAAAAAAATAGGATTAGTTTTTTTTTATTAAATTAATTTCTGAAGTTAATTAATTAATTAATTAATTAAACTTTAACTTTTTTTAATTAAAATAAAATAGACTTAGGTTATCTTCATCCAAATATTTTCTTAAATAAAAACACAAAAAAACTTTAGAACTAGGTTAATTTCCATTTAGTATTTATCTTTCTCAATTAAATTTAGAGCTATTTATTTTCTTAACAAAAATAAGGATTTTTTTTGTTTACTTAGAACTTTTGTAGATTTTTTAGACGTAATATTTATTTCGCGCGCGTTTATTTTATTCTCGCATTTTATATAAATATTGTAACTGCTTATGGATGTAATAGTTTTAGATTTAAAATTCCGCACTTTATTTCATGCACCTTTTTTATGTAACTATCCCAAAGCATTGTAATAGTGTAGGTTTTAACTTTCCGCACTTTAAGTTTCTACAAATATTAACTGTTAGTAAATAGGCGTGTATGGAAAGACTGTAAATTAAAATGTTAGTCAATCTAACAAAAATACAAAAAATAACTGAATCTCAACACATATACACCTCTAGGGTATCCCCACTTCGGTTGCCTTTCGGAAAATAAAGCAGTCATGTCCCTCGAGAATGGGGACGCTTTAGCAAAGACCCGTAAAATCAAAATATCATAGTCCCTCGATGACCCTACAGTGTTGCCTTTCGCTAAATGATTTCGTCCCTAAAACAAAAGTTGCTAAAGTGTCTCCATATGTTGCCTTTATGACTGTAAAACATCCCTTCGAATGTCCCTCAACATCCAACGATAGGGATACCTACTCACTAATAGTAGGATAGCATTGTCTAAAGGAAAAGAGAAAAAGAACGACCCTTTTCGAGTAACAAAGTAGATAGATGTTAGAAGTTTGCTCAAACATTTTGCACTTACACAAAAAACTACTTTTCAAAAACAATTTCAAAACACTTTCAAACACACAAAGCACAAAGGTATTTCAAAATGAGCAAACATTTAAGAGCCCGTGGAAAACCACAAATGGAAAGGGTGCTAACACCTTCCCTTACCATAAAATACCCCCCTTACTTAGAAAACATATCGAAAAGGTCTTTTTCTATTCTTTTCACCCTTTCCTTTGTTGGATAAAAGAAAAGACGGTGTCGACTCTTGCTTACCACACATTTGCGAATACAAAACACAAACCAGTATTAACCGTTGGTTCTGCCACCGTATCACAGTGATCCCAGGGGAAAATGGACTCCCATTTACGAAGGACCATTTGTGATTAAGAAAATATTTTATGGCGGAGCTATGATAATGACCACCATGGACTATGAAGATTTCCCGCACCCTGTGAATGCGGACATAGTCAAAAGATACTACACATGAAAATGACCTGCTAGGTTGACTGGCCTAGGAAAAAATAAGGGCATCCCAGTAAACCAAAAGGGTTCAGGTAAAAATCAAGGGATATATATAAAAGACTATACACCCGGCAAGTCGAAAACCTGAAAAGGCGGCTTGGGCAAAAAAGGATATCCCGATGGACTGAAAACCCGAAAGGGAGGTCCAGGAAATAATTAGGCATAAAAGCGTACGACTATGTCCCCATTGGATGACTTACAACAAGCTTTATTACCAAAGTCAAATTTCAAACGATACATATCAATTCAATCAGCTTCTTCCAACAACAAGGGGTGAGATGCTTGAAGACATATGGGCAATGGCAGAGTTGGAATTCGACGAGATTATTTCCATGTAGTTATTTATCTTGTTTACACTTTGTACTCTTTTCATTTTATGACAATTTCCCCTTACCATGATCTCTGTCTCTTTGTACAAAATCGCCTATTTATGGGCAGACTATCAATAAGAAATACAATTTCAAAAACTCAAACTCTTAGTTTTTACTTTTTCGGTTTTGTTTGCAAGACATCCAATGACTAAAATTGAATGAGCATATGCATATGAACACAATCGAATGTTAACAAATATACGCACAAAAATAGGAATAAGCGTTTACTCAAGACTCTAGGAGTTGGGATAATGTTCTAGCCATCCACAAATCCCCACAGAGTCACCTCATGGGATTATCCCCACAGGGTAGTCTTATCATACTCACCAGAAAATTCCCCCAGCAGATAAAAGAATATGGTCTTTTTCCCAGCAATACCACCCATTTATGGAGTCCGAATCATTATAGTTTATGAAAAATCTTCTCCCCAGCTGAGTTTTCAAAACTACAAAATTCCATGCAAACGACTTATCTCTAGCAGAGGGTATTCCCTCAGTAAGGGTGTTTCCTCAGTAGAATATTCCTCCATCAACAGTGTTTACTTCCCCAGCAGAGTTCAGATTTCTGTCAACAGGATTTATTTCCCCAACAAAGTTCAATCTCCCCAACTTGGGTCTGCTTCTACCATAGATTACCGGCATGATTTCCGTTCCCAACAAACGACAGCCCGGATTGCTATCCCCAGAGAATTGCTACTAAATCTGAAACAGTATTAGATATCGCCCAACCATAGTCTCTCCAGACAAGTCGGTATCTATATCAGAAACTCGGTCAAACAACACTTTGGAAGAATATCCATATCTTTTATCCCCAATCAGGGTATATAAGAATTATAATCCTAATGGAGCAAGGAACACCAATGTTCTTGAACTCTTCTTTCCAAGAAAAAATCAACATTCCCCAGTAGAGTTCCCTCAAATAGAGAGCAGGAATCCCCAACATAGACAATCCCCAGAAGACCGGAGATACACATACTCTTCATCTCCAGCAATAGTCAGGAATTCGTTTTCCTTAGATAAAAATGATGCTCGAGTTTACAAATACATTGTAGCAACATTCCACTTACATACATCATTTACGAACAACATAGCATATGCATACAAAACGCATATAACATAGTCTCATTTATTTTGAGAACATCATTACGCAATACATTTCATACATCATGACATTCCATACAACTAACTCTTTACCTTTTCAGGAAAGGTCAATCAACAAACATATATAATCAATTACTTGTATGACCAGAAGGCCATTCTCAAAACAATATTTCCTGGCTCAGATTAGATCAAGCGTAGAGCTATTCTGATACTTCTTCTAGTTGAAGACGAGCGTGGATATCTCCTGGCTCAGAGTAAATCAAGCATAAATTTATTTTGATACTTCTTCCAGTTGAAGACCATCGTAGACACTTTATGGCTCAGATTAAATCAAGCATGGATTTATTCTGATACTTCTTCCAGTTAAATTCAAGCATAAATATCTATTGGCTAAAAGTAAATCAAGCATGGATTTATTCTGATACTTCTTCCAGTTGAAGTCCATCGTAGACATTTTCTGGCTCAGATTAAATCAAGCATGGATTTATTCTGATATTTCTTCCAATTAAAGTCAAGCATAAATATCTGTTGGCTCAGTTTAAATCAAGCGTGGATTTATTCTGATACTTCTTCCAATAGACATTCTTATGGCTCAACTTAGATCGAGCGTAGATCTATTCTGACATTTCTTCCAGTTGAAGAAATTTTTGGCTCAGATTAAATCGACCATAGATTTATTCTGATACTTCTTCTAGTTAAAGTCGAACATATACATCCTCTGGGTTAGATAGAATCGACCATAGATCTATTCTGATACTTCTCCCAGTTGAAATCAGTCATAAAAATCTTTTGGCTCAATTTAAATCAAGTGTGTATTTATTCTGATACTTCTTCCAGTAGATATTTTCTGGCTCAAATAAAACCGAGCATAGGTTTATTCTGATATTTCTTCCAGATAAAGACGACCATAGACATTATTTGGCTCAGATTAAATCAACCATAAGATTTATTCTGATACTTCTTCGAGTTAAAGTCAAACACACATGTTTTCTGGCCTAGATTAGATCAAGCATATATCTATTCTGATACTCCTTCCAGTAGAAGACAAGCATATAACTCTTCTGGCTCAGTTTAAATCAAGTGTAGATTTATTCCGATAGTTCATCTAGTGGAAGTCAACAATTAATTTGGATGACATCTATAAGCCCATATTTGACGAATCTCTGTCACCTCTCTAAATGGCATCTATAAGCCCATTCCTGACATAATCACGAATAACAACACTTCTTAAACAGGTGAGTACAAATTTATGGGCACTTAAGTGTCCAATCCTATTCTACCTTCAAGTTGTGAATGGCAGACATGCCAATCTAACTCTTCGGGATTAAGAAAATTGAATAGGGACAGCTGTTGTACCCCAAAAATTTCCTTCCTATTTTCTTTAAGGCATTATTTCAAGACTTCTCAAATACTCAAGAATCTCAAGGGATGGCCAGTCAAATGCTCCTCATAAGCCAAAGGTCTACAACTAGGATTTTGAGTTTCTCAAGGAAATTTTGGTTGCAAAGGTCTCGAGTGGTTTCAATGGTTCTCCATAGGTCTTCAACAATGTTCATGTCAAGTTTCAAGTCCTACATCACAAGTTTGCTCAGTCAATAGCTCAGATGATTAAAAATCAACTATATTGGGTAAAAAGTCAACTATGGTCAACATACAGTCAAACTTTAAGATTTTTGGTCACCATCAACATTTTGAAGTGATATTCATCATTTGATCAAGGGTTAATCATGATTCCCCAAGGAAAGCTCTCAAATCATCAAAAGTCAAGAATTGTCAAATTAGGGTTTCCTTAGGAGAAGTCAACTAAACTATGACCAAGCATAACTTTCACATGCTTCATAAAATTTTCCCCAACTAAAGCCTATTTTGAAGAAACTTCAATTCTCTATAACTTTGTTTTTATGCTCAAGTCCAAAAAATGCTTCATTTGAAAAATATGAGATAATACACTATAGGTCATTTTCAAAATTCAACAAAAGACACTTTTTGTCAAGGCAACTTACACCAAGATAAAGTATCCAAATGCCAAAATTACCAAATGAGAAAATGTATAGGACAGATTGTGCTTTTCAAAAATTCAAGATCATCTTCAAAAGATAAAAATTGAGCAAGTTATGAGTTGCACAAGTTGAGAAATTTTGAGGAAACTCATGAAATGAAAAATGAGCAAACTTGAGATTTTGAACCAGTGGGCCTAATTATTGATGTTCAAACATGTTCATAAGGTGTTATAGGACTTCTAAACCCCTTCACATATTTTTTATGATTTTATTTCTTTTATTTGAATTCACTATTCATTTAAATACAAATAAAATCAAATAAATATGAAATCATAATATAAAGGCTCGGGCCTTTTGATTTCAATCACTTACAGGCCCATTACAACTTGTAAAACTCGTGCAAGGACCCAAGAAGGCAAGAATTCATCAAAACGGAAGGTTTTCAAAAGTGTTTTATTTTGTTTGATGAGGCAGGAGCAAAAGCACACGAAAACATTGCATAAGAGCCACTCGAAAATTCCACAAAATCAAAAAGAGTGTTTGAATATGTAATTTAGGCTCCAGGCCCTGTCACTCGAAACTAAGGGGAGAATTCACCTCCTGAAGATCAAAGGATTTGATCTAGATCCATAGTTGTACTCCTCGAGCACCAGAACACTGTTTCTTCATCACGCCGGTTCTTAAAAAGGTAAAAAATTGAAACTATAATTTCTTGTATTTTCAGTCATTTCTAATATGTTTGATCTGCTTATGTGCATCATTAGAACAGGTTTGACGTGCTACATGTGAGGTTTAACACTGAAATCTCACTCTACCATTGTTAGGGCTTAAAAAGCTGTTGAGCATCGATCTGGACAATACAAGCGTTTTTAGATCCCACAAACCATGCCGTTGGATTCACAAGGTGCTAATTAATGGGTCTAGGTAGTTATATATTTTTCTTTAAAGCATTTTTTGCAGGTTTGAACTTTTGGACGGCCGGAGAAGATGACCGGAGGTTGACTCTGGCGTCCCTGAGTTTTACTGACTCCGGCAAGGGCAAACGTGGCCTAAAGGAGCTTCATGACTGGTTTATTCAAATAAACAGGGGCCCACCATTTGCTTGCGTGTTTAAAATAAAAAAATATAATTAATTTTATTATATATTCATTCATTTGTGCTTTGGT
The DNA here is from genome assembly GCA_948472305.1 of Vicia faba. NCBI lineage: Eukaryota > Viridiplantae > Streptophyta > Magnoliopsida > Fabales > Fabaceae > Vicia > Vicia faba. Next base: position 1,222,798,955 of record OX451741.1, on the reverse strand, counting down.
TAATGGATGAACACGTTGTAGCGGTAAAAATGTTGAGACTAAGCCATTGGATTGACTTGACTCGCACAGATCAAATAAAAATTGCCACCGAACTTTATTGTTTCCAAAGGAATGGAAAAATAGCGAATAACCCAAAAAGAGGGAGAGAGAATCTAAGTTTGGGGGTTGGTTATGCAAAGGGAAGATATTAGTACCCTAAACATCTATGGTACTCCGCATGAACCTCTTTGAAATTTTGTGTATTTTGGCTATAAAAGGTGTATATAAAAATAGATTATGGAGATGAGAAAAGAAGTATTTTTTACAATTTTTGCACCCGCCGCGGTTGAGAACCTTTAGTTCCTACGTACCACCTTCCGTGCAATAGGGGATCAGGGTACTCGTAGTTCACCTTTAAAAATTTTAAAACACAAGTGTGTTGGTTAATTTTTAAGAGACGAGATATCATCGTCTTATCCGAATGGAAGAACATACTTACTACCCATGATTATGAGAAAGGAGAATTTGCATCTTCTCAAAGTGGAGGATATGGCTTGGATTTTAAAATCAACAAAGCCTCGCTCAACACCCATGTGGAAAACATCTCACTTCATTATATATCGTAGAAGTATAGTAGCTCGCATCACTACAAAGATTGACAAGAGTCTAATCTTTTGAGAAAAGATTTAAAGTAAAAAGCCAAAGTGGGAAAATTGTTTAAATGAGGTTTATTTATTTATAGTCTTCTCAAAAATGTCAAAGTATGATTAAATTGGTTAAAGTTTGATTAAGAAAATATTTTGAAAAGGCATGGACCTAAGTTCAAGTTTATTGTGAAAGCAATTACAGTTTAGAAAACAAGAAGAGTTTTGAAGAGGAGGGAGAAGATTTTTGAAATTAAAGAATATGGGAGGAGATGAAGGGGATATCCTAAAGCATAAGGTAAGATCTAGGTAAAAGAACCGTATAACCAACACGGGGCCAACACTTGATACAATGAGTCAATGTAGAATTCCCATCCTTTGGATTGAAACCAAACAAGCAAGTGTAATAAACCTCCTAAGAAAACCAAGCTTAAAAGGCATTAAGTCTTCATAAAAATTGGACAGAGTAACGGCTGTATACAGATGAATTCCCAATCACAGATGAAGCATATAATCAGAATAACCTGCACACAATGAAAAAAACAACCCAATGTCTCGGGGTAAACCCCAAGAACTCCAGACAAAATAACAATAGAAGTCACCAAGGTCTTAAGGTAGGTCAAGGTCTCTAATCCTAAGTCCAAGAAGTCCACAACTCCAAAATGCCAAGGATAGTAACTAAGTAGTCCAAGTAATATTAAAGCTTTTTATAGTTCAAGTTGGTTATTAGGTATCTTCAAAAAGAAAATGCAAGCTCAAATGAGCAAAGATGAAAATAGCATGAAATGTAAATGCTAAAATAAATGGTGCGTAAAAGTAAAGGTGTAAAGTAAAAGCATAAAGACAAAAGTCAATTGTTAATGAGTTAGAAATTAGAGGTTAGTTGAATGACCATCTTGAAACTTGCATTTGAAAACTCATTAGAAGATTGATAAAATCAAAGCCTCTCAGCAACAAGTTTCATTTGCTTTTTGTCAAGTATATCATTCATTTCAAATTCTCAAGGCAACAACAAATGATCAATGATGTTTAAGTTATTCACTTAGACCAAAGTTTATGAAAGTTCATTAGAGGATTGATAAGACCAAAGTCTCCTAACAATGTAATCTCAAGGTTATTTGATCAAAGGTTTCAAATTAATCATATTTGGGCTTGCAAACATGAGTTTGGGCCACGAATGATCATTTCTCGAATAGGGACAAAATTTAGCGCTATTTTAAGCAATCGTAAGTGGACTTATATAGAAGTCACACCTATTTTGAGGTCAGTCAATAGCAATCTATGTACCATATGTTTAGAGAGATGATATGTAGATCATCCTTTAACAACCTATAGCACAATGCAAGAATAAGAAAAGGGAGAAGATGAACAAGAATTAAATTCCACATTTTAACCAAAGAATTTAATCAAGCTATTATTAAAATCATTCATCCATTTTTTTGGAGTTAAACTCAACACCATAAATTCAATGATGTTAATAAAGCTCATGATTAAAATTTCACATAGTCCAAGATCAACCAGAATATATACAAAAAATAAAATTGCATTTAACTATCAAAATAGAATGAGAAAATTGATTTTTAAATGCAAATAAAAGGAAAAATAACAAACTATATTCAAAATATCAAAGAAAAAATTAAAACAGACTATATAAAAGTCTGAAATGATCTCAAATATTTTTACAAATTTTTTGGTAATTTTTGAAAACAGAAAAGCATTTTTTAATTAATTAAAAATCACTCAAATGAATGAAAAATGATTAAAAATAGAAAAAATAAAATTTAAATTCCAGAAAAAAAACACTAAGTCAAAAATGAGATAAATGAATTTTATGAATTTTTCATAATTTTTTGGCGAAAAATGAATTTACAATGAATTTTTGAAGTTTTAAAATGAATTAACAAATAAAAGTAAAAAGAAATTAAAACAGATCAAATGTAGCCATTAGATCTGGTAAACTCCAGTATAGTAAACATATCAGGAGGTCCAGATCTATTGGCCCATGATAACACGGTACATTTACAGGCATAAAATCAATTGTGATTATCATCTTCTCCGATGAGCACAAGTGCCACCGGAGCCACTTGTCACTCACCGGCTGGCCACACGAATCCCTATGCAAGGAGGGGAAAGGACAACAAAAATCTACCAGTAAACCAAAGTGGTTTAATTTTTCAGCAACATTATTCATTATTCATTTTTTATGTACTCCTTTCTCTCTTTTTATACGCTATCATCATTATATTTTATGTGCTTCTTATCTCTCTCTTCCCAATATCTTATCATCAATCACTTCTTTCTTTAAAAAAACAGAAAAGAGAAAGAAAGAGAATTGAAAAGAGAGGCGGTGGAGAGTGAGAGAGATGCGATGGCGATCAGCCAGCCTCACAGTGGTGCCGTCGCGAAAAGCGTCTGATCCAATATTTTTACATCTTTTGAATCGTTTTCTTTCTCTCTGTTCAAATCTAAAAACAATTTTGAGGAAAAAACTTTTGAATCTCAGTGAATATGGAAAAGGGTTTTTAGAAAACCTAAGTTAGAAATTGGTAACAATCCACACAAGGAGAATTAGAGCATGGATTTGGGTTCAGAAGTGTGTTATCAATCTTTTGGGAGAGAAATGACAGAGAACAGAGGAGAAAGAGGATTTTGGTGCGGTGGTTGCGATTTTCGGCACGGCGATTGCGATTTCTGGCCTCCTTCAGGTGAGATTGTTCTTGTCTTTTCTTGCAAATTTCTTGTTCTTCTCTTTCTCTGTAATCTGAATCTGTGATATCTTTTCTTCTTCTCTGGAACTCGCGAAATTTTTGAAGGGTTTTTTATTTTTGGAAAATGATGAATAAAAAAATAGGGTTTGATAGCTTGCTGCGATTTCTGTCTCTAATATTTTTTTGTGAACCCTCCTTCCTTAAATTTGTATCAATTGAATGCTTATAAAGCCATGCTGAAAATTACAGTTTCAATGATTTGCTGGACAAACTTGTACGAAATTAGCATTTGGGCTTTGGTAATTTTTGCGTTGCTTTTCTGCCATGTGAATTTGCTGTAATGTTGGGCCTGCAATTTCTTTGACAGGCTTGCTGAGTTTTTTGTTTGGGTTTTAATTTTGTGATTCTACTTTTGTTTCTTTGGGATGGAGCCTGTGATTTTTTTATATTGTGTTGTTTTGTTGCAGTTTGTTATGCTGGGCTATTTGCAATTCTGCTTTGGACCTCCTTTGATTTTGTCTTTTGTGAACCAACTTTGCTTGTGATTTGAAAAAGATATATTTAGGCCCATGATTAAATTGAAATTTGATTTGCTATGAAACAAATGTATGAGGCTTAGTGAATTTGTTTGCTGCAACAATATGCTTGTTGGGCTGTTGCGATTTTGACTCTTCCTTTTTGTGAAAACTTGCTTGCTATGATGAAATCCCGAGCTTATTGAAATGTTTCTATTTGTACCTCTTTTTGTGAACCAAAAACAAATGCCTTTTTTGTGATTTGCAATAGGAGTTGTGGGCCTATGATTTGTAATTTTGATTTTGAAATGAACATGTATGAGGCTTTGAATGTTGGGCTTGAGCATGATTGAATACCCCTTAAATTTCTGATTCCTTGCAAAAAAAACCTTATGGTGAGATTGTAAAACTATTTCTTTTAGAAATTTTTGTTTATGTTCAAGTGTTGTTTCTTGTTCTTACCACTTTTCTTTCTTTGTTTCATGTGGGGGAACAATGATGAGGACGGCAAGGCAAGAAGAAGAGGAAATAACACCGTCAAGAGTTCTTGGAGCTTCAAAAGAAATGTATTCAAGAAGCTTTTAGAAGAAATCAAGAATTGGAATTCTATTGTAATTTGCATTCTTTGTAGAGATAATCTAGGATGAATTTGATTCGCATGTATAACTTTTAAGCTTGAATGATAATGGATATTGCAACTTGTACTTTGAATTAAGAACAAAAGTGGTAATGACTTGTATTAAATTTTGCAATTCCATTTGAAATTTTCTTGATTTTCGAATAAGAAAATGAATCAAATGACTTGAAACCCTAGAAATATCTTGAACATCATTTGAGTAACCCTTTCAAATTTGGGAGTTTTGATAAATATTGGATTTGAATTCCCATGATGAAACACTTCAAAATTTAGATTTAAAGATTTATTTGAAAACCATGAAACTTTCTTCTTGAAACTTTGGAAGAAATGAAGCTTTATAAGTCCTTGAGATTTAATAATGAATACGACTCAAAGAATCAAAAGAAAGCTCCTAACTCGAGATGAATTTGCCTTGAGATATGGAATGAAGTTGAATGCCATTTGAATAAACCTTTGGTTTATAATTTTCGAACTCATGAAAATAAGACATTCCTTCCACCTTTTGAATCAAAGTTTTGAATTAATTTGAATCTATGAATTCTTAAACAAAAAATCTCATACCATAGCTCACTATTTTCCAATCCAATTATTGACAAATGAAACTTCACACAAAAGTCCATTTCCTTAAAAACACTTGGCGGAAATCGAAATTAGAGGTCAAAATGACCTATAATGTTCCAATAGAATCCACAACTTTCTAAGCATAATTTTGACTTTGACCCTTAAAGCAAAATTGTAGACAACACCATTTGTGAAACATTGCAAAAAGCATCAACCCGAAACGATGAAGATTGAAATAATTATGATCTTTGTAAGTTGGAAGAAAGTCACATGAATTTAGGTCAAAGTCACAAAATAACCTCTAATGTACTCAAACCTTTGATGGCCTTCCATGCATAATTAGCTCTCGACTTGAAAAGAGAAAATGGAGATGATGTCAAGGAGATTCATATGCTTGAAGAATCACTCAAAAATACTGAATAATGAAGAAGTTATGATCATTTGAACTCAAACTTGTAAGCGTTGACTTTCAGCCAACCTACTTTAAATTAACTGTTGACTTTGTCTTTCTTTAACAACTCGAAGCATTTTTAATCACTCATAAACTTGAGACGTCGAAGAAGGCATGGAAATAAACACGTGAACCTATTTCGAAGATTCTTGAGAATTAAGCAACCAAGCTCCCCTTAACCAAGCTGACTTAAACTTCAAAATAGTGTGACCTAAGATTATAGATCACCACTCTGAAACATAGGCTTTTGGGAACCATATTTGGCCTGAACAAACCAAGAACCTAATCGGAGAGTCGTCACTTGAATTTCTTGATCGCAAACCCTATCTTACAAGAAACAAAATAAACAATACATATTTTTGGATTTTGGTTAGAGGTCATTAAAATATAAAGCATGTATATACATGATACACGATCCAAGGTGCTTGGTGATCTCTCAAGAGCAAACTTAAAGATAAGACACCGTAGAAGAAGTACCCAAACCCTAATGTGTAATCTTGTTGCATTGTGATGGTATGAGATGATTGAGGAATCTTAGGGGCAAAAATTAGGGTATAACAACTGCCCTTATTTAAGTGTCTTCTATCCGGAGATATGAAGGTTAAAATCTTTGTGTCGACGCGATTGAAGATACTTAAATATAAAACAAACCCTATTTTTGGCCCTAAGATGCCATGAAATTATTATGATTATGAATGCAAATGGATCCAAAGGTGACATAGAACACCACTAGGGAAGCATAAAATAAAAAGAAGGATTAAAAGAAAGTCTGACCAGGAAAACAAATCATTGGTGAACAAAAGACTCGACTTCACTGGGGTAAAGCCCAAAGAGAAGATAAAGCATAATCAACTCAAACATTGATGAAAAAAGTAATGAATGACAAAGATCGACAAATAATTGTTGTGATACGGTGGGAGAACTGACTTGAAGGTTTTGCGTTTGTCTTTGCAAATGTTGCAATTTAGCAAGAGTCGCCACCGACTTTTCTTTTATCCAAAAAGGAAAGGTGAAAAAGCACAGGAAAGACCTTTGAGATGTTTTCTTGAGTTCGGCGAGGTAGATTATGAAAAGGGAAGGTATTAGCACCCTTTTCATCCTTGGTTTTCCATGGGCTCTTAGTTACTTGCTAGATCACTTGCTTTTGTTTGAATGTGTGCTTGTGAGATGTGTTTTTTAAAAGTATTTTGAAAATGGAACTTTGTAATGGTTCTCGTTTCTATAAGAACACCTACAAAGTGTTTGTTTCGAAAATAGTTCAAAGATGTGTTTGTGAGATATATTTTTTGAAAGTATTTTGAAAATGGAACTTCGTAATGGTTCTCGTTTCTATAAGAACGCATCCGAAGTGTTTGTTTCGAAAATAGTTCAAAGATGAGAGTGTGGGTGTATAAAAATGTTTTTGTTGTGAGCAAGCGAGTAACTGAGAGGGAACCTACCTACTTGAAAGGTCTTAGATATGCTTTTCCTCCTCCTTTAGATGTGGCTATCTTACCATTGATTTGGTAAGAAGCCCCGTCGTTGGATGTAAAGGGACGGGCATTGGGACATTTGTATAGTCATAGAAGGAAACATATTGGACATTTTAGCAATGTCATTTTAGGGACTAGATCGTTTACCAAAGGTAACATCGAGGGTCATCGAGGGACTACGATCTTTTATCAAAGGGTCTTTGCTAAAACACCCATGCTCGAGGGACATGACTATTTTCTGATAGGCAACGAGTGAGATTACCCTAAGGGTGCATCTGTGCAAAGTGTGTTTTATTGCATGCATTTGTCTTTGATTTTTAAGTTGTCTATTTTCTGATTTTATCTTGCCATACATCCTAATTACTAGCAATATATGAAAGCAAGTAAACATGCGGAAAATAAATCCTAAGCTATTACATCACTTTAGGGGGATGGGGGGTACAAATTTACAATGGGGATGAAGTGGAGACTGAAATATTACAACCATATCGAATGATAATGAAAACAATGTAAAACAGTGTAAAATAAAAGGAAAACTGCATTTTGAACTGCTATGTGTCAACCCATGTTGCTATGCATCGACACATAGCTTCTTCCTGCCCCTGTAAAACAAAATCAGTTCAGTATGGGTCGACACATAATGGGATGTGTCGACTCATGCACCTTCTTGTATCGATGTGAAATGCGTATGTATCGACTCATAGGCTTTTCCCTGCTCCTGTAAAACAAAATATGCTCAGTATGAGTCGACACATAATGGGATGTGTCGACTCATGCACCTTCTTCCATCAACGTGAAACACGTATGTGTCGACTCATAGTCTTTCCCACTTCTGTTTTGTAACCTGAAATCAATATAAGTCGATGCATGGGGGTTATGTGCCGACTCATACCCTGTTTTTTTCACTAGGATGAGTTGACACATGAGGATTTATGTCGATACATGCTGCATTTTCCTGCCTTAAACATTATTTTACTTAATGTACAAGTTAGCTTATGGCATATGATGGATAAACATGAACAACAAATGATTTAATAAGCCTAAACAAAGTGCATATGACTAGTTCAAAAAGATATTAAAGTACTACATCTTGTCTTCAAAATAAACAAATCATTAATGATGTATGGAGAGATGTCAAATCAAGAAGACTTACCTCGGAACTGCAATGTATGTTTTAAATCTGAATGTTTTTCCAAATGTGATGAGGATCTCAATGAATCTACAGAAAGCTACTCCGGACTGTTGAAACTAAGTTGGACTGTACTGTAATGTTTTTGGTGTTTTGAGGATAGGGATGAACAACACTACAAGGACTATTTTTAGGTTATGTTTGGACAGTCTTTGAGGAAGAGTTTGTATGGTGGAGCAATGAGTTGGGTTTCTGTTTTGAACAAGAGCAGTTTTGGTTTTGAAAATGAGTCAAAGTTGCACAGAATATTGTTTTTCTGCTAAACAAAACTCTCTATTTTTTCTCTAGAAAATTTTTCCTCTCCTCAAAATCCAGCCTCTAACTTCTTTGTCTATGAGACAGTCCTATTTTGTAGACCCCTTGACTGTGGTTTAGGGGGGAAAACAAATAAGTCATTTTGAATTGTCTTTGTCTACTGCTTTGATACTTTCTGCACACAATTTTCCTTTGCCATTTTGGTGCAATTTTAGGGCTGTTGTGGTGCTGGTTTGGGCAGACTGCATAGAGCAGTTTTGGACTGTATTGGGCAGCATGTATAATTGGGATGCAGCATTGCACAAGCTTTCTTGTAGGGCAGCCTGGGGTGTTGTGGCATATCACATTTTATTCAACTTTGGACAGCATAGTTTGTAGCATGTCACAAATTTGGTCTTGTGCACATTATGTCAAAGGCAAAAATATTGTGACAAGGTTTTAATCAAGACATAGTTTTAGAATTTGTAATTTTGAAAAATGTCACTTTGTAATAACTTGAATTACTTGCATCATCTTGAATTATTTGGAGTTGTAGTAAAATTCCATGAAGCAAATGAAATTAACCAAGTATAGAGAATAGTTAGAAAAATCTCAAAGTCTTGCAAAGTTGGATTTTTGATTCTCTTGACTTTTGATGATCAAACTTCATTTTTTTGGATGTCTTGACATAATGTGATTTTTGGGACTCAATTTGATCCAAAAGTCAAAGTTTGACTTTTTTAGTGTCTGGTTGACTTTTCTAGCAGAAACTCCAATTTTGCTCATTTTGCCCCCTTTTGATAATTTGAATGATTCTTCTTAGAAAATGTGGTCTGAGGCTTGAAACTTGACTGAAGTAATTCTAAGAATCCTTGAGACAGGAGAGGGAAAATTTTGGGGTACAACAGCTGCCCCTGTTCAATCTTCTTAAACCTGAATAATTAGATTGGCATGTTTTTCTAGTCGTGACTCGAAGGTGGAAGATGATTGAACACTAGAGTGCCCAGAAATTTGCACTTGGTGATGTGATGGTTAAGGGAATAGGCTTAAATATTCCATTTGGAGAGGTGATAGAAATTTGTAGAAGATGGGCTTAAAGATGCCATCCACGAACTATTGTTGAATTGTGTTTGTAAGCTGAAACTGAATGAGTATCAGAATGGCGTCCGTGTCTGGAGCATATCTGAACTGTATCTGAAATCTGAATCTGAATGAGTATCAGGATGGCATCCGTGTCGGGAGCGTATCTGAACTCTATCTGAACTTGAAATCCGAATGAGTATCAGAATGGCTTTCGTGTTTGGAGTGTATCTGAATTGTATCTGAACTTGAAATCTGAATGAGTATCAGAATGGCTTCCGTGTTTGGAGCGTATCCGTATTGTATCTGAACTTGAAATCTGAATGAGTATCAGAATGGCTTCCGTGTCTGAAGCGTATCTGTACTGTGTCTGAATGGGCATCAGAATGGCTTCCGTGTTTGGAGCGTATCTGTACTGTATCTGAAGTCTGAATCTGAATGAGTATCAGGATGGCATCCATATCTAGAGCGCATTTGAACTGTATCTGAACTTAAAATCTGAATGAGTATCAGAATGGCTTCTGTGTCTGGAGCGTATCTGTACTGTGTCTGGAAGATGAATCTAAATGAGTAACAGAATGGCTTCCGTGTTTGGAGCTTATCTGTACTATATCATAAGTTAAGTCTGAATGAGTATCAGAATGGCTTCCATGTCTGGAGCATATCTAAACTGTATCAGGAGGTGTCTCTGAATGAGTATCAGAATGAAATCCGTATCTGGTGCGTATCCGTATTGTATCAAAAGTTGTATTTGAATGATGATGAGTTCGTGTAAAACTGCATCTGAAATTTCCTGAGAAGGAACCTGTGTAGGGTTACTTCTGTGTAAAACTTCATCTTGGAAGGAAGGAACCGGTGTAGGGTTTCCTGATGATGAGTCCGTGTAAAACTGCATCTGGAGGGGAGGAACCTGTGTAGGGTTGCCTGATGATGAGTTCGTGTAAAACTTCATCTTGGAAAGAGAAGGAACCGGTGTAGGGTTGCCTGATGATGAGTCTGTGTAAAACTTCATCTGAAATTTCCTGAGAAGGAACCCATGTAGGGTTACTTCATGATGGTCAAGTAGATAGTTGTCATGTCTGGTTTCAGGTATTAACCTTTGACCTGAGAAAGAAAGATAGTTTTCCTGGCTTGTTACAGGTGTTAATCTTCAATCTCTTCATGTAGAAGTTTTCCTGGCTTGTTACAGGTATTAATCTGGAATTTGAAAAGGTTGATGGTAGCCATCTGTTGATTGACCTTTTCCTGAAAAGGTAAAATGTTAGTTGTATGCAATGTCATGATGTATGAAATGCATGATGATGTTCTCAAAAATAAATGAGATTGTGTTGTATGCACTTATCGTGTATGTAAATAAGATGTATGAAATGTGAAATGTTTAATGAATGTATTTTTGTCTGGGAAAATAAATTCATGACAAATTCTGGGGAGTCGTTAAGCCCTGGACTGTTGTTGAAGACTTGGTGTGTCTTCGAACTTTGCTTAGAATGATTCCACTGGGGATTCCTGCTTTGTTGTTTGAGGAGAACTGTGCTGGGGAATAGTGAAAATTCTGTGGGGAGAGTGTTTATTCCTTCTTGGGAAAAGAGTTCAGGAGTCTTGGTTGGTCGTTGCTCTACTTGGGAGTCGAAGTTGAGCTGATATTTGGTCGGGTCCAGGTTTCACAGTAACTTGTTGGGGATTGTAGAGTAATCTACTGGGGAAGAGGAATTGTGGTCCTTTGATTTGTAGTAGTCGGAGAGGCAAACTCAAGCTGGGGAATCCTACAGTTTGTTGGGGAAATAAACCCTTTCGCTGGTCTACTAGAGAGGTGACGACTTTGTTGGGGAAAGTACTTGAGGATTATTGAAGTTGTCTCAGCTAGGGAAAGGTTTTTAGAGGTTAAACTCTTGCTGGGAAATTATCCTATGAGAAGGGTTTTGGGGAGGCTTGTCATTGCCCCTAGTAGTAGATGTTTGTGACATTGCCAAAAATGTTTGATTGTACGTAAGCCTTTGTTGGGATTGACGTTCAATGCCCCTAGTGACGAAGATGGAGACCTGTCCCTGGTTACTCTGCACTTCTTTGAGAGATTTCCTGGAATCTTGACTGGAGTTCCCCAGGTGTGCTGGATAGTGACATGTCATGTCCCCTTGTTGATAGGAGATTTTTAAATGGAAGTGTCATCCGTCTTGAAGTGATTTTGTTCACTGAGAAAGCTTTCGTTCATCGGATATTCGTTGTATGAATTTCTCCACTGTCAAACAAATAGCCAAATGCAAACAGTGATATTCAAGTAATGCAAAGTTTATGCTTGTCTTGAAGTTTTTGAAAATGCATTTTTAGCAAGTAAAGAAGTTTGTAATTCAACTCTGGATTTAGAGTAAAGCCTTACAGGAGTCAGGATACCTTTTGTAACAGTATGCTTTCGAACTAACCCATGCTTCAATTAGGACTTTTGAAGGGTTGTAACGTGTCTTGGTTCACGGTTTAAGAAACAAAGGATAAAGGCTCAAATGTATTTGTACCCACCCGTTCTTCGTGATGTTCTTCAGTCCTAAGCTCAGTTATTTGTACGTTTGAACTTCAATTGAGTCTAGAAGGACGTTTTGGTGATGGTTCAGAAAAATTAAGTTTGTCGGAAAGCAGTCATTTCTTGCAACATTTTTTTTTCATGTTTGTTGAGAATTTGGTAGTGACCTCTTTCTTTTGATTTGTAATCCCTGATTTTTTTGCCTGACTGTTATTGTTTTGAGATTACAGTCAATGGGATGCCCCGGTTTTCTTAAGTCTCCTTTGTAGGTTTTGACTTAGTGGGCTTTTCTTTTTGAGAGATAATGATTGCCTATGTGATAGGGAACCATCACTGTTTTTTTGATTCCAAAGGAATGTTTTTTGATGTCATTCGTTTGAAGTGAAAGTTTGCGGCTGAACGCGCATTTGAATTAACTGAGAGACTATCCTGCCCTACGTTTTGATTAAAAGTTTCAATTTATGTAAGAAAGAAAACTTCTACTTCTTTGGCTCGAAGGGGTTGACTAGGGATTATCTTCCTTATAACTCCAGTGTTTAGGATTTGAAAAAAAAATGCATGTATATCGTCAGCAAGGTCTGTTCAAAAGCATACTGTATGAGATTATGCATTGTTTTCGTCATCCTCCATCTAAAGGCTTGTATCTTTTAGCAAGAGTTGAATGTCATAAAGTGAGTAAGAAAAACATAGTTTAAATGTAATGAAAATGAGTGGATCAAGTCAAGACAAACATATGCAATGCATTAATGAAACAAAGTTTGACATTAATAGATATCTGTTTGAATAACAAAAGAAATTACAATTGAAAATTCAAAATGAACAGAAGTCTCTTTCTCTGAACTTGTCACTTTAGGTGGTGAGCCTTTGAGGAACGGCAAAAGAACTCAGTCTGGCCACCTTGTGTGAACTCTAGCACTCCTCTGTCAATCAAGTCTTGGATCTTATTTTTCAAAGCCCGACAGTCATTCGTATCATGCCCAGGATTATTGGAGTGGTATGCACATAATGCATTGGGATGATAGCTAGGAGCAAAGGTATTGGGATTCCGAGAAGGATCCCTTAATGTGACCAAATTCAAGTTCAGTAGGTGATGTAAGACCTGCGATATAGGCATGTCGAGTTTGGTGAACTGGCTAACGGATGGGACCTGTTTACTTTGGTTACCATGTCCTTGTTGACGAGGTGGTTGCTGGGTTTGTGACGCGGAAGCAAATTGGGGAGGTCTTCTCTCGGCTTCTTGTCTCAAGGGAGGCTGAATGATGACTTGATCCCTAATCCTAGATGTTTTCCCCATTTGGTTACATCCATCCCGACGAAGCTTATTGATGAGGACCCTCAGCTCTTCTTGTCCTTGTGCCAGGTTTTGAATAAGAGCCATCTGGCCCACCAGCTGTCCCATTATTTGGACCCTCATTATGGCTATTTCAGTTTGTAGCCTTTCCAACTGGTCATCTCTGTCGTCCCCGGGATTTCCCATGATCATGCCCCTGGTGAGGAGCGCCTTGACCTCTTCTTGTCCCTTGGAATAGGTTCAAGAACATCTCTTGAAGTTGAGCGTTTTGAGCCTGGACGTCCCTGATAGTCTGCTCTAGAGCCATCTCTGCTGAAATAAACAGTAGGAAGATAAGGAGACTTGTATGAGAAACCTGTCATGATATGATGCATGATATGTGGATGCATGTTTTCAAGGATCTCACAGGGTAAACAAGAAACTGTTAGAATTTAATTGCAGCTTGATTGAAGAAACTTCGTGTCGTTGAGAGTCCTTCTTCAAGAGTCAAGCTCACCATATCGAGTGGGTCATAGCCTTTGACTCAAGTTTGTTGTACTTGATCTTTGACAGTGTTTGGTTCGTCATAACCTGCATCAAAGTCCCTCGAGATCCTTGAAATGGTTATTGAAAATGCTATGGTATGATGTTATGATGTTATGTACAAATATGCGAGGTAAGCAAGTGTATATACAAATAATCATATTCACACAAAGCAAACAAATCCTTAGGTTTAGGCTTGCATGGAGTTTGTAGGTACGTACCCTCTTGAAGTTTAGTTGGCTCAACCTGTCCTAGTTAATAGTAACCAGGTTCTAAGGGATCTCAATATCACTGACCTTTCCCACAAGCTTCGTTCAATAAGAAATTGACTCGCAACCGAACAAAACTCAGGGGTCAAGTCTCAATGAGTGTAGCATCGAGTATCAACCAATTTTCAGCTCTACACCGAAACCGGTCATCTCACTATGTCCTAATGGCCAAGTTGGTCAAGTAAGGTTCTAAGGTCAGTTGATGCTTCACGACACCACGCGGTGGCCCCGTACTCTCCTTGATTCGACTCAAGGGTTACCTGTACCAACCAAAGTTCCACATCAATGTAGCTAATGCTTCAACCATGTCGGTATACGCCGCACAGTTCCCTCACAGTTTATTGCTACTTACCTAAAAGGTGCCCCCAAATCCGGGTGTAGGATTTAAAACAAACCCAAACAAGGAACAAAAATGTAAAGCAAACAAATCAAACAATGTAAGCAAGTAAAGGTGATCTAACCCGAAGGTAACCCCACTTTTAGAATTTCCCCAGCAGAGTCGCCAGTTCTGTGATACGGTGGGAGAACTGACTTGAAGGTTTTGCGTTTGTGCTCGCAAATTTTGTGGTTTAGCAAGAGTCGCCACCGACTTTTATTTTATCAAAAAAGTAAAGGTGAAAAAGCACAGGAAAGACCTTTAGGATGTTTTCTTGAGTACGGGGGGGTAGCTTATGAAAAGGGAAGGTATTAGCACCCTTTTCATCCATGGTTTTCCATGGGCTCTTAGTTACTTTCTAGATCACTTGATTTTTTTTGAATGTGTGCTTGTGAGATTTGGTTTTTGAAAGTATTTTGAAAATGGAACTTCGTAATGGTTCTCGTTTCTATAAGAACGCCTACAAAGTGTTTGTTTCGAAAATAGTTCAAAGATGTGTTTGTGAGATGTATTTTTTGAAAGTATTTTGAAAATGGAACTTCGTAATGGTTCTCGTTTCTATAAGAACGCGTACGAAGTGTTTGTTTCGAAAATAGTTTAAAGATGAGAGTGTGGGTGTATAAAAATGTTTTTGTTGTGAGCAAGCGAGTAACTGAGAGCGAACCTACCTACTCGAAAGGTCTTAGATATGCTTTTCCTCCTCCTTTAGATGTGGCTATCTTACCATTGATTTGGTAAGAAGCCTCATCGTTGGATGTAAAGGAATGGGCATTGGGACGTTTGTATAGTCATAGAAGGCAACATATAGGACGTTTTAGCAATGTCATTTTACGGACTAGATCGTTTACCGAAGGCAACATCGAGGGTCATCGAGGGACTACGATCTTTTATCGAAGGGTCTTTGCTAAAACGCCCATGCTCGAGAGACATGACTATTTTTCGATAGGCAACGAGTGAGATTACCCTAAGGGTGCATGTGTGCAAAGTGTGTTTTATTGCATGCATTTGTCATTGATTTTTAAGTTGTCTATTTGCTGATTTTATCTTGCCATACATCCTAATTACTAGCAATATATGAAAGCAAGTAAACATGCGGAAAATAAATCCTAAGCTATTACATCACTTTAGGGGGATGGGGGTACAAATTTACAATGGGGATAAATTGGAGACTGAAATATTACAACCATATCGAATGATAATGAAAACAATGTAAAAACAGTGTAAAATAAAAGGAAAACTGCATTTTGAACTACTATGTGTCGACCCATGTTGCTATGCATCGACACATAGCTTCTTCCTACCCCTGTAAAACAAAATCAGTTCAGTATGGGTCGACACATAATAGGATGTGTCGACTCATGCACCTTTTTGTATCGACGCGAAATGCGTATGTATCTACTCATAGGATTTTCCCTGCTCCTATAAAACAAAATCTGCTCAGTATGAGTCGACACATAATGGAATGTGTCGACTCATGCACCTTTTTGCATCGATGCGAAACGCGTATGTGTCGACTCATAGTCTTTTCCCACTTCTGTTTTGTAACCTAAAATCAATATGAGTCGATGCATGGGGGTTATGTGTCGACTCATACCCTATTTTTTTCACTAGGATGAGTCGACACATGAGGATATGTGTCGATACATGCTGCATTTTCCTGGCTTAAACATTATTTTACTGAATGTACAGGTTAGCTTATGGCATATGATGGATAAACATGAACAACAAATGATTGAATAAGCCTAAACAAAGTGCAGATGACTAGTTCAAAAAGATATTAAAGTACTACATCTTGTCTTCAAAATAAACAAATCATTAATGA
The DNA here is from genome assembly GCA_948472305.1 of Vicia faba. Classification (NCBI taxonomy): domain Eukaryota; kingdom Viridiplantae; phylum Streptophyta; class Magnoliopsida; order Fabales; family Fabaceae; genus Vicia; species Vicia faba. The sequence goes on along the minus strand of OX451741.1, from coordinate 1,222,782,693 downwards.
TGTATGGAGAGATATCAAATCAAGAAGACTTACCTCTGGACTGCAATGTCTGTTTTGAATCTGAATGTTTTTCCAAATGTGATGAGGATCTCAATGAATCTCCAGAAAGCTACTCCGGACTGTTGAAACTAAGCTGGACTGTACTGTAATGTTTTTGGTGTTTTGAGGATAAGGATGAACAGCACTACAGGGACTGTTTTTTGGTTATGTTTGGACAGTCTTTGAGGAAGAGTTTGTATGGTGGAGCAATGAGTTGGGTTTCTGTTTTGAACAAGAGCAGTTTTGGTTTTGAAAATGAGTCAAAGTTGCACAGAGTATTGTTTTTCTCTTCAACAAAACTCTCTATCTTTTCTCTAGAAAATTTTTCCTCTCCTCAAAATCCAGCCTCTAACTTCTTTGTCTTATGAGACAGTCTTCTTTTGTAAACCCCTTGACTGTGGTTTAGGGGGGAAAACAAATAAGTCATTTTGAATTGTTTTTGCCTACTGCTTTGATACTTTAAGCACACAATTTTCCTTTGCCATTTTGGTGCAATTTTGGGGCTGTTGTGGTGCTGGTTTGGGCAGACTGCGTAGAGCAGTTTTGGACTATATTGAGCAGCATGTATAATTGGAATGCAGCATTGCACAAGCTTTCTTGTAGGGCAGCCTGGGGTGTTGTGGCATATCACATTTTATTCAACTTTGGACAGCATAGTTTGTAGCATGTCACAAATTTGGTCTTGTACACATTATGTCAAAGGCAAAAATATTGTGACAAGGTTTTAATCAAGACGTAGTTTTAGAATTTGTAATTTTGCAAAATGTCACTTTGTAATAACTTGAATTACTTGCATCATCTTGAATTATTTGGAGTTGTAGTAAAATGCCATGAAGCAAATGAAATTAACCAAGTATAGAGAATACTTAGAAAAATCTCAAAGTCTTGCAAAGTTGTATTTTTGATTCTCTTGACTTTTGATGATCAATATTCATTTTTTTGGATGTCTTGACATAATGTGATTTTTGGGACTCAAATTTGATCCAAAAGTCAAAGTTTGACTTTTTTAGTGTCCGGTAGACTTTTCCAGCAAAAACTCCAATTTTGCTCATTTTGCCCCCTTTTGATAATTTGAATGATTCTTCTTAGAAAATATGGTCTGAGGCTTGAAACTTGACTGAAGTAATTCTAAGAATCCTTGAGACAGGAGAGGGAAAATTTTGGGGTACAACAATTGTGAACTGTCCACTCACAGAGAAAATAGCAAAAAAAGTAATGTCGACTCACAGGGGAAAGAAATGGTAGGATAATACCAGTAAATTCCAATATTAGGGTAGGTAACAAATGATTAGTATCAGTACTTATGAATGGAAACAAATGAATTCTTCAGAGAAAAACAAATCTCAACAATGAACTATCTCCCATAATGACGAGATTACCATTCATCAGAGTAATAAATCTCAACAACAGACTATCCCTTATAATGACAAGACTACCATCCATAGGAGTAAATAAATCTCAACAACAAACTATCTCCCATAATGACGAGACTACCATTCATTGGAGTAATGAAATCTCAACAACAAATTATCTCCCATAATGACGAGACTACCATCCATTAGAGTAATAAAAATCTCAACAACGATCTGTCTCCCATGATGACGAGACTACCATCTATTAGAGTAATAAAATCTCAACAACAAACTATCTTCCATAATGACGAGACTACCATTCATTGGAGTAAAAAAATCTCAACAACTAACTACCTCCCATAATGACGAGACTACCATCCATTGGAGTAATAAAAATCTCAACAACAAACTGTTTCCCATAATGATGGGACTACCATCCATTGGAGGAATAAAATATCAACAACAAACTATCTCCCATAATGACGAGACTAGCATCCATTGGGTAATAAAATCTCAACAACGAACTATCTCCCATAATAACTAGACTACCATCCATTGGAGTAATAAACATCTCAACAACAAACTGTCTCCTATAATAATGAGACTACCATCCATTGGAGTAATAAAATCTCAATAACGAACTATCTCCCATAATGACGAGACTACCATTCATCGGAGTAACAAATCTCAACAACGAACTATCCCCCATAATGACGAGACTACCATTCGCCGGAGTACAAAATCTCAACAACAAACTATCTCCCATAATGACGAGACTACCATCCATTGGAGTATAAATGAATCTTCTCTGGGAACTAACAGACTTATTGGGGAAGAACAGGTTGCTCAAATAAAGAGACCTGCCACTTGCTGTCATGAGAAGGAAGTGCAACAATGCTGCTGGGAAATAAATATGACTTCCTGGGGAAATGTCAATGTATTCCTGCTGAGGAGATAAAATCTTCTCGTGCAAAATAAATGCACATTCTTACACTTATGCTTAAATCCTGTAGAAATCAGAATAATAAAATTGCCGGGAACCACTAATTCAAACTAGAAATAAACCGGAATGAAATAGTCAACCAAGATAGCAACTGATGAGAAATAAACTCAAAAGGGAAACACGAATCTAATCAGATAATAAACTGAATAGTAAGGCTGAAGCAAAAATTTCCCACGAGGGATAACTCAGTGGGGAAATTGAAATAATATACACTTTATGCTTAAGGTTGACACTTTATTGGAGAGAGGGTAACATAACTCTGCAAAATAGGGTAATATGCCAACAAAAACATCAATTACTGTAAATGAGAAATGAATGGTTAAATTCAGCTATGCATGATGTATGTATAAATGTACAAATGTTATCACATATATGCTAACAAAACAGACATACAACACTGGGAATAACCAGACAAAACCATCTTAGATAAAGTCAAAACTCAGCTAAATCACATCCAAGATTAAGATTCCTAAAAGACAGTAAGCACCAACTGAGGAAACAAATTCCTACTTGTTTTACCCCAATTTTCCCCCTAAGATCCCTTCATCATACCATACTGATTCAATCACAATAAGATCACATTGGGATTTTGGTTCTCCTCCCTATCTTTAGCTTTGCTCTTTGAGGAATCACCAAGCACCTTGACTTGTTTTTCTTTTGTGGTCGTGCATGTTTTGTTTTGACTTTCCTTTTAATTAATAAAATGCAATGTTGGTTTGTCTTACTTGTTAATAATGTAGGTAAAGGCAATGTGGCTTAGCAAGTTGATCCATGGGTTCATGAGTTTATTTCCATGCACTAGTCAATAAAGCTTGAGAAATTCAAAACCTAGCCATTGAAGTTGTTTTGGAAGAAATGGCATGGCAAGTTTTATTTTGATTCACCACATTTCAAAGTTATCAAGAGTGATTCAAAAGTACAAGGTGTTGATTGAAGAAGTTGTCATGGTTGGACAAGGCCTTGTTCCCATTGGTCACAAGTGCATATTTCTCTCAATTTTAAAGATATGGAAGTGGTTTTGGTTTCTATGAGTTTTCATTATCATCCTCAACAACTTATATCCACAAAGCAAAAGTGTTGGTACAAGAAGGTTGTTTAAAATTGTCAAAGTTCCTCAAAGCATTTTCTTGTACTAGGAGTTAGGGTTTTGAACTTCAAAGAAGTATATCTTGCTCATCTTTTGGTATTTTTGAGTGATTACAAACACATCCTTCTCTTAAAAGGGTTATTAACAAATCACTTCAAAAGTTTCAAGGATTTTTCATGTGGAAAAAACATGATGATAAAGAAAGATTACAAGTCCTCCAGATGAACCCCCAACTTCCCATGTGTGACTTCAAATGATCATAACTTGGTTAATTTTTTTCACCTTGAGCCCAATATTTTTCCATAATGATCTTTAGGATGTTAACTTTATTCCTTCTTTCATGTGCAAAGTGATAAAATGGATGGAGGATTCCTTAAGGATACAAAAGATTATAGGTCATTTCATGATTTCTTGCCAACTTCAACAATTCATAACTCTCTCAATTTTTGGAGATTTTGAATCATTCAAGTTTCAAAATGTCATTCAAGAGGTCTATTTCATTCCATATTTTTTGGTCAAGAGCAAATTCCAAGAGGAAGGACATGTTTGGATGCAAAACATTATAGGTCACTTTTGAAGAAAAACTTGAAATATTTCTAAGTATGGAAAGTCAACATCTTTTTCCCAACTTTGACTCATTGCAACTTTCATCTCAAACATCCATTTGATTCCATTATTTTCCCATTGAAAATCTTGTAATCTCATCTTTCTAAAGCATCAAGAACCATGCCTTAAGACCCCTTGAGCTGAGAATTCCATTGTTTCAAAAGTGGTAACTTGGAATTGAAGTTTCATCGCAAGTCAGAATTTGAATTTCATGTTACAACTTCTAACCCTCAAATTAGCACGCGTTTTGGGTCTAAACATGATTAGCCAACTTTCCCAAGTGGATTAGTGCATTAAAACGTGTGTTTTGGATGAGTTTTGACAAAAGAGAAGTCACACTTTCTTCATGATGTAGACCCACACGAATTCCCTCCAAATTGCATCATTCACCCTTCCTTTTGATCCCATTTGCTTCTCCTATAAATACATGAGCTATCGCATTCGTTTTCTCAAGCTTGAACAGCCAAAATTACCCTGTCACACTCGCTCCATAACTCACTTTTCTGCAACTTTGAAATCATTGTTCAAGCCTTTTTCAATCCATTTTTTCTATCAATTCATCTTCTTGCTCTTCCCTGAAGCTAACAGAAGAAGAATTGAGCATTGAAACCTTCTGAATTAATCTGACCAAGTCCATTTACAGAGTTCTGTAACTGAACTTCAATAGGTAGATTTATCCATCAATTCTTCCAAACTTTGATATCATTGTGAAGCTCTCATTTCCCTGGTTCTTGTGCTTCTTACAATTTTTAAATCCATTGAGAATTGAGAGAGAAATCTCAAATTGAAGGTGCTCGCTATTTTCTGAGTTTTTGATTCATATCTCTTTGCATATCTTATATAAATTTGGCGTGATGGTGATGTTAGGATCGTCTTGAAGAGACGAATCCAATGATACTAGTCTGGGATCCTAATTTTGCCATTTGAAGGATCTCATAAAATCTCCATTGCAGGGCTTCTGAAGGTTGAAGATGATGGCATGTCTCGTCTCAGCCTATGATAACGTGCCAAACGTTTTAATTTCATTAGTTGCCTTTTTCTGATCCTATGTGTATCTCACTAAGGTCCATATCAAGAACAACGCGTCTAGTCTATTGGATCAGCTTACTAACACGTTTTGACTATTATCTGATGGCCCACATCTTTTTGATTTTATTTTATTTTCTGATTTTATATTTTAATTGATTTAATTTTAAAAAATTCATAACTCTTTTATTTTTTATCCAGAAATTATGAAAAAATTCACAAAAATACTTTGAATTATTTCTGATCTTATGACTATTTTTTCACATCTTTATTTTGACATTTAAATTTTTTTTATATTTTTTGAATTATTTTCTTTCTTTTAATTACTTTAAAAATACTTTCTGACTTTTTTTTAATTCTAAAAAATTTCATAAATATCATTTTACATATTTCTGACTTTTTGAAAATTTTATAGAATTTTATATTGATGTTTACTATTTTTTGATCTATTTTCTATTTGTTTGAGCAATTTTAATTAGTTTAAAAATAGTTTCTGACTTTAAAAAATTACCAAAAATTTTATAAAAATATTTAAGTCTATTTCTGATTTGTCTATGACCTTACTTCTTTTTTATGAATCAATTTGAATATAGTTGATTTTTTTTCCTTTATTTTCATTTTTAAACCCTTTTCAACATATATATTAAATGTAATATTATTTTGTGATTATTTTCTGGCTAATCTTGGGTTGAATTTTTGATCATGAACTTTGTTAACATCATTGGATCTATGGTGTTGAGACTAACTCCATAAAAATGGATGACTGATTTTAATAATAGTTTGATTAAATTTTAATTCAAATATGGTTTATATATTCTTTCCCACCCTTCTTCATCTCATTCCTTTCTTATTGCACTAAGTGTTATTGAAGCATGATCTCTATATCATGTCTCAAAACAAATGGTGCATAGATTTCTATTGACTGGCCTCAAAATAGGTGTGACTTCTATATAAGTCCACTTACGATTGCTTAACATAGCGTTAAATTTTGTCCTGATTCGAATAAATGATCATTCGTGGCCCAAACCTATCTTTGCAAGCCCACGTATGTTAATTTGATCTCTTTGATCTAATAACCTTGAGATTCATTGTGTGGAGGCTTTGGTTCTACCAATCCTCTAATGAATCTTTATCACTTTTGGTCAACGCGGATCACTTAAACATCGTTGATCATTAAATTTTATTTTTGAGGGTTCCAAAATGGATGATATACTTTACAAAAAGAAAATGCAACTTGTTTTGTGGAGGCTTTGGTTCTACCAATCCTCTAATGAGTTCCAAATGTAAGTTTCAAGATGGTCATCCAACTAACCACTAATTTCTAACAATTGACTTTACTATATGCTTTTATTTTTATGCTTTAGGTACCATTTACTTTTAGCATTTACATTTCATGCTATTTTTCATCTTTGCTCACTTGAGCATTTATTTTCTTGTCATTTTTTATTTTGCTCACTTGAGCTTTTCTTTTTTTTAAGACACCTAATAATTAACATGAACCATAAAAACTTTAATGATACTTGGACTATTTGGTTACTATCCTTGGCATTATGGAGTATTAGACTTCTTGGACTTATGATTAGAAACCTTGGCCTATAATGGAGACTTTGTGACCTTAATTAATATTTTGTCTGGAGTTCTTGAGGTTTACCTCAAGACATTGGGTTGTTTATTTTTTTTTGTGCAGGTTATTGTGATTACATACTTTATTTATAATCTGGAATTCACCCGTATACAACCGTTACTCTGCCCCATTTTTGCGAAGACTTAATATACTTGAAGTTTGGTTCTCTCAAGAGGTCTAATATCTTTGTTTCTTGGTTTCAATCCTAATAATGGGAATTCTATCTTGACTCATAATGTCAAGTATTGGCTTCTTGTTGGTTAGATGGTTCTTATCCCTAGCTTTTACCTTATTCTTTAGGATAGTCTCTTCTTCTCCTCCCATCTTCTTTAATTTCAAAAATCTTCTCTCTCCTTTTGAAAACTCTTCTTGTTTTTTAAACTTGAACCACTTTCATAATAAACTTAGACTTAGGTCCATGCATTTTCAAAACATTTTTATGAATAAACTTCAATCAACTTAATAATACTTGACATTTTTTTATGAGAAGACTAAAAGTCAATCAATCTCATTTCAAACTATTTTGCCATCTTGGCTTTCATCTTAAACTTTTCTCAAAATATTAGACTCTTGCCAAACCTTGTAGTGATGCAAACAACTATACTTCTACAATATGCAGCGAAGTGAGATATTTTCCACTTGGGTGTTGAGTGATGCATCGTTGATTTTAAAAATCCAAGCCATATCCTCCACTTTGAGATGATGCAAATTCTCCTTTCTCATGATTGTAGGTAGTAAGTATGTTTTCCACACAGACAATGACGATAATGTCTTATCTCATAAAATTAACCAACACACTTGTGTTTTATAATTTTATCAAAAGGTGAACTACGTGTACCCTGATCCCCTATTGCACGAAAGGTGGTATGTAGGCACTAAAGGTTCGCAACAGCGGCGGGTGCAAAAATCATAAAAAATATATTTCTTTTCTCACATCCACTATCTATTTTTTATACAACATTTTATAGCCAAAATATACATATTTTTTCAAAGATGTTCTTGCGGAGTACCGTAGATGTTTAGGGTGCTAATACCTTCACTTTGCATAACCAACCCCCTTACCTAGAATCTTTCCCCCTCTTTTTGGGTTATTCTCTCTTTTCCAATTTCTTTGGAAACAATAAAGCGTGGTGGCGATTTTTATTTTAATCTGTATAAGTCTAGTCAATCTAATGGTTTAGTCTTAAACATTTCTACCGCTATAGAAAAATGGCGACTTAATTGGGGAAAGATTGACCTCTTGCTGGTCCATCCCTAAGTGGGTTAAACCTATCTTTGTTTATATTTGTATATGTGTTATTGTTTGTTATATATTATATGTTGTATATATGCTTGCCTAGATTTTCCTGGTTTTCAGGGTGCTTGGTGATTACTGATGAGTCCTATACCCAGACTTGGGAAAACTTTAAGATAGGAAGGGCGGTATAGTCATGCTAACTTTGAGGGAGTAATCCCAAAAAAGGAGGCATGATATCCCCCACTCAGTGGAGGCCCCTTTAACTGTAGTGTCGTTTATCGAGTAATCGGGAAGACGTGCTGCTTTCGACCTGGGAACCTGCTGAAGCTGAGGACCGTAGAATACCTAACCCATCTTGGCTTTTTAGGTGTAGTGCGGAAGCTATGACGGAGTAATCCGGAAATAGTTGTCACGCGATACTATGCTCGGACGAGTTTTTCTTGAGAATATTACTAATTACCGAGTTAATGGGGAAGTTGGTAATATCCTAAGGAAGGATGTAGACTCTGGGAACCTCTAGAACCTTGTTCGACAGGTGATAACTTTTAGATCATACCTTATGGGTAGTACCTTCGACCTCATGCTCGTGACGTTGAACCTATGAACCCTATGTTTGTGATCTTGTGTGTGATTGTTGCATCATGCATCCATGCACTCATAAGCATCTTTTGAAGAAATTTTATTTCAAGGGACTTGAAAGTTGACCATTTTTAACATCTCAGGTACCTTTTGACCATGGATTCTGGAAAAAGAAAGACTGGAAAATACAGTTTTAAAGATCCCAAGATAGATGAGTTGATCAGTCTAATTCCCGAGATTGAGTGTTCTGCAGATTTTCGGAAGAAGTATGGATCCATCATTCCTCTCATGAAGCTTAGGATGAAGGAGGGTATTCTCTCGACCTTGGTCCAATTTTATGATCTGATGTACCATTGCTTTACTTTCCCTGACTATCAGCTGATGCCTACACTAGAGGAGTATTCTTATCTGTTGGATTTACTGATTACCGATCGTGTTCCTTTTACTGGTTTGGAGGGTGAGCCAAAGCTATACGAGATTGCTGCTTTGATCCATCTGGGGAAGCCTGAGGTTGAAGCCCATATGACTACTAAAGGAGGAATTAGAGGATTACCAGCTCAGTTCTTATTGGACAAAGCTCGTTACTTTGCCAGGATGAAGAGTACAATCGCTTTTGAGGCCATCTTTGCTCTACTTGCTTACGGGTTGTTTTTATTTCCTGAAGTGGAGAAGTTTGTTGACATTAATTCTATCAGGATCTTCATGATTGGAAACCTAGTTCCTACATTTTTGGGTGATTCTTATTACTCTATTAATATTCAGAATTCTTATCATGGGGGGATGATTATCTGTTGCATGCCTCTGTTGTACTGGTGGTTTATTTCTCATATGCCTCAGTCTGATGCTTTCTGGGATGTCAGGAAGGAACCCCGTTGGGCTTCTAAGATCATGGCACTTACTCACTCAGATATTGATTGGTATCATCGGGCTTACCATGATGTAGAGATTGTCGATAGTTGTGGTAGTTTCCCCAATGTACCTCTTCTTGGTACAAAGGGATGAATTAACTACAATCTTGTTCTTGCACGACGGCATCTTGGTTATCTGATGAGGTATAAACCAAATAGTATCCATTTGAGTAGTTTCTTCCTGGAGGAGGGAGAAGACCATAAGGAAGCTAGGGAGAAGATTTCGAAGGCCAGGCGTCACATTCATAGGAAGAGTAGGAAAGACCTGGGACCTAGGGGGCTGTTTATTTGGAGCCTTATCTTCAATGGGTCCAAACGAGAGCTATTCAGTTGAAGATATCGTATTCCCAGGAAGCACCTATGCCTGACTTGTTTGTGAAGACCACTCCTCCCTTATTGGATGATGTGGAAGAGCTACAGCTTTCTTTGGTCAGGATGCAGCAGGAAAAGGATGCTTGGAAGAATAAGTGCCAAACTTTAGAGATTTCCTATAGAGCATACATGAAGGAGAAAGACGACTTGATTGAGATTCTTGAGAATCGGGCTGTAGAGACCATGGAAAGGCAGGGGGATTTATTTTCCTCTAAGCCTAAGTCAGATGCTAGTTGCTCACTTCCTGATTCAGGTGATTGGAAGGAGGTTGTCACCATATATGCGGAAGAAAACCAGAGGTTGAAGGCTCAGATTTCCAGGCTTACAGGGAAGCACCAGCGTATAGAATGGTCTCCATCAGCTTTACTTCTTAGGGTTTATACTTTATTTTCATCTTGTACTTGGGATTATTGAAACTTGTAATCCATTCTGAAGTTATTATAATAAACTTTTTCAGTATTTCAAATGTGTTATTACTTTGATATTTGCAATGTGTATATAAATATTTAAGTCCCTTGAAATATTAATAAAATAAATCATGTGTATTGCATATCATGCATAATATTGCACATCTTTCTTGCATTTATTATGCATATCCAGGTGTGTTACCAAGCGTCTTTACTTTGTTCAGCAAGTTGTCTAACCACTACAATACTCGAGCTAATTTCAGGAGGAAGATGGACAACTTAGAACAAGAGAATCGCGAGCTGCGTGGGGAAGTTTCTGCTCTGAAGGTCGGCATGGCCAATCTCACTACTCTGATGGAATCTCTAGTGGTTGCTCAGAATTAGCCACCGAGTGTTCAACCTCAACAGACAAAGGTTACTACTGAAGATTTGATTGTTCCTGTTCCTGCCACTCTAGTTGTTATTCAGAATCACATGCCTCAAGATTATCCATGGGGAATGCCAGAGAACTTTGTGCCTGAAGGTTTCAATCTTGATCCTTAAGTTACTCCAGTTGTTCAGACTACTGTTACTCCTGCACCTCCTATGGTGCATGCTACTCCTGTTGCACCTCCTTCGGTGAATATGGTCCCATTTGCTAATGATGATATGTATCCTCCTTTTCATCCACCAAGTGAAGGCTTGGGTCTCTATGATAGAATAGATGATTTTCAAGATCAGTTTGACAAGATGCAGAGGGAGATGAAGGCCCTCAGGGGAAAGGAATTGTCCAGGCAGAATGTGAATGATTTATGCTTGGTCCCGAATGTCAAGATACTTGCGAAGTTTAAAGTCCCAGAATTCGAGAAGTACAAGGGCAAAAATTGTCCTCGTGCTCATCTTGTGATGTATATAAGAAGAATGTCTACCCACACTGATGATCAACGTCTGTTGATTCACTTTTTTTAGGATAGTTTGATTGTTGCTATGTTGAAGTGGTATATGAGTTTGGACAGTGTCAATATCCATACTTGTAACGACTTGGGAGAAGCATTTATCAAACAATACAAATACAACGTGGACATGGCGCCTGGCCGTGATCAACTGAGGGCCATGGTCCAGAAGGACAGAGAATCATTCAAATAATATGCACAGAGATGGCGTGAGGTAGCCACCCAAGTGATTTCTCCCATGGAAGAAAAAGAAATAACAAAGATTTTCCTGAAGACTCTGGGTTCTTTCTACTATGAGAGGATGGTAGCGAGTGCGCCAATTGACTTTACTGAAATGGTGGGCATGGGTATCCGTTTGGAAGAGGCTATAAGAGAGGATCGTTTAACAAAAGTGAAAGTTCCAGAAGTACGAAGAAGCCATCCTATGGGTTTGCCAAAAAGAAGGAAGGAGATACAAATGCTGTTATGCAAGAGAGGAGGGTTAATCCTCCTAGAAGAAATTATCAGCATCATCAACAAGTCGCATCAGTAACTCTAATTGTTGGTGTAGCTCCAACCACCGTTGCTTATCAGAGACCATCCCATCAGGGGAATCAAGGGTATAATCATATAAGGGAGAGTTATGAACCTATCCTTATGAGCTATACAGAATTACTCTCGATGTTAATTCAAAATAAGTTGGTTCAGACCCGGCCACCTCCCGCTATACCATCACCATTGCCTTGGTATTACAAGACAGACCAAACATGTGCTTTTCATCAGGGAGCACCAGGGCACAATGTTGAGAACTGCTATCCTTTGAAAATTGAAGTACAAAAATTAGTGAAGTCTGGTATCTTATCTTTCAAGGATGTTGGCCCTAATGTGAAAGATAATCCTTTGCCAAAGCATAGAGGAGCAAATGTTGTGAACATGGTGGCTGGTTGTCGAGGCGACTTCCAAATTTTCGATATTAATTTGGTTAGAGGATATTTGGTAAAAATGCATGTAGACCTCTGTGAATTTAGCTATTATACGCATGACCATGTCGGTTGTGCTATTTGCAGTACAGATATACAGGGTTGTGACAAGATAAAGGCTGATTTGCAGAAGATGATGGATGAGGGCCTCATCCACATAATCAGGCCTAGGGAAGAGTATGAAGAGGAAGTAAACATGGTTTATGGATGTCCTGGAGAGTTCAAAATCTTTGATGTGGAACATATGAATGAGGATCTTGTACAATTTCATGCTATTTTCTGCCACATGGTTGGTCACGTAGAACATCAGTATGGATCTTACCAAATTTGCTGTCGGGACTCCCGAGGATGTTCAATTGTAAGGAAAGGTATTCAGTTGTTATTGGGTAATGGAACTATCAAGGTTACAGGCCAAAGGGATGATTACCATGAGGTTGATGGGATTGAGGTTTGTTTGGCTGAAGAAGAGTCAGATGATGAGTATGCCTCTGCAGATGAGTTCTTCTCCTCAAATAAAGATATGTTTTCCAGAGATGACTCTGTAATGACTAAATATGTTGAAGAGGGAGTAAATGTTATTGTGCCTTGTTTTGGTGAACCCACCCCTTTTGAAGTTGAATATCATAGCAAGCCAGCTATTACTCCATTGGTGATTAGCCTACCGGGTCTTGTCCCCTACAAAACAAGGTTGTACCCTATAAATATAATGCTACAATTTTAGAGTATGGTGTGTAAGTTCCCATCCAACCAATGCCTAATGTTGGAAATATCACTGAGACTAATAGAGTGACCCGCAACGGTCGTGTATTTGCACCAGTTATTTGTGGAGATGTTAGTACTGGAAAGAAAATTGTTGAAGATGTTGAACCCAAGAAGGCAGTGGGTGAATCTAGTAGAGCTACGATAGAAAAGGAGGTGGATGATATTTTGAAGATAATCAAGATGAGCGACTATATAATTGTAGATCAGCTACTGCAGACTCCTTCAAAAATATCTATCTTGGCTTTATTGATGAACTCCACTGCTCACAGAGAATCTTTGATGAGGGTATTAGACCAAGCTTGTGGAAAGTGATGTGCATGTAGACCAATTCAACAGTGTGGTAGGGAATATTACATCATGTAATAACCTGATTTTCTGCAATGATGAACTGCCCGATGAAGGAAGGAATCACAATCTGGCCCTCCACATCTCTATGAACTGCAAGAATGATTCATTATCCAATGTGATGATTGATAATGGATCCGCATTGAATGTTATACCAAGGAGCACACTTATGAAGTTGAAATATCAAAGAACGCCCATGCGCCCAAGTGGCATTATTGTGAAAGCATTTGATGGATCAAGGAAATCTGTTATTGGTGAAGTGGACTTGCCTATTCATATAGGCCCACATTTGTTTCATATTACTTTCCAGGTCATGGATATTATACCCGCTTACAGCTGTTTGTTGGGATGGTCGTGGATACATGAGGCAGGGGCTGTCACTTCGACTTTACACCAGAAGTTGAAGTTTGTGCGTGAAGGAAAGGTGTTAATTATAAATGCAGAATAGGCATTATTGATATCTCATTTGTCCTCTTTCAGTATTGTGGAGGCGGATGAAGTTGTTGTTGGAACCCAATTCCAAGCTTTATCCATTGATAATATAAGAGGAAAATAGAATTCTATGGCTTCATTTAAGGATGCTCAATAGGTTGTGCATAATGGCCATAGTGAAGTATGGGGACAGATTGTTGATCCACCTATAAATAAGAATAGAGCTGGCTTGGGGTTCTCTGTGAAGAATGATAAAGGTAAGAGCATGAAGCCGAAGGATGTTGCAGGCAAGTATCAAGACATCTTTCGTAGTGGGGTTATCTTCATCCAACTATTTCCGAGATTAATTCCATTATGGAAGATGAAGCAGAACCAGAAATGCCAAATTATGTGACGCACAGAGTTAGGGTTCAGAACTGGATCACCATTGATGTTCCCTCTTTCATACATGTTTCAAAGTAATTTGTTTTTGTTAATCTTTTTGAAAATCTTTCACTCTGCCCAAGGTGAAAGTATTGATATTGTATGGGCTTATCTGTTTTCTTTGATTTTTAAAATCAATAATAAAAGTTGTCTTTGTTTCCCAAATTGTGTCTTTAGTTTTTGCTTTTTCTTGGAAAATGGTAATCAGAAAAAACCTTTCAAAATAAATAATAACTGAAATTCAATCTACATGATCACTTGTTATATGTGTCAGTTTCTAAAAGCAATCATAAATCATATGTGCAGATTAATTAAAAAACCCGTTGAATACAATGACCTTGCACCCTCTCCCAAATTTGAATGTCTTTTGTATGGGGCAGAAGAAGAAGACTATGATGAGCTTCCAAAAGGTCTCACGGTTGCTTAAGCACGAGGAGAATGCCATTCAGCCATATAAAGAGCCATTGGAAGTAATCAATTTGGGTTCAGAAGAAGATCTGAAGGAAGTCAAGATTGGAGCATTGTTGCATCCTGATGTGAAGAGCACGTTGATTGAGATGTTGAAAGAGTATGTGGATATTTTTACTTGGTCTTACCAAGATATGCCTGGTCTAGATACAAATATTGTAGAGCACTGTTTGCCGCTGAAGCCAGAGTGCCCGCCAATCAAACAGAAGTTGCGAAGAACTCACCCAGATATGGCAGCGAAGATCAAAGAAGAAGTTCTAAAGCAGATTAATGCTGGTTTTCTTGTGACATCAGTGTACCCTCAGTGGATTGCCAATATTGTCCCAGTACCAAAGAAAGACAGAAAAGTTTGCATGTGCGTAGATTACATAGATCTAAATAAAGTTTAGTCCAAAAGATGATTTTCCATTGCCACACATTGATATGTTAGTGGATAGCACAACAAAATTCAAAGTTTTCTCGTTCATGGACGGATTTTACGGGTATAATCAAATAAGGATGGCTCTTGAGGACATGGAAAAAACAACGTTTATCACACCCTGGGGAACATTCTATTACAGAGTGATTCCCTTCGGGCTGAAGAACGCTGGTTCAACATACTAGAGGGCTATGACAACCCTATTCCATGATCTGATGCAAAAGGAAATTGAGGTATACATTGATGATATGATTGCTAAATCCCAGACTGAAGAAGGGCATGTAGAAGATTTGTTAAAGTTGTTTCAGCATTTGAGGAAGTATTGTCTCTGCTAGAATCTAAATAAATGTACCTTCGGTGTTCGGTCAGGGAAATTGTTGGGTTTCATTGTTAGCCAGAGAGGGATTGAAGTTGACCCTAATAAAGTCAAAGCAATTCAAAAAATGCCAGCGCCGAGAACTAAAAAGCAAGTTAGAGGATTCCTTGGGCATTTGAATTATATTTCCAGATTCATTTCCCACATGACTGCAACGTGTGGATTGATCTTTAAGTTGTTAAAGAAAGATAAAGGTTGTGTGTGGACAGATGACTGCCAAAGGGAAATTGAAAGTATTAAAGAATATCTACTTGAATCTCCTATCTTGCTCCCTCCTGTTGAAGGAAGATCATTGATTATGTATCTAACAATGTTAGATAATTCCATGGGATGTATCCTGGGACAACAAGATGAAACAGGGAAGAAAAAGTACGCCATTTATTATCTCAGTAAAAAGTTTAATGGTTGTGAATTGCGGTATTCCATGCTGGAAGAGACATGTTATGCTCTGGCCTGGGCGGAAAAATGTTTTCGGCAGTATATGTTGAATCACACAACTTGGTTGATCTCCAAAATGGATCCAATCAAGTACATTTTTGAAAAGCCTACTCTTACTGGGAGAATTGACCGTTGGAAGATGTTGTTATCTGAATATGACATCAAATACCGCACCCAAAAAGATATTAAAAGCAGCATGTTACCAAATTATCTTGCTCACCAACCAGTTGATGATTATCAGTCTGTGATGTATGATTTCCCCAATGAGGATGTGATGTTTCTGAAAGTGAAAGATTATGATGAACCATTGCCTAAGGAAGGTCCTGATCCTGAAACTCGTTGGAGCATGATATTTGATGGAGTTGTGAATGATTATGGTAAAGGAATTGGTGATGTGATTGTCACTCCACATGGATCACACTTTCCTTTTACTGCAAGGTTGACATTTGATTGTACTAATAATATGGTAGAATATAAGGCTTGCATCATGAGTCTCGAGGAAGCTATTGATCTCAGAATTAAAATTCTAGATGTATATGGTGATTCAGCTTTGGTAATAAATCAGATTAAAGGAGAGTGGGATACTCGTCACCCCGGCTTGATCCCTTATAAAGATTATGCTAGAAGGTTGTTACCCTTCTTTAATAAAGTTGAATTCCATCACATCCCTAGAGACGAAAATCAAATGGTGGATGCTCTGGAAACTCTGGCTTCTATGTATCAAGTGAATACTTAGAATGATATACCTCGAATTATAGTTCGGCGACTGGATAGGCCCGCTCATGTGTTTACAACAGAAGAGGTAGCAGATGAGAAACCTTGGTATTATGATATCAAGCATTTTCTCCAGACTCAAGAATACCCGATTGGTGCATCGAATAAAGATAAGAAGACATTGAGAAGATTGGCTGGAAGCTTCTTCCTCAGTGAAAATGTGTTGTACAAGAGAAATCATGACATGGTTTTGCTCAGATGCATGGATAGACACGAAGCAGACATGTTGATGCATGAGATTAATGAATGTTCATTTGGCACTCATGCCAATGGACATTCGATGGCTAAAAAGATGCTAAGGGCAGGTTACTATTGGCTGACAATGGAATATGATTGTTACAGATTTGCAAAGAAGTGCCATTAATGCCAGATTTTTGCGGACAAAATTCATGTGCCTCTGACACTTCTCAATATTATTTCTTCCCCGTGGCCTTTCTCTATGTGGGGTATTGACATGATTGGAATGATAGAACCCAAAGCTTCAAATGGACACCATTTTATCTCGGTAGCACTTGATTACTTCACCAAATGGGTGGAAGATGCTTCATATGCTAATGTTACTAAGTAGGTGGTAGTGCGCTTCATTAAGAATAATCTTATATGTCGGTATGGTGTGCCGAGAAGAATCGATAATGGCTCAAATCTGAACAACAAGATGATGACAGAACTTTGTGAAGAATTCAAGATTGTCCATCACAATTCATCTCCGTACAGGCCGAAGATGAATGGGGATGTTGAAGCTGCTAATAAGAATATCAAGAAGATCATCCAGAAGATGGTTGTTACGTATAAAGATTGGAATGAAATGCTCCCTTTTACTTTACATGGATATCGAACACCTGTCTGCACTTCAACAGGAGCAACCCCGTTCTCCCTTGTGTATGGAATGGAAGTTGTGCTCCCAATCGAGGTTGAGATTCCCTCTTTACGTGTGATAATGGAAACCAAGTTTTCAGAGGCTGAATGGGTCCAGAACAGGTTTGACTGATTTAATTTGATCGAAGAGAAGAGAATGATGGCTTTTTGTCATGGGCAGTTATATCAGAAGAGAATGAAGAAAGCTTTTGATAAGAAGGTCAAATCTCGTGAATTCAGAGAAGACGACCTCGTACTCAGGATGATCATGTCTTTTAACGCTGATTCTAGGGGCAAGTGGACTCCCAATTTTGAAGGCCCATATGTTGTCAAGAAAGCCTTCTCTGGCGGTGCATTAATTCTTGAAACTATAGATGGCGAGGAGTTCCCACGTCCCATTAATACTGATGCAGTCAAGAAATACTTTGCCTGAAGAAATAAAAGAACAGCTCGCTAAGTTGAAAACCTGAAAGGGCAGCTTAGGCAAAGAGGAGCGTCTCGGTAGGCTAAAAACCCAAAAGGGCGGTCTAGGCAAAAATTAGATACATAAACAGAATAAAATTTCCCACTAAGTTGCAAACTCGCAAGGGCATCTTAGGAAAAAGTTAGGGACTTTCTTGGCAAGTAACTACATCAGACAAGACTTGATCATTGAAGCAACAATCTCCTTGGATCCTCACCATACTTCAACGAAAGTTGCTGCTCAGAATTTCAAAGTTTTTAGAGGGAATAGTGGTCATTGTATCTCAATGTATCTTTTCCATTATATATTACCATTTTCCGAACTTTGTAATCATCTGTGGAGTCTCTCCATTCACAGACTACCATTCTATCAATAAAATTTGAGCTTTTACCTAATTCTTTGTATTTCTTATTTTTATTCAGCTTACAAAGACTCCATTTATTATTGATAATAATTTTCAAAGCAAAAATATTAAATAACAAAATTGTTTTTCAAAAAGAATTTACAACTTACTTTTACTTTAGATTTTGTGATTCAAGAGGAAAACAAAAGTGGTGATCCCAGGAATGGACGAACTCCAGTAATTTTGGGAAGTTTTGTTTCCCCCGGGAAGGTTTTCTCATGTCGTTTTCGCTGGTATGCATGTGATTTTTGTATATTGAAGATGATACCAATTGGCATAAGGTGTGGTATTGGGTTTGTGATCCCTTTGTCCCCAATCAAGTCTTGGTTCATTTTTTATTTTGGGTTTGCATGGCCTGAGGCCTCTATCCCAGATTCCCAAGCAAAGTCTTCCCTCATATGAAGAAAGGTCTTGTTCCCTTGGTGTGCTGAGATGGAACTATTTGCAAAATGTCGCTCTTTCTGCAGTATTGGCATAATTGTTGGTATTTATTTCCCAGGGAAACTAGACCAGGGCAGCATATTTTCTAAGAAGTGTTGAGACAGTTGTCAACCCTTTGGGTTTTCACCCGCCAAGTGCCGGGTTTGATTTAAAATCCCCATGAGTTTGACTTCTTTCAATAATGTTGACTTCTTGATTCCCCAGGAAGGTTATCCCAGGGCATCTTTTGTTGGAATAAGTTTGCATGATATGAAAACTCAGTCTAAGATTCCCCAGGGAAGGCTTCACTTATTTGATAAAAGTCTTTTCTCCCCGTGCATGCTGAGATTTGACTCATTTACGAAGCATCTACCCTTCGGCAGTACTTGCATTTTGTTTGATTGACCGATAATCAGACAAGGGTAATGTTTTATTTAAGAAGTGTTGAGGCATTTGTCAGTTTTTTGGATTTTCACCCGCCAAGTGTTGGGTTTGATTTTAAATCCCCATTAGATTGATTTCTTTCTATAATGTTTGACTTCTTAACTCCCTAAGTTGTTATCCCCGTGAGGTTTCATACTTTCTCCCCAGAGAAGTTGGTGCAATACTAACTCTCAATATTGAAGAATGTATCTTGGTTTCCCCTCTTCGATGTGATGTTGGCATCCCCAATAAAGTCAACACGAGGTCCCCAGTTGATGTCTCAATGATGAGGCATTATCTCCTCTAGTGAAGTCTGTATGATATTTCCCTGATGAAGTCAGCTCGGAATCCTTAGTTGATGTTTTGCCAATATGGTTTATGTCTGCCTTATTTGAAATCAGTATTGCAATCCCTAGTGGAATTACGGACCGTGAAAACATTTGTTTCCCCATTGAAGTCTGAGTGTTATTCCCCTATGAAGCCTGGAGAAGGATGTTATATCCCTGTATCTGTACTGTTTTGTCTCTATGATTTGTGTACTTCCGAATTATGTTCCTTCCTAGTGAAGTTAAGCCACGAAATAGGATTTTGTTTCCTCGTTTGGTGCTTATTTTCTTATGGAATGTTCATCTTGGATGTGATTTATCTGTGTGTTGATTGTGCCCGAGTTGGTTTTTCCTGGTTACTCCCAGTGTTATATGTCTGTTTTGTCAACATATACATGATAACACTCATACATTCATACATACATCATGCATAGTTAAATTTAGAAAATCATTGCTCATTCACATTCGTTAATATTTTTTCGACATATTACCCTGTTTTGCAGAGTTGTGTTGTACTCTCTCCAATAGAGTGTCAACCTTAAACATAAAGTATATATTCTTTCAATTTCCCCACTGAGTTATCCCTCGTGAAAGTCTTTTGCTTTAGCCTTCCTGTACAGCTCTTTGTCTGGATAGATTGGGTTTCCCTCTTGAGTTTATTTCTTAAAGGATGTATTTTAGTTGATTGTTTCACTGCAGTTTATTGTTGGTTTGAATCTTTGGTTCCCAGTAATATTATTACTTTGGATTTCTGCAAGCTTCGAACATTGGTTTGAGAATGTGCATTTATTTTGCACGAGAAGACTTTTATCTCCTCAGCATCAATATGTTGGCATTTCCCCAGGAAGTCGTGATTCATTTCCCAGGAAGTCATGATTCATTCCCCAGGAAGTCATGATTCATTCCCCAGGAAGTCGTATTTCTTTCCCCAGGAAGCCATATTGCTTTCCCCAGAAATTCATTTTTATAATCCTTCCCATAACAGTAAGTAGCGGTTCTTTTTATTTGAGAAACTTGTACTTCCCCGTAAAAGTCGACGTTATTTTTTGCTATATTCTCTATGAGTGGATATTTTGCAGTTCGTTATCAAATTACTCAAGTGGATGGCAAGTCCTTCAATATGACAGAGACAATTCATTGTGAAAACTTTGCAAGTGGTAGTCTCTTTATTTGAGACAACTTATATATTACCCTTTCCAGGCGGAATGCCTTGGTTAAAGAAGAAGTTGCAACCCGTTCTAGGTGAAACGCCATGATTTTGGGGAAACTTGTTATCTTTTTGATACCTTCAGTGAACGTTGGTAGTTCACCGTCAGTGAATGTTGGTGCTATGATATTTATTTTCTCTCTACCTTCAGTGAAAGTTGGTAGTTCACCATCAGTGAATGTTGGTTATTATTATCTTTTTTCTACCTTCAGTGAATGCTGGTAGTTCACCGTCAGTGAACGTTGGTGCTATGATATTTCTTTTCCCTCTACCTTCAGTGAAAGTTGGTAGTTTACCATTAGTGAACGTTGGTGATTGTTATCTTTTTTCTACCTTCAGTGAATGTTGGTAGTTCACCGTCAGTGAACGTCGGTGCTATGATATTTCTTTTCTCTCTACCTTCAGTGAAAGTTGGTAGTTCACCATCAGTGAACATTGGTGATTGTTATCTTTTTGCTACCTTCAGTGAATGTTTGTAGTTCACCATCTGTGAACGTCGGTGCTATGATATTTCTTTTCTCTCTACCTTCAGTGAAAGTTGGTATTTCACCATCAGTGGACGTTGGTGATTGTTATCTTTTTTCTACCTTCAGTCAACGTTGGTAGTTCACCGTCAGTGAACGTCGGTGCTATGATATTTCTTTTCTCTCTACCTTCAGTGAAAGTTGGTAGTTCACCATCAGTGAATGTTGGTGATTGTTATCTTTTTGCTACCTTCAGTGAATGTTGGTAGTTCACCGTTAGTGAACGTCAGTGATATGATATCTCTTTTCTCTCTACCTTCAGTGAAAGTTGGTAGTTCAGCATTAGTGAATGTTGGTGATTGTTATCTTTTTGCTACCATCGGTGAATGTTGGTAGTTCACCATCAGTGAACGTCAGTGTTATGATATTTCTTTTCTCTCTACCTTCAGTGAAAGTTGGTAGTTCATCATCAGTGAACATCGATGTTTGTCTCTCTACCTTCAATAAACGTTGGTAGCTCACCATCAGTGAACGTCGGTGTTGTTATTGTTTTCTCTTTGGACCTTCAGTGAACGTTGGTAGTTTCACCTTCAGTAAAAGTTGGTGTATCCTTTGATCTTTTACCATCCTCTATGAGTCATTATCTTTTTGATCTTATACCTCTGACTATTGAGTTTGGTAGTTCACAGTTGGTTGTCAATCACTTTTGATTCACCAGTGATTTACTTTCCTGGTTGGGTTTCTCTTTTGATCCTTATTTCTTTTGCTACATCTCTGTTGGTGTTTTGTGTCCCTTTGAAGTTGTTCATATGCATTCATACTCATAAGTATTGCATGGCATCTTAGGGCCAAAATTAGGGTTTGTTTTATATTTAAGTATCTTCAATCACGTCGGCACAAAGATTTTTAACCTTTGTATCTCCGGATAGAAGAAACTTAATTAAGGGCAGTTATTGTACCCCAATTTTTGCCCCTAAGATCCATTCATCATACCATATTGATTCAATCACAACAAGATCACATTAGGGCTTTTGGTTCTCCTCCCTATCTTTAGCTTTTCTCTTTGAGGAATCACCAAGCACCTTGACTTGTTTTTCTTTTGTGATCATGCATGTTTTGTTTTGACTTTCCTTTTAATTAATAAAATTCAATGTTGGTTTGTCTTACTTAATAATGTAGGTAAAGGCAATGTGGCTTAGTAAGTTGATCCATGTGTTCATGAGTTTATTTCCATGCCCTAGTCAATAAACTTGAGAAATTCAAACCTCACCATTGAAGTTGTTTTGGAAGAAATGGCATGGCAAGGTTTATTTTGGTTCACCTCATTTCAAAGTTATCAAGATTGATTCAAAAGTACAAGGGGTTGATTGAAGAAGTTGTCATGGTTGGAAAAGGCCTTGTTCCCATTGGTCACAAGTTCATATTTCTCTCAATTCTCAAGATATGGAAGTGGTTTTAGTTGCTATGATTTCTCATTATCATCCTAAACAACTTCTATCCATAAAGCAAAAGTGTTGGTACAATAAGGTTGTTTAAAATTGTCAATGTTCCTCAAAGCATTTTCTTGATCTAGGAGCTAGGGTTTTGAACTTCAAAGAAGTATATCTTGCTCATCTTTTGGTATTTTTGAGTGATTCCAAAAACATCCTTCTCTTCAAAGGGTTATTAACAAATCACTTCAAAAGTTTCAAGGAGTTTTCATGTGGAAGAAACTTGATGATGAAGAAAGATTACAAGTCCTCCAGATGAACCCCTAACTTCCCATGTGTGACTTCAAATGACCATAACTTAGTCAATTTTTATTACCTTGAGCCCACTCGTTTTCCACAATTATCTTGAGGATGTGAAATTTATTCCTTCTTTTATTTGCAAAGTGATAAAATGGATGGAGGATGCCTTAAGGATACAAAAGATTATAGGTCATTTCATGATTTTTTGCCAACTTCAACAATTCATAACTCTATCAGTTTTTAGATATTTTGAATGGTTCAAGTTTCAAAATTTCATTCAAGAGGTCTATTTCATGCCATCTTTTTTGGTCAATAGCAAATTCCAAGAGGAAGTCCATGTTTGGATTCAAAACATTATAGGTCAGTTTTGAAGAAAAACTTGAAATATTTCGAAGTATGGAAAGTCAACCTCTTTTTCCCAACTTTGACTCATTGCAATTTTCAGATCAAACATCCATTTGATTCCATTATTTTCCCATTGCAAAGCTTGTGATCTCATCCTTCTAAAGCATCAAGAACCATGCCTTAAGACCCCTTGAGTTGAGAATGCCATTGTTTCAAAAGTGGTAACTCGGAATTGAATTTTCATCGCAAGTCAAAATTTGAATTTCATGTTACAACTTCTAACTCTTAAGTTAGCGCGCGTTTTGGGTCTAAACATGATTATCCAACTTTCCCAAGTGGATTAGTGCATTAAAACGCACGTTTTGAATGAGTTTTGACAAAAGAGAAGTCACACTTTCTTCATGATGCAGACCCACACGAATTCCCTCCAAAATGCATCAGTCACCCTTCCTTTTGATCCCATTTTATTCTCCTATAAATACATGAGCTATCTCATTCATTTTCTCAAGCTTGAACAGCCAAAATCACCCTTCCGGACTCGCTCCATAACTCACTTTTCTTCAACTTCGAAATTATTGTTCAAGCCTTTTTCAATCCATTTTTTCTATTAATTCACCTTCCTTGATCTTCCCTGAAGCTAACAGAAGAAGAATTGAGCCTTGAAAACTTCTGAATTGATCTGACCAAGTCCATTTACAGAGTTCTGAAACTAAACTTCAATAGGTAGATTTCTCCATCAATTCTTCCAAACTTTGATATCATTGGAAAGCTCTCATTGCCCTAGTTCTTGTGCTTCTTACAATTTTTAAATCCATTGAGAATTGAGAGAGAAATCTCAAATTGAAGGTGCTCGCTATTTTCTGGGTTTTTGATTCATATCTCTTTGCATACCTTATATAAATTTGGCGCGATGGTGATGTTAGAATCGTCTTGAAGAGACGAATCCAATTATACTAGTCTGGGATCCTAATTTTTCCATTCGAAGGATCTCACAAAATCTCTATTGCAGGGCGTCTGGAGGTTGAAGACGATGACATGTCTCGTCTCAGCCAATGATAGCGTGCCAAACGTTTTAATTTTATTGGTTGCCTTTTTCTGATCTTATGTGTATCTTACTAAGGTCCATATCAAGCACAGTGTGTCTGGTCCATTGGATCAACTTACTAATGAGTTTTGACTATGATTTGATGGCCCACATCTTTTTGGTTTTATTTTATTTTCTGATTTTATGTTTTAATTGATTTGATTTTCAAAAATTCATAACTATTTTATTTTTTATCCAAAAATTATGAAAAATTCACAAAAATACTTTGAATTATTTCTGATCTTATGACTATTTTTTCAAATTTTTATTTTGACATTTGATATTTTTTATATTTTTTGCATTATTTTCTTTCTTTTAATTACTTTAAAAATACTTTCTGACTTTTTTTTAATTCTAAAAAATTTCATAAATATTATTTTACATATTTCTGACTTTTTGAAAATTTTACGGAATTTTATATTGATGTTTACTATTTTTTGATCTATTTTCTATTTGTTTGAGCAATTTTAATTAGTTTAAAAATAGTTTCTGACTTTAAAAAATTACCAAAAATTTTATAAAAATATTTGAGTCTATTTATGATTTTTCTATGACCTTACTACTTTTTTATGAATCAATTTGAATATAGTTTATATTTTTTTCCTTTATTTTCATTTTTATTCATTTTTAAACCCTTTTCAACATATATATTAAATGTAATATTATTTTGTGATTATTTAATGGCTGATCTTGGGTTGAATTTTTTATCATGAACTTTGTTAACATGATTGGATCCATGGTGTTGAGTCTAACTCCATAAAAATAGATGAATGATTTTAATAATAATTTGATTAAATTTTAATTCAAATGTGGTTTATATATTCTTTCTCACCCTTCTTCATCTCATCCCTTTCTTATTGCACTAAGTGTTAATGGAGAATGATCTATATATCATGTCTCAAAACAAATGTTGCATAGATTGCTATTGACCGGCCTCAAAATAGGTACGACTTCTATATAAGTCCACTTACGATTGCTTAACATAGCGCTAAATTTTGTTCCGATTCGAATAAATGATCATTCGTGGCCCAAACCTATGTTTGCAAGCCCAAGTATATTAATTTGATCTCTTTGATCCAATAACCTTGAGATTCATTGTGTGGAGGCTTTGGTTCTACCAATCCTCTAATGGATCTACATCACTTTTGGTCAACGCGGATCACTTAAACATCGTTGATCATTAAATTTTATTTTTGAGGATTCCAAAAGAGACGATATACTTGACAAAAAGAAAATGCAACTTGTTATGTGGAGGATTTGGTTTCACCAATCCTCTAATGAGTTCCAAATGCAAGTTTCAAGATGGTCATCCAACTAACCACTAATTTCTAACAATTGACTTTACTCTATGCTTTTATTTTTATGCTTTATGTACCATTTACTTTTAGCATTTACATTTCATGCTATTTTTCATCTTTGCTCACTTGAGCATTTACTTTCTTGTCATTTTTTATTTTGCTCACTTGAGCTTTTCTTTTTTTTAAGACACCTAATAATCAACATGAACCATAAAAAACTTTAATGATACTTGGACTATTTGGTTACTATCCTTGGCATTATGGAGTATTGGACTTCTCAGACTTAGGATTAGAAACCTTGGCCTATGTTGGAGACTTTGTGACCTTAATTGATATTTTGTATGGAGTTCTTGAGGTTTACCTCAAGACATTGGGTTGTTTGTTTGTTTTGTGTGCAGGTTATTATTATTACATACTTTGTTTGTAATCTGGAATTCACCTGTATACAGCCGTTACTCTGTCCAATTTTTGCGAAGACTTAATATACTTGAAGTTTGGTTCTCTCAAGAGGTATAATATCTTTGTTGCTTGGTTTCAATCCAAAGAATGGGAATTCTATCTTGACTCATAATGTCAAGTATTGGTTTCTTGTTGGTTAGATGGTTCTTATCCCTAGCTTGTATCTTATGCTTTAGGATAGTCTCTTCTTCTCCTCTCATCTTCTTTAATTTCAAAAATCTTCTCTCTCCTTTTGAAAACTCTTCTTGTTTTTTAAACTTGAACCACTTTCATAATAAACTTTGACTTAGGTCCATGCATTGTCAAAACATTTTCATGAATAAAATTCAATCAACTTAATAATACCTTGACCTTTTTTTGTGAGAAGACTAAAAATCAATCAATCTCATTTCAAACTATTTTTCCATCTTGGCTTTCATCTTAAACTTTTCTCAAAATATTAGACTCTTGTCATACCTTGTAGTGATGCAAACAACTATACTTCTACAATATGCAGCAAAGAGAGATATTTTCCACTTGGGTGTTGAGTGAGGCATTGTTGATTTTAAAAATCTAAGCCATATCCTCCACTTTGAGATGATGCAAATTCTCCTTTCTCATGATTGTGGGTAGTAAGTATGTTTTCCACACAGACAATGACGATGATGTCTTATCTCATAAAATTAACCAACACAGTTGTGTTTTAAAAAAATTTCAAAAGGTGAACTACATGTACCCTGATCCCCTATTGCATGAAAGGTGGTACGTAGGCACTAAAGGTTTGCAACCGCGGCGGGTAAAAAAATCATAAAAAATATATTTCTTTTCTCACATCTACCATCTACTTTTTATACAACATTTTATAGCCAAAATATACAGATTTTTTCAAAAAGGTTCCTGCAGAGTACCATAGATGTTTAGGGTGCTAATAACTTCCCTTTGCATAACCAACCCCCTTACCTAGAATATTTCCACCTCTTTTTGGGTTATTCGCGCTTTTCTCATTCCTTTAGAAATAATAAAGCGTGGTGGAGATTTTTATTTTGATTTGTATAAGTCTAGTCAATCTAATGGCTTAGTCTTAAATAATTCTATCGCTACACTACTCCATGACTTAACTCCACTGGGAAGAAACATTATCCGAAAAATAATCAAAACAAAACAGCAAATCAAAACAGATACAGGGATATAACATTCTCCTCCAGGCTTCACCGGGGAACATCACACAAACTTCAATGGGGAAAACAATGTTTCTACGTCTAGACTTCCACTGGAGATAATAATATTGATTTCACTAGGGAAGATGAAAACCATGTCGTCGAGATATCAATTGGGGATCTCGTGCTGACCTCATTGGGGAGTATAAAACCACATCATCTAGAGAAGCCCAAAATACATTCTTCAATACCAAGAGTGATGATTACACAAACTTCTCTTAGGAGAAATCATGAAACCACATGAGGATAACAACTTTCAGAGATAAACATTATCTCAGCTTTACTTGGGGATTCAAGAAGTCAAACAATACAACAAGAAATCAAAATTATGGGGATTTTAAATTAAACCCAGCACTTGGCGGGAGAAAACCCAAAAAAGTTGACAATTGTTTCAACACTTCTTAGAAAAGATACTGCCCTTGCCTAGTTGCTTAGGCAACAAACAACAATAATGCCAACACTGCAAAGGGTGATATTTTGCAAATGATTCCACCTTAGCACACAATGGGAGAAGGGACTTTCGTCATATGAGCGAAGACCTCACTAGGGAATCTGGGATAGAGGCTTTAGACCATGCAAAACCAGAAATCAAAATAAATATCCTGGAGGAAAAACTGAACCAAGACTTGACTGGGGAAAATGGGATACAAACCCAACACCACACCATACATCAATTGGTATCATATCCAACTATTTGAAAAACAACAAGAAGATCATACGCATATCAGCGAAAGCGACCTGAAAGAACTTTCCTGGGGAATACCTACTTCAGAGTTCATCCATCCTCAGAATAGCTATTTTTGTTTTTCTTGAATCACAAAATCTAAAGTAAAAAGTAATTTGTAAGTTCTTTTCAAAAAAAATTTTATTGTTAACTCTCTTTGTTTTGAAAATTACTATCAATAATAAATGGAATCTTTGCAAACAGAATAAAATAACAATTACAAAGAATTGGATAAAAGCTCAAACTTTATTAATAGAATGGTATTCTGTGAATGGAGAGACCCCATGGATGATTACAAAGTTCAGAAAATGGTAATATATTGGAAACAGTACATTGAAACACAATGACCACTATTCTCCCTAACAACTTTGAATTCATGAGCAGCGACTTCTGTTGAAGTGTGATGAGGATCCAAGAAGATTGTTGCTTCAATGATCAAGTCTTGTTTGACGTAGTTACGTGCCAAGTGTAACACCCCAATTCTACCCCAAGCAATTATGCAAAATAAATCAGAGTTATAAAATTTCAATCATACAAATGAATCGGGACGTCACAAATTCTTCTAACAAAATTCATTGCATTCATCGTGGATATATAACACTTTCAAAACATCGGATGAACCATCATCATACATCTTTAATAAAATAATTCAACATCTACGCAGCGGAATTCTTCAATAACATCCTTAAATAAAACAACAACTTCGAAACATCTCATATTTAATAATAATCAATTTAAAGTTCAACAACTAAAAATCAGCAATCAAAAATCAGCAAGCGTTCATCCCCCCCGAGTGTTACATATCAGAGCAATGACACTGACTCGAACTATTGAAGGTATACGGCCTTCACTCTCGATTACCTGCATGTTACCAACATGAGGGTAACATTCAAACAGAAGGGGTAAGATATCTAACAATATAATAAAGCGCATGATAATTAATATATTAGATTAGATCAAAAACGTCACCACTTATCATCTCAAAATCAACAACTATTACAACATATATATATATATATATATATATATATATATATATATATATATATATATATATATATATATATATATATATATATATATATATATATATATATATATATATATATATATATATATATATATATATATATATATATATATATATATATATATATATATATATATATATATATATATATATATATATATATATATATATTCATCCACATCAAAATACACTTCATCATTCACTCATATAATGCGACTCAAAACTCTGCAAATGCATGTGGTACCATTGGAACAGAACTCCCATCTCAAAAATCTGCCAATTAATAGAGGCATCAACAAGGCATAGCCTTCATCTCAAAATTTGTCAATCCATGCCATCTCAACGAGCATAAGCTCCATCTCAAAAATACAATGTATGCGACTCAACATGAATGTAATATCAACACCCAAATTGACAACATCTCAAATCATCTCAAAATATCTCAATTAACATCTCAAAATAACAACATCTCAATCATTTTAAAACATCTCAATTAACATCTCAAAATAACAACATCTCAATCATCTTAAAACATCTCAATTACAGCATCTCATAAACATCTCAAAATTTATTAAACACCATTTATTCGTCATAAAATTATCAAACACCACTTTATTATTAACATCTCACTAATTACTCAGCTGTATATTAATACTACAGTAATCCATACTGTTATTCTGCATATTTTTACATCTTTACGGTCACTAATCCTACTGTCAGAATTCTAACAGCAACCTCTAAACATCTCATGGTCATCATTCTATTCAAAACCAGCACAACGATCAACAACGGAATTAATCCTAAATCCTAAATTAGTTACTAGGATTACACTTCCTATCCATCATTTAATCATCTAGAATAAAGTTCATCGCGTTAGTTAATCAACGCTTCGAACGGCATCTCAAACAGCATCCTAAAACTCAAGTTACAGCAACTAAAAATTGATTCTGTCAAAAATCATACCTTATGGGTCGACACAAAACCCTATGGATCAACTCATCCTGCTTCTCCTTTACAACATGGGTCGACGCGAAACCATATGGATCGACTCATCCTGACTTTAAACACAGCATGTATCGACACATGCATCTCACCGGTCGACTCATCCTAAGTCTCACACACTCATGTATCGACGCAAGCCCTTCTTGCATCGACTCATCCTGAGTCTATCATTGCCTATGTATCGACTCATCCAGCTTGAGGTCGACACATACTGACCCATTCTTGCATAATTCTGTGTTTCCTTCTGTATTTTCACTACGGGAATTATGTTACAGTCCTACAAACCTCATTATAAACATGATAAAACATCACCTACCATTATCCTATGGTACTACATCGATTAAACAACATCATGGCATCATTATTCATCCAAAATTCATCAATCTTCATCATACATCATTCATAATACATCAAATTCAAGAATAAAACAGCAACCCTCTAACCCCACATATCAAATATCATGAACCCAATTATAAAGTCAGAACGCCACCCTTACCTTGGATTGAAGGTCGCTCTACAATTTCCGGGTTGAATTCACGTTCTTGTCGTTTTTCCACTTCTCTAGCAGCTTGCACGTTCTCTTCCAAATCCTTATTTCCTCTACTGCTTCTTTCTTCTATTCTAACAGCAAATAATAAAATAACCTAATATTCTATTATTCCATATTCTTATTGGGCTCAAAACCTACACCCCCTTAATACTTCTACTCTCTAAAAAATAAGCCCATAATAATAATATTACACTTCTAATGTTATTTCACCACATAATAATATATCTCAAATATTATTATTTCTGCACTTAATAAAATAAATCCAATTATATTATAACACATCTTCTTAAATATTCCAAAAATAATTTAATTAAATAATTAATTAAATTACGGGCGTTACAACTCTCCCTCACTTAGAATATTTTCGTCCTCGAAAATTTACCTTAATCAAACAACTCAGGATAGGAGTCTCACATCTTGCTCTCCAACTCCCAAGTCATGCTTTCAGCAGCAGCTCCTAGCCAAACCACTTTAACCAAGACAATCACTTTGCCCCTCAGAGTCTTCATTTCACGATCTGCGATCCGTACAGGCATCGTCTCCACCGTAAGATTATCCCGTACTTGCACATCGTCCATATGAATCACATGAGATGGATCTGAAATATACTTCCGAAGTTGCGACACATGAAACACATCATGAAAATTCAAAATATTAGGCGGTAAAGCCACTCTATAGGCAACATTCCCCACTCTCTCCGAAATCTGATACGGTCCAATAAAACAAGAAGTGAGCTTCTGAGACTTCAATGCTCGCCCAACACCAGTCACAGGAGTAACTCTCAAAAACACATGATCACCAGCTTGGAATTCTAAATCCTTTCTTCGCTTATCATGATAACTCTTCTGCCTACTTTGTGAAGCTTTCATCTTTTCTCGAATCAACTTCACCTTCTCATTAGTCTCACGAACAAGTTCAGGTCCAAGTACTACACTTTCACCAGATTCATGCCAACACAAAGGAGTTCTATATCTTCGACCATTCAACGCTTCAAAAGGTGTCATCCCAATACTAGAATGGTAACTGTTATTATACATGAACTCTATCAACGGAAGATAAGTATCCCACGAACCTCCCTACTCGAGAACACATGCCCTCAACAAGTCTTCCAACAATTGAATCGTCCGTTCAGTCTGACCATCTGTCTGAGGATGATACGCTGAACTCAACCTCAACTTAGAACCCAACGCTTCTTGCAAACTCTTCCAAAAATCATAAGTGAATCATGGATCTCTATCTGACACAATGCACAAAGGAACACCATACAGCTTCACAATCACACTAATATAAATCTCAGCCAACTTCAGCACTGGAAAACTGATGTTAATAGGAATAAAATGAGCTGACTTCGTAAGCCTATCAACAATCACCCAAATCGAATCATGTCCTCTTAAAGTACTAGGCAACCCCGTCATAAAGTCCACCGAAATTCTATCCCATTATCATTCTAGAACTTCTAACGGTTGCATCAATCCTGCAGGCTTCTGATGTTCAAATTTCGACTTTTGACAAGTCAAACATGCATACACAAACTGAGCCACATCACTCTTCATCCTAGGCCACCAAAACAAACCCTTCAAATCTTGATACATCTTTGTAGCTCCTGGATGAATACTCAACTTACTTCTATGACTCTCTTCAAGTATCACTTTCTTCATCTCAGCATCATCAGGAATACAAACCCGATTACGAAACCTCAACACACCTTGCTCATCTAGCTTAAAATCACTATTCTCAGATTGATCAATCCCAACCATCAAATCTACCAGTTTCACATCCAACTTCTGAGCTTCTTTGATACTGTCTAAAAATTCATTATTGATCTTCAACATACCCAACATAACACTCTGCGGAGTAACCTCGCAAACTAAGCTCATATCTCTGAACTGCTCAATCAATTTCAACTCTTTAATCATCATTGATGACATATGTAAAGTCTTTCGACTCAACGCATCAGCTACCACATTCGTTTTTCCTGGATGATAATTCAAACTGAAATCATAATCCTTTAACAATTCTAACCATCTTCGTTGCCTCATATTCAACTCCTTCTGATCGAACAAATACTTTAAGCTCTTATGGTCACTAAATACTTCAAATCTAGAACCATAAAGATAATGCCTCCAATCATGCGTAGGATAGTTCTTCTCATGAGTCCTTAACTGCCTTGACACATAAGAAACTACCTTACCATTTTGCATAAGCACACCTCCTAAACCCATCTTAGAAGCATCACAATAAACCATAAAAGGATCTCCTGGATTAGGCAACGTCAAAATCGGAGCCGGCGTTAACCTCTTCAATTCCATAAAACTTTCTTCGCACTGAACATCCCATACAAAAGCTCTACCTTTACAAGTCAACTTAGTCAACGGAAGTGACAACTTAGAAAACCCTTCAATAAACCTTCTATAATAACCAGCTAATCCCAAGAAGCTTCTAATCTCAGTAGCTGACTTTGGAGTTTCCCATTGCAACACAACATCAACCTTCGATGGATCTACAACAATGCCACTACCTGAAATCACATGACCAAGAAAACTAACCTCTTTCATCCAGAATTCACACTTGGACAACTTTGCATACAACTTCTTCTCTTTCAAAACTTGCAATACTACTCTTAAGTGTTCAGCATGCTCTTCTTTTGACTTAGAGTAAATCAAAATATCATCAATGAACACCACTACAAATCGATCCAAATAAGTATGAAAGATACGATTCATATATTCCATGAATACTCCCGGCACATTAGTAACACCGAAAGGAATCACCTAATACTCGTAATGTCCATAACGCGGTCTGAAAGCCGTCTTCTGAATATCTTCATCCTTCACTTTAATCTGATGGTAACCCAACCTCAAATCAATCTTACTAAACACACGGGAATCCACCAATTGGTCCATCAAGTCATCTATTCTTGGAAGCGGATACTTTTTCTTAATCGTCACTTTGTTCAACTGTCTATAATCAACGCAAAGCCTCATACTTCCATCTTTCTTCTTTACTAGCAACACTGGAACTCCCCACGGTGACACACTTGGTCTTACAAACTTCTTCTCAAGTAACTCTTCCAATTGCTTCTTCAACTCTGACAATTCAGATGCAGACATCCTGTATGGTGCCATAGACACAGGTCTGGTACCAGGTACAAGATCAATTGCAAACTCAACTTCCCTCTCTGGCGGTACATCGGGAATCTCATCAGGGAAAACTTCAAGAAATTCACACACCACCTGCAATTTCTCAATTATAGCTTGAGTCTCTGCAGATAGCGACGCCATTAACGAGAACATCTGTGCTTCCTCTTGCATCAACTTTCTCAACTGTCTAGCAGACAACAGACCATCTTCCTCTTCTTCAGGAGTAGAAAACTTCACCGACTTGTTATAACAGTTAATATGAACACAGTTATGCTCTAACCAGTTCATACCCAAAATCACATCCAAACCTCTTAACGGTAAACAAACCAAATCAACAACAAAGTCTCTGTCGAAGATCAACAAGGGACACTTAGCACACACAAAAGAAGTAGTCACCGGCCCCTTGGCTGGATTATCGACGGCCATTTCTCCATTCAAAGAAGACAACATAAGACCCAATCTTTCAACATAATCAGCAGCAATAAAACAATGCGTAGCACCAGTATCAATAATAGTAATTAAAGGAGTACTATTAATGAAATATGTACCTCTAATAAGTCCGTCCTCAGCAGTTGTCTGATCCTCAACCAAAGCAAACACCTTACCACTTGATTGAGCCTTCTTCGGTTTCGGACACTGACTACCAATATGCCCTTCTTCTCTACAGTTGAAACAAATCATAGTCTTGTGTTCACACTCAGATATAACATGTCTGTTCTTACCACAACGGTAACATCTCTTCATTTCAGTAGTGCACACATTACTCTTGTGCCCAGGTTTCCCACACTTAAAGCAAATCACACCAGCAGGAGCATCTCCCTCACTAGTCCTCTGTCCATGAGAAACTTTCCGTTTACCTTTACCTGTTGGGGCATCATAAGGCTTACCACGATTCTGTTGGTGCTTACCCCTCTTCTCACTGATAATCTTGTAATGAGCATTATTATCTTCCTCATAAATTCTGCAGCTATCAACCAAATCGGCAAAGACGCGGATCTTCTGGTATCGAACTGCCTTCTTAATCTCTGGGCGCAACCCGTTCTCAAACTTAATACACTTCGAAGACTCAGCATTTTCCTCAGCATAATGTAGATAAAACTTAGCCAACTCAGAAAACTTGGCAGCATACTCAACCACTTACATACTTCCTTGCTTCAGCTCAAGAAATTTAATTTCCTTCTTACCACGGACATCTTCAGGAAAATACTTTCTCAAAAATTCTCTACAGAACACAGCCCAAGTGACATCTCACCTGCAGCTTCCAACTTCTGACAAGAGTCTAGCCACCAGTCATCAGCCTCGACTGCTAGCATATGAGTCCCATAACGAACCTTCTGTGCTGAAGTTCAGTCCATCACGCGAAAGATTCTCTCTATCTCTTTCAACCACTCCAATGCTCCGTCAGGATCATACTTTCCCCTTAACGTAGGTGGATTCTCTCTCTGGAAAGTCGCCAAGCTACGAGATCCAACATTCCCGTCAGCATTCGGCTAATTTTCCATCGCATGAGCCATAGCTTCTAAAGAAGCAGCAAGGGAAACATCATTCCTTCCATCCATATCAACTTATCACTACAACACAACCAATTGTTAGAACTCCAAATAACAATACTCGATTGTTAGACAACTAAGACTCGACGACAAGGTCGGACCAACCTTTTGCTCTGATACCAACTTTGTAACACCCCAATTCTACCCTAAGAAATTATGCAAAATAAATCAGAGTTATAAAATTTCAATCATACAAATGAATCGGGACGTCACAAATTCTTCTAACAAAATTCATTGTATTCATCGTGGATATATAACACTTTCAAAACATCGGATGAACCATCATCATACATCTTTAATAAAATAATTCAACATCTATGCAGCGGAATTCTTCAATAACATCCTTAAATAAAATAGCAACTTCGAAACATCTCATATTTAATAATAATCAATTTAAAGTTCAACAACTAAAAATCAGCAATAAAAAATCAGCAAGCGTTCATCCCCCCCGAGTGTTACATATCAGAGCAATGACATCGACTCGAACTATTGAAGGTATACGACATTCACTCTCGATTACCTGCACGTTACCAATATAAGGGCAACATTCAAACAGAAGGGGTAAGATATCTAACAATATAATAAAGCGCGCGACAATTAATATATTAGATTAGATAAAAAACGTCACCACTTCTCATCTCAAAATCAACAACTATTACAACATATATATATATATATATATATATATATATATATATATATATATATATATATATATATATTCATCAACATCAAAATACACTTCATCATTCACTCATATAATGCGACTCAAAACTATGCAAATACATGTGGTACCATTGGAGCAGAACTCCCATCTCAAAAACCTGCCAATTAATAGAGGCATCAACAAGGCATAGCCTTCATCTCAAAATTTTCCAATCCAGGCCATCTCCACGAGCATAAGCTCCATCTCAAAAATACAATGTATGCGACTCAACATGAATGTAATATCAACACCCAAATTGACAACATCTCAAATCATCTCAAAACATCTCAATTAACATCTCAAAATAACAACATCTCAATCATTTTAAAACATCTCAATTAACATCTCAAAATAACAACATCTCAATCATCTCAAAACATCTCAATTACAGCATCTCATAAACATCTCAAAATTTATTAAACACCATTTATTCGTCATAAAATTATCAAACACCACTTTATTATTAACATCTCACTAATTACTCAGTTGTATATTAATACTACATTAGTCCATACTGTTATTCTGCATATTTTTACATCTTTACTGTCACTAATCCTACTGTCAGAATTCTAACAGCAGCCTCTAAACATCTCATGGTCATCATTCTGTTCAAAACCAGCACAATGATCAACAACGGAATTAATCCTAAATCCTAAATTATTTACTAGGATTACACTTCATATCCATCATTTAATCATCTAGAATAAAGTTCATCGCGTTAGTTAATCAACGCTTCGAACGACATCTCAAACAGCATCCTAAAACTCAAGTTACAACAACTAAAAACCGATTATGTCAAAAATCATACCTTATGGGTCGACACAAAACCCTATGGATCGACTCATCCTGCTTCTCCTTTACAACATGGGTCGATGCAAAACCATATGGATCGACTCACCCGTACTTTAAACACAGCATGTATCGACACATGCATCTCACCGGTCGACTCATCTTAAGTCTCACACACTCATGTATCGACGCAAGCCCTTCTTGCATCGACTCATCCTGAGTCTATCATTGCCTATGTATCGACTCATCCAGCTTGAGGTCGACACATACTGACCCATTCTTGCATAATTCCGTGTTTCGTTCTGTATTTTCACTACGGGAATTATGTTACAGTCCTACAAACCTCATGATAAACATGATAAAACATCACCTACCATTATCCTATGGTACTACATCGATTAAAAAACATCATGGCATCATTATTCATCCAAAATTCATCAATGTTCATCATACATCATTCATAATATATCCAATTCAAGAACAAAATAGCAATCCTCTAACCCCACATATCAAATATCATGAACCCAATTATAAAGTCAGAACCCCACCCTTACCTTGGATTGAATGTCGCTCTATAATTTCTGGGTTGAATTCACGTTCTTGCCGTTTTTCCACTTCTCTAGCAGCTTGCACGTTCTCTTCCAAATCCTTATTTCCTCTACTGCTTCTTTCTTCTATTCTAACAACAAATAATAAAATAACCTAATATTCTATTATTCCATATTCTTATTTGGCTCAAAACCTACACCCCCTTAATACTTCTACTCTCTCAAAAATAAGCCCATAATAATAATATTACACTTCTAATGTTATTTCACCACATAATAATATATCTCAAATATTATTATTTCTCCACTTAATAAAATAAATCCAATTATATTATAACACATCTTCTTAAATATTCCAAAAATAATTTAATTAAATAATTAATTAAATTACGGGCGCTACACCAAGAAATCCCTAAATTTTGCCTAGGTTGCCCTTGCGGGTTTTCAACCTAGCGGAAAGAATTTATTATGTTTGTGTCTCTTATTTTTATCTAGACCGCCCTTTCGGTTTTTCAGCATACCGAGACGCTCTTTTTTTCCTAAGCCGCCCTTTCGGGTTTTCGACTTAGCGAGTTGTTCTTTTATTTCTTTAGGAAAATTATTTCTTGACTGCATCAGCATTCATAGGACGGGGGAACTCCTCACCATCCATAGTTTCAAGAATCAATGCACCGCCAGAGAATGCTTTCTTGGCAACATATGGGCCTTCAAAATTGGGAGTCCACTTACCCCTATGTTGTACCCTTAAATTTACCATTTTTATTTCGACCTTTTTGGCTTACATTTCATTATTATATACATGCATATCATTGGTTTTATGGTTATATAATCAAGGTATATTTAGCAAGCTTCGTCAGGTTACAAGTGACGTTTATTTCGCCAATGGATGTTCTCGGAGTATTTTCCGTGCTGAAGATCGGTTCGCTGTTTCGCAACAATTCGGGGTTCAAAGATTCACAAGTCCAACCCGGCGCGTCATATTCAGGTGTTCTTTCACCAAGATATCTCTGGTGACATATTCTCAAATTCAGGTTCGACTCGAGAGCTAATTCTTTAAAGAAGGTCTTTGAATGTGTGCTTTTTCTCGAAGCAATATGGTGAAAAAGTATGCTGAAAGTGCAGTTTTTACGCACTAAAAAATTCATAACATGAAGATCGTGACTCGTTTTAAACCCGCTCTGATGGTTAAAATTCCATCTTGATGTCATCTACGTTTTCATATCTTTTGGCTGGAAGCCAATTTCGATCAAAAGGTCTTCAAAAATGCGGATTTATCAAGTATTTTCGTACAGTAAATTTGTGACAGAAGTTTATTTGCGTCATGTTCAGAAGCCAAAATTTTACAAATTGATTTGGTTACGTTTTCACAGGAGATATCGAGTTCGAACGGTATCCAAAAGGCCTTCGTTTTTTTCCTAGAGTGCACGTGACGCGTCGAAAATCCTAAATGCTGAATATTATTTCATCTGGGTCGAAACTTCGAAAATTCATAACTCGGTCAATTTTTATCGGATTGGGCCCATCTTTTTACACAAGGTCACTGACTCAGAGATCTACAACTTTGCTTCCAAAGTCGAGACCGGGTTCTGCTCCAATCAATACCAGTTTTTTATTGAAGAACGTGTCAGAGTTGACACTGGAGCCCAAAATAAGTTTGTGTGAGGCGAAACTTCAAAAATTCATAACTAATTCTAAGTTTATCCGATTAAGCCCATTTTATGACATGAGTTTGTTCTCGATGTTGGATACCTTTTGTTTTCACATTTCAACTTCAAAAATTGCACTTAAGTCCCTGCGATTTAGCCTAGAACGTGTCAGACTCAAGTGAATAAAAATATGCACTATTGCTTGTGGTTATTGGAGGCTCAATTGCACATTCAAAGCCCATATCTTTGCTCTAATTTTCATTATATAATCTCATTCTTTTCACACAAATAGGACACGAAAAAAACATTTGCCACAACCCTATCAAAATATCAAATTCCTTCAAGAACCCTAAAAACATTAGAATCCTTGTTACAAACCCCCATCTCACTACAAACAAAGCTTCATACATGAACATGGAAGACTCAATTGAGATGAAACACAAAAGTTTTTCTTAGGGAACATCCTAAGCTTTCTAAAAAGTCCAAGAACATCTCCCTAGGGTCAAAATTGAGAGAGTTGTGCATTGTCAAAGTTGGCAATTTTTGGAAAATTGTCAAAAGTCAACATTGATCAAATTTGCATTTTTTCCAAAGGGGCCCATGTTTTCTTGCTTGGAACATGTTTATAATAGGACCCATGACCCCTGAGATTTTCCACCTATTATTTTATTACTTTTATCATTTATTTTTATTTTTTATTCATTTAAATGAAAATAAATCAAATTAAATGGAAAAATAATGAAAACAAATCAAATCTTGAGATTTTTGTGCACATTTTGAGTCCATGTACAGCTAGCATGCCAGCCAATTCGTGCAAGGTTCATTAAGGTTGAAAAATATTAGATTCAAGCATGTTTTGGAAAGAAATCATACATGAAGCAAATCAAATCAAATCTCCGTTATTTCTCAAGATTCATGTCAATTTTGTTTGAAGATGTGAAAAACACAAGAAGGGGGGTTGAATTGTCAAACTTAAAACAAATGCTTAGACGACACAGTATTTTTATCCTGGTTCGTTTGATCTCAAACTACTCCAGTCCACCCGTCAAGGTGATTTCTCCTCTCTCCAACGAGGTCTTAATCCACTATATTCAAGGGATTACAACAGCTACTTTAACAACTGTTAAAGCCTTCTTGAGTATAACCACAAACCGGTTTATCTCAAGGAAATCTTTTACAAATAATTTGAACAATGATGTGTTAACATTTTCTAATAAAACAATATATCACAACTGTGATAATTACACAATTTAAGCTTGGAATAAATTGAATTTGCTAAAGCGTTTGAGTAAGCGTGGTTTTGAAGGCTTGGCAAATTATGTGAGGGCATGCGTGCGTCTTTTCTCACACAGACTTGTTTAAATAGGCAAGGAAGAGATACGTTGTCCATAAAGCCATTTTAATGATAATAACGCACTTTCCTTTTTGAGAAGATATTGTCTGAATAAAGCCGTTAGCAATTAATTTTTTCTTGAATACTTAATAACGCTTCAGAGTCTTCTTTGCTTATGGTAAAGCTTCAGAGTGTTCTTTGCTTTAACTTATGATAACGCTTCAGAGTGCTGATGACTTGGTAAAGATCTTTGATCAGAGTCAGAGTGTATATGTTTATGCGCAGATTCTGGTTATCAAGCTTCAGCGTATGATCTGGTAGCTTCAGCGTGTAGCACATGTTACTGATCTTCTGATGCTTCTGATGCTGATGTTGATTCCATCAGAACTTCTGTATATACAAAACGTAATTTTAAGAAGCATATTTGTCTTATATATAAATCTTACAATTTATTTATTCCTTGTATTTTGTTATCATCAAAACTCTAATTAAGGGTTGTAGAATCAAACTATGTTCTAACAATCTCCCCCTTTTTGATGATGACAAAAACCAGATTTTTTCAATTAAAAATAAAGAATAAAAAGTATAGAATTAAGAAGAGAAACTCCCCCTGAGTTGTTTACTTCCCTTTAATTCCATGAGTCTTTGAGCATCAGAACTTTACTGTATCTTTCATCATAGTTTTGTACCTGTAAGCTTTTCAGAAGAGAGAAATTTAAATGGATCAGAATGTCTGAGACTTATGTCTCAGTAATCCGTTATTGAAAAATATCATTCTTTCTCCCCCTTTTTGTCAGTTATCAAAAATAACAAATAATCAGAGTCAAAATGCATTTATATTGAAACCAGGAGCAATGATAAGTTCAGAACAATGTAAGAATATTACAGATAAACATGTTATAAAAACGAGGAAATTCTAAGAGGGAGGAGGAAGACGTGTGAACAAAGCTTCCAACATGATCTTGATATGGGTGTTGGTTTCCTGTTGCTGGGTTAACATGCTCGTGATTGCATCAATTTTGTCGTCCTGTTTATCCATTCTTTCCTTCATCAAAATATCAGATCTTTTCAGGTCTTCTAGAGTCTGCCTATCAAAGGAGGAAGCTTGAGAATCTTCAGTAACAGGATGCTTCTCATAGCTTTCTGCAATATCCTCTTTTTGACCCAGTGCTTCAGTAGGAATCATCTGCTCTGGAGTATCAGTCAGATTGAGATCTTCTGACTCTAGTTGAACTTTGGATGATGGACGATGTTCAGACTAGGGAGCATTGTCCAGAGGGAGAACTTCTTCCTTAAGCAGCTGGCTTAGAACTGGACCTTCAATTTCTTTCAGTAGATTACTAAAGTTCTGTTGAACTTTTCCGTAGCTTTGTTCTTGCATTTTATGAGTTTTAGAAGATACCCATCTTCTGAACCTTGTCCAAAGGTAGTCTGATGCAGCTGGATCAACCAGCTCAAGACTAGCTTGTTTCAGAGAAGTGATCCACTTCTGTACTTCTGTTTCAAATATCAATATGCTGGTACCAACATCTGGAGAGGGTTCAGATGGTTTTGGTTTTGGGATAGCTGTTTTGTGGGTTATGGCAGCAAGACGTTTAAAAACCGTTAAATCAATGACAGTCTTGCTGTGGTCATCTGGATTGTTCTTTGGTGATGGAGTGGGAGAGTCAGGAATTATTATTGGACTGGTTAGGGAGTTTGGTGGAGTTGATTCTAGTGAGGAGGGAATTTGGGGAATATCCAGGATGGTTAGGGGCATACGAATGGCCAGAGGTTCAGTGATTCCAGGAATGGGAATGGTATCAGAATCACCAGTTTGGTTTGGTTGATCGTTATGAGGTTTTGGTTCATAGGATTCAGAGGGTTGAGTCTCAGAAGTTTGAACTTCTGGTTGAAATAGTTCAGGTTGTGGAGAAGGTGGATGAATTTCTGGTTGAGAAGATGAAGGTAGTGGTATTTCTGGTAGTGGAGAGAGGGGAATTTCTGGTTGTGGTTCTTCTGTGGTGGTTTCAGGGTTTGGATTTTCTGGCATGGGAGCAGAAGTATGTTGGTCAAAGGTTTCTATATCAGATAGAACTTTTGCAAGTTCTTGTTGGGTTGCTTCAATATTTGGATTTTGAGGTAGGGAGCGAGATCTTCTAAGAGTTAAGGTTTCTGAGGGGTCAAGTTCAGTGTCAAAGTCATCAAAATTTTGTGGTGTGGGGTTTTCTGATTGAGTGGGAATTGGGATAAATGTTGATACAAAAATTTAATTTAAAACAGTTACAGAAGAAGGATTACCTCTCTTTTTAGGAGTCCGCTGGGATGATCCTTCTGCTACAGCTTTCCTTTTCTTGGTTTTCTTCAGCACAACTTCTAGAGCCTTTTGCTGCAGATCCTGAATGTTCAAATTTGGTGTTGTACCATCCGCCTTGCAGGCATCCAGATATCTGACTATTATATCAGGTTTAGAATCAATCTCTGAGAACAGAGGAAAGTT
The DNA here is from genome assembly GCA_948472305.1 of Vicia faba. Lineage (NCBI taxonomy): Eukaryota > Viridiplantae > Streptophyta > Magnoliopsida > Fabales > Fabaceae > Vicia > Vicia faba. The sequence goes on along the minus strand of OX451741.1, from coordinate 1,222,739,956 downwards.
ATCCAGAGGGACTCTTCTGCTGGAGATTGTTGCAAAAGGAGTGACATTGGGTTCCTTCTTGATGTTCTCAATCAACTTCATCTTCTTCAGATTCTTTGCATTCAGCGGTTTGCCAACAGTAGCTTCCAAAGAGCTGATTTCCTGGGCCTCTGTTAGATGATCAATCAGCTTATTCTCTGTTAGAATATCTGATATAAGCCTTCTTAGGGGTATCCAGTCCCTTTTTATGCGCTCCTCTTCTCTGGTTTCTTTAACACTTGTCCTTAGATGGTTAAACAGCAGATGAGCCAGATTCACCTTAATCTTCTGGGAGATGAAATAGATCAGAAATCGCTGATCAATATTGATGTAATCAGGAGATCTGGTAGGCTTCCTGTGGTTTATGCATCCCAGAATGATCTTAGCCCATATTCTGTGATGGTCTTTTAAATCCCTTATCTTGCTGGAGGGAAGCCCTAGAGTGAAGATTTATCTAGCAATTAGGGCAACATCAGCGCATCTTTCAGCCATGTCAATGCAACATACACCACCACCATTGTAGCCTATTAATCTTGCAATAAGGTCCTTAGTAATAACTATCTTATTCCCCATTATGTATGAAGTAACTTGATGGTTGGAAGATGAAGCATGAATCCAAAATTCCTTTACAAGAATTGGGAATGTTGGACCCACCAGTCTGTCAAAATATCTGTCCCAGCCTTGAGCTTTAACTTCTTCAGAGAGATTAAACCCGTTCTCTTGAAGACTGTTGAAATCCACGATCAATTCTGAAAGAACTTCTAGATTTTTGATGGGTGTAAGAAGAGTTCTGTAGGTTTCTTCATATTGTTCGGAGGAATCTGTTTTCTGAGCACTGGAGGTAGGGTTGCTGGAGGAAGCCATATTCACACCGAAGGTTTTGTGAAGAAATTGAAAGGGTTTTGAGAAAGGATGCAGACTGAAAATAATAAGTTTGTAGAGAAAATGAAAGTGAAGGTAAAAGAGTGTAAATGGTGAGAAATGTGTTTAAATAGATTTCTAAAAAAAATTTGAAAACATAAACGGCAAGAGAGAGAAATTAAATATAATGATTATGAGCCTTTAATGATAGCTGATTTTGGGGGATTCAGAAAGATATTGGAACGGTTACCCATGACATGTGTCCCAATGCATCCAATCAACGCTTTTAACCTTTTAGAAACGTGAACGCGTGTTCAGCCTCAGAAAGTAGCTGATGACTGGATGACACTTGTTTGCTTGAGTGAACTGCACATTTCTATCCTTGATTGTGATAGATTCTAATACAATCTGTACTTCTAAAGATCTGAAGAAAGATTGATCAGTAGTTCACAAAAAATAGACAAAGTTCTGAAGGTTAAGATATGAAATCAAAACAGTTTTATTCTGGGCAGAGCTTCATGCTGAGATGTTTCAGAATGAAGTTGAACCTATCTTCAGAAAGAGGTTTTGTAAAGATATCAGCCCATTGATGGTCTGTGTTGATAAATTTTTAATTTAGAATCCCTTTCTAAATATAGTCCCTAATAAAATGATGTTTTATTTCTATATGCTTAGCCCTAGAATGCAAAATAGGATTTTTACTAAGACAAATAGCAGAAGTATTGTCACAGAGGATAGGGATGTTACTCTCAAATATTTTTAATTCCTCAAGTTGACTTTTCATCCAGAGCATTTGTGTGCTGCATCCAGCTGTTTCTATGTATTCAGCTTCTGTTGTTGATAGAGCTATTGTGGATTGTCTTTTGCTAGACCATGAGATCAGATTTTCTCCCAGAAACTGGCAGCTTCCAGAAGTGCTTTTACGTTCTACTCTGTCTCCAGTGAAATCAGCATCACAGAATCCTATTAAGCTGTAATCACTTGATTTTCTATAAAACAATCCCAGATTAGTAGTACATTTCAGATACTTGAAAATTCGCTTAACTGTTGTTAAGTGAGATTCTCTAGGATCTGATTGGAATCTAGCACAAATGAAAACACTGAATAGAATGCCAGGCCTTGAGGCCGTCAGATAGAGAAGAGAACCAATCATACTTCAGTAGACCTTCTGTTCTACCTTTTTACTTACCTCTTCTCTTTCCAGAATGCACGTTGGATGCATTGGAATCTTTGATGGCTTACATTCTGAGAGATCAAATTTCTTCAGAAGTTCTCTGACATATTTGCTCTGATGAATGTAAGTTCCTTCTGGGGTTTGATTAATCTGAATGCCCAGAAAGAATTTTAGTTCCCCCATTAGGCTCATCCCAAATTCTGCCTACATACATTTAGCAAACTTTCTTCCAAAAGAGGATTTAGTGGATCCAAATATGATGTCATCAACATAAATCTGACATACTAAAATGTCATTCTTAACTGTCTTACAGAACAAGGTTGTGTCCACTTTCCCTCTGGTGAATTCCTTTTCTAGCAGGAAGTTACTTAGTCTTTCATACCAAGCTCTGGGAGCTTGTTTCAGACCATAGAGTGACTTCTTTAGTTTGAAAACATATTCTGGATTTTTGGAACTTTCAAAACCAGGGGGTTGGTGCACATATACCTCTTCTTCTATATAGCCATTTAACAATGCACTCTTAACATCCATCTGATACAGAGTGATGCCTTTATTAACAGCAAATGAAATTAAGAGTCTGATAGATTCTAACATGGCGACTGGAGCAAAGGTTTCTGTATAGTCTATCCCCTCTTGCTGACTATAACCTTGTGCTACCAGTCATGCTTTGTTTCTGATGACTTCACCTTGTTCGTTCAGTTTGTTTCTGAACACCCATTTTGTACCAATGACGTTGAATCCTTTTGGTTTAGGAACTAGATCCCATACGTCATTTCTTGTGAATTGATTTATCTCCTCTTGCATTGCTAGAATCCAGTCATTGTCCAGAAGTGCTTCATCAATTGTTGTTGGTTCAATTAGAGAAACCAGTCCCATGAGGGATTCTTCAGAGTTTCTGAAGCTAGATCTTGTTCTGATTGGATCTTCCTTTCTTCCTAAGATTGTTTCTTCTGGGTGATCCATGTTGCTTCTGGATGGTCTTTTCTAGAGTTGATCAACAGAAGGAGATGGATTGCTTGCAGTGACTCTTTCTGATATTGAGGGAGTGTCTCTGTTGAGAGCTTCTGATGATTTGTCTTCAGTACCTGTGAGTTCAACTTCCATACCTGCAAGGAATTCATTCTGCTTTGACTTTTGAGAGTCAAGCTTATCATTAAAACGAACACTGATTGACTCTTCCACAATCTGTGTTTCTGTATTGTATACTCTGTACCCTCTTGAGCGTTCAGAATATCCTAACATAATACACTTTTGTGCTTTAGAGTCAAACTTGTTCAAATAATTTTTTGTATTCATAATAAAACATGTACATCCAAATGGGTGAAAGTAGGAAATGTTGGGCTTTCTGTTCTTCCACAATTCATATGGAGTCTTTTCCAGAATAGGTCTTATGGAGATTCTATTCTGAATGTAACACACTGTGTTTATTGCCTCTGCCCAGAAGATTCTTAGCAACGTTAGTCTCGTTGATCATGGTTCTGGCCATTTCTTGCAATGTTCTGTTCTTTCGTTCTACAACTCCATTTTGCTGGGGAGAACTAGGACAAGAGAAATCATGCAGAATGCCTTTATCATTAAAGAATAACTCAAAATCTTTGTTTTTAAATTCTCCACCATGATCACTTCTGACTTTGACGATTCTAAGATCCTTTTCATTCTGAACTTGGTTGCAGAAGGTAGCAAACAGAGTGTGACTCGTCCTTGTGCCTTAAGAACATACCCATGTCCATCTGCTATAGTCATCTACGATTACTAACACATACCTCTTGCCACTGACTGAAGCAGTTTTAACTGGTCCAAATAAGTCAATGTGCAGAAGTTCTAATGGCTTAGAGGTGGAAACAACGTTTTTGGATTTGAAAGTTGGTTTTGCAAACTTGCCTTTCTGACATGCTTCACACAGAGCATCTGAATTGAACTTCAGGTTAGGAAGTCCTCTGACCAGATTGAGTTTGTTAATCTGAGATATTCTTCTCATACTAACATGTCCCAATCTTCTGTGCCAGATCCATTGCTCGTTGTTAACAGACAGTAGACATTTTACATTCTGACTTTTTAGTTCAGAAAGTTTTATTTTATAAATGTTGTTTTTCCTCTTTCCATTAAATAGGATAGTCCTATCTTTCTGACTAACAGCTTTGCATAAATTTTGATTGAAGATTATATCATAACCGTTATCACTTAATTGACTTATGGATAACAGATTATGCATTAATCCATCAACTAGTAGAACATTACTTATATAGGGAAGATTTCCATTACCTACTGTTCCAGAGCCAATGATCTTTCCTCTCTGATTTCCTCCAAAGCCTATGTGGCCTCCAGGCTTAAGTTCCAGGCTTTGGAACATATGCCTTCTTCCCATCATGTGTCGTGAGCAGCCAGAGTCCAGGTACCATGATTGGTGTTTTTGCTTTGCTGCTAAAGATATCTGCCACATGTATTATTTTATCCTTAGGTACCCACATTTTCTTGGGTCCTGATTTGTTAGGTTTACCAAAACTCTGGTTGAATTTTGGTTTGACAGAGTAATCACTACTTGTATATTTTATGTCATGTGTGTGCCCATATATAAAGTGTGAATCAAGTGGAGTAAGTTTTATGACTAAATCTATGGCATTTTTTGGTGTAGGTACCTTACCTTGATATCCTATCCCTTTTCTGCCATTTCTGATAACTCCATAGATCATTGAAGCCATTTTGCTCCTGTCTATGTTTTTAGCTAGAAACTTCTGAAAGCTGTGATCATACTCCTTGATGATCTCATCATCATTGCTGGGAGTTTCAGTGATTATTTCCTTCTGAGAGTTTTGCAATTGGTTTTCTAATTTTGAAATTTTATCTTTTAACTCAGAATTCTCCAATTTGAGACTCTCAGTCTTATCAGAGTCAGAAGCAAGATTGCTTTTCAGGTTTCTGAATTTGACTCTGATCTGCTGATATCTTTCCAGAATTTCATTAAGGCTTTCAGCTAGTTCAGCCTTAGTAAAGTTTATAGTAAAGTCAGGGAATACCTCTTCTGTATCTGATTCAGATTCTGACTCAGAAGCTTCACTGTCTTCTGTTATGTTTGCCATGAGAGCTATGTTTGCTCTTTCATCATCTAATTCTGAGTCAGCTTCAGATGTGTCAGAATCATCCCATGTAGCCATGAGACTTTTCTTCTTTTCCTTGCCAAACTTCTTTTTGGGCTTCTCCTTCTGAAGCTTTGGGCAATCACTTTTGTAGTGCCCTTGCTCGTTACATTCATAGCAGATGATGTCTTTGTTGTTTGGCTTTCTGTTTCCTGAAGAACCTTCAGATCTTTTGTGTCCAGAGGAGGATTCTGACCTTCTGTATCTGGAGAAAGATTCATTCTGATTTTCTGATCTTCTGGGATTCCTGAACTTCCTTTGCCTCTGCTTCCACAATTGGTTCACCCTTCTGGAGAGGAGAGACAGTTCATCTTCTTCTGATGAGGACCCATCAGAGGTTTCTTTCACAGCCTGCAAAACTTTGGAGTCAGATTTTCTGTTAGATTTTAAAGCTAATGGCTTACCTTGCTTTTGAGGTTCATCTGCTTCTAGCTCTATCTCATGACTTCTGAGGGAGCTGACAAGTTCCTCTAGAGAGATTTTGTTGAGATCCTTGGCTAGCTTAAGCGCTATGACCATTGGCCTCCATTGTTTTGGAAAGCTTCTGATGATCTTCTTAACGTGATCAGCAGTGGAATACCCTTTGTTAAGAACTTTTAGACCAGCAACAAGAATTTGAAATCTTGAAAACATAGTTTCTATTGATTCACTCTCTTCCATCTTGAATGCCTCATACTTCTGAATGAGTGCAAGGGCTTTGGTTTCTTTGACTTGAATGCTGCCTTCATGCGTCATTCTCAGAGAGTCAAACATATTTTTTGTAGTGTCTCTGTTTGATATCTTCTCATACTCTGAATAAGAGATGGCGCTGAGAAGAATTGTTCTGGCCTTGTGATGATTTCTGAACTCACGCTTTTGCTGATCAGACATCGTTTTCCTGTCAATCTTCTGACCACTTCCATCCACTAGGTGCGTGTATCCATCAGTCACCATGTCCCACAGATCAGCATCATAGGCCAGAAAGAAACTCTCAATTCTGTCTTTCCAGTAGTCAAAGTTCTCTCCATCAAAGACTGGAGGTTTGCCACTGAATTTGTCTCTTTATTCATTGTTGTCATTGCTGATGTTTTGATTTGGTCCTGCCATTGTGTTTTTCTGACGCTGGACCTTGTACTGACACGGTTAAGTGTTATAAGCTCAGAACCAGGCGCTCTGATGCTAATTGAAGATGTGAAAAACACAAGAAGGGGGTTGAATTGTCAAACTTAAAACAAATGCTTAGACGACACAGTATTTTTATCCTGGTTCATTTGATCTCAAACTACTCCAGTCCACCCGTCAAGGTGATTTTGCCTCTCTCCAACGAGGTCTTAATCCACTATATTCAAGGGATTACAACAGCTACTTTAACAACTGTTAAAGCCTTCTTGAGCATAACCACAAACCAGTTTATCTCAAGGAAATATTTTACAAATAATTTGAACAATGATGTGTTAACGTTTTCTAATAAAACAATATATCACAACTGTGATAATTACACAATTTAAGCTTGGAATAAACTGAATTTGCTAAAGCGTTTGAGTAAGTGTGGTTTTGAAGGCTTGGCAAATTATGTGAGTGCATGCGTGCGTCTTTTCTCACACAGACTTGTTTAAATAGGCAAGGCAGAGATACGTTGTCCATAAAGCCATTTTAATGATAATAACGCACTTTCCTTTTTGAGAAGATCTTGTCTGAATAAATCCGTTAGCAATTAATTCTGTCTTGAATACTTAATAACGCTTCAGAGTCTTCTTTGCTTATGGTAATGCTTCGGAGTGTTCTTCGCTTTAACTTATGATAACGCTTCAGAGTGCTGATGACTTGGTAAAGATCTTTGATCAGAGTCAGAGTGTATATGTTTATGCGCAGATTCTGGTCATCAAGCTTCAGCGTATAATCTGGTAGCTTCAGCGTGTAGCACATGTTACTGATCTTCTGATGCTTCTGATGCTGATGCTGATTCCATCAGAACTTCTGTATATACAAAACATAATTTTAAGAAGCATATTTGTCTTATATATAAATCTTACAATTTATTTATTCTTTGTATTTTGTTATCATCAAAACTCTAATTAAGGGTTGTAGAGTCAAACTATGTTCTAACAACCTCCCCCTTTTTGATGATGACAAAAACCAGATTTTTTCAATTAAAAATAAAGAATAAAAAGTATAGAATTAGGAAGATAAACTCCCCCTGAGTTGTTTACTTCCCTTTAATTCCATGAGTCTTTGAGCATCAGAACTTTACTGTATCTTTCATCAGAGTTTTGTACCTGTAAGCTTTTCAGAAGAGAGAAATTTAAATGGATCACTATGTCTGAGACTTATGTCTCAGTAATCCGTTATTGAAAAATATCATTCTTTCTCCCCCTTTTTGTCAGTTATCAAAAAGAACAAATAATCAGAGTCAAAATGCATTTATATTGAAACCAGGAGCAATGATAAGTTCAGAACAATGTAAGAATATTACAGATAAACATGTTATAAAAACGAGGAAATTCTAAGAGGGAGGAGGAAGACGTGTGAACAAAGCTTCCAACATGCTCTTGATATGGGTGTTGGTTTCCTGTTGCTGGGTTAACATGCTCGTGATTGCATCAATTTTGTCGTCCTGTTTATCTATTATTTCCTTCATCAAAATATCAGATTTTTTCAGGTCTTCTAGAGTCTGCCTATCAAAGGAGGAAGCTTGAGAATCTTCAGTAACAGGATGCTTCTCAGAGCTTTCTGCAATATCCTCTTTTTGACCCAGTGCTTCAGCAGGAATCATCTGCTCTGGAGTATCAATCAGATTGAGATCTTCTGACTCTGGTTGAACTTTGGATGCTGGACGATGTTCAGACCAGGGAGCATTATCCAGAGGGAGAACTTCTTCCTTAAGCAGTTGGCTTAGAACTAGACCTTCAATTTCTTTCAGTAGATTACTTAAGTTCTGTTGAACTTGTCCGTAGCTTTGTTCTTGCATTTTATGAGTTTCAGAAGATACCCATCTTCTGAACCTTGTCCAAAGGTAGTCTGATGCAGTAGGATCAACCAGCTCAAGACTAGCTTATTTCAGAGAAGTGATCCACTTCTGTACTTCTGTTTCAAATATCAATATGTTGATACCAACATCTGGAGAGGGTTCAGATGGTTTTGGTTTTGGGATAGCTGTTTTGTGGGTTATGGCAGCAAGATGTTCAAAAACCGTTAAATCAATGACAGTCTTGTTGTGGTCATCTGGATTGTTCTTTGGTGATGGAGTGGGAGAGTCAGGAATTATTATTGGACTGGTTGGGGAGTTTGGTGGAGTTGATTCTAGTGAGGAGGGAATTTTGGGAATATCCAGGATGGTTAGGGGCATATGAATGGCCAGAGGTTCAGTGATTCCAGGAATTAGAATGGTATCAGAATCACCAGTTTGGTTTGGTTGATCGTTATGAGGTTCTGGTTCACAGGATTCAGAGGGTTGAGTCTCAGAAGTTTGAACTTCTAGTTGAAATAGTTCAGGTTGTGGAGAAGGTGGATGAATTTCTGGTTGAGGAGATGAAGGTAGTGGTATTTCTGGTAGTGGAGAGAGGGGAATTTCTGGTTGTGGTTCTTCTGTGGTGGTTTCAGGGTTTGGATTTTCTAGCATGGGAGCAGAAGTATGTTGGTCAAAGGTTTCTATATCAGATAGAACTTTTCCAAGTTCTTGTTGGGTTGCTTCAATATTTGGATTTTGAGGTAGGGAGCGAGATCTTCTAAGAGTTAAGGTTTCTGAGGGGTCAAGTTCAGTGTCAAAGTCATCAAACGTTGCCTCGAAAAGATCTTAAGACTCTAGGGTTACTACTAAAGTTTTCTAACTATTGCTTTAATGATTGTATTCGTCCCTTTCGAACGTCCCTTACAAACTCCAACAACGGTGCTACCTACTCCTTGATAGTGGGATAGCGCTGTCTAAAGGAAATAGAACCAAAATGATCTTTTTTCGAGTAGGTGGATGCTAGTAAGTACTTGCTCAAAATAAAACTTTTCACACAAACACCTTTTCAAAATAGTTTTCAGAAAAAACACTTCGTCACACCCTTGAGGACTGACACAAGGGTTATCACGAAGTAAAATATTTTCAAAGCAAGCACACACAAGCAATTTTTAAAAGATGAGCAAGTACCTAAGAGCCCGTAGGTAACTAGAAAGGGTGCTAACACCTTCCCTTTCTATAATCTACCCCCCGTACTCAGAATATATCGAAAAAAGGTTTTTTCTGTTCTTTTTCCTTTTCCATGATTGGATGAAATAAAAGTCGGTGGAGACTCTTGCTTACCGCGACATTTTGCGAACACAAAACGCAAAAGCAAACCAGTATTAATAGTCGGTTCTGCCACCGTATCACAGAACTGGCGACTCTGCTGGGGATAATATAAAGTGGGGTAAACCTTAGGATCTAGGTCATATTTAATTGCTTTCTCTTAATTGTCTTGCTTGCTTTATATTTATGGGAACTATTTGGGTTATTTGATCCTGCACCCGGATCGGGGAAACACCCTTTAGGTAAGTAGAAATAAATCGTGAGGGAACTATGTTGGGGTATATCGGCACAGTTGAAGCAGTAGCTACGTTGATATGGCACTTTGATTTGTACCGGTAACCCTTGAGTCAATCGGGGAGAGTACGGGGCAGCCGCGTGGTATCGTGAAGCATCAACTGACCTTAGAACCTTTAATTTCCCAACTTGGCCATTAGAAAGTAGTGAGATAGACGGCCTCGGTGTAGAGCTGAGAACTGGTTGATACTCGATGTTACACTCATTGAGATCAGACTTTAGGGATATTTCGGCCGCAAGAAAAGATTACGTGAGCTGAGCCAATGCCGATAAAGGATGGTCAGTGATATTGAGATCCTCTAGAACCCGATTACTATTTCTAAGACAGGTTTGAAACCAACTAACTTCAAGAGGGTACTACCTTTGACCTCATGCAAGTCTTAAACCTAAGGGCTTTGTGTGATTTGAATGTGCTTGCTATACCTGTGTTTGCTATACCTATGCTTTATCATGACATCATGCATCATAACATAGCATCCATTCTTATTGCACTAACCATTTCAAAGACCAAGGGGATTTATCTTTGCCCTGTTTTGCAGATCATGGCTTCTGTTCGTAGAAACACTATCTGATCAGCTTTGTGAAGATACCTTCCCAACTCTAAGAGCTAGTATCAAGGGTTTCTGAAACTTCTGCATTCACCAAGAGACATGGTTGACTTCTCGACCTGGTTACTTCAAACTTTGATGAAAATATGATGAGTGTGCTTTTTCAGTTCTTTGATCCCAATCACCACTGCTTCACCTTTCCAGACTATCAGTTGGTACCTACCCTGGGAGAATTCTCTCAGCTGTTGGACATCCCTGTCAAAGTAGGTTCTCAGACTTTTGGGTCCACCTTCTATGTGATGGATATCAGGCCATCATATTCTTGTTTGTTGGGTCGTCCTTGGATCCACGAGGCTGGGGAAGTCACCTCCATACTCCACCAAATGCTGAAGTATCCGGTGAAAGGAAAGATTGTCACAGTGCGGGGTGAAGAAGAATATATGGTGAGTCACCTCAACTCCTTCAGCTATGTAGAGATGGACGGGGAATTCATCGAAACTCCTTGTCAGAATTTTGAAGAGGTCCCTCAGATCTTGGCATCGACTGAAACTATTAGCAACAAACCTCCTTTGAAGATGGCTTCTCTCAAGGACGCCAGGGTTATGGTTGAAGAAGATGGGTGTGCCAATTGGGGTCAGCTCCCTGATTTCACTCATAAAACTAACAAATTTGGTTTGGGCTTTACTACAGGGGCTCAAAGGGCTGTTAGACGCGCTCGGGCTAGAGGACCTCCCCTCCGCATCAGCAATCATGGGATTAATGCCATTGAAGACAGTGAAGAGGAATCAGACATTGACAGCTGGATCTACCCAACTACCAATGGTGGGTCGAGTAACTGGACGGCTAGGGACTTTATACCTGTTTCTTTTATTCTGCAGTAATTGACTTATTTGTTTTAATATTTGTAATAAACAATGTGAAACTTTATGGCCTGGTGCCTTGCCCGAGGCACCTTGGCTTTGCTTGTGAGGGCTATTATTTGTCATTTCATAATCATTAATAAAGCATTGGACGTTTCTGACATACAAATTTTGCACTCTCTGTTTTTCTTTTATGTTTTTCACTTTATCAAAACAGCTATTCTCTTACACACACTCACGTATCACAATGCAGATCCATATCCACTCTGGATCCCATTGATAACAGCTCTGCTATTTCCAGTTATGACTTCAAAAATCCGATCAACCAAGCCGAGGACAAAGGTGAGGATGATTGTGAGGTGCCTGGAGAACTTACTAGACTACTACAGCAGGAAGAAAGGGCCATACAGCCTCATAAAGAGCCGGTTGAGACAGTGAACTTGGGTACTAAGGAAGACAGAAAAGAGGTTAAAATAGGTTCCAATCTGGAGCTTAGCATCAAACAGAGGTTGATAAATATGTTGCACGATTATGTTGAGATCTTCGCCTGGTCCTATGAAGACATGCCTGGTTTGGACACTGATATTGTGGTACATCACCTACCGACTAAAGAAGACTTCCCTCCAGTTAAGCAGAAGGTCCGCCGTATGCGTCCTGAAATGTCATAGAAAATCAAGGCAGTGGTCATGAAACAGTTCGATGCAGGATTCTTAGCTGTCACTTCGTATCCATAATGGGTTGCTAACGTTGTTCCGGTACCTAAGAAAGACGGTAAGGTACGGATGTGTGTTGATTACATATATTTGAACAGGGCAAGCCCCAAGGATGACTTCCCACTTCCTCACATTGACATTCTGGTCGACAACACCGCGCAGCACAAAATCTTCTCCTTCATGGATGGTTTCTATGGCTACAACCAGATCAACATGGCTCCTGAGGACATGGAGAAGACAACCTTCATCACACAGTGGGGCACTTTCTACTACAAAGTGATGCCTTTTGGGTTGAAGAATGTTGGGGCAACCTATCAGCGCGCCATGGTCGCTTTGTTTCACGATATGATTCACCATGAGATCGAAGTGTATGTTGATGACATGATAGCCAGTTCTCAGACTGAGGAAGAGCACCTTGGTCATCTCCAAAAGTTGTTCGACAGATTGAAGACATACAAGCTGAGGTTGAATCCGAACAAGTGTACCTTCGGGGTAAGATCTGGTAAGCTTCTGGGTTTTGTCGTCAGTGATAAGGGTATTCAGGTAGACCCTACGAAGGTAAAAGCCATACAAGAGATGCTGGTTCCCCGCATAGAGAAGGAAGTTAGAGGTTTCTTGGGACGTCTGAATTACATCGCCCGGTTCATTTCACATCTGACTGCTACTTGTGAGCCAATCTTCAAGCTGCTAAAGAAAGTTCAAGTGGTAAAGTGGAATGATGAATGCCAGACCGCTTTCGAAAGAATCAAGGAATACCTTCAAGAACCACCCATTCGGATGCCCCCAGTTGAAGGAAGACCTTTGATATTATACCTGACAGTGCTAGACAATTCAATGGGGTGTGTGTTGGGGAAGTATGACGAGTCTGGTCGAAAAGAGAACGCCATATACTACCTTAGAAAAAAGTTTACCGACTGTGAGACACGATACTCATTGCTCGAGAAAACTTGATACGCTTTGGCATGGGCTGCTCGCCGACTGAGACAGTATATGCTGACTCACACTACCTTGTTGATATTAAAGATGGATCCAATCAAGTATATTTTCGAGAAGCCCGTTCTCTCCGGAAGGATAGCAAGGTGGAAAATGATCTTAACCGAATACGACATACGATATACAACCTGAAAAGCAATAAAGGGGAGTGTATTAGCTGATCATTTGGCTCATTAGGCCGTGGAGGATTACTAGTCCATGAATTTCGAGTTCCCGGATGAGAATATCATGTTAGTGACTGACTATGAAGAACCTGGACCAGACAAAGGACCTGAGGAAGGATCCTGATGGTCTATGTATTTTGATGGAGCCTCGAACGCACTGGGTAACGACATTGGCGTTGTAATCATATCTCCCGAGGGCTGTCATACTTCGTTCGCCGCCCGATTATGTTTCAACTGCACCAACAACATGGCAGAGTATGAAGCATGTATCATGGGTCTTCGAGCTGCTATTGACCTGAGGATTAAGTTCTTAAGTTTATCCGGTGATTCCGCTCTAGTGATAAGTCAGATCAAAGGCGAGTGGGATACGAAGCACCTGAATCTCATTCCTTACAGAGAGTATGTACTGATATTACTCCCACACTTTGAGGAGGAAACCTTTGAACGTTTCCCACGGGAAGAGAACCAGTTGGCGGACGCGCTAGCTACCATGTCTTCTATGTTCAAAGTTAGGTGGGACAATGAAGCGCCCCAAATTACCATTGAGAGGTTGGATGAACCGGCACACTGCTGTGAGATTGAAACCGAAGAAGTGACAGACAAACCCTGGTTTCATGAAGTCAAAAGGTATCTCGAGGTTCAGTAGTATCCCGAAGGGGAATCTGTCAACGATAAGAAGTTTCTGAGAAGGTTCGCTGCAAAGTTCTTCCTCAGTAATGGAATCCTCTATAAACGCAACCATGACTCCATACTATTACGGTGTGTAGACAGGAGCGAAGCAGAGAGGATCATGACTGATCTACATGAAGGCACTTTCGGAACCCATTCTAGTGGACATACCATGGCTAAGAAGATCCTATGGGCAGGATATTACTGGTCCACTGTGGAAGCCGATTGTTATCAGCACTCTCGAACTTGTCATAAATGCCAGATTTATGCTGATAAGGTGCATGTACCTCCAGTTCCTCTGAACGTCCTGACAGATCCTTGGCCATTTGCGATGTGGGGCATCGACATGATCGGCGAGATCATACCTACTACGTCTAACAGGCATTATTTCATCTTAGTAGCCATCGATTACTTCACGAAGTGGGTTAAGGCAACCTCTTTTGCTACAGTGACCAAGAATGTCATGGCGCGGTTTATCCGACATAATCTGATTTGTCGATATGGTGTACCAGAGAGGATTATTACTGACAATGGTACAAATCTCAATAACACAATGATCAGCAAGCTCTGTAAACAATTCAAGATACATCATCATAACTCTTCTCCCTATCGGCTGAAGATGAATGGGGCCGTTGAAGCTGCTAACAAGAATATCAAGAAGATTGTACAGAAGATGACAGTGACATACAAAGACTGGCATGAGATGTTACCATTGACTCTTCAAGGGTACCGTACCTCAGCACGGACGTCGACAGGGGCAACACCCTACTCTCTAGTATATGGCATGGAGGCAGTCCTACCCATCGAAATCCAGATACCCTCTCTCAGGATTATGAAGGATGCGGGTTTGAACGAAGACAACTGGATCCAAACCCGACTTGATCAGCTAAATCTAATAAACGAGAAGAGGCTTACTACTATCTTCCATGGTCAGGCATATCAAAAGCGAATGATCAAGGCTTTTAACAAGAAAGTCAGGCGTCAAGAATATCAAGTCGGGGATCTGGTGATCAAACGCATCATACTGCCGTAAGGTGATCCCAGGGACAAATGGACTCCCACGTACGAAGGGTCATTTGTGGTTAAGAACATTTTCTTGGGAGGGGCTATGATTCTAACCACCATGGACGGTGACGACCTTCCTCACCCCGTCAATGCAGACATAGTGAAAAGATACTACGCATAATCAAAGACCCGCTAGGTCGACTGGCCTAGGCAAAAATAAGGGCTTCCCGGAGAACCAAAAGGGTTCGGGCAAAAGTAAGGGATGAAAATGAAAAAAATTTGTACACCCGGCAAATCGAAAACCCGAAAGGGCGACTTGGGTAAAAAAGGGTATCCCGGTGGACTGAAAACCCGAAAGGGCGGTCCAGGAAAAAGTTAGGGATTAAAGCGTATTACTATGTATCATTGGATCATCTTGCAACCAAACTTCGATATCGACTGTCAAGCTCGGACGGCGCCAAATCAATCTGATCAACCTTCGGCCAGGTAGCAAAGTGATGAGACGCTTGAAGATATAAAGGCAATAGCGGAGTTGGAACCCAATGGGTCGTTTTGCATAGCTATTTTTCTTTCTTTTACATAAATTGTAATTTCTATCTTTCGGCAGAGTTCTCTTACTAGGACGTCGGCCTCTTTGTGCAAAAACGCCTATTACAGGCCAACTTCAAAAATCAATACAAGTCATTTTCACAAGAAACTTCAATTTGTTTTTTCTTTTTCTGTTTTGTTTTGCAAGAACGTCCAATGATTTATTTTTGATATATGCATTTGAAAATGATTGTTGCTCATAAATATTTGCATAAGAAACAAAAGACAATTACTCGTAATTCCAGACACAGGGAAAATAAGAAGTGCTGAACCCGACGGTTCCTTTGCCCAGCATGTATCGGGATAGAGTCACGCTTGGGAACATAATTATTGGTATATGCACTCCCCACAGAGTAAAAGTACCCAAAGGCATTGATGTCGGTTTCCCAGAAACAGGACGTAACTATCCCCAGCCAAG
Source organism: Vicia faba (assembly GCA_948472305.1). Classification (NCBI taxonomy): domain Eukaryota; kingdom Viridiplantae; phylum Streptophyta; class Magnoliopsida; order Fabales; family Fabaceae; genus Vicia; species Vicia faba. The sequence continues at coordinate 1,222,724,265 of OX451741.1, read as the reverse complement.
GTTCATAATTGCGGGCTAGTCAGTAAAATTCATCCCCCAAGCGGAGTTTATTTCTATAGATACAAAAGCTCAATCTCCAACAGAGCTCATCACCTTCAGCAACTTAATTTCATCCCCGGCTAAGTTTGTTCCTCCAGATCGGCAAGTCTACCAACAGAGTATCTCTTCCCCCAAAGTTTGATCCCCGCAGAGTTTATTCTCCAGCATCTTCTTCCCGACAGAACATTTACAACTCTCCAGCCATAATCAGGGATTTATTTTTCCCAAACGCGAGCATACCCCGATAACATTTCATAAACATACACTATGACATACGCATACATGGCATATACAGCATAATCTCATTTATTTTGAGAATATCATCTCACCCTACATTTCACGCATCGCATATAACTAACCCTGATACCTTTTCAGGAAAAGATGATTAGCTTCAACGAATCCAACAGTTATACAAATCATATTTACAGACGACTAATGGAAGCTCAGTTCCTGAAATCAAATGGGTCAACTAATCTACATTATCATCCAGATGCAGTTTTACCCAAATTCCTTCTCATAGCCCTACTATCCAGGCTTTCATATCGAAGTAACCCTACTATCCAGGTTCCTTCTCATAGCCCTACTATCCAGGCTTTCATATCGAAGTAACCCTACTATCCAGGTTCCTTCTCAAAGCCCTACTATCCAGGCTTTCATATCGAAGTAACCCTATTATCCAGGTTCCTTCTCACAGCCCTACTATCCAGGCTTTCATATCGAAGTAACCCTGCTATCCAGGTTCCTTCTCATAGCCCTACTATCCAGGATTTCATATCGAAGTAACCCTACTATCCAGGTTCCTTATCATAGCCCTACTATCCGGGCTTTCATATCGAAGTAACCCTACTATCCAGGTTCCTTCTCACAGCCCTACTATCCAGGCTTTCATATCGAAGTAACCCTACAATCCAGGTTCCTTCTCATAGCCCTACTATCCAGGCTTTCATATCGAAGTAACCCTACTATCCAGGTTCCTTCTCACAGCCCTACTAACCAGGCTTTTATATCGAAGTAACCCTACTATCCAGGTTCCTTCTCATAGCCCTACTATCCAGGCTTTCATATCGAACTAACCCTACTATCCAGGTTCCTTCTCACAGCCCTACTATCCAGGCTTTCATATCAAAGTAACCCTACTATCCAGGTTCCTTCTCATAGCCCTACTATCCAAGCTTTCATATCGAAGTAACCCTACTATCCAGGTTCCTTCTCATAGCCCTATTATCCAGGCTTTCATATCGAAGTAACCCTACTATCCAGGTTCCTTCTCATAGCCCTACTAACCAGGCTTTCATATCAAAGTAATCCTACTATCTAGGTTCCTTCTCATAGCCCTACTATCCAGGCTTTCATATCGAAGTAACCCTACTATCCAGGTTCCTTCTCACATCCCGACTATCCAGGCTTTCATATCGAAGTAGCCCTACTATCCAGGTTCCTTCTCACAGCCCTACTATCCAGGCTTTCATATCGAAGTAGCCCTACTATCCAGGTTCCTTCTCATAGCTCTACTATTCAGGCTTTCATATTGAAGTAGCCCTACTATCTAGGTTCCTTCTCACAGCCCTACTATCCAGGATTTCATATCGAAGTAACCCTACTATTCAGGTTCCTTCTCATAGACCTAATATCCAGGCTTTCATATCGAAGCAACCCTACTATCCAGGTTCCTTCTTATAACCTTACTATCCAGGTTCCTCCTCTCTTATCTCCAGACGGCAGTCCACAACACTGTAAGACCGGGACCTAATCAAACACGATTGGTCTCACATTTCCCCAGTAGAATAACGGACAACTGGAGCTCCTAAAATTATATTCCTCTCAAGACAGATACCAATGTTCTTCAGTAGATTCCTCCTTAATGACAGCAACAGGGACTCTCGTCAAAGGAATATATCAGGAAACCCACATCCTCTAGATGGCATCTTTAAGCCCATCTCAGACAATTCTCTGTCGCATCCAGGATGGCATCTTTAATCCCATCTCCGACAATCTTCCATTATCAACCTCCAAATGTCATCTGTAAGCCCGTTCCCGATATCACAAATCAAGTGCCACTTCATGCGAGTGCAAATTTCTGGGCACTCTAGTGTTCAATCATCTTCCACCTTCAGATAACGAAAGGCGGACGAGCCAATCTACATCCTCAGGTTTAAGAAGATTGAACATGGGCAGCTGTTGTACCCCAAAATTTTCCCTCTCATTTTACTCAATACATGTCAATTGAGGTCCCCAAATTGCTCAAGGAAGTTCAAGAGTTGACCAGACAAACTCTCTCCTAAGGCAGTGCACCTCAAAATTAGGGTTTCTATTTTTATCAAGATGGGTGGACCAAAAATGTCTCATATGCTTTACAAGGTACTAATATGCTCCCAAGATCATCCACGTCAAGTTCCATACCTAGCACAAGAAGTTTGCTCAATCAACTGCTCAAATGCTTGAGAATCGACTGTAGTAGGTCAAAAGTCAACTGTGGCCCACATATAGTCAAACCTCAATATTTTTGGCCAACATCAACATTTTGAAGTGACTTCCATCATTTGATCAAAGGTTGATCATTATTCCCCAAAGAATGCTCTAAATTCATCAAAACCCAAAAGTTCCTAAATTAGGGTTTCTTAGTAAAAGTCAACCCAACTTTGACCAAGCATAACTTCTTCATACTTTATCAACAAATTTTCATCCAAATCTCATTTTGAAGAGGATGTAATTCCCTACAACTCATATTCATCTCACAAGTTAAAAATATGCATTCATAAGAAGATATGAATTTTGACATTATAGGTTCTTTTGAAAAGTCAACAAAAACACATTTTGGGTCAAAGCTTCATACATGAACATGGAAGACTAAATTGAGATGAAACCAAGAGGGTTGCTTAGGGGAAATCCTAAGATTTCTAAAAGGTCCAAGAACATCTCCCTAGGGTCAAAATTGAGAGAGTTGTGCATTGTCAAAGTTGGCAACTTTTGGAAAATTGTCAAAAGTCAACATTGATCAAATTTGCATTTTTTTCCAAAGGGGCCCATGTTTTCTTGCTTGGAACATGTTTTTAATAGGACCCACGACCCCTGAGCTTTTGCACCTATTATTTTATTAATTTTATCATTTATTTTGATTTTTTATTTATTTAAATCAAAATATATCAAATTAAATGGTAAAATAATGAAAACAAATCAAATCTTGAGATTTTTGTGCACATTTTGAGTCCATGTATAGCTAGCGTGCCAGCCAATTCGTGCAAGGTTCATTAGGGTTGAAAAAGATTGGATTGAAGCAAGTTTTGGAAAGAAATCATACATGAAGCAAATCAAATCAAATCTCCATTATTTCTCAAGATTCATGTCAATTTTGTTGACCTAATTCAGTCTACTATAAGGGCATAACAATTCCATATCAAGAGGACAATGATTGGAGGCGTGAAACGGCAAGAGAGAAATCAAAATTTTGCAAGAAAAGTGTGAGACATATCTTTGTCTACAGGCCAGTTCAAACCATTCCAAGGCTTATAATCCATCCCTGGACATCTCAAGAAGCTAACAGCATCATTTGTTAGCCTCAAAGCATCCAGAAATTGCCCCTAGAGATATCACGATTTGCATTTTTTTAAAGTTTGAATCCATTGATTTACACATCATAAATCTATTTTAATCACATAACCATGTTTATTGTCATGCTTGCAACGTTTTTGAATGCTTTGATTTGAGTTTCTGCACAGGAATCGCGTAATGCCATTGCTAGGGTGTGATACGGTGGGAGAACTGACTTGAGGGTTTGCGTTTGTGTTTGCAAATGTTGCGGTTTAGCAAGAGTCGCCACCGACTTTTCTTTTATCCAATAAGGAAAGGTGAAAAAGCACAGGAAAGACCTTTAGAGATGTTTTTGAGTTCGGGGGGTAGATTATGAAAAGGGAAGGTATTAGCACCCTTTTCATCCATGGTTTTCCATGGGCTCTTAGTTACTCGCTAGATCACTTGCCTTTGTTTGAATGTGCTTGTGGTGTGGGTTTTTAAAAGTATTTTGAAAATATAACTTTCTAATGATTCTCGTTTCTATAATAACGCATACAAAGTGTTTGTTTCGAAAATGTTTCAAAATGGAAGTGTAGGTGTATAAAAATGTTTTTGTTATGAGCAAGCGAGTAACTATGAGCGAATCTACCTGCTTGAAAGGTCTTAGATGTGCTTTTCCTCCTCCTTTAGATGTTGCTATCTTACCATTGATTTGATAAGAATCCCCATCGTTGGATGTGAAGGGACGGGCGTTGGGTCATCGTATGACCATGATAGCAATGTTGTGAGGTGACTTAGCACTTTTTCTTTAGGGACTAAGATCATTTTGAAAGGCAAATTTTGATAGCGTCATCGAGGGACTATGATCTTTTTCGATTTGTTTGTGCTAAGACCTCCCACATGCATAACATGGCCATTTTTATAAGGCAACAAGTGGAATTACCCTAAGGGTGCATGTGTGCAAGTGTGTTTGATTGCATGCATTTGTCTTTGATTTTTGGTGATCTACTTATTGGTTTTATCTTGCCATGCATGCCTAATTACTAGCATTTACATTTGAAAGCGATAAAATTGAAGAAATGTAAAGTCCTACGCTATTACAATATTTAGGGGATGGGGGTACAAATGTACGAATGGGGATTGCAAGTAAAAAAAATAAGTCCTAAGTTACTATTACAACCATATTGAAATAATGTATAAGAAATATAAAATGGACTTATTTAGAAAATGTATTTGTCTTAAGGAAGTAAAATAAAGGAAAATATTTTTGTGTTTTTTCATGTTAATAATAAAAAATGATGAAAAGGAAAATAAATGCAAGATAGAAACAGCGCTGCTGCAAGCGAAAATAACAAGGATCAGAAGTTCTGAGGTCAGTCGCGCTGTGACTCAGAAGGAAGCGTCAGAATCAGAAGTTCTGGAGCTAAGAGCGTTGTGACTTAGCAGGAGACGTCAGTGGGCATCAGAAGTTCTGAATTAGTAAACTCGGAGGTCCTGCAAGAAATGTTAGATTACAAACACAGAGGTTCTAGATGGTATGCAGCCAGTGAACCAAAAGTCAGAAGTTCTGTATTACACTAAAACAATGAGAAAATGTCAGCAGTTCAGTACATTGTCAGCATGTGAAAGTCACAAACTCTGAGTATTTGAAAAACAGTTGATGGAAACAATCAGAAGTTAAGTGTATTTGACGTGTGAGGAGAACTCAGAAGTTCAGTGTGTGTTAACAATGAGTGAAAACAGAAGTTATGTGTTACGCTAAAGCTGTGAGTGAACGTCAGAAGCTCTATGCAATATTTCAACTCTTAATCAACACATCAGCAATTTATTCAGTTCAGCAAATCAGAATGATCACAGCACAACAAATCACAGAAGTTCCAATCCTAAGTCTGAGCCTAGCATTATCCTAGAAATTCTGATCCATAGTTTTTTTTATTCATACAATGATATGTACAACATTAATACTATGATATTTACATGTTAATGATGTTCAGAATGAAAAGCAAGTAAAGTTAGAAAGACTTACCTGGAGCGTGCTTGGAGCTTTGAGTGGCTGCCTTTGGATGTTCTGAGTCAGCAAGAGAGACGAAACAGTGGTTGTGTTCTTTGATTCAAAGAGAAGAACAAAGATTTGTTTTTGTGTATGGGAAGTCTGAATTTCTATGAAGGTTTGACAACTTCTTTTTCTCTCTTAATTGTTTTCTCTTTCAAAAAGCCAGCCTCTAACTTTCAGCCTCTCATCCAAAAAAATCCCCTTTGAACGTGTCATGGAGTCAAGTATTTATAGATGAATTTTCTGTGATTTTGGGGGAAAAACAAATAGGATTTGAACCTGTTTTGGCATCCTGTTCCTTTGCTTTTTCATCACAGTTTTTTCGTATGCTAGTTTGGTGTAATCATGAAATGCAGGCGTAGGATAAACCAGTTGTTGGTCATAGGTCTGCAGCAAGTTGTATAAACAAGGTTTTGGGATCTGGTCAAGTTCTGACCAAAGCGTTGAGAATAGCCTTCATGTGCTGAAGCGCTGCTGTTGTACCCCAAAATTTTCCCTCCCATTTTTCATAAAAGATACAATCCTAGGGTTTCCCATATATTCGGGTTGGCTCAGAGATTGAGCAGACAGATTCTCCTCTGAGACAGTAAATCAGCAATTAGGGTTTTGCAATTCTCAAAATAAAATGAGTTTTTAAAGATTCAAACGGTGTTTATGGTCCTTCATGTGTTATCAGAGATATTTGTGCCAAGTTTCAAGCCTCACACTGTGAGTTTGCTCAGTCAGTGGTTCAGACGACTGAAAATGACTCCAGTAACCCAAAAGAAGACCTTTTGCGACATCAAGTTCAAGTGACTGTAACTCTTTCGTTACTCGATATTTTTTGGGCGTTTCTTTTGCGTATGACTCTCCTTGACGTCATCTCTATTTTCTCTTCACAAGTTAAGATTTAATTATGTGCGAAAGATCATCAGAGAATTCAAATGTTTTAAAGGTCATTTTGCAAATTTGACCCAGTCGTAAGAAACTCCTGTCCAAATTTTGAAACTCACAATGTCTTCGATTTTCAATATCATGAAGTGATTCTTTTTGCAAAGTATCACAAATAGTATTGTCTATAAGATTATTTCAACGATCAAGGTAAAAGTGCGTTGGGAAGACCATGAAATTTTACAATACATTCATTAATACCTTCAAGTCCATTTGTTCCTCATGCGTTTATTTCAAATTCAGTGTGCTAAATCCATGGATTCAAGATCAAGTTCACACGATTCAAGTTTTTCTAGGCCCAATCAGTTTGTTCATAAATTGCATTCAAAGTCTCATTATCCATTCAAGCTCAAGTGTTCTACATGAGAATTGAGTCCATATCAATTTTACATATTACAAGGCAGGGGTTTATTCCAAATTTCAATTCTCAATTTCAAGTCCAAAATCTTATTCCAAGTGCCACTTTTCAAGGATACATTCAAAGTTAACCTATCATTCTTCATTTAAATTTCATAAGAAGCCTACAAGATTACAAGTTGATTTTTGAATGCTTAAGTTCTCACCATTATCATTCAATTTCCTTTCGGTACAAAATTTACATCCAAAATATTATTCAAAGAACATACAATTGCTAAAGCTTTTACAAGTTTTCAATTACAAAAAGGTTATGTTACAAATTCTTAATAAATGCATTAAAACTACAAAAAGAGTTTTCTTCATCATCAAGCTTTCTTCAAACGCTTCAAGCCACTCGTCGTCAATCCAATGGGCTGTACATGTAAACAAAAAAAAAAGAGAAGCATTGGTTAGCAAAATTCATGTTGGAACATTGGAAAATTTCAAAGAAAATTTCTATACTCTCATCATTAGGGATTGGCAAAAGAATCAAAAACAAGGGGACAACGTTTCATCCATATTTGATCCATTGCAAATCGCAATTTTTTATTGGTTCACAGAGGACAAATAAAGAGAAATGCAAGTCAAAATTAATGGTTTTTATCATGGGTTCAAATACTGGAAAAAAAATCAGTTTGCATCACAATAAAAAAAACACAATCACAAAAAGCCAAAATGCTGTCAAAAAGGGACTGCATTGCATCCCTTCATATGTTGTTCACAAGAAGCCAAATTCTGTCCAAAATTGCACAAATATAGGCTAAGTCAAAACTGCCACAAGAGGAACAAAAACAACATAGCATAATTGTTCAAACTCAATGGTTTTTTCCCCCAAAAAAAGTTTTGATGTTCCAGCATAAAAGAGGGCCATTCGGCACAAGCAAAAGGAGGGAAAAAAGGAGATAATTTCATCATTCACAAAGAACCAACAACATAACAAAATATACCCAAAAAAACCCAAGAAAAGATCATCATGCTCTCAAGCATCACCCTTCAGAAAAGAAGAAAAATATAGAGAAAAGATTAGAGTTCAACTTCCCTGTCAAGCAAAGGCCAACATCAAGGTAAAATCTTTATCCCTTTTCTGCATTCATCTTGAATCATTCATTTTCTTTTTGTCATCTGCATATTCATTGTTAAATAGTAAATTCAGAATAACAGTAATAGAACAAGAATAGAAAAATGCAGTAGGATAAATCTTGGCCCAAACTCAGAACTCAACACAACAGCAAATCATCATCAAACATCAAACTGTGAACAAAGCCTCAAAACGTCCCAGAACCTCAACAAATCCAAAACCAGAACACAATAGCCAAACCTTAACAACAAAAATTTTAACCTGTAACAAATCCACAACCAAAATCAGTAGCCAAACCTTAACAACAAAAACTGTTAACTTGTAACAAATCCACAACCAAAACCAGTAGCCAAACCTTAACAACAAAAATTATTAACCTGTAACAAATCCACAACCAAAACCAGTAGCCAAACCTTAACAACAAAAACTGTTAACCTGTAACAAATCCAAAAACCAGAACACAGAAGCCAAACCTTAATAACAACAACCGGTAACCATCATCAAACATCAAACTGTGAACAAAGCCACAAAAAAACTCAAAACCTGTAACAAAAAATCTCAAGTCCAAAAAAACCACAAAGCCTGTAACTGAATCAAAGAGCAAAAAGAAAAGCTGTAACTAGATCAAAATCGCAAAGACGGTAACCAAGCATCAAGACTTCCAAAGACAGTAACAAAGCATCACCGAAATCCTAACTGATAACCATCGCAAATCATCATCATTCAAATCGCTGAAAAAGAAAGAGGCCAGCAGATTCGCCACTTCACATCATCACCTTCGTCCAACAATCTGCATGCGCCTTCAATCCTCAATCGGGAACCACCGCCTAAACATTATAGAAGTTTTTTCTTGAATCAAAGAGTAGAGAGGGTGATGGTGGTAGGAAGAACAACACCGTTAGAACACAACATCCCAAACCCTAATTTCATTTTTGTCTCTTAATCAGTAACTAAACAGGGTTAAACACTTGGGCTTGTTTCTTTTTGTAATTTCTTAAGCCCATTTTTGATTCTATTGATCATCCCCCCCCCCCCCCCCCCTTGGCTTGTTTTGTTACAGCAAGAACAACATTTTGTTTGGGCCTCATTCTCAAATCACCTTAAGCCCACTGCGTTTTAGTTTAATTTGTTTTCTTTTACATTCTTTTTTTTATTATACAATTGCTAATATAACTTAAAATACTTTTTTTTCATTAATTTGATTTAGGTTTTTTTTTTGTAATTAATTTTTATCATGTTATTTTTAATAAATTTGCTTTAGATTTAATTTTACTTAATAAAACACCAAAAAAAAATAATAAGACTTAGTTTTGTCATTTCTTTAATTTATTTTGTCATTTACATAATTAAAAAAAAACACAAAAAGATAATGCATGCGATTTTAATTTAATTAATTATTTTTATTTTTAGAATAGGTTTTACTTATCTCTTTTCAAATAAATACTTAACATTTCATTTCCATATTTTCTTGATTTTATTTTCATAGATTATCATAGCTTTAATTAAATCGCACAAAATTCGATTTGGTTGTATTGCTTGTTATTCGGACATTTCTATCTCATTTGATTCATCCCCATTTGTAAAAATTGCACCCCTATTCCCGAATATTTTGTAATAGCATAGAATTTCAATTCCCGCAATTTACTATTTTCCATATACTTTATAGTAATTAGGCGTATATGGTAAGATTCAAAATCAATCGCTAGATGACCTAATCAAAGAATAAAATAACTTGAAACCAACATACTTTTTCACACGCGCACCTCTAGGGTAACCTTGCTCATTGCCTCGGAAATACAATCATGTCCCTCGAATATGAGACACTTTAGCAATGACCCTTCGATAAAAAGATTGTAGTCCCTCGATGACCCTCGATGTTGCCTTCGATTAAAACGATCTCGTCCCTTACGAAAATTGCTAAAGCGTCTCACAAGCTGCCTTCGATGATTGTAAAATTGACCCGCGCCTGTCCCTTCACATCCAACGATGGGGCTTCTTACCAAATCAATGGTAAGATAGCACCATTAAGATGAGAAATAAAAAAACAATTTAAGACCTTTCGAGTAGATAGATTCGCTCTTAGTTACTCGCTTGCTCACGACAAAAAAGCTTTTACACCTACACTCTCATTTCAAAACATTTTCAAAAAGACAAAACGTTTTGTATATGTTCTTATAGAGACGAGAACCATTGCAAAACATCTTTTTAAAACATTTTCCGAAACACGATTCACAAACACATCTTTGAACCACTTTTCGAAACAAAACTTTGTACGCGTTCTTATAGAGACGAGAACTATTACAAAGAGATTTTTTTCAAAATACTTTCAAAGCCCACACCACAAGCACACTGTCAAATGAAAGCAAGTGATCTAAATGAGTAACTAAGAGCCCATGGAAAACCATGGATGAAAAGGGTGCTAATACCTTCCCTTTTCATAATCTACCCCCCGAACCCGAGAAATAGTCTCGAAAGGTATTTCCTGTGCTTTTTTACCTTTCCTTTTGGATAAAAGAAAAGTCGGTGGCGACTCTTGCTATCCGCACAAGTGCGATCGAAACGCAAAACATCAAGTCAGTTCTCCCACCGTATCATAGAATTGGCGACTCTGCTGGGGAATAACTTAAAAAAGTGGGGTTACCTTAGGGATAGATCACTTTTACTCGCTTTCATTATTTGATTTGTGTGCTTTATATTTAGTTCTTTGTATTGGTTTTGCTTTGATCCTCCACCCGGATTTGTGGCACCTTTTTAGGTAAATAGCAATAGATTATGGAGACTGTACGGCGTAGACCAATATGGTTGAAACAATGGCTATGTTAGTGTGACGCATTTGTGGGTACCAGTATCCCTCGTGGTGAATCGAGGAGAATACGGGGCCGCTGAGTGGCGTTGTGAAGCACTAATTAACCTTAGAACCCTAATTGAACACACTTGGCCATTAGGACGTAGTGAGGTAGCCAGTTTCGGTGTAAATCTGAAAATTGGTTGACACTCGATACTACACTCATTGAGGCTAGACTTTTGGGATATCTCGGCCGCAAGAAAAGATTGTTGTGCTGAAACAATGCCTAAGAGAAAGTTCGGTGATATTGAGATCCTTTAGAACCCGGACATTATTTCTAGGACAGGATGAGCCAACTAAAACTTCAAGAGGGTACTTACCTACAAACTCATGCAAGCCTAAAAACATAAGGATCTGTTTGTTGTGTGTGTATATGTTTACTTGTACATAAACATCATAAACATCATCAACATCATATGCATGCTCACTAACCATTTCAAGGATTTAGAAATTTATCTTTGTTTTTGTTTTGTAGGATATGAATTCTCTCCAAAGAAACACCATCCGAATTAGATTTGTAAAAGCACATCCTCAACTTCAAGAGCTAGCCTCAAGAGTGCCCGGGGATTCTCCTTTTACCAAGAAGTATGGTCGACTCCTCAGTTTGGCTACATACAACTTCCAAGAAGAGATGATGTATGTACTATTCCAATTCTTTGATCCCGTACATCATTGTTTCACTTTTCCAGACTATCAGTTGGTACCTACATTGGAAGAGTTCTCTCTACTCTTAGGGGTGCTCGTGCTTAATCAGATACCGTTCACCGGTATAGAAGGGATTCCAAAACCTGAAGTCATCGCCGAAGCTTTAAATGTGAAAAAGGTCGACGTCATAGCAAATTGGGAGACAAGAAGTGGGGTTAAAGGATTTTTAGCTAAGTTTCTGTTGGAAAAGGCTCGTTCATTCTGGGATGACATGGATTTCCAGGCTTTTGAAGACGTGCTACCTCTCCTCATTTATGGTTTGGTTCTGTTTCCTAATTCGGACTAATTCATATACGTTAATGCCATCAAAGTCTTTCTCTCTCGCAATCCTATACCCACCTTGCTAGGAGACATCTTGCATTGCCTTCATACCCGTACCATGAAGAAAAGAGGTACCCTTTTTTGTTGTATTCCCTTACTCACTAAGTGGTTCACTTCACACCTGCCTCAATCAGCATTGAAGAACAAGCAAAGATTTACTTGGTCTCGAAGGATGATGTCTCTCACTCACTCTGATATCCGTTGGTGCTCAAGATCTTTGGAAGATATCTCTATCATTGACCGCTGTGGTGAGTTCCCTAATGTACCTCTGCTAGGTATTAGGGGAGGTATCACCTGCAACCCGTGTTTAGCTCTTTGGCAATTTGGGTATTCCCGAAGAGACGGCCCTCATGAGATGCTCGTCCAAGGTCTGGTTTTCGACTACGACAAAGAAGACCAAGGTTACCGCCAGAGGTTTACACGTGCTTGGGGAATGGTGAACAAAGTGGACAGTAGGACTTTGGGACATAAAAACTCTATCCCTCTCGAGCCTTACCTTAAATGGGTACGAGCTCGTGCCCAGAGTCTCTTAATTCCTTATCCTTCCATCCTTCCTGTCATTATTGAGCCCGTTATTGAAGGAGACGTCCCATACACCGTTCTTCATTCAGACATGACTACCTCTCTCGAAGACCTGCAGAAAGCCTGAATTCAGTTGAAGGAAGAGCGAGACACATTTGAAACCCAGTACTACTCCAGTGAGAAGAAGGTTCTGGAGCTCTCCAAGCTGCTTCATGAAGAGAAGAATCTGAATACTTACATTGCTCCAAAAAGGATGCGTTCGGTCTTTTTGTCTTGAGAATTTTGTTGTATTTTGGTTTCTTTCTTTGTAAGCCCAAGGAGGCATGATGTATTCAAACTTGGCTTTATTTAATATGACGTGTGTACTTTTTGGTTTGAACAAATTTAAATCTTCTAAATTTCCTTGAAATCATTTGCATATTGCATCTTCATTCATCATAACATCATACAGGTTTCTCATAACAGGTCGCCTTATCCTTCTACTGTTTATTCCAGTGAGATGGATGTTGAATAGACTGTGAAAGATCTTCAGGCGCAGAATTCCTAGTTTCAACAAATGCTCATGGCCCTGACAAAAGGGCAAGATGAGTTGAAGACTTTGCTAGCCAAAGAGAAGAAGAAGACGACGAAGAAACTAATCGGGGTTGTGATTATGGGAAGAAGGTTTAAAGGGCATACCAGGCGAACCTTGGATTTTGCAACATCGTCGGGTGAAGGAGATAACCGAGGGGCCGAGACCCAGGAAGTGAACAACGACCCAGTATCCTAAGGAGAGGAAGAGCTGGATTACTCTGAGGAGCAATATCCTCTTGCTGATGATAAATACAAACAGCTAGAGGATCGTTTGAACGCCATGGAAATTCAGAGAGTACCCGGTTTGGACTTTAAAGAATTAGGACTCGTCTCAGGGGTTGTCATCCCACAGAAATTCAAGGTCCCAACCTTCGCCAGGTATGATGGTATCTCTTGCCCAAAACTACATCTGAGGTCATATGTTAGAAAGATTCAGCCCCACGCGGCTGACAAAAATCTGTGGGTGCATTTCTTCCAGGAGAGCTTATCGGGGACTCAGTTGGATTGGTTCTACCAATTAGAAGGGTCCAATGTCTGTAATTGGGAAGAGTTGGCTGCCGCTTTCTACAAACAGTATCAGTACAATGTTGACTTGGCTCCGACTAGGACACAGTTACATAGTATGTCTATGGGAACCAATGAGGGTTTCAAAACCTATGCTCAAAAATGGAGGGATCTCGCAGGCAAAATCCAGCCCCCTCTATCCGACAGAGAATTAGTGGATATGTTCCTTGGCACCTTGTCAGGTCCATTTTTCAATCACCTGATTGGGAGTTCTTTATCTGGGTTTACCGAATTAATCATGACTGGTGAGCGGGTCGAAGCCGGTATAAAAAGCAGCAAAATTCAAAGAGATGCATCCTCAAGTTTGGTAAAGAAACCTTTTGTTGGGAAGAAGGAAGTCAGTGATGCGTATGATCATAGGAATCAAAACAAAACCGAAAGTCGTCCGGCAGTAGGGGCTGTTATGATCTCTAATCCTGCGCCAAATCAGCAACGAAATTATCAGCGCAAATCAGAAACGCCCATGAGACGATTTACCCGGATTAACATGACCATGTCTCAAGTGTTGCCACACCTTCTAAGGACCAATCTGGAAATTTTAAAGGAGGCTCCCAAGAACCCTAATACTATTTCTCCTCGCTACAACCCGAACGCCCGATGTGCCTATCATTCTGGAAGCCCAGGGCACGATACAGATGACTGTTGGGCCTTAAAGAATAAGGTGCAAGACCTTATTGATGCAAAGGAGCTTGAATTTGAGTCCCCAGAAACGCCTAATGTAATAACGGCACCAATGCCCAGACATGGCCAAGGTATCAACGCCATTGATGATGATCGTTTTGTGTCCTTTGTGAATGACTTGGTTACTCCTCTATTGACTATTAAACAAAATTTACTGCAAGCCGGCTTGTTCCCAGGTTGCGATGAAAATTGCCACCTTTGCAAATCTCTGTCGAACAGTTGTTTGTTACTAAAGATAGGCGTCCAACGCCTGATGACTAGTAAAGAAATCCTTTTCGAAAAGTTACCCCTTATCAAGAGTTCTTATCAAGATGTTTCGATAATCACCATTTTCGACAATCCTCCCAAGGTCTCCACCAAAAGACCCGTCAGGATTACACCTGCTCCCAGATCTGTACCATTGATCATCTTTATGCCAAGACCAATACCATACTCCTCAAATAAAGTTGTTCCCTAGAGTTATGAGGATGACGTTTACTACTACGGCGTCAAGCAAGATCAGTTGGCTGTCACAAATGAAGTTGCGAGAGATATTGATCTTGATATCGATAACATCACTAGAACCAGCAAAATAACGAGACATGGAAGAGTCTTCTCACCTGAGATTGCTCCAAAGACCGTTGCTACTCCTGTGATCATCACTATTGCCACTCCTACCGACATTGCCAGTGATACTCCCGTTGTTGTCCCTACTGCCGATACCAGGGGAAAAGAGGCTTTGGTTGAGCCTGCCCAAACAAGAGAATGTCCCGAAGTCATCCTTGAAGCTTCTAGAAAAGAAATAGAAGAAATCCTGAAGATAATCAAAAAAAGTGACAACAACATTGTAGTACAATTGGGGCAGACCCCCTCGAAGATATCATTGTTGTCCTTACTTTTGTGCTCTGAAATTCACGCCAAAGCCTTGGTAAAGTTTCTTAAGACCGCTCACGTACCCCAGGAGACCTCCATCGACCAATTTGAAGACTGTGTGGCCAGTCTAACTGCTGATAACGGATTGGGCTTTTCTGATGCTGATTTAACCTCTAAGGGGAGGAAGCACAACGATGCCTTGCATATTTCCATTGAATGCAGGGGCACCACACTTGCCCATGTTTTAGTGGATACCGGTTCATCATTGAATGTCTTGCCAAAAAATGCCCTCGATCGGCTGGGTTGCGAGGGACTCATCTTGAAACCTAGCAACATCATAGTGAGGGCCTTTGATGGTTCCAAGAGGACAGTGCACGGAGAAGTTAGTATCCCCATAAAAATTGGGTCTCAGACCTTTGACTCAATTTTCTATGTGATGGACATCCGCCCTTCGTACTCTTGTCTGTTGGGTCGACCCTGGATCCATGGTGCTGGTGCCGTCACTTCCACTCTACACCAAATGCTAAAGTACCCGATCAGAGGGAAGATTGTTACAGTTCACGGAGAAGAGGAATACATGGTTAGCCATTTGAACTCTTTCAGGTATGTTGAAATGGATGGTGAATTCATAGAGACTCCCTGTCAGAACTTTGAGGAGGTTCCAGCAACAGTCGCAGCAACCAAGTCTACTCCAAAGGTCCAGGAAATTACCAGACCTCCTCTAAAGATGGCTTCATTGAAGGACGCTCGTGCAATAGTTGAAGAGGGAGGATGTACTATCTGGGGTCAGCTTCCGGATATTCCCTACAAGTCCGACAAATTTGGGTTGGGGTTCACTTCAGAGGCTCAGAAGACTGTGCGACGTTCTCGTGCAGGGGGACCACCTCTGCGTATCAGCAATCAAGGAGTCAACGCCTTAGAAGATAGTGATGGCAGCTGTCACATGGATGAATGGATTTTTCCAACTATCGGCGGAGGGCTTAATAATTGGGAGACGAAGGATTTCATCCCTATTACTTTTATTCAAGAGTAATTATCTTTTAATATTTTCAGGCTTGTAATATTTAAACAATTCAGACTTTTTTTCTAAACCTTGTGTCTTACCCGAGGTACAATGGTCCATCTGTAAGGGTTGTCACTTCATTCTCATATGTCATTAATGAATCATGGATGTTTTTACATCAAATTTTGTTTTCTTTGTCTTTTCTTTCTTGCATTTTATTTCTTTCAAAGGTAGTTGTGCTCTTACACACACTCACGTATTGAAAATGCAAATCTATGTCCACTCAGGATCCCAAGGGTAACAATTCTGCTATGGCCAATTGTGACTTTGAAAATTTAATCTACCAAGCCGACAACGAAGGAGGGGAAGATTATGAAGTTCCAGGAGAGTTGGCCAGATTGTTGCAACAAGAAGACAGAGCTATTCAGCCTCATGAGGAACCGTTGGATACAATCAACTTGGGTATCGAGGAAGATAAAAAGGAAAACAAGGTGGGCTCCAATCTAGAGCCGAGCATCAAGGAACGTCTGATTCAGCTGTTGCATGATTATGTTGAGATCTTCGCCTGGTCATACGAAGACATGCCAGGACTGGATGCAGACATTGTGGTACATCGTTTTCCTACAAAGGAAGATTGTCCCCCAGTAAAGCAAAAGGTTCGTCGTATGAGACCCGACATCTCGGAAAAGATCAAAACAGAAGTTATGAAGCAGTTCAATGCTGGATTTTTGGCTGTCACCTCTTATCCCCAATGGGTGGCCAATGTTGTCCCTGTACCCAAGAAAGATGGTAAAGTGCGGATGTGTGTGGACTACAGAGACTTAAATAGGGCCAGCCCTAAAGATGATTTTCCACTTCCACACATCAACATCCTGGTTGACAATACAGCCCAACACAAAGTATTTGCTTTCATGGATGGATTCTCAGGCTATAACCAGATCAAAATGGCACCTGAGGACATGGAGAAAACTACATTTGTCACACAGTGGGGTACGTTCTGCTACAAAGTGATGCCATTTGGACTAAAGAATGCCGGGGAAACCTATCAACGCGCCATGGTAGCTTTGTTTCATGATATGATACATCATGAGATAGAGGTCTACGTAGATGACATGATAGCCCGATTACAAACTGAAGAAGAACACCTTGATCACTTGCAAAAGCTGTTTGTCAGGTTGAAGGAGTACAAGCTAAGATTGAATCCAAACAAGTGCACATTCGAAGTCCGGTCCGGTAAGCTCTTAGGTTTCATTGTCAGCAACAAAGGCATCGAGGTTGATCCTGCCAAAGTCAAAGCTATACAAGAAATGCCTGCTCCTCGCACTAAGAAGGAGGTCAGAGGTTTCTTGGGATGCCTAAACTACATTTCTAGGTTCATCTCTCACCTAACATCTACTTGTGAACCAATCTTCAAGATGTTGAAGAAAGATCAGGTAGTTAGATGGAATGATGACTGTCAAATTGCTTTCGATAAAATCAAGGAGTATTTACAAGAGCCTCCCATCTTGGTGCCACCAGTCGAAGGAAGACCGCTAATCATGTATCTGACCGTCCTAGAGAATTCAATGGGGTGCGTATTGGGGCAGCATGACGAGTCTGGCCGAAAAGAGCATGCCATTTATTACCTTAGCAAAAAGTTTATCGACTGTGAAACAAGATATTCACTGCTCGAGAAAACTTGTTGCGCTTTGGTATGGGCTGCTCGCCGGCTAAGGCAGTACATGTTGACTCACACCACTTTGCTGATATCTAAGATGGATCCGATCAAATACATCTTCGAAAAGCCTGCTTTATCTGGAAGGATAGCTAGATGGCAGATGATCCTAACGGAATATGACATACAGTACACTACCCAAAAAGCTATAAAGGGCAGTGTGCTAGCTGATCATCTGGCCCATCAAGCTGTAGAAGATTATCAATCCATGAAGTTTGACTTCCCTGACGAAGACATCATGACATTGGACAATTTTGGAGATTTCAGACCATATGACGGACCCGAACAAGGATCCTGATGGACCCTGTACTTTGATGGGTCATCCAATGTGCTTAGTAACGATATCGGTGTTATGCTCATATCTCCGGAAGGATGCCATACTCCTTTCACCGCCAGACTTTGCTTCAATTGTACGAACAACATGGCAGAGTATGAAGCGTGCATCTTTGGACTCAAGGCTGCCATAAACTTGGGAATCAAATCTTTAGTTGTGTTTGGGGATTCAGCTTTGGTCATCAGTCAGATCAAAGGAGAATGGGATACTAAGCATCCAAACCTCATCCCTTACAAAGAACATGTTTTGACATTGTTACCACATTTCGAGCAGATTACCTTCGAGCATTTCCCACGAGAAGAAAATCAGCTAGCAGATGCTATAGCTACAATGTCATCCATGTTTAAACTTAATTGGGATAACGAGGCTCCCCAGATCACCATTGAACGGATGGACGAACCAGTGCACTGTCACGAGATTAATACCGAAGAAGTAGTGGACCAGCCTTGGTTTCACGAAGTCAAAAGGTATCTCGAGACTCAAGAATATCCAAAAGGAGCTTCAGTCAATGACAAAAAGTTCTTAAGGAGATTCTCAGCTAAGTTCTTCCTAAATAATGGCATCCTGTACAAACGCAATCATGATTCTCTTCTGCTCCGTTGTGTGGACAAGACTGAGGCTGAAAGGATTATGGCCGAATTGCATGAAGGTACCTTTGGCACTCACTCTAGCGGGCATACGATGGCAAAGAAAATTCTACGGGAAGGCTACTACTGGTCTACCATGGAAGCAGACTGCTATCAACACTCCTGAACCTGCCATAAATGTCAAATTTATGCAGACAAGGTGCACGTGCCTATGGTTCCTCTAAATGTCTTAACAACTCCTTGGCCCTTCGTGATGTGGGGAATCGATATGATTGGGGAGATCAAGCCTACAACCTCCAATGGACACCGCTTCATTCTAGTGGCCATTGACTATTTCACCAAGTGGGTCGAAGCAGCTTCCTTGGCATCCGTTACTAAGAATGTTGTTGCCCGCTTCATCAAGCAGAATCTCATTTGACGGTACGGTATCCCGGAAAGGATCATCACTAATAACGGTACAAACCTTAACAATACTATGATCATCGCATTGTGCGAGCAGTTCAATATTCAACATCACAATTCATCCCCTATCGGCCAAAGATGAATGGTGCAGTCGAAGCTGCTAACAAAAACATTAAGAAGATCATACAAAAAATGACAGTCACCTACAAGGACTGGCATGAAATGCTACCGTTTGCTCTCCACGGATACTGTACCACGGCTCGCACATCAACTGGGGCAACACCCTATTCTTTGGTATATGGCATGGAGGTTGTTCTACCTATTGAGGTTCAGATCCCCTCTTTGAGAATCATGAAGGATGCAGGTTTGAGTGAAGACGATTGGATTCAAACCTGACTTGATCAGTTAAACTTAATTGACAAAAAGAGACTCACTGTTGTTTTCCATGGTCAGATGCATCAAAAACGGATGATCAAGGTTTTCAACAAGAAAGTCAGACGCCAGGTATATCAAGTTGGAGATCTAGTGATCAAGCGCATCATCTTGACACAAAGTGATCCCAGGGACAAATGGACTCCTACCTATGAAGGACCATTTGTAATCAAGAACATCTTTTCTGGTGGGGCAATGATTTTAACCACCATGGACGGCGACGACCTGCCACACCCTACGAACGCAGACATAGTCAAAAGATACTACGCATAAGAGACCCGTTAGGTGGACTGGCCTAGGCAAAAATAAGGGCTTCCCGGAGAACCAAAAGGGTTCGGGCAAAAATAATGGATGAAAATAAAAAAAATATGTACACCCGGCAAGTCGAAAACCCGAAAGGGCGGCTTGGGCAAAAAAAGGGTATCCCGGTGGACTGAAAACACGAGAGGGCGGTCCAGGAAAAAGTTAGGGATTAAAGCGTATGACTATGTCCCGTTGAATCATCTGGAAAACAATCTTCAGCGGCAACCCATCGACTCAATTGGCTCTAAATCAATCCAATCGACTTCGTCAAAAGCGACCAGCGGTCAAGACATTCAGCGGCATGAAGGCTATAGTAGAACGGGAACCCCATGGGATTATTTCACATAGCTACCATTTCCTTTGTATAAATTTTCATTTTTCACGACGACATTCTCTTGCCAGAATGCTTTGTCTTATTGTACAAAAAACACTTTTTCAAGTTAATACACAGATATCCCTTTTGAAAGTGAAAAATCGTTTGTTTTCTTTATGTTATTTACAAAAAAATGTCCAATGATTTATTGTTGAATATATGCATTTGAACGTGATTACTGTTACAAATAAAAAATAAAAAATAAAAAATAAAACGGAAAGACAATTACTAATGACTTTAAGGAATAGAGTGATATATGTAAGTCATTCCGTAAAACCCCCCGCTGGTACTCTCTCCAGCCAGAGCAAAATTTCCAACCACTGGTCCAAAATGTCTCCAGCAAGTTGCCCAACTTCTCAGATTTCCCCAGCGGAATATCACAAGCAATGTCGGGCTTTTCCCTGTCTGCAACAGAGCATTTACTTGGAAATTCACCCATCAATACTTCAGAGGGGATTTATTTTCCCCACTTCCAGCAACGCTACAGCACAAACAATCTTTACTTTTCATACATTTGCATACATACGTCATAACATTGGCAACTCAAATGCATACAGTGCAATCTCATTTATTTTGAGAGGCAAACATCACACCATGCATTGCATACATCATAACATTGCATACAATTAACTCTTCACCTTTTTTACAGGAAAGAAACATTTGACAGTTATTATCAACAAATTTCCGACAGATGCAAATCTTCAACAAGTCAAATACAGACTAGTTCCCGCGAAAAGGCTGATTTTTACTGGTTCAGATAAATCTCTCAACAGTTTATTCTGATTCGTCTACAGATTTTTACTGGTTCAGATAAATCTCTCAATGGTTTATTCTGATTTGTCTTCAGATTTCACTGGTTCAGATAAATCTCTCAACGGTTTATTCTGATTCGTCTCCAGATTTCACTGGTTCAGATAAATCTCTCAACGGTTTATTCTGATTCGTCTCCAGATTTCACTAGTTCAGATAAATCTATCAACGGTTTATTCTGATTCATTTCCAGATTTTACTGGTTCAGATAAATCTCTCAACGGTTTATTCTGATTCATTTCCAGATTCTATTGTTTCAGATAAATCTCTCAACGGTTTATTCTGATTCGTCTCCAGATTTTTACTGGTTCAGATAAATCTCTCAACGGTTTATTCTGATTCATCTCAAGATTTTACTGGTTCAAATAAATCTCTCAACGGTTTATTCTGATTCATTTCCAGATTTCATTGGTTCAGATAAATCTCTCAACGGTTTATTCTTATTCATCTCCAGATTTTTACTGGTTCAGATAAATCTCTCAACGGTTTATTCTGATTCATTTCCAGATTTTTACTGTTTCATATAAATCTCTCAACGGTTTATTCTGATTCATTTCCAGATTTTACTGGTTCAGATAAATCTCTCAACGGTTTATTCTGATTCATTTCCAGATTTCACTAGTTCAGATAAATCTCTCAACGGTTTATTCTGATTCATCTACATATTTTTACTGGTTTAGAAAAATCTCTCAACGGTTTATTCTAATTCGTTTCCAGATTTTACCGGTTCAGATAAATCTCTCAACGGTTTATTCTGATTTATCTCAAGATTTTTACTGGTTCAGATAAATCTCTCAACGGTTTATTCTGATTCATTTCCAGATTTCACTGGTTCAGATAAATCAAAACGGTTTATTCTGATCCGTCTCCAGATTTTTACTGTTTCAGATAAATCTCTCCACGGTTTATTCTGATTCATTTCCAGATTTCACTGGTTCAGATAAATCTCTCAATGGTTTATTCTGATTCGTCTCCAGATTTTTACTATTTCAGTTTAAATAAATCTTTCAACGGTTTGTCCCGATCCATTCTCTGTTTAGATCCAGTTCAAATTTTCCGTCAACAGTCACCTTTGGATGGCATCCATAAGCCCATCTCCGACAATTCTCCTCTGTTTCTCCAAATGGAATCTTTAAGCCCATTTCCATACACAATCAAACCAGCGCGTCATCAAGTGCAAATTTATGGGCACTCTAGTGTTCAATTATCTTCTACTTTCAAGCCACAAACGACAAACATGTCAATCTCGCTTTTCAAGTTTAAGAAAATTGAACAGGGGCAACTGTTGTTCCCCAAAATTTTCCCTCCCATTTTTCATACAAGATACAATCCTAGGGTTTCCCAGATATTCGAGATGGCTCAGAGATTGAACAGGTAGATTCTCCTCCGAGACAGTAAATCAGCAATTAGGGTTTTGCAGTTCTCAAAAGGAAATGAGTTTTCAAAGATTCAAATGGTCTTTATGGTCCTTCATGTGTTATCAGAGATATTTGTGCCAAGTTTCAAGCCTCACACTGTGAGTTTGCTCAGTCAGTGGTTCAGACGACTGAAAATGACTCCAGTAACCCAAAAGATGACCTTTTGCGACATCAAGTTCAAGTGACTGTAACTCTTTCGTTACTCGATATTTTTTGGGCATTTCTTTTGCGTATGACTCTCCTTGACTTCATCTCTATTTTCTCTTCACAAGTTAAGATTTAATTATGTGCGAAAGATCATCAGAGAATTCGAATGTTTTAAAGGTCATTTTGCAAATTTGACCCAGTCGCAAGAAACTCCTGTCCAAATTCTGGAACTCACAATGTCTTCGATTTTCAATATCATGAAGTGATTATTTTTGCAAAGTATCACAAATAGTATTGTCTATAAGATTATTTCAACGATCAAGGTTAAAGTGTGTTGGGAAGACCATGAAATTTTACAAGACATTCATTAATACCTTCAAGTCCATTTGTTCCTCATGCGTTTATTTCAAATTCAATGTGCTAAATCCGTGGATTCAAGGTCAAGTTCACACGATCCAAGTTTTGCTAGGCGCAATTAGTTTGTTCATAAATTGCATTCAAAGTCTCATTATCCATTCAAGCTCAAGAGTTCTACATGAGAATCGAGTCCATATAAATTTTACATATTACAAGGCAGGGGTTTATTCCAAATTTCCATTCTCAATTTCAAGTCCGAAATCTTATTCCAAGTGCCACTTTTCAAGGATACATTCAAATTCAACCCATCATTCTTCATTTAAATTTCATAAGAAGCCTACAAGATTACAAGTTGATTTTTGAATGCTTAAGTTCTCACCATTATCATTCAATTTCCTTTCGGTACAAAATTTACATCCAAAATATTATTCAAAGAACATGCAATTGCTAAAGCTTTTACAAGTTTGCAATTACAAAAAGGTTATGTTACAAATTCTTAATAAATGCATTAAAACTACAAAAAGAGTTTTCTTTATCATCAAGCTTTCTTCAAACGCTTCAAGCCACTCGTCTTCAATCCAATGGGCCGTACATGTAAACAAAAAAAAAGAGAAGCATTGGTTAGCAAAATTCATGTTGGAACATTGGAAAATTTCAAAGAAAATCTCTATACTCTCGTCATTAGGGATTGGCAAAAGAATCAGAAACAAGGGGACGATGTTTCATCCATATTTGATCCATTGCAAATCGCAATTTTTTATTGGTTCATAGAGGACAAATAAAGAGAAATGCAAGTCAAAATTAATGGTTTTTATCATGGGTTCAAATGCTGGGAAAAAAATCAGTTTGCATCACAGTAAAAAAAACACAATCACAAAAAGCCAAAATGATGTCAAAAAGGGACTGCATTGCAGCCCTTCATATGTTGTTCACAAGAAGCCAAATTCTGTCCAAAATATCACAAATATAGGCTAAGTCAAATCTGCCACAAGAGGAAGCAAAAACAGCATAGCATAATTGTTCAAACTCAATGGTTTTTCCCCCCAAACAAAGTTTTGATGTTCCAGCATAAAAGAGGGCCATTCGGCACAAGCAAAAGGAGGGAAAAAATGAGATAATTTCATCATTCACAAAGAACCAACAGCATAACAAAATATACCAAAAAAACCCAAGAAAAGATCATCATTTTCTCAAGCATCACCCTTCAGAAAAGAAGAAAAATACAGAGAAGAGATTAGAGTTCAACTTCCTTGTCAAGCAAAGGCCAACATCAAGGTAAAATCTCTATCCCTTTTTTGCATTCATCTTGAATCATTCATTTTCTTTTTCTGTCATCTGCATATTCATTGTTAAATAGTAAGTTCTGAATAATAGTAATAAAACAAGAATAGAAAAATGTAGTAGGATAAATCTTGGCCCAAACTCAGAACTCAACACAACAGCAAACCATCATCAAACATCAAACTGTGAACAAAGCCTTAAAAAGTCCCAGAACCTCAACAAATCCAAAACCAGAACATAGTAGCCAAACCTTAACAACAAAAATTGTTAACCTGTAACAAATCCACAACCAAAACCAGTAGCCAAACCTTAACAACAAAAACGGTTAACCTGTAAACAATCCACAACCAAAACCAGTAGCCAAACCTTAACAACAAAAACTGTTAACCTGTAAAAAATCCACAACCAAAACCAGTAGCCAAACTTTAACAACAAAAACTGTTAACCTGTAACAAATCCAAAAACCAGAACACAATAGCCAAACCTTAACAACAACAACCGGTAACCATCATCAAACATCAAACTGTGAACAAAGCCACAAAAAATCTCAAAACCTGTAACAAAAAATCTCAAGTCCAAAAAAACCACAAAGCATGTAACTGAATCAAAGAGCAAAAAGAAAAGCTGTAACTAGATTAAAATCGCAAAGACGATAACCAAGCATCAAGACTTATAAAGACAGTAACAAAGCATCACCGAAATCCCAACTAATAACCATCGCAAATCATCATCATTCAAATCGCTGAAAAATAAAGAGGCCGGCAGATTCGCCATTTCACATCATCACCTTCGTCCAACAACCTGCATGCGCCTTCAATCCTCAATCGGGAACCACCTCCTAAACATTATAGAAGTTTTTTCTTGAATCAAAGAGTAGAGAGGGTGATGGTGGTAGGAAGAACAACGTCGTTAGAACACAACATCCCAAACCCTAATTTCATTTTTGTCTCTTAAACAGTAACTAAACAGGGTTAAACACTTGGGCTTGTTTCTTTTTGTAATTTCTTAAGCCCATTTTCGATTCTGCTGATCATCCCCCCCCTGGCTTGTTTTGTTACAGCAAGAGCAACATTTTGTTTGGGCTTCATTCTCAAATCACCTTAAGCCCACTGCGTTTTAGTTTAATTTGTTTTCTTTTACATTCTTTTTTTTTATTATACAATTGCTAATATAACTTAAAATACTTTTTTTTCATTAATTTGATTTAGGTTTTTTTTTTGTAATTAATTTTTATCATGTTCTTTTTAATAAAAAAAATTTAGATTTAATTTTACTTAATAAAACACCAAAAAAATAATAATAAGACTTAGTTTTGTCATTTCTTTAATTTATTTTGTCATTTACATAATTAAAAAAATACACAAAAAGATAATGCATGCGATTTTAATTTAATCAATTATTTTTATTTTTAGAATAGGTTTTACTTTTCTCTTTTCAAGTAAATACTTAACATTTCATTTCCATATTTTATTGATTTTATTTTCATAGATTATCATAGCTTTAATTAAATCGCACAAAATTCGATTTGGTTGTATTGCTTGTTATTCGGACATTTCTATCTCATTTGATTCATCCCCATTTGTAAAAATTGTACCCCCATTCCCGAATATTTTGTAATAGCGTAGAATTTCAATTCCCGCAATTTACTGTTTTCCATATAATGTATAGTAATTAGGCGTGTATGGTAAGATTCAAAATCAATCGCTAGATGACCTAATCAAAGAATAAAATAACTTGAAACTAACACACTTTTTCACACGCGCACCTCTAGGGTAACCTCGCTCGTTGCCTTGGAAATACAATCATGTCCCTCGAATATGAGACACTTTAGAAATGATCCTTCGATAAAAAGATCGTAGTCCCTCGATGACCCTCGATGTTGCCTTCGATTAAAATGATCTCGTCCCTTACGAAAATTGCCAAAGCGTCTCATAAGTTGCCTTTGATGATTGTAAAATTGACCCGCGCCTGTCCCTTCACATCCAACGATGGGGCTTCTTACCAAATAAATGGTAAGATAGCACCATTAAGAGGAGAAAGAAAAAGAACAATTTAAGACCTTTCAAGTAGATAGATTCGCTCTTAGTTACTCGCTTGCTCACGACAAAAAAACTTTTACACCTACAATCTCATTTCAAAACATTTTCAAAAAGACAAAACATTTTGTATACGTTCTTATAGAGACGAGAACCATTGCAAAACATCTTTTCAAAACATTTTCCGAAACACGATTCACAAACACATCTTTGAACCATTTTTCGAAACAAAACTTTGTACGCATTCTTATAGAGATGAGAACCATTACAAAGAGATTTTTTTCAAAATACTTTCAAATCCCAGACCACAAGCACACTGTCAAATGAAAGCAAGTTATCTAAACGAGTAACTAAGATCCTATGGAAAACCATGGATGAAAAGGGTGCTAATACCTTCCCTTTTCATAATCTACCCCCCGAACCCGAGAAATAATCTCGAAAGGTCTTTCCTGTGCTTTTTTACCTTTCCTTTTGGATAAAAGAAAAGTCAGTGGCGAGTCTTGCTATCCGTATAAGTGCAATCGAAACACAAAACATCAAGTCAGTTTTCCCACCATATCACACCCGCCTTGTCTTTTAAGCAAGCATGGTGGTTGTCAGCAGGATTTAAGGAAAAGCAAAAGAAAAGTTGCTATCCCAAGATAGTAGAGGTACACGTGGGGAAAATCTTTTGGATAAAGACTCAGAAGGTAGTTGTGAGCATTAAATGAGTATTAAATGATGATGAGACTTATCACAACCAGAAATCCTGTAACGTGATACTCTACACCAAGGCTTAGTTCTGGATCAGAAGTTATGCTTCAGCGTAGCATCCATCTTCTGATCTTTGTATCTTCTGGCTCCATCATGTTTTGAAGGAGCCTTCAGACTTTCTAGAAAGCTTGCAGCACGCTCCTTAACCTTCTTTGCATTACCTTAATAAACTCTGACTGAACTTGCGTAGATGCTGAAGAGCCATGTTCTGACTGAAGACTATGTGTTGAACCATGTTTACAACTTCTGATTGCACCTGCCTGGGGGCTGGCTCAGAAGTTCTGAAGTGTCATTTTTCTTAAATACTTAGAAAAATCCCAAGTATTTAGAAATTTGGCTTTTCTATAGTAAATTTGACTTTTGAACTTTTTGATGATACAAACTTCATATTCCAACATGTCTTGATGAAATATGATTCTTGAAGCTTGATTTTGATCCAAAAGCAAAAGTTTGACTTTTCAGCGTGCAAATGACCATTTTGCCCTTGGAAGTGATTTCCTTGGAAAAATTGATAGTTTAGGGCCTGGAAACTTGATAGAAGCAAACCTAGGATCCAGGGTGATCCCTTATGAAATGAGAGGGCAAATTTTGGGGTACAACATAGGGTTTACGAGTTTGTTTTAGGGGTTTTCAATGCAGGAACAATTGGCTCTCATATTGGGTACCATGATGATCGGGGCTTCAAGCCTAGTTGATTCATGGTCACCAATTTCATTTATCTTGCTTGTATTCAATTTTTGAATGAAATGGGGTTATAGCTACGAACAAACGTCCGTAGGTAAAAGTGTTTTACCTAAA
Source organism: Vicia faba (assembly GCA_948472305.1). NCBI lineage: Eukaryota > Viridiplantae > Streptophyta > Magnoliopsida > Fabales > Fabaceae > Vicia > Vicia faba. Next base: position 1,222,696,448 of record OX451741.1, on the reverse strand, counting down.
ACAACGGTCCAAGGAAGAAGATAATGCATGGCAAGGCATGGTTGGTTCATTCAAATTTCGCACGCTTTTTCTAGCAGGAGGCTTGATTTGGCTTTTTATTTTATTTTTTTATTATATATACAACTAACAAGTCCAGCGCAGATGGTTGGAAAGCATGCCTTTGATGCACACGTCCTGGGTTCGATCCCAGGCGTGTGCATTTTGATATTTTCTTAATAATTTCAGGCCAATCCCATGCAATACATCATCCCACGCCTATCATGCATCATCAACACCCATCCACTGGATGCCCAGCTGGCCAAATCTCACGCTTCTCCCTTGAAGGCCCATGGTACACACGCAAGTCAACGATACACCAGATCCAAGGTTGACTGGGCTTGAAAGCTTAATGGGCTGGGAAATTCAGATTCCCACCCCCCCAGAATTGCAAACAGCAGGCCTAATTCTTAATTTTTTCTCTTTTTATTATTTTGTTTTCTTTATTCTTTATTTTTTATTCATTTTATTTTTTAAAATCAGTTTTTTTATAAAATCATAAAAATCAAAAGGTCATAAAAATTAGAATTTTTTTTTTATTTTAGCAAATTTAATTTAATTAATTAGCTTAATTTAATTTAGGGTAACTTTAACTTATTTTTACAATTAAAATCAATTAGAAAAATAGGTTTAAATTCTTAATTTAGTTATTTTCTTTTTGTCAAATAAAAAAACACAAAAAATAGGTTAACTTAATTATTTTTCTTAATTAAAGTTAATTAGTAATTAGGTTCCTTTTTTTAATTCAATTATTACTTATTCTCTTAAATAACAAAAATGACAAAAAATGATTTTTCTTTAATCAATTAGATTTAGTCAAGGGTCAAAACCCTAATTTCTCTCGCATTTAATTTGTCGCGCGCTTGCTATTATTTTTGCCATTATTATTGTAACTGTTTCAAGGTTGTAATAATTTTAATTAGGATTTTTAAATTCCGTACTTTTATTTCCCGTCAAGGCAATTATGTAACTGTCAAAGCCATGTAATAGCTAGGTTTATTTCCGCTTTTAATTTCAGCAAATTATTAACTGTTAGATGAATTAATAGGATTGTATGGCAAGAATGCATGAAAAAATTAAAACAAGTAGAAAACCCTAACGTGCAAAGATTAAAATAACTGAAACAAATCACTCGCACATGTTCACTCCCAGGGTTTACCTCACTTCGGTTGCCTTTGATAAACAATCATTAAGCATAGGATATTTTAATGGTCGCCCTCCAGTCTAAAAAGATCAAATTGTCCCATTCGAATGTTGCCTCGGAAATGTTGCCTCGAAAATGTTGCCTCGGAAAATGTTGCCTCGAAAAGATCTTAAGAATCTAAGGTTACTACTAAAGTTTTCTAACTATTTTTTTAGTGATTGTATTCGTCCCTTTTGAACGTCCCTTGAAAACTCCAACGACGGTGCTACCTACTCCTTGATAGTGGGATAGAGCTGTTTAAAGGAAATAGAACCAAAACGATCTTTTTTCGAGTAGGTAGATGCTAGTAGGTACTTGCTCAAAATAAAACTTTTCACACAAACACCTTTTCAAAACAGTTTTAAAAAAAACAACTTCGTCACACCCTTGAGGACTGATACAAGGGTTATCACGAAGTAAAATATTTTCAAAGCAAGCATACACACAAGCAATTTTTAAAATATGAGCAAGTACCTAAGAGCCCATAGGTAACTACGGATAGAAAGGGTGCTAACACCTTCCCTTTCTATAATATACCCCCTGTACTCAAAATATCTCGAAAAAAGGTTTTTTCTGTTCTTTTTCCTTTTCCATGATTGGATGAAATAAAAGTCGATGCTGACTCTTTCTTACCGCGACATTTTGCAAACACAAAACGCAAACCAGTATTAACAGTTGGTTCTGCCACCGTATCACAATGAGATTGCAAAACTCTTTCTTTTAGAAATTTTTGTTTATGTTCAAGTGTTGTTTCTTGTTCTAACCACTTTTCTTTCTTTGTTTCATGTGTGGAAACAATGATGAGGATGGAAAGGCAAGAAGAAGAGGAAATAACGTCGTCAAGAGTTCTTGGAGCTTCAAAATAAATGTATTCAAGAAGCTTTGAGTCACATGTATAACTTTTAAGCTTGAATAATAATGGATATTGCAACTTGTACTTTGAATTAAGAACAAAAGTGGTAATGAATTGTATAAATTTTGCAATTCCATTTAAAATTTTCTTGATTTCCGAATAAGAAAATGAATCATATAACTTGAAACCCTATAAATATATTGAACATCATTTGATTGACCCTTTCAAATTTTGGAATTTTGACAAATATTGGATTTGAATTCCCATGATGAAACACTTCAAAATTTATATTTAAAGATTTATTTGAAAACCATGTAACTTTCTTCTTGAAACTTTGGAAGAAATGAAGCTTTATAAGTCCTTGAGATTTAATAATGAATACGACTCGAAGAATCAAAAGAAAGCTCCTAACTTGGGATGAATTTGCCTTGAGATGAACTTGAGCTATGGAATGAAGTTGAATTCCATTTGAATAAACCTTTGGTTTATAATTTCTGAACTCATGAAAATAAGACATTCCTTCCACCTTTTGAATCGAAGTTTTGAATTAATTTGAATCCATGAATTCTTAAACTAAAAATCTAATACCATAGCTAACTATTTTCCAATCCAATTATTGACCAATGAAACTTCACACAAAAGTCCATTGCCTTAAAAACTCATGGCGTAAATCGAAATTAGAGGTCAAAATGACCTATAATGTTCCAATAGAATCCATAACTTTCTAAGCACAATTTTGACTTTCACCCTTAAAGCAAAATTGTAGACAATGCCATTTGTGACATGTTGCAAAAAGAATCAACCTGAAACAATGAAGATTGAAAGAATTATAATCTTTGTAAGTTAGACAAAAGTCACATAAATTTAGGTCAAAGTCACAAAATGACCTCTAATGTACTCAAACTTTTGATGGCCTTCTATGCATAATTAGCTCTTGACTTGAAAAGAGAAAATGGAGATGATGTCAAGGAGATTTGTATGCTCGGAGAATCACTCAAAAATACTGAATAATGAAGAAGTTTTGATCATTTGAACTCAAACTTGCAAACATTGACTTTCAGCCAACCCACTTTAAATTAACTGCAAACTTTGTCTTTCTTTAACAACTCGAAGCATTCTTAATCACTCATGAACTTGAGATGTCGAAGAAGGCATTGAAATAAACACATGAACCTATTTCAAAGAATCTTAAGAATTAAGCAACCAAGCTCGCCTTAACTAAGCTGACTGAAACTTCAAAATAGCATGACCTAAGATTATAGATCACCACTCTGAAACATAGGCTTTTGGGAACCATTTTTGGCCTGAACAAACCAAGACCCTAATTGGAGAGCCGTCACCTGAATTTCTTGATCGCAAACCATGTCTTACAAGAAACAAAATAAACAAAACATATTTTTGGATTTTGGTTAGAGGTCATTAAAATATAAAGCACATGTATACAAGATACACGATTCAAGGTGCTTTGTGATCTATCAAGAGCAAACTTAAAGATAAGACACCATAGAAGAAGTACCCAAACCCTAATGCATGATCTTGTCGCATTATGATGGTATGAGATGATAGAGGAATCTTAGGGGGAAAATTGGGGTATAACACACGCCACCCTAGTGGCAACACACTAGCACTTAAGCCTCTCATACGCCTGGTCTTGGGTTCGAGCCAGGCGTGAGACATTTTATTTTTCCATGTTTTTATTTTAGATCATATGCAACAGATCCAGTCACGCCTACCATGCACTCCCTTCATCAACACCATCCAATCAGATCCAACGCTGGTGATAAGCTACTCCCTATGGTGCACCTTAAGAAAGCTGCCCCCACTGGATCTCCAAACGTCTAGGCCCTCTTGTTATTGGGCCTGGGATTTTGTTTTTTTAACACCCCTCAATTACTTTTGCAACACATGCCCATTCTTTTATTTATTTATTTTTGTTTTAAATTAATATTTTTTTAATCAGCTTTATTTTAATCAACAAAAATCAGAAAAATCAGAAAAATCAGAAAAAACATTAGATTTAAGTTTTTTTATTAATTAAATTAAATTTTGTTAATTTTAATCAATTTAATTTAAATCTCTTTGAGTTTATTTTATTAATTAAAAATTAATTAGAATTAGGTTTTCATCATTTCAATTATTTTTCTATACAAAAAAACACCAAAAACATTTTTGAAGTACTTAGAGTTTTTAGGGTTTTGACATCTCTTCAATCTCCGCGCACTTATCTATTTTTGCATTTTTATTAATATTGTAACTGTCAAAAGGGATGTAATAGTTTAAACTAGGACTTTTTACATTTTTCTTCCCCCCATATGAGATTTTGTAATCCCCATCCCCGAAGCACTGTAATAGCGTAGATTCAATTTCCTGCATTTTTATTTTTCCGCACCACTGTATGAGTGCTTGTATATACTTAATTGTTAGCTTAATAGGATTGCATGGTAAGACTTAAAAGAAAACATTATAAAACCTAACATCCAAGATAAAAATAACTCAAACATAACACACTCCGCACACGCGCACCTCTATGGTACCCCCACTTGTTGCCTTCGGAAAACAACAGTCACGTCTATCGAACATGGGATGTTTTAGAAAAGATCCTTTGGTAAAAAGATCGTAGTCCCTCGATGACCCTTCAATGCTGCCTCGGTAAACGATCTTAGTACCTTAGGATAATTGCTAAAGTGTTCTACGAGTTGTTTTTATGATTGTATGATGATCCACTCCTGTCCCTCAAAACATCTAATGATAGGGCTACCTAATAACTAATGATAGGATAACACTATCTAAAGGAAAAGAGGAAAAGAACAAAGACCTTTTGAGTAGGTAGATAGCTTACAGTTGCTTGCTTACAAAACAAAACAACTTCTCACTTATACACTCTCTTTTCTAAAAAAATTCAAAGACAAAACACTTTGTATGCATTCTCAACGAGACGAGAATCATTACAAAGTTTGTCGCACTAAGGCATCTTTTCAAAATATTTTTAAAATACACTTACACAGAAAACACTTTCAAAGTGAGCTAGCAACTAAGAGCCCGTAGACAACTATGAATGGAAAGGGTGCTAACACCTTCCCTTTTTATAACCTACCCCCCTTACTAAGAAAAATTCTCGAAAGGTCTTTCCTGCTCTTTTCACCCTTTCCTTTATTGGATAAAAGAAAATTCGGTGGAGACTATTGCTATCCGCAACAATTGTAATAAAATGCAAAACCAAAAGTCAGTTCTCCCACCGTATTATAGAGACCCTCACAAACATACTAATAAAAAACCATTTCATTCCCCTTAGAAAGTATAGTTATAGATAGACACACCCTTAGAAGCAAACAAACAAAAATGGATATCGTTGAGTACAAAGGATGTGAGAGGTGCTAATACCTTTCCCTTTCATAATCGACTTTCGTACACTCTCTTTTGGTTGCAAGCCCATCTTATCCATCCTCTTGTGGTTTTCTCGATATTTCCCCTTCCTTTGGGATAAATAAATTTTGGCGGCGGCTCTGTTTGTTGCCGATAGCTTCAAGGCTTTAGTGAAAAATTTGAAGACTACTCACATGCCACAAGAAATTTATGCCGATCAATTTAGAAGGTATGTTGTGAGCTTGACGACTGACAATGGCTTAGGTTTCTCTGATGCTGCTCTGACTCCTGAGGGAAGAAACCACAACAAGTCCCTGTATGTCTCCATTAAATGCAGGGGCACTACTCGGAATCATGTTTTGGTTGATACTGGGTCCTCGCTAAATGTTCTACCAAAAGGCGCTCTTGACTGACTTGATTCCAAAGGGGTCGTACTAAAACCTAGTGATATTGTAGTTCGAGCCTTTGATGGGTAAAAAAGGATGGTACATGGAGAAGTGAATCTTCCAATCAAAGTGGGCTCACAGATATTTGAATCTACCTTCTATGTAATGGACATTCGGACAGCTTATTCTTGCTTACTGGGATGCCCCTGGATCCATGGGGCAGGCGCTATCACCTCTACCCTACATCAGAAATTAAAGTATCATGTGAACGGAAAGATTTTTACTGTCTGCGGTGAAGAAGAGTATATGGTTAGCAACTTGAATTCTTTCAGGTGTGTAGAGATGGATGGTGAATTCATCGAGACTCCATGTTAGACTTTCTAAGTTATCCCTCCTGCCTCTACAGAAGATGTCTCTTCCATTCCCAAAGTTATAAGGGTTCCGCCCAGGATGGCTTCATTGAAAGATGCTAAAGCTACTGTAGAAGAAGGTGGTTGTACTATTTAGGGACAACTTCATGACATCCCCTATAAATCTGACAAGTTTGGTTTGGGTTTCACTGTAGAGGGTCAGAGGGTTGTTCATCACGCTCGACCTGGAAGGCCACCATTCCCCATCAGCAACAATGGAGCCAACATGATAAAAGATGTTGACAGTGATTATGACCTTGATAACTGGATCTTTCCTACCGTTGGCAAAGGGCTTAGCAATAGCTACATTTTTGTTTTTTATTGATTTCAAGTTTTGGCTTTGTAATATTTTAACAATGACTTTAAGCCTTATGCCTTACCCGGGGCACAACGGTCCATTTGTTAAGGGTTGTCATTTCATAAACATATTTTCATTTAATAAAAGCATTGGACGTTTTGCATTCAAATTTTATGCTCTCTTGATTTCTTTTCACTTTTATCACTTTCAAATAGCTATGTGTTCTTACACACACCCATACAATACATTGCAGATCCACATCCATTCTGGATCCCCTTGATAATGATTCTGCTATTGCCACTTATGACTTTGAAAATCTGATCTTCCAAGCCGAGGACAAAGGTGAGGAAGATTGTGAAATACCAGGAGCACTTTTCAGACTGTTAGTGCAAGAAGAGAAAGATATTCAACCACATGAAGATCCAGTTGAAGTGGTAAACTTGGGTTCCAAAACAAACAGAAAAGAGTCAAGATAGGCACCAACTTAGAGGACAGTGTCAAGAACAGGTTGATACAGATGTTGCATGAATATGTTGAGATCTTTGCTTGGTCATACAAAGACATGCCAGGGCTTTATACCGATGACTTCCCGCTTCCACATATTAATGTTTTAATCGACAACACCACTCAGCACAAGGTGTTCTCCTTCATGGATGGTTTCTCGAGATATAATTAGATCAAGATGGCACCCGAAGACATGGAAAAGACTACTTTTGTTACATAGTGGGGAACTTTCTGCTACAAGGTTATGCCTTTTGGGTTGAAGAATACCGGCGCAACATATCAGCGTGTTATGGTAGCTTTGTTCCATGACATGATTCATCACGAGATAGCGGTCTATGTCAACGATATGATAGCCAGATCAGAGACTAAATAAGAGCATCTGGACCATTTACATAAGTTATTTGAGAGACTGGGGAAGTATAAGCTGAGATTGAATCTGAACAAGTTCACCTTTGGGGTGAGATCCGGTAAACTCTTGGGTTTTTTTGTCAGTGGTAAAGGAATTGAAGTTGATACCGCTAAAGTCAAAGCTATTCAAGAGATGCCAGTCCCCCATACCGAGAAGGAAGTCATAGGTTTCTTGGGATGAATGAACTATATTTCCAGATTTATTTCTCATATGACTACTACTTGTGAACCAATCTTTAAGTTGCTGAAGAAAGATCAGATAGTAAAATGGAACAACAATTGTCAGATAGCCTTCGACAAAATCAAGGAGTACCTACAAGAACCTTTAATTCTGATGCCACCAGTTGAAGGAAGACCTATGATCATGTATTTAACAGTGTTAGAGAACTCAATGGGATGTGTATTGGGACAGCATGACGAGCCTAGTCGAAAAGAGCATGCAATATACTACCTTAGCAAAAATTTTACCGACTGTGAAACAAGATACTCACTGCTCGAAAAAACTTGATGCATTTTGGCATGGGAAACTCGTCGACTAAGACAGTATATGTTGACCCATACTACTTTGAAGTGACTCAATAAGCTCATTAACTCTCAAGTTGTTGATGTTTTGAGCTTCTTCAATAGCTATAACCTTCATGTAAATCTCCTAGGTAAGGACCTAAGAATCTTTCTGACCAGCTTTTCTTCTGACGATTTCTCTTCCAAGGCACTTGATGCAATAGCAATTTCAATAATCTTCATCTGATATTCCTGAATTGTCTCATCATCATTCATCTTCAAGTTCTCACATTTAGAAGTAAAAAGTTGATGTCTTGAAATCTTCACTTTATATGTACCTTCATAAGTTGTCTTGAGAATCTCCCAAGAATCCTTCGCTACAGCACATGTATTAACCATCCTGAAAACATTTTTGTCTACTTCGTTGAATAGAGCATTTAAAGCCTTAGAATTTCCAATGGATTCCTTATCATCATTTTCATCCCAGTATTCTTCAGGCTTCATAGATTATTTTTCATATTTGTCCTTCACAAATGGATGCTCTCATCCTTTTAAAATAACCTTCCAAGCTTTATTATCCATAGATTTCAAAAAATCTACCATTCTGGAATTCCACCAGTCATAGTTTGAACCATCCAACACGGGTGCTCTATTGTTATATCCTCCTTCTTTCTCCATAGTGCCATAAATTATATCCCTGGATCTCACTCAATAAATAGAACAGGGTGCTTAATCTTGATGCCAATTGAAATTCTAGCACACCCAATATCAGAAGTCAAGACTGATGTCTCAACAACATACAATGTCACAACAGATGTTATAACATATGCTGACAGAAGAACAGACTTGCTAAAAACAAAAAGATTGTGCACAAAATTAAAGTACATAAACTTAAAGAACACAATCAATTGTTAACCCAGTTTGGTGCAACTCACCTACTATAGGGACTACTAAGCTAAGAAGGAAATCCACTATCAGTAGTATCAATTTAAAGCTAAACAATCCCAGGTTACACTTCTCACTTAATCCCTATCTAATACAATTTCTACCTAGGAACCTCCTAGATATGGGAACTCCTCTCGTTCCCAATCACCGCAGTAATATCAAACAATCCCAATCCCAGGGAATGTCTCAAGAAACCAAAATGAAGAACACTCTTCCAACATAAAAATATTTAGTTAGCTTAAAAGCTTCACTAAGAACAATACTCAACTCTTTGCTTAAAAGTTTAGATGAGAATAATAACTTGATATACAAGTAACAATCAGTCAACTAAAATGCATCAAAATATACATGAGTACATACAAAGAAACACATGGAGAAACCAAGGAAATCTCAAACCCTAAACCCTTATTTTTCACAAGGTTTTACAATAAAACTACGCTTCTTAAAAACTAGGTCTTGGACGACTCCTTATATAGAATTCTGCAGTTGGGCTTAGGCTCTTCAATCAAATATAATCTTCAGTTCTAAATCCTTGCAGAATCTTCATAAACAATACATCTAACCTGCACATGCATCGGATCCTCTGGAAAGTTCTTCAACTTTGAACCGTGGGATGCGACCTTTAGTGTCGGACGTTCCTATAGGAAACAATGTTAAAAAAAACATATCAGAAAACTTTCAACACATCAACGAATCATAATAAATATTTTTCAATTAAAAAATATATACCTCTCCCTACCATACTTTGTATGCGACATGGTCAACATACCTTGTGAGCACAAATCGGTCACTAGGTTCTCCCAGAAAGGCTCCATTTGTGTGAACAGATGGCTATGTAGATGCGCGAGTCATGACGTCTGTATCCGTAGGAGACACCTCATCAGCATTAGGAACCTGCTCAGCCGACACACGAATCTCCTCAACAATAACCTCCTCCACTTCAACCTCCATGCTGGTACAGGTACCTCACAACATCATGTATAGGTACCTCCTCAACAATAGGTACTAGTACCTCCACAACAACATGATCAGGTACCTCCACATGAGAAGGTACCTCTTCAGCAGTAGGGGTGAAAATAGGCTAGGTTAGGCTAGTCTTTAGAAGGTTTGAGTCTGACCTATAATAAACTTAAAAGACCTTAGCCTGGCCTATGGTTTATTATAGACTTTTTTTTGTCTGACCTGACCTTTTTAAAAGTTTGGTCTGACCTGACCTTTTTAAAAGTTTGGCCTGACCCGAAAGCCTATTTAAAAGCCTATTTCTCATTAAGATTTTCAATTAATCCATATTACTTAAGAAGCCTTATAGGTCAGTCTATATATGTATATATAGGCCAACCTATTTACCATTTGTTATTATATATATATATATATATATATATATATATATATATAGGTAAACCTAGAGAAATTAACATGCCACCCCCCTAAATTTCAGTATTCCCAAAATACTCCTTTCACTATTTTCTCTAAATTTTTTATTTTTGTTAAAAAAAAATTACTATTGGTCAAAGGGAAAAATTTCGAAATTTCTGGTACTCTTAGCAAATTTTTTGTACCGATTATTATCGCATACCGGAAATTCTTTACATTCTACAAATTTCTGGTAGTGATATACTGGAAATTTCGAAGTTTCCGATTGTGATTTACCAGAAATTTTATAATTTTCGATAAATTTTATAAAAGTTCTACACGTACTGGGAATTTAGCAAATTTCTGGTAGAAAACCTTTACCAAAAATATCAAATTTTCGGTACCGGAAATTTCAGTTAAACTTGAAATTTTCGGTATGTGTGAAGATGAAGTTTTATATCTTTGCGGTCCTGAATCGGAAGTTTCAGCTTCTTCTACGGATTCATGTACTGATCTTACGCAGTTCTTCATCACAGATACTGTATGTTTTCTATACCATTTACACAATTATGTTTTTTTTTTTGTAAATTGATGAAGTTTAAGTAATGTTATTGTAATCGTCAGATTTTTGAATCACGAGATAAAGTTCTAGAATAGGCACAGTCAACTAGAAAAAATCATGGTATTGTTGTTGTTACAATTCATCTAATATTGATAATGGAATGCGAGGGAGGAAAGATAAATTGATTATGGGTTGTGACAGAGGAGAAAATTACAAAAAGAAAAATGAATTTGTGAAACTTTCTGATGACAATTATACTATGAAGGTTAGATGTCCATTTAGGATGAGATATGTTCCAAGTGGTATCGGTTGGAAGGTGATAGTTAGATGTGGGATGCACAATCATAGACTAGATAAGGATTTAGAAGGTCGTGACATATTGAGCTGTCTAAAAAATCATGAAAGAAAGCTTATGAATGACATGATGAAGTACAACATGGCACCAAGATACATCATGTCTGCTTTGAGAGACAAAGACCCAGAAAATCTCACGAGTATTATCCAGGTATACCAAGCTAGAGCAACATACAAAATAGGCAAGTTAGGTGCAATGACAGAACTGCAAATGCTATTGAGCTTTATTCATCAAGAGAAATACATGTGTTAGACTAAAAACGGGAAGGATTCAGATATTATGGCTGGTATCTTCTGGACACACCCAGACTCTGAAGTTGTTGAATATGTTTCCTCTTGTGTTAATTTTTGATTGCACAGACAATACAAATAGGTAAGAATTTTACTTATACCATCCTAAAATATGTTGAATGAGCTGGTTAATGAATGTGCATTTTAATCGTGCAGGTATCAGCTATCACTATTGGAGATTGTTGGTGTTACATCAACAAAATTGACGTTTTCAGTTGCTTTTTCCTATTTTGAACATGAAAGGGTGGAGAACTTCACATGGGCACTACAGAAGCTCAAAGTGTTATTCTATTCATAGAAATTACTACCAAATATTATGGTGACAGATCGGGAACTTGCATTAAGGAATGCCATTGATTTCGTGTATCTAAATGCAACTCATTTGTTGTGTGCGTTCCATATTTCAAAAAAACATGAGCATGAAATATAAAGAGTATGTGAAATCAGAAAGACAAGAACATGTCATGAAATCAGAATCACTCACTTAGGGAACACAACAACAAACAGGTACATTGGATTAACATGATAATATGTTTATGTTTATATATTAATTTGAAAGTTGTTTAGATAATATGTTCATGATTTCTAGGATGGAGTCTGCATATTGGAGACTAAAGAACTTGTTGACTACAAGTTACGGTGATTTATGTTGAAGTTGGGGAGATGTGAACACAATGTTGAAGTTGCAGTTAGGTTCCATCAGAGTTTCATTTCAAAAAAGTATCGCCAACATTGAACATAGGTATAACACCCCATTCTATTCTAAATTGCACACTTTTGTCTCAAGACAATGTATACAACTCATTGGAAAGGAACTAGAAAGAGTAAAATTTGTTGGTGCAAGCAAGGACAAGTGTGGTTGTTACATCAGGACAACACATGGGTTACCATGTGCGTGTCAGCTTGCCGGTTTCTAAATTGTAGGCACCCCTATACCTTTGGAATCAGTTCATGTATTTTGGAAGAAATTGCACATTTCAGAACATGATGTGAGTCTTGATGAGAGTAGGTGGGATTTAGAAGAAGAGTGTGAAGAGTTGAAGATATATTTCTGTACTTTGAATATTGTGGGTCAGAGGGTGTTGAAGAAAAAAGTCCATGCTCTAACCTATCCATCAACAACTTCAATGTATCCACTGCCGATGAAATACAAGCCAAAGAGGAGAGTTAAAAAGAGTAAAAAGGATGAAGATAGCGATGTGCATCGTGATCTTAGCTAGTGGGAATATGATGCAGCTTCGTAGGGGAGTCATACTACAAAAATATCATGCACAAAACTAATTGCAAGTTAATCGTCGACCATGCCGATTGATAAGCAACCTTCTACCAAATCTTCAAGAGCTGAGTACTTGTCATACTTTCCTGCTTTCTTTCATCCATACATCGATGACATGATTGATGTTGAGAATGATGGAAATTATGGTTATCGTTGCATTTCATCTTTATTAGAATGGGGAAGAAGCATGTTATTCAGTTCGAAAGTAATTGGATACTCAAGTTCATCAACACGCTGACTTGTTTTTCAAGTTGTTCTATGATACTGTCTCTGAGGTTAGAACTTCGTTACAAGTCAATCACTTGGGAGTGCAGAGTAGGGATAATGGATGTCGATTCCTGATATGAGTTACCCTATTGCTTCTAGATATAGTGTCGTATTTGTTTCCCTTTACATGAGACTTAACATGATATTTTTCTCACTTCTCATAGCTCCACCCCCATACACGAGTCAGCATACTATCTTTGTTGTTGGTTTTGTCAATAAATGTCATTAAGTTCAGGTGAAGTTGAAATCTGATTATCGACTACCTCCCGTCACTAAGAAATGGAGGAATAATTGTTCTAATAATACAAAAGCATAGGAATCAGCATATGAGGGCCGCTTCAGACATTGGAAAGAATTGTCTAGGTTATGATTGTAGTTTCTTTTAATGTAACTATGTATGACAATTATTATATTTATGTATTTAGTCGATTCGTTATTTCACAGTGTATTTTATTCAAATAATAGTTTTAAAAAAACAAAATTAAATCCCAGTATTATTAAAATTTTGAAATTTTTGTTATTTTTTACGCACTGGAAATTTCAAATTTCCGGTTTGTATTTAGAATTAAAAAAATACCAGAAATTTTGAAATTTTCGGTATTTTTCATACACCAGAAATTTCAAATTTTTGCTTTGTTATTTTAATGATGAAAAACACCAAAAATTTGAAATATTCGGTATCAAAAATTTCAAATTTTCAATAACAATCAATTGATACGGTAAAAACTTGGAAATTTGACGAAACTTCTGATATTTGCGTGAAATTTTTGGAACGGAATCAAAAAATTTAAATATTCTGATATATTTCAGAAACATTTTCGTAAATGCTCCATATCTAAGAGATAGTATGTATAAAATAAGAGGTGACATGTTAATTTCTCATCAATCTATTTATTATATATATATATATATATATATATATATATATATATATATATATATATATATATATATATATATATATATATATATATATATATATATATATATATATATATATATAATATTGATCAACTTATAAAGTTTCATACAATTTTTAGGTTATATAAAACATCGAACAAGATGAAAATGAATTACAAAATGGAAACCCAAAACTTGTATATACTATAAATGTAGAAACTAACTAATTGTAAGATCAATTTAAGTAGCTAAAAAGGTGCAGATGCTATGTCACTGAAAGCTTCTAGTGATGGTTCTTCAGCCAGTAGTTCCAATTCTTGACCCGTATCCATGTTTCCCGATCCCATGCAGCAAGCAGCACTAACCACTGGCTGCAATCCCTGCCAATTAATAATAATTCCTCTCATATTTTAAACACCAATTAACTTTCTGAAAATATTACTCATGCAAGCTTTATTGTTAGAATTAGAAATAAGCACCTCGGTGAAAATTCTGGAAGCATCTTCGTAGGTCTCTGTGTTCAATATATATATTGCTAAATCCTGTAAATTCATCAACGTACCATCATTAATCAAGAACCAAACCAATAAAAAATATATCTTCAACCTATAAAGCACAGACAACAACAAAGTCTCTAGACTTTGACACTGACACGACGACATCAGTGTAAGTGTAAGTGCTAGACGTAGTGAAGTGAGTTACCCTTGCCGATCGAATCTGGTCGATACCAAGAGTTCTAGGCTCCATTTCAATAGATGAAGTCCTTTGAATAGGTGGTGGTGACATAGCCATAGGTGCGTGCTTCCAATGATGAGATATAACTTTATTTATGAACTTGGCAGAGTTGTTGAAATGAAAGAATATTAACGTGCTCTATATATAGTTGAGAATGTTTGGTGAATCTGAAACCTAAGGTGTGATGAAGCACGCAACATGCAACGTGTCGAGTCCTATAAGGTTGGTCACACGTGGAACAATGAATTGGGTACAGATGGTGACATAGTAGAAAGAAAGAGATTAGGGTGATAGAAACGTGTTTTGTATGGCTATAAATGGAAATAAAAAGAGGTTAGTGGAAATTAAACGTATTTACGTGTTGGGATAATGTTGGTGGGAACCGGAGAAAGAGAGTCATAACGGTGGAGTTGACGGGGAAGGCACCGCCATTTGAAAAATCCACGTCGATTAACCTAAGATTGTAAACGTGTAGGTATATGATAGATTGCATGTCATTGTTGATGTATATGTATTTAAATGAATAAATAAAGAATTTAATTGATATATTGTCCGGCAATGTTTATTAAAATTTAATTTCTATTTTAATTATTTATAAAAGAATATTTATAATAGTTGTATTGTTTACGTTCAAAAAATTTTTAAAAAAATTCTTTAATATTAACAGAATTTGAAGAAACATTCATATATTATCAACGATATTTGTTTTTAGTGAGTAACATTAAAAATATAATTAAGTATAACAGAGAAATACTTTACTTCTTTAATTTTTCTAAAAATTTCATTTTTAATTGTATTAGCAAGCAAAAGTATTAACTCGTTTTGAATTTGATGTCCAAGAAAGTGAACATGAATATTATCATTTGTAATACGTCTAATATGTTCTTGGACAATTGAGTCAAATTCAACTAACGTTTCAATTAATCCTAAAAATTTCTCATTGTTATTTTGGTACAATCTCTCATTAGAACTACGAAAGGTCAAATTATATTTCGCAAGAAATTTCACTAATGAAATAATTCTTTTTAAAATATTTTACATTGTTCCTTTTCTTTCTCAATCAACATTTGAGTTGTTTTATCAATAGTTTGAAAATTTTGCATTCTTTTATGTAACTCATACCAAATTGTCATACTGTGAACATGTTCCATGCCTCTCTCATGCTCTTTAAGTCGTTCACCAACATATTTTCAAGTACAAAAATTCTCATTTGCTAATTGACCTCTACCAATCCCTTTTTTAAAAATTTTACAACAAAAACAAAATACACTATCCAGCTTTTTTGAATAAACAAGCCAATCTCCATCACATTTCTCTCCATTTGGTAAAACTCTAGTAAGCAAATTAGTCGTAAAATATTTAGATGATTTGTCTTTAGGATTCTTTACAATAGACAAATATCTTTTAGGACCTTTTATTGCCAATAAATCATTCATTCTAGACTCAAGAGAATCTCATATTGTCTTCAGAATTTTTTGACAAAGAAAAATTGCTTTGTATCATAGAAAGATGAAGAGGGAAAGAAAAAGAGACAGAAAGATATCACCTAAGCCTGTAAAGAAAAGCAGTCTGCTACAAACCAGCAAAACAGTCCAAAACCTGCACAAATTTGTACCAAAATAGACATGCTCTAACCTGTACTCAAAAGGCCACAAAACTGTTAACTAAAAATGTTCAAAACCTCAACTTTCCCCGCAATTCCTATCCTTTATCTCACCACAAGAAGAGAATGATCAAAAAAATCACTGACACAGTAAATTCCAAACACAATCCTCACAAAACAATTTCAACATCCAACTGTCTACCTTCTTCACACAATCCAGTTGCTTCCTCCACTATCAGTATCCACCCGAACCCACTTCCTCTTCACGTTTTAACAAGAAGAGAAAATCTTACAACAAAAACTCCATTCACCATCATCACAATTCACACTTCAATGACAGAATCAAAGGGGGACAAAACCAACAAGAAACTTACTCGGAAAATTCTATCAAAACCCTCTCATCACAACACAAGAAAAAAAAACTAACATGCAGAACCAGAACACAGCTCCCTACATTCTCATATGTATTATCATCTGCAATTTCAAATTCTCTCATCCTCGCTTCCGCACTTCCTAATTCCTCACCTTACACTCATACATATATTTCAGATTCACAAAACTCAGAGAAGGTTCATAAATAGAAACAACAAAAAGAACTCACCAAGAAAATTTGAAGCTTACCCCCTGCGTCTTTGCTTCATTCATAGCACTTCACACCTCATCTTCATCAACCTGTAGTCTGCAACATCATATTTCAATCATCAACAATTCAATCGTAACTGCTTCATATTGCAAGATTCCAAAGCTGAGCCGGAAGGTTGAGAACGAACGGGAAAAGGATAAAAAAAATAAACGGAGACGGATATGTGAGCAGAGGATCATCGAAGAAGAAGATAAGGATCGCGGTTTCGATAGAGGTGGTGGCATCATTTTGATCGAAAGAAGAAGTGAGGAAGTTAGAAGAGCGCCGCCGTGGTCTTTTGAAGGAGGTTATCGTGATTTGTTTGGAGTAGCTGAAAGGTAAAGAATTTCAACCCTAACCTTTCCCTTGATAAATACCTCGTTTATTATGTTTCTTCTTTTTAATCCAATTAATAAAAATATGATAATAATGAGCAATTAGACAAGTTATGATATTTGAGACTGGATTAAATTCATATTGGGCCTCATCGCTACACACACACCCTTTTGGCCCAGTCCAATTATCATCATTCACCTTATAGTTCAATTCATTCTTATTAATAACGAATGAAACAGAATAGCGTAGTGGTTGGAGTGTTGGTTTGCAAGCGTGGTGTTCTGAGTTCGAGTCCTGGAGGATGTTTTATTTCTTTTTCTTTGTATTTTTTTCTTAAACACATAATTTTCTTTTTTTTACAAATAACTTTGGCCTTTACAATTCTTTTCTGGCCCATCCAGATTTCTACCTCACACACCCATAGTCAGTTTAACACCATCATTCCACTTTGTTTTGTTAGTTTTGATTTTATTTGTTTTAATTTAACAACTCATGAAGTTTTGTTAGATGATTTTTGTAACTTAGTTCTAAATTTTAATTTAAGAAAAAAATTATAAATAATTCTATTAATTAACTTTTTTTCTTTAGTCTTAATTTGTTTGTTTAATTTCTTCATAATAAAAAATACTAAAAGATAAAAAATATATATATACATTTGATTTAATTTCTTTAGTTAATTATTTTCTTCAATAATAATAGATTCTTTATTTTTCTTTCCAAATTCCTCACAAACAAAATACCAATAATTTTATTTCCATACTTTGTTTTTACTTCATAGATTGTTGTAATTTTAAATAATTGTTCGATTCGATTTGGTTGTATTGATTGCCTACTTGGACTTTTAATCGCATTGATCCATCCCCGTTTGTGAATTTGTACCCCCATTCCCGGAAACTCTGTAATAGCGTAAAATTTTAATTTTCGCAATTTACTGTTTTCCTTATACTGTATAGTAATTAGGCGTGCATGGCAAGATTTAAAATAAATCGCTAGATAACCCTAATCAAAGAATAACTTAACTTGAATCAAACACACTTTCACACGCGAACCTCTAGGGTAACCTCGCTTGTTACCTCGGAAACACAATCATGTGCCTAGAATATGAGACGCTTTAGCAAAGACCCTTTGATAAAAAAGATCGTAGTCCCTCGATATTGCTTTCGGTAAAATGATCTAGTCCCTTACGAAAAATTGCTAAAGCGTCTCACAAGTTGCCTTCTATGACTGTATGATTGACTCGCGCTTGTCCCCTCACATCCAACGATGGGGATTTCTTACCAAATCGATGGTAAGATAGCAACATCTAAAGAAGGAGGAAAAGATCATTTAAGACCTTTTGAGTAGGTAGGTCGCTCCTAGTTGCTCGCTTGCTCACAACAACAAAACATTTTTACACCAACTTTGAAACATTTTCAAAAGACAAACATTTTGTACGCGTTCTTATAGAGACGAGAACCATTACAAATACGTTTTCAAAATACTTTCAAAACCCATACCACAAGCATATTTTCAAACAAAATCAAGTGATCTAGCAAGCAACTAAGAGCCCGTAGATAACTATGGATGAAAAGGGTGCTAACACCTTTCCTTTTCATATCCTACCCCCCGAACTCAAGAAATAATATCGAAAGGTCTTTCATGTTATTTTCAACCTTTCCTTATTGGATAAAAGAAAAGTCGGTGGCGGCTCTTGCTATCCACAATAATTGTGATCAAACGCAAAACACCTAAGTCAGTTCTCCCACCGCGTTACAGAACTGGCGACTCTACTGGGGACAACTTAAAAATGGGGTTACCTTAGGGCTAGATCACATTTATTTGCTTTCATTGTTTGACTTGATTGCTTTACATTTTGGTTCCTTATTTGGGATTGTTTTGATCCTATACCCGGATCTAGGATTCCTTATAGGTAAGTAGCAATACATTATGGAAACTGTGTGGGGTATACTGATATCGTCTAAGCAATAGCTACATTAGTGTGACACATTTGTTGGTACCGGTAGCCCTTGAGTAGTCAAGGAGAATACAGGGCCACTGTGTGGTGTCATGAAGCACTAACTGACTTTAGAACCTTACGTGACCAACTTGGCCATTAGGAAGTAGTGAGATAGCCGGCTTTGGTGCAGTCTGAAGTTGGTTGATACTCGATACTGCACTCATTGAGATCGGAATTTCGTGATATTTTGGTCGCCATTAAAGAGGCTTGCGCTGAAACAATGTTCGATGAAGAAAGATCAGTAATATTGAGATCCTTTAGAACCCGGTTACTATTATTAGGACAGGTTGAACCAACTAACCTTAAAGAGGGTACTTACCTACAAACTCCATGCAAGCCTAAACCTAAGGACTTGTCTGCTTTGTGTGTATATGACTATATGTACATAACAACTTGCTTACTTTGCATACTTGTACATAACATCATGACATCATACCATAGCATTTTCAATAACCTTTTCAAGGATCTCGAGGGCCTATGATGTAGGGACACATTGAATCGGACGTCTATCAAGGGGCAAGTGGATTTATTTTCCTCTAACCAAACTCCGTCAAAGATCAAAGCACAACATCTTGAGTAAAGGGCTACGACCCACTTGACATGGTGAGCTTGATGCTCGAGGAAGGACATCCACTGGTACGAGGTTCTTCAATAAAAGTTGTAGTCAAAGTTTAAACTCCTAACATCTTCTTGTGTTTACCCCGTGAGATTCTTGAAAACATGCTTCCACATTCGATGCATCATATCATGACAGGTTTCTCCCACACAGGCCTCCTTATCTTCCTATTGTTTATTTCAGTAAGATGAATATGGAACAAACCGTGAAGGATCTCCAAGCACAAAAATGCTCAATTCCAACAAATGTTCCTGACTTTGGCTAAATGACAAGAGGACTTGAAGACTCTCCTTCTCAAGAACAAGAAGAAAAAGACAAAGAAGTCAATGGGCGTCCTGAATTTGGGAAGAAGACCTAGAGGACCAGTCAAGGAAGCTCTAGATCTCTCAACTCCATCAAATGAGGGGAATAATCATGAAGAAGATAACAACCTGGGGACTGATGAAGATGAAGCTGACTACTATAATGAACAATATCCTCCCGCTGATGATAAATACAAACAGTTGGAGGATCGCCTCAATGCTATGGAAATTCAGCAGATACCTGGCTTGGACTTTGGAGAGTTAGGGTTGGTTTCCGGAGTGGTCATCCCTCCAAAGTTCAAAATCCCTACCTTTGCCACGTATGATGGAGTCTCTTGTCCTAAGATGCATCTGAGATCTTATGTCTACAAGATTCAGCCTCATACTGCTGACCGGAAGCTATGGGTCCATTTCTTCCAAGAAAGTTTGGCTGGCACTCAGCTAGAGTGGTTCTATCAGTTAGAATGAACCGACATTCACACCTGGGAGGACTTGGCTGCTGCTTTCTACAAGCAGTACCAATACAACGCTGATCTTGCACCAACTCGTGTGCAATTGCAAAATATGACCATGCGTTCCAATGAGGGCTTCAAAGAGTACGCCCAAAAATGGAGCGACTTGGCAGGCAAAGTGCAGCCACCCTTAAATGATAGGGAGATGATTAACATCTTTATGGGAACCTTGACGGGACCTTTCTTCAATCACCTAATCGGAAGCTCCTCGGCTGAGTTCACCGAGCTAATACTGACTGGAAAAAGGGTTGAAGCTGGAATCAAAAGCGGAAAGATCCAATGAGCTACATCCTCTGATGCTCAGAAAAATCCATACAATAGGAAGAAAGATTCCAATGTTTTTTACGGCCAAATAGGTCATAACAAGAGCAACCAAGACCAACATGTGGAGGCAGTCCTGATCTCCGGTCCTACATCAGTGCAACAACGTCAACAGGGGAATCAACGTAAGGAGGTCTTGCCTAAAAGAAAATTCACTAAGATCAACATGCCACTCGCTCAAGCGCTACAACACATGTTGAAAGCAGAGCTGATTACATTAAAGGCTCCTCTCCGGAATCTTAATACTTCTGCTCCTACTTATCATCCCAATGAAAGGTGTGCATACCATTCTGATAGTCCTGGATACAACACGAACAACTGTTGAGCTCTGAAGAATAAGATCCAAGACATGATTGATGCAAAGGAAATTGAGTTTGACCCTCCAGAGGCTCCTAACATGATCACTGCTCATATGCCAAACCATTGAGAGTGTCATGTTCATTTTGAATTTTCAATTGTAATATCTTTTGTTGTTCAAACATTTATCTATTAATGTCGACTTTGTTTTATTAATGCATTGCATATATTTGTCTTGAATTAATCCATTCGTTTTCATTATATTTGAACTATGCTTTTTACTCCCTTTATAATATTCAACGTTTGTTTTAAAAGTTGCAAGCCTTTAGAGGGATGATGACAAAAACAAATGCATTAATCTTATACAGTATGCTTTTGGACAGACCTTGCTGACGATGTACAGGCGTTCTTTCAATTCCTAAACACTGGAGTTATAAGAAGGATAATCCCTAGTCAACCCCTTCGAGCCAAAGAAGTAGAAGTTTTCTTTTTTACAAAAATCAAAACCTTTAATCAAAACCTGGGGCAGGATAGTCTCTTAGTTAATTCAAACCCGCATTCAGTTGCAAACTTTCACTTCGTACACAACGAATGACATCAAAAACATTCCTTCTGAACCAAAAGATGGTGATGGTTCCCTATCAAATAGGTAGTCATTATCTCTCAAAAGAAAAGCCCACTAAGTCAAAACCTACGAAGGAGACTTAAGGAAAACTGGGGCATCCCGCTGACTGTAATCTCAAAAACAAGAACAGTCAGGAAAAATCAGGGATAATAAATATAAAAAAAGAGGTCACTACAAATCCTCAACAACATGGAAAATATGGCAAAAATGACTGCCTTCCAACAAACTTAACTTGTCTGAACCATCACCAAAGCGCCATTCCAGACTCAATTAGAGTTCAAACGCACAATTAACTGAGTTTAGGACTGAAGAACATAACGAAGAATGGGCAGGTACAATTAAACTTTAAGCCTTATCCTTTGTTTCTTAAATCATGAACCTAGACCACGATACAACCTTTCAAAGTCCTAATTGAAGCATGGGTCAGTTTGAAATCATATTGTTACAAAAGGTATCCTGACTCCTGTAAGGTTTACTCTAAATCCTGATTTAAATTCACATACTTGCAAAATTCTTGTATCTGCTAAATAGAATTTTCAAAACTTCAAGACAAGCATAAACTTTGCATTATTTTGAATACCATTGTTTGCATATGGCTAATTGTTTGACAATAGAGAAATTCACACGACGAATATTCAGCAAATGAAAGCTCTCTCAATAAACAGAGTCACTTTAAATGGAAAGACGCTTCCAGTAACAAATCTCTCATAACCAAGGGGCACGACATGACCATTGTCCAACACATATGGGGTAGTCAAGTTGAGATTCAAAGAATCTCTCAAAGAATTGTTGAATAACCAGGGGCAAATCTCCATCTGAGTCACTCAAGGGGCAACGTTATGTTGATCATGGGTTTGAATAATATCCACTATGAAGACTTTTGGTACCATCAAATTTCTTGTCTGTGCCAATAGTGTCAGTATCAAATGGTGTCAGTATCAGATGGTGTCAGTACTAGATGGTGTCAATATCGTGTCTTCAGATCCTCCCATGACAGTTCTTAGAAAATTCTTAGACTTGACCAAAGATCTTGGGTACCACCAATTTGTTTGTTTAAGCCAGTAGTATCAGATGGTGTCAGTATCATATCTTCGGATCCTCCCATGACAGTTCTTAGAAAATTCTGAGACTTGACCTAAGATCTTGGGTACCACCAATTTGTTTGTTTGTGCCAGTAGTACCAGATGGTGTCAGTATCAGGTCTTTGGTTTCTTCCACAACAGTCTTAGAAAATATCTCTAGGAAGTTCAGGGCTACCAGAAATTTGATCAAAATCTCAAATGTCGAGGTGCACCAGATTAACTCTAGGGGAAAACAGGCTCCCACATATAAAGGGTCATGTGCGACCAAGAAAACATTTTCTAGCATTATTACAACACTTACTGCTATGGATAGTGACAAATCCCCACAAAGTACCCTTTATAAGGTGATCCTCGGTGAAGTCTTCAGAGTCACAAGGCTATCCCCGACAAGTGCAGAAGCATCCTTAAATAAAAGTGGTGCATCCTTCAGCCGATGACATAGTCAAACTCACCAGTGAACAGAGGAGTTTTGATCTTTTCCCAATGAACGCACACATCACACTAGTTCCCAAACAGAGGGTGATTGCCAACAGTTTACCATCTTCTTAGACATAGTTCAGACACAATCTACATGTAGATTCATTTTGATACTCATTCCAGATTCTCTTGCAAATACAGTACAGATATGACCCAGACAAAGATCAATTTTGATACTTATTCAAATGCATCTTCTTAGATACAGTTCAGACACAATCTGCATGTAGATTCACTCTGACTCTCATTTCAGATTCTCTTGCAAATATAGTACAAAAACGATCCAGACAAAGATCAATTCTAATACTCATTACAAAGCCTCTTCTAGATACAATGCAGATACAATCTAAATATAGATTTATTCTGACGTTTATTCCAGACTCTCCTCAGATACAGTTCAAATACGATCCAGATATGGATATCATTCTGATACTCATTCAATATCTCCTCAGATACCATCAAGGTTTGGAATTATTCTGACGTTCCCCAGCTGAGCTGGTCTTATTTGAGTTAAAAGCCTCATGGAGTTTTTGTCCAAAGCGTCCTTCCGACAGATTGGTGACAAGGTTTATTTCCCCAACAAACAGAAAGATTACCCAGCTTGAATTTTCTTCCCGGACTATCATAAATCAAGGGACCACAACTCCTCTTCCCCAGCAGACTGCTCTATAATCCCCGCAGGTACTTTCTCCAGCAGGAGCGGAAGCAAGGACATCCTGCTACAGGATCACTAGCATATCTTCAGTATGCAGCCTAATGGTATCAGGTGCTCTCACATCCTCGGTGGAGCAAAACTTCCAGTTACCGCTCCAAAGATTCCCCAGTGAAAGTCTCATAGCTTCTCAAGATTCCCCAGCAGGATCTCACGAAGTCCACAAGCAATGTACGACGTTTCCCTTCCCCAACAGAGTTTATTTCTCTAATAATGGAAACTCACCCATTAACGCTTCAACTTCAAAATATGAAGACTTACACTCCTCATTCCCAACAATACTCAGGGATTTATTTTCCCTGAGTCCAGTAACATTGCAACAGAATAATTAATATGTTCATACATTGCATTCATACGTCATAGCATTGACAACACAAATGCATATAGCAGAATCTCAGGCCATGCATTTCATACATCATGGCATCGCATACAACTAACTCTTCACCTTTTCAGGAAAGATCAATCAACAGAAAATTATCATCAACAAATTTCCGACAGGATAACTATTTGTGGACAAATCAATTACAGATCAATTCCCGATAAAGGACTGGTTGACCATCTACATAACAAATATTTCTTTTAGACCACTGTTGGTTCAGTTTAAATCTCTCAACGATTTATTCTGATTCTTTCCCGCAGACATCTTCTCTGGTTTAGATAAGTCGCTTTAAGATTTATTCTGATTCTTCTCCAAACCCCTGTTGGTTCAGTTTAAATCTCTCAACGGTTTATTCGGATTCTTTCCCGCATACATCTTCTCTGGTTCAGATAAGTCGCTCAAAGATTTATTCTGATTCTTTTTCCAGGCCCCTGCTGGTTCAGTTTAAATCTCTCAATGGTTTATCCTGATTCTTTCCCGCAGACATCTTCTCTGGTTCAAATAAGTCGCTTCAAGATTTATTCTGATTTTTTTCCAGACCCCTGCTGGTTCGGTTTAAATCTCTCAATGGTTTATCCTAATTATTTCCCTCAAACATATTCTTTGGTTCAAATAAGTCACTTCAATATTTATTCTTATTCTTCTCCAAACCCCTGCTAATTCAGTTTAAATCTCTCAACGGTTTATCCTGATTCTTCCCCGCATAAATCTTTTCTAGTTCAGATAAGTCGCTCTAAGATTTATTCTGATTCTTTTCTAGACCCCTGCTGGTTCAGTTTAAATCTCTCAATGGTTTATCCTAATTCTTTCCTAGTAGACACTTTCTCTGGTTCAGATAAATCGCTCAAAGATCTATTCTGATTCTCTCCAGTTAAAGAATACCCAAGACCTCTTTTTGTTCAGTTTAAACCTATCAACGGTTTATCCTAATTCTTTCCAAATAGACATTTTCTCTGGTTCAGATAAATCGCTCCAAGATTTATTCTGATTCTTTCCAGTCAAACAACATTCAAGGCTTCTGCTAGTTTCAGTTTAAATCGACCAAAGGTTTATTCTAATTCTTTTCTAGTTGAGCTCAAGTTTAGGCTTAGTCCAATTTCTGTCAACAATCACCTTTGGATGGCGTCTATAAGCCCATCTCTTACAACTCTCCATCATTTCTCCAAATGGCATCTTTAAGCCCATTCCCTACACAATCAACCAACACATCACCGAGTGCAAATTTCTGAGCATTCTAGTGTTCAATCATCTTCCACTTTCAAGCTACGAATGACAAACATGTCGATCTCACTTTTCAAGTTTAAGAAGATTGAACAAGGGTAGTTGTTGTACCCCAAAATTTTCCCTCCCGTTTTTTATTCAAGATACTATCCTAGAGTTTTCTCGAATACTCAATTTGGCTCAAAAGTTTATCAGATAGATTCTCTTCCTAGGCAGTAAGTCAACAATTAGGGTTTGTTATTTCCTAAAGAAAATTGAGTCTCCAAGGTTTCAAATGGTCTTCATAGATCTTCATGTCTCCTCAAGGATGTTCGTGCCAAGTTTCAAACCTCGCATTGCAAGTTTGCTCAGTCAATGGTTCAGATGCCTGAAAATGACTCCATTGACCCAAAAGTCGACCTTTGCGAGATCAAGTTCAAACGATTGTAACTTCTTCATTAATATATATTTTTAAGCGGTTTTATTTGTATATGACTCTCCTTGACGTCATCTCCAATTTCTCTTCACAAGTCAAGAGCTGATTATGTGCGAAAGATCATCGAAAATTCGAATATCTTAGAGGTCACTTTCTGGTTCTGACCTAATTTCAGATGAGTGTGGCTTGCCTTCCAAGAGTCGTAATGTCCTCAATTTTCAAGATCTCGAGATGATTATTTTTGCACATTGTCCTGAGCGATGTCATCAATAAGTCCTCTTTAAGAATCAAAGGAAATTGTGTTTAAAAGACCTTGGAGATTATCAATTTGTCATAGGTCATTTTCTTGATTTAGAATGTTTTCAACTTCTAAATTGTTTTCTCAAAGGCTATGATTCTCATGTTGAGTCTGTCCATGGAATGAGATGTTAAATTCAGAGATTCATATTGAGTTCGAACAAGATGTTACTTATAATATAAGTTTCCATGTTGAAAATCGATTTATGGTCTTGGTGAAAATGATTTGAGGATTCATTTGAATAATGTTCTTGATTAGCAAAGAATTACACGATATCACAAGTTTCGTCCAAATCTTCTACAGTTCACTCGTGTGAGTTGTTTTAAATTCAAGGTATCAAAGAACGAGTTCGCTCAAGTTTGCTCAAATTCATTCGAAATTTGGAATGCAAACATGATTAAAGTTATGCTTTGATTCTAAGTCACAATTCTCATGAACCAAATCAAATTGTCGAACCTAATTCAAAGTTCATGGCTATTCATATATTCTCAAGCGCGTCATTATTCAAATGCAAGACTTTTTCTTAAGTCGCTTTTGAATTCAAGATTATTCAAGTTTATTCAAGAATTCAAGATTTACAACAAGCCATCATTTTTATTTGAATACATTTTACAAGTCTCCAAGTCTTAAAATTCAAATTACAAATGGAAACCGCAATGTTACAAAAGTTGCAATAATACAAAATTCCTAAAGAATTGATTTTTCGTCATCTTCAAGTCTTCATCAGGCACATCATGCCGCTCTTCATCAATTTTCTCCATTGTCCAAATTGCTTGTACATGTAACAAAAGAAAGAAAAAGTTAGCTACATGTGAAAATTCAAGAACTAATTGTTAAGAGTTTTTTATTTCATCATTAGAGTTTGCATTTTAGAATCAGAAATTAAGAGGTTTTTTAATCATGGTTTATCTCCTCCAACTTTTGCAAATTACAAAAAAAGTGTGGATTTCTTTTGGTTCACAAACAAGGAAAAGAATAGCAGTGCAAAAACATGTAACAGCAGTGCAAAAACATGTAACAGCAGTGCAAAAATCGTGTAACAGCAGCAGGCAGCAGCACAACCCAAGGCAGCACGAAGACAGCAGGGCAAGAATTTTTTGCAAACTCTTCAGAAATTTTTGACAAAGCAAAATTTCTTTGTATCATAGAAAGATGAAGAGGGAAAGAAAAAGAGACAGAAAGATATCACTTAAGCCTGTAAACAAAAGCAGCCTGCTACAAACCAGCAAAACAGTCCAAAACCTGCACAAATTTGCACCAAAATAGACATGCTCTAACCTATACTCAAAAGGCCACAAAACTGTTAACTAAAAATGTTCAAAACCTCAACTTTTCCCCCAATTTCTATCCTTTATCTCACCATAAGAAGAGAATGATCAAAAAAAATTTCACAAGAAAAATATCACTAACACAGTAAATTCCAAACACAATCCTCACAAAACAATTTCAACATCCAATTGTCTACCTTCTTCACACAATCCAGTTGCTTCCTCCACTATCAGCATCCACCCGAACCCACTTCATCTTCACGATTCAACAAGCAGAGAAAATCTTACAACAAAAACTCCATTCATCATCATCACAATTCATAATTCATTGACAAAATCAAAGGGGAACAAAACTAACAAGAAACTTACTCAGAAAATTCTTTCAAAACCCTCTCATCACAACACAAGAAAAAAAAACTAACATGCAGAACCAGAACACGACTCCTTATATTCTCATTTGTATTATCATCTACAATTTCAACTTCTCTCATCCTCGCTTCCGCACTTCCTAATTCCTCAGCTTACACTCATACAGATATTTCATATTCACAAAACTCAGAGAAGGTTCATAAATAGAAACAACAAAAGTAACTCACCAAGAAAATTTGAAGCTTACCCCCTGCGTCTCTTCTTTATTCATAGCACTTCACACCTTATCTTCATCAACATGTGGTCTGCAACATCACGTTTCAATCATCAACAATTCAACTGTAATTGCTTCATATTACAAGACGCCAAAGTTGATCCGAAAGGTTGATAACAAACGGGAAAAGGATAAAAAAAGAAACGGAGACGGATATGTGAGCAGAGGATCATCGAAGAAGAAGATAAGGATCGTGGTTTCGATAGAGGTGGTGGCATCGTTTTGATCGAAAGAAGAAGTGAGGAAGTCTGAAGAGCGCCGCTGTGGTCTTTTGAAGGAGGTTATCGTGATTTGTTGGGAGTAGATGAAAGGTAAAAAATTTCAACCCTAACCTTTCCCTTGATAAATACCTCGTTTAACATGTTTCTTCTTTTTAATACAATTAATAAAAGTCTAAAAATAATGAGCAATTAGACAAGTTATGATATTTGAGACTGGATTAAATTCATATTGGGCCTCATCGCTACACACACACCCTTTTGGCCCAGTCCAATTAGTGGTTGGAGTGTTGGTTTGCAAGCATGGTGTTCTGAGTTCGAGTCCTGGAGGGTGTTTTATTTCTTTTTCTTTGTATTTTTTCTTAAACACATACTTTCCTTTTTTTACAAATAACTTTGGGCTTTACAATTCTTTTCTGGCCCATCCAGATTTCTACCTCACACACCCATAGTCAGTTTAACACCACCATTCCACTTTGTTTGGTTAGTTTTGATTTTATTTGTTTTAATTTAACAACTCATGAAGTTTTGTTAGATAATATTTGTAACTTAGTTCTAAATTTTAATTTAAGAAAAAAAATTGTAAATAATTTTATTAATTAACTTTTTTTCTGTAGTCTTAATTTGTTTGTTTAATTTCTTCATAATAAAAAATACTAAAAGATTAAAAAAAATATACATTTGATTTAATTTCTTTAGTTAATTATTTTCTTCAATAATAATAGATTCTTTATTTTTCTTTCCAAATTCCTCACAAACAAAATACCAAGAATTTTATTTTCATACTTTATTTTTACTTCATAGATTGTTGTAATTTTAAATAATTGTTCGATTCGATTTGGTTGTATTGATTGCCTACTTGAACTTTTAATCGCATTGATCCATCCCCAATTGTGAATTTGTACCCCAATTCCTGAAAACTCTGTAATAGTGTAGAATTTTAATTTTCGCAATTTACTGTTTTCCTTATACTGTATAGTAATTAGCCGTGCATGGCAAGATTTAAAATCAATCGCTAGATAACCCTAATCAAATAATAACTTAACTTGAATAAAACACGCTTTCACACGCACACCTCTAGGGTAACCTCGCTTGTTGCCTCGGAAACATATTCATGTCCCTCGAATATGGGACGCTTTAGCAAAGACCCTTCGATAAAAAAGATCGTAGTCCCTCGATGTCCCTCGATGTTGCTTTCGGTAAAATGATCTAGTCCCTTATGAAAAATTGCTAAAGCGTCTCACAAGTTGCCTTCTATGACTGTATGATTCACCCGCGCTTGTCCCTTCACAACCAACGACAGGGCTTTCTTACCAAATCAATGGTAAGATAATAACATCTAAAGGAGGAGGAAAAGAATATTTAAGACCTTTTGAGTAGGTAGGTCGCTCCTAGTTGCTAGCTTGCTCATAACAACAAAACATTTTTACACCAACTTTGAAACATTTTCAAAAGACAAACATTTTGTACGCGTTCTTATAGAGACGAGAACCATTACAAAGAGGTTTTCAAAATACTTTCAAAACCCACACCACAAGCACATTTTCAAACAAAAGCAAGTGATCTAGCAAGCAACTAAGAGCCCGTAGATAACTACAGATAAAAGGGTGCTAACGCCTTCCCTTTTCATAACCTACCCCCTGAACTCAATAAATAATCTCGAAAGGTCTTTCCCATTCTTTTCAACCTTTCCTTATTGGATAAAAGAAAAGTCGGTGGCGACTCTTGCTATCCGCAACAATTGCGATCAAACTCGAAACACCCAAGTTGTTAGAACAAGATTGGTTCTGATCATATCTCAGAGTTTTGATGATAACAATAAATTATATTTTATATAATTGATACTCTGATGAACATATTTAATTGTTTCAGATAATGTTCTGACAGAAGCATTTTTTACGTGCTGAGCTGAAAATAAATGAAGAAGTTCTTTGATGAAAGAACTATTTGTTTTAGCGCAAGTGCTGATGCTGACTCTGATAAGAAATCATGATGCATCTTCTAATGCTTAGCAGGTTTCCATGTTCAGAAGTAATTTGAAAGCAAGTGTTGTTCAGAAGTAGTTAGCAAGCAAGCGTTGATAAGAAGATATGCAAGCATGTTCTGATTCAAGACGTGAAGCTAGTTTTGAAAGAATAAAGAAGCTAACAAGTCTTGTCAAGTTTCAGGAAACATGCTCTGACAAAGTGTCGTTTTCTCATTTAATGCAAAGACGGATACATGCACTCAAGTGTCTATGCTAGTTCATTGGAAAATGCAATACTGCAAGAAAACACGCAAACATTTATTGCTCTCTACTTTTGAAGGCAGCAACGGTCATTTTCTTATTACTATATATAGAAGAACATTTATTGCAAGCCAACTACTCAATAAATTCAAAAGAAGCAAGAACTACGTAAAAATATTCTGGGCTCACAAATTATTTTACATACACTTTGTGCAATACTAATCTTAGTGAAAAATCACAGTTGTGATATAGCTTTCTTAGAAGCAAATTTGTTTCACTATCTGTAAAGTTTTAACTCTTGTAATTGTTCCTTGAGAGACCAAGTTTGGTCAGATTTTTCAAGTAGACTAGGACTAGTTTAAGTCTTAATGGTGTTAGTCACTTGTAAGATTACTTGTGCATTGTTAGCCACAACAGTTGTTGTGTGATTGTAATCAGTTGATTATAGTGAATTAAGTCCTTGTTGAGAAAGGCGAAATCACCTTGGCGGGTGGACTGGAGTAGTTGTAGTTCAAATGAACCAGGATAAAAATAACCGTGTCTTTCCATTATTGTTGAGCCTTTAAGAAAAAGAAAAATAGAAACTTATTCAACCCCCCCCCCCCTCTAAGTGTTTTCTCACCCTTCAATCGGTATCAGAGCTTGACTCTGAGCACAACACTTAACCGTGTCAGGAAAAGATCTAGAAGAAAACACAAATGGCTACTGAACAAAACAACAATAACTACAACAAATCTCATGTATTTGATGGAGACGATTTTGAATATTGGAAAGATAGGCTAGAAAGTTTCTTTCTAGGTCATGATAGTGATTTATGGGATATAGTCTTGGATGGTTACACACATCCTACAGACTCAGAAGGAAACAAGATTGATAGAAAAAATATGGATAGATAACAAAAAGCTGATTTCAAAAATCATCATAGAGCTAGAAATATTTTTCTAAATGATATCTCTAAAATGGAATATGAAAAGATCACAAATAGAGATACAACACAAGATATGTTTGAGTCTCTCAAAATGACTCATGAAGGAAACGCTCAAGTGAAGGAGTCTAAAGCTCTGTCTCTCGTCCAGAAGTATGAAGCCTTCAAAGTAGAAGAAAGTGAATCTATAGAAGCTATGTTCTCAAGGTTCCAAACTCTGATTGCTGGTCTGAGAGTTTTGAACAAGGGATACACTAAGGCAGACCATGTTAAAAAGATCATCAGAAGCTTACCTAGAAGATGGGAACCTATGGTCATTGCTTTCAAAGTATCAAAAGATCTGAACAACGTGTCTCTTGAAGAACTCATCAGCACTCTCAGAAGTCATGAGATAGAACTTGATGAGCACGAGCCTTAGAAGAAAGGTAAGTCTGTTGCCCTTAAATCAATTAAAAAATATGAAACTAATGCTTTTCAGGCTGAAGAGGAAAACTCTGAAGAATATGCGTCATAAGAAGATGAACTATCCTTTCTCTCCAGAAGGATCAATCAGCTGTGGAAGCACAGACAGAAGAAGTTCAGGAACTTCAAGAAGTCAGAAGATAAACCAGAATCTTCTGGACACAAAAAGTCAAATAGAAGAGAGATAATTTGTTATGAATGCAAAGAACCTGGACACTACAAGAGTGATTGTCCAAAACTTCAAAGAGAAAAACCAAAGAAAAAGTTTGGTAGAAAGAAAGGGATGATGGCAACCTGGGACATTTAAGAATCATCTGAAGATGAATCTGATTCTGAAGATGAGAACGCCAACCTAGCTCTGATGGCTACCACAGCAGATGACTCAGACTGTGAGTCAGATCCAAAAAAGGTATTCTCTGAATTTACTAGAGATGAACTTGCTGAAAGTTTATCAGAACTTCTGGAAAACTATAGTAAGCTCAAAATCAAATACAAGAAACTCAAGAAGAGTCTTGCATCTGATCTTGAGAAACATGAAACAGAAAAATCTGAACTCAAAGAAAATAATTTTAAACTCAAAGAAGAAATTCAAAATCTTCAAAAAATTTCTAGTTCAGATTTTGTGTCAAGTTCAAAAGATATTCTGAAAGAATATGACTGTAGCTTTCAAACTTTTCTTGCTAAAAGCATAGATAGAAGCAAAATGGCTTCA
Organism: Vicia faba; assembly: GCA_948472305.1. Lineage (NCBI taxonomy): Eukaryota > Viridiplantae > Streptophyta > Magnoliopsida > Fabales > Fabaceae > Vicia > Vicia faba. The sequence goes on along the minus strand of OX451741.1, from coordinate 1,222,663,557 downwards.
ATGATCTATGGAGTTAGTGGGAAAAATAGAAGAGGAATTGGATATGAACCTCCCAAAGGGAAGGATACATATATACCAAAACATGTTGCTAAGATGACTTTCACTTATAAACCTCTGAACAAATAATTCAAGTTTGGACACACACATGATATAAAATATACATCACATTCTGGAAACTCTTATGCTAATCCAAAGTTCAAACAGAACTTTAAATACTTTAACCCAAGAGGACCCAAAAAGATATGGGTACCTAAGGATAAAATAATATTTGTTGCAGATGTCCTTAACAGCTCAATTGAGACACCAGTCATGGTACCTGGACTCTGGGTGCTCACGACACATGACGGGAAGAAAGTCAATGTTCCAAAACCGAGAATTTAAAGCTGGAGGAGATGTCAAGTTTGGAGGTAATCAGAAAGGGAAGATTATTGGTTCTGGAACCATTGGAAACGGTAACCTTCCTTATATCTCTAATGTTTTATTAGTAGAAGGATTAGCGCATAACCTGTTGTCCATAAGTCAATTAAGTGACAATGGTTATGACATTATCTTTAATCAAAATTCCTGTAGAGCTGTTAGTCTAAAAGATGGAACAATCCTCTTTTCTGGCAAGAGAAAGAACAACATATACAAAATTGATTTGTCAGATCTTAAATCTCAGAATGTTAAATGCCTTTTGTCTGTTAACGATGAGCAATGGGTATGGCACAGAAGATTGGGACATGTCAGCTTAAGAAAAATCTCTCAACTAAATAAATTAAATTTAGTCAGAGGACTTCCCAATCTGAAGTACAACTCAGAAGCTCTATGTGAAGCATGTCAAAAAGGAAAATTTTCAAAACCTTCATTTAAATCCGAAAATGTTGTTTCTTCCTCTAGGCCATTAGAACTACTTCATATTGGTATGTTTGGACCAGTTAAAACTGCATCCATCAGAGGCAAGAAGTATGGATTTGTCATTGTTGATGACTTTAGCAGATGGACATGGGTTAAGTTTTTAAAACACAAGGATGAGTCACATTCTGTGTTCGTTGACTTTGTAACCAAGTGCAAAACGAAAAAGATTTTAGAATTATAAAAGTCAGAAGTGATCATGGTGGAGAATTTGAAAACCATTATTTTGAAAAATATTTTAAAGAAAATGGTATTGTTCATAATTTCTCTTGTCCTAGAACTCCCCAACAAAATGGAGTTGTAGAACGAAAGAATAGAACATTATAAGAAATGGCCAGAACCATGATCAATGAAACAAATATCGCTAAGCACTTTTGGGCAGAAGCTGTGAACACATCATGTTATATTCAGAATAGAATCTCTATAAGACCTATTCTTGAAAAGACTCCCTATGAATTGTGGAAAAACAGAAAACCCAACATTTCTTATTTCCATCCTTTTGGATGTCCTTGTTTTATTCTGAGCACTAAAGAAAATCTGAACAAGTTTTATTCTAAAGCACAAAAGTGTTTTCTGCTTGGATATTCTGAACACTCAAAAGGCTATAAAGTATACAACACATAAACTCTGATTGTTGAAGAATCAATCAAAGTCAGGTTTGATGATAAGCTTGGCCAGCAACAGCCAAAGCAAATTGATATTTCTGTAGGTACAGAAGATCATCCCTCAAACTCTGAAACTTCAAAAGCAAAGGAAGACTCAGAAGCAAAGGAAGACTCCAAAGATCATCCTCTTGACAATGCTCTGGATAATCTCAGAATCTCTAAACAACCCACTCAGAAAAGGTTTCCTAGAATCTCTTCAACTCATAAAGAATACGTGATTATTAGAAGAAAAGAAGATCCCATCAGAACAAGATCCTCTCTCAGAATCAATGAAGAATCATTATTTGGATTGGTATCTCTAATTGAGCCAACTTCTATTGATGAAGCTCTGGAAGACAATGATTGGATCTTAGCAATGCAAGATGAACTCAATCAATTTTCCGGAAACGATGTGTGGGATCTAGTTCCAAGACCCAAAGGATTCAACATCATAGGAACTAAATGAGTTTTCAGAAACAAACTAAATGAGCAAGGAGAGGTGGTCATAAACAAAGCACGACTGGTTGCACAGGGTTATAGTCAACAAGAAGGAATTGATTATAGTGAAACCTTTTCCCCAGTCGCTAGGTTAGAGTCTATTAGATTATTAATTTATTTTGATGTTCAAAATAACATTTCATTATATCAAATGGATGTTAAAAGTGCATTTTTAAATGGCTATATAGAAGAAGAAGTTTATGTCCATCAACCTCCTGGCTTTAATGACTCAAAACACCCCGAACATGTTTTTAAATTAAAAAAGTCTTTGTACGGTTTAAAACAAGCTCCCAGAGACTGGTATGATCGTCTGAGTAATTTTATTTTAGAAAAAGATTTTACCAGAGGGAAAGTGGACACAACTTTATTCAGAAAGACATTTAAAAATGATATCTTAATTTGTCAAATTTATGTTGATGATATTATTTTTGGAACCTCTAATATCTCCCTTGGAAAAGAATTTGCTGAGACCATGTAGGCAGAATTTGAGATGAGCATGATGGGAGAATTGAAGTTCTTTCTGGGAATACAAATTAACCAGACTCCAGAAGGTACTTACATACATCACATGAAGTATGTTAAAGAACTTCTGAAGAAATTTCAGATGTCAGAAAGAAAAGATGCTAAGACACCAATGCATCCAACATGCATTCTGGGAAAAGATGAGGTAAGTATGAAGGTAGATCAGAAGCTCTACAGAGGTATGATTGGATCCCTTCTCTATCTGACTGCATCTAGACCTGATATATTATTCAGCGTATGTTTATGTGCTAGATTCTAATCAGATCCTAGAGAATCTCACTTAACTACTGTTAAGAGAATTCTGAGGTATCTGAAAGGTACTACTAATCTGGGTCTGTGTTATAGAAGATCAAAAGATTTCAGACTAGTAGGTTATTGTGATGCTGACTTTGCTGGAGATAGAATTGAAAGAAAGAGCACCTCTGGAAGCTGCCAGTTTTTGGGTGACAATCTTATCTCGTGGTACAGCAAGAAGCAAGCAACAATTGCACTTTCAACAACAGAAGCTGAGTATATATCTGCTGCTAGATGTAGTTCTCAGATGATTTGGATGAAAAGTCAGCTAGAAGATTTTAATCTTTATGAAACTCAGCAGTTCATTAGATCAAACAGCTGTCCATGCAACCTTCAGGAGATGAACACGTGGTGTGTTTCTGAAAGGTCACGCAGGCTAAGCTATTGACGTCGTCCCTAGTGCTCAAATGGCCTCCTCCTCTACTCATTCTGAGAACACCCAATCTGAACAGTACATCATTCCTGAGAGAACCACTCTCATTCCAGTGGATAGCTTAGAAGTCATAAGTGAATTAATGATGGATTTTGATAATCTTAAAGCAAATGGTTTTGTTCTTCTTCCTACTGTGGAGTTTCAAGGATGGGGAAACTTCTCTGACCGTCTAGTTGGTCCTGTTTTTCCACACCTTGTTAAGGAATTTTGGATACACACTATTGCTTCTCCAAAAGTCATCCTCTCATTTGTGATGGGTAAGGAAATCTCCATAATTGAAAATCTCATCAGAAAACTACTGGGTTTTGAAGGAACTGGAGTGACTGGAATTTCAAGTGGCAGAATGGGCATGTCAAAGGTTTATGCTGAAATCTTTATAAATGGACAAGCATCTTCAAAAGTCAGAGATCTGAAAAATAAGTACAAGATCTGGGCAAGAATCATCCATGGTTGAATTCATCATAGGAAGGAAACAAGTTCTCCTGACTATATAAATGGTGACCAGCAATACTTGTTGTTCTGTCTAGGAACAAATGTTAAGATTGATTTACCCTATCTTTTGTTGGATCATCTCTGGACTCATGTCAAAGAAGCTAGGGAAGCGGAAAGAATGAAGAACCCTAAATCCAAAAGGAATTGGATTCCAATGGGGAGATTGATTTCAAACATTCTGACTGAGAATAGTCTGATTTCTCACTTGGATGAAGCAAATATGCTGGGGGAGTTAGAGCCTACATGTGGGGAAGCTCTGACTGGAAAGAATTTACTGAAGAGAAAGATTATTGACAAACTGCTGATAGAACCAACTCCTTATGCTTCAACAACCGTTAAGAGAAGAAGGATACCAATTGCTGACTTTCCACTGTTCAACTCAGGAGATCACCCTCGCATCATCCTACATTACATTCAGATTTGCAAATAAATTGGAACTCCAATTGATCCTTCTTCGCTTCAAGGAAGACATGAAGCTGCTCTAGATGTTGTCTTTCAGCAAACAAAAGTATCATTACTGGGTAACAAAAGAAATTGGGATGAAGTCCTTTGATGCCCAGTTGCTTAGTCCACCATCAGTAGTAGGATAGATCCAACTGTCGAACTCATATTCTTCAACATCAACTTCAATGGCATTCACTCCTGAATTGTTGATAAACAGGGGAGCTCTTCCGATCCGTGCACTCCGAACAACCTTTTGAGCTTCTGCAGTGAAACCCAAACCAAACTTGTTAGTCTTATGTGCAAAGTCGGGGAGTTGGCCCCAATTTCCACACCCACCTTTCTCAACAACAACTCGGGCATCCTTGAAGAAAGCCATCTTCATTGGAGGATCTTCAGTAATAGTTTCAGTTGACGCCAATGTCTGGGGTACTTCTTCAAAATGTTGAAACGGGGTCTCGATGAACTCCCCGTCCATCTCCACATATCGGAAAGAGTTGAGGTGGCTCAGCATGTATTCCTCCTCTCCTCGTACCGTCACGATTTTCCCTTTGACTGGGTATTTTAGCATCTGGTGGAGCGTAGAAGTGACTGCCCCAGCTTTGTGGATCCACGGGCGACCCAGCAAACAAGAATAGGATGGCAGAATGTCCATCACATAAAAAGTAGACGTGAAAATATGAGAACCAACCTTCACCGGAATATCCACTTCTCCATGTTCCATTCTCTTGGACCCGTCAAAGGCCCTAACAACAATGTTACTTGGCTTTAACTCTAAACCTTCACAGTCCAACCGGTCTAGAGCTTTCTTAGGTAAAACATTCAATGAGGAACCAGTATCCACTAATACATGAGCTAGGGTAGTGCCCCTGCATTCAATGGAGACATGCAGGGCATCATTGTGATTCCTCCCCTTAGCAGGCAAGTCTGCGTCGGAGAAACCTAACCCATTATCCACTGTCAGACTAGCCACACAATCTTTAAACTGATCAGCTGATGTTTCTTGCGGTACGTGTGCAGTCTTCAGGAAGGCAATCATAGCCTTGGCATGGCTTCTGAGTATAGTAACAGAGACAACATGGAGATTTTGGACGGGGTTTGCCCCAGCTATTCGACTACATTGTAGTCGCTCTTTTTGATGATCTTCAAAATTTCTTCCATCTCTTGTCTAGAGGCTTCAACAGTGATCCTCTTCGATGCCTCCGTCTGGGCAGGCTCATTAGTGGTCCCTTTGCCCCGAGTATCAGATGACTCGACAATAGGGGTAAGAATGGGAATTTGAATAGGAATAGTAGCAGGTGCACTGGCAGGTGTAATAACAACAGGCGTCCGAACAACTAGAGGAGAGATCTCAGGTGAGAAAAGTCTTCCGTTGCGGGTGACTTTGGCAGGTCCAACAATATTGCTGATGTCAGAATCAGCCTCTCCAGCACTCAAGTCTTATTTAACTCCGTGATAATATACGTCAGCCCCATAATGCCACGGGACAGCTTTATCAGATGTATAGGGGATAGGCCCAAGAACAGTGATGATCAAGGGAGCGATTCTTGGAACTGATGTAATTCTAACAGGCTTTCTCGAGGAAGCCTTGAAAGAATTATCGAAAATCATGATTATAGCAACTTATTCAGTAGGAACCAAAGGAAAAAAAAGTCTTCTCAAACATAATTTCTTTATTATCCATCAGGCATTAGACACCTGACTTCAAAAGATGGCAACCTGTAGGTAGGACGGAACACATACGGCAACCTTCGTCACAGCCCGGAAATAAACCGACTAATAGAAGGTTCTTCTTTACAGTCATTAAGGGAGTAACAATGTCTTTCACAGAAACCACAAACGAGCCTTCATCTATAGCATTCACTCCATGCTTGGGCATAGGAGCAGTCACAACATTAGGCCTTTCTGGTGCTTCGAGCTCAATCTCTTTCGCATCAATCAAGTCTTGTACCTTGTTCTTCAAGACCCAGCAGTTATTCGTATCATGCCCCGGGCTATCATAGTGAAAAGCACAGCGGGAATTCGGATCGTACATCGGTGATGTTGTATTGGGATTCTTCGGGGCCTCCTTCGGAATCACCAAGTTGGTCTTCAATAGCTGTGGCAAAATCTGAGACAAAGTCATGTTGAGCTGAGTGAATTGTCTTCGCGGCCTCTCGGCCCTTGGCTGATTGTTGCGTTGCGTGGAAACAGTTGGTCTTGAAATAACAACTGCATTAACAGCTTGGCGGAATTCAGGTCTATTATGGCTCTTTGTGCTGTAAACAACACTCGACTCCTTCTTAAAGGGCTTCTTCTTGGTGCTTGACGAAGCACCCTTCTGTATATTGCCAGATTTGATACCAGCCTCAATTCTTTCCCCGGTCATGATCAGCTCTGTAAACCCGAACGATGAACTTCCAATCAGATTGTTGAAATACGGACCAGACAGGGTCCCCAGAAACATATCCACTAGTTCCCTATCAGCCAAGGGAGGTTGCACTCTTCCAACAAGCTCCCTCCACTTCTGAGCATAATCTTTGAAACCTTCACCCGCACCCACAGACATACCCTGGAGTTGGGTACGCGTGGGAGCGAGATCGGCATTGTATTGGTACTTCTGTAGAAAGCAGCAACCAAATCTTCCCAATTACGGATACTAGGTCCTTCCAGCTGGTAAAACCATTCAAGCTGAGTCCCTAAGAGACTGTCTTGAAAGAAGTAGATCCAGAGATTCTTGTCAGCAGTGTATGGCTGAATCTTTCTAACATACGACCGGAGATGCAGCTTCGACAAGAAACTTCGTTGTATTTAGAAAAGGTTGGGGCTTTGAATTTGTGGGGAATCACCACCCCAGATGACAGACCTAGATCACCAAAGTCCAACCCAGGGACCTTCTGAATATCCATCGCACTTAACCGGTCTTCAAGCTGTTTATATCTATCCTCATCCAGAGGATACTGGTCTTCGTCAAAGTCAGTCTCGTGGTCAGATACCACAGGGCT